>SRSE01000306.1:847500-1505000 GCA_005024645.1 Planiliza haematocheilus
AATAAGGCAGGAAGTGTTGGTGCTCCAGGTGAGGTCATCAGTGATGTGGACGCCCAGATACCTGTAGCTGGAGACCACTTCCATCGCTCTCCCTATGATGTGCAGGGGAAGAGGGAGGTGTCGGTCCCTCCTGAAGTCTATGATCATCTCCTTGGTCGCCTTCACGTTGATGCAGAGCTTGTTTTCCCTGTGGTGGTGACATCCTCTGCACACTTGTTGATGTAGCTGAGGACCGCAGATATGTAGTCCTCTAGATAAACCTCTCCTTCACAGACAGGTGCCTCTCTGAAGATCTGCCAGTCTGTGCATTGGAAACAGTCCTGCAGTGCGGGAACAGCATCACTGAGCCACACGGTGATGGCCTCTGTGTTGGTGTGTGGCGTCTGATCAGGGGACGGTAAGCAGGGACCAGCATGATGGAGATGCGGTCAAAGAAGCCGAGGTGGGGGTGGGGGACGGCTCTGTGTATGTCTTTTTTGTTGGTGTAAACACGGTCCAGCGTGTTGTTTCCCCGTGTCGGTATGGTGACATGCTGATGGAACTTAGGCAGTGTGTCTGTCAGGTGCTTGAAATCCCCCGCAATCACGTAAAACTTGTGGCCAGCATTTCACAGTCATATGCTCCATCGCCTCGGAGGAGTGGCTGTTCACCATAGTACAGTTCGTGCTCCAACCTTTATTCATATTGGCGGTCCACCCAGCTGAGAAGCCGGCCTTCTCCGGAAGGCTTGGTCCGGCATGCTGACGTTCAGTCAGGTTTCCGTCAGACAAAGCACCGCACAGTTCCTCATCTCTCGGGAAACCCCAACAGATGAGGAACTTTGTCTCACCACAGCTGATATTTGAGGAAAACTCTACACCCATGGAAGGCTGCTGTCCACACATGTCCTCACGCACACGTCTGACTGAAACATCTTCAAATTGTACAAAATTCAGCCTTTCCAATTTCTCAGCTTTTGGAATGAGCCACATGCTTTCAGCCTCCAACCCAAACAAATCTTCCAACAAATAAGTGGAGACCTCAGTGATATTCCTCATGAAAAAAAAAAACGAAATAAAATTAAATATATAATAAATAAGAAATACATGTTAAAAAGCTTCATACAGCTCAAAGTCTGAACAGCAGATTTTTGAATATTTGCACAGTCACAGAGCTGCAGGTTGTCCCAACCTTTGTGTTGGACTTAAAGTGGGTCCGGCTTGAAAAAAAGCCTGATCTGTTCACTAAAGTCAGAATTATTATTTGCTTTTTATCCTACATAGCAGGATACTGGCAGTAGTGACATTAGTGGACATGTGAATGCGTTCCGTAACTGTATTTAATGCATGACATTTTTAATCATCCAAACTATGACAACAGGTATACATTTCACAGTAATATACATTTCTGTTTTAACATCTAAAAATTAAAATATCACTGCACAGGAATTTTCAGTGTTTTTTATTCTCAGGGTAATGAAGATTTTGTCGGTAGAGTTTTAGACTGACTGATTCAGGCTTACTCTGCATGAAACAGTATTGAATATTACAGTGGAAAAAAAAGAGGGGGAAAAAGGTCATGTAGTCAGACAACTGAAGCAGTGTTCTTTGACTGCTGTTCACTGGATTAGCAAAAAAGGAAAGCTTTTGATTGGGTGGGGCAATTTAATCTTCTAACCGTATGTAATTATGGAAATAAACACTTTATACATCAAAAAATAAATAAATAAATTTCAACTAGAACTAACTCAAATGACTTTCTGGCATGCTTTAGAGCTTACCTGATTTCTTATTGGGCCATTGCTCCATCTGGAAAACTACATTTCATTAAGCACAGCTCCATCCAATAGAAATACGGTCACATAATGTGTACCTCAGTGCCACCTGCTGGCCATTTCTGGTATAGATTCAACATCCAAAGACCACTGGGCTGACAATCACAGCTACCATTATATTACTATAAATATAATTGTATAAAACATTTTTATATAGTATAGTTGGAAAGAAGATTTCAACATTAATTGTGGCACTCTTGATTCTTTATGAATCAAGAATATTGTCTGCAGGTCAATCTCAACTGCAGTAGTAATCTCAACTTCTTTGAGTAAGTATTTTTTGTGTGGAGTTGGTGTACTGTGACCAACAGAGGGCAGGCTACATGCCCCCACTGATTATTTTTTGTAATTACATTTCAAACAATCAGTGAGGGCAATATCATTTTGGATGGTAAATTAGTGGATTATAAAAGCTACTTATATATTATTAAATGCTATAACATTGATTTAATACAGCACATTCAAAAAAAATGAATGTACGTATATATGTACTAATGTAACTGATGACTAAATGTCGTATCATAAACCTAAAATTACATTTGATGAAGATAGTATTTCTGTCACTGCTGTACACAGTTAAGTGTGACAAGAACTTAACTATACAAGAAATGTATAGTTTATATCTCACATCACTTTTTTTTCCATTTTCTTATTTTTACCCGTTTCCAATTCCACATTTTCATACTGCTTTGCCTTTGCACAGCTATGTAGTTTTTTCTTTCTCTCTCTCTTGCATGATAATAAAAACGAGCATGTGCTTGTCTTCCTGAGAGTAGACTTGAAATGGTGTTTGATATGGGTTGATAGTGCCTCAAACGTGTGAAGACAATATTTAGTTTCCTTCAAGCACTGTGCCACTCACTGTCACCAGAGGGCAGACTTGGTTGAGGTTTTGGATAAAGGAGAGAAGCCTCTGGATGTTTTTGGACTGTGCCATGAGTTCACCAAATTGCAAAATTGTAAATTATTCAGGAAAGAATTAAGTGTTTGTGAACATTGGTTTGGAATGATGTTTGATGTTTCACTATCAGCACCACCTGCAGGATTAGATCAGGAGGTTTTCAGGTGAATAAGGATACCATAAAAACAAAGAAGATTGATCAGTCACAAAAAGACCTGCACCTGCTGCAGAGCGACAGCAGATATAGGAAAGTAGGAAGAAGGTAGAGGGAAGATGATGAGCAAAACAATGAATGAAAGAAGGGTTCGTGACCTAAAATAAACATTTATCTGCAATACTGACTATAAAATATACATAAAGCAGACCTGATGCAAAGAACTTTACTGGACAAGGTGATATAGAGCCATGTAGTCAAAAGAGAGCAGCAACGTTAAATCAGCAGTACTCACATGCTAAATTTGGGCTGCTCTGAAATGATGGGGCTTTTTTGTGTTTGGGTAAAACGAAAGTTCTTCTCCGTTTTCACTTGTAAGATTCGTTTTCTTTTTGAATCGGTAAAAAGTTCTGAGACGTGGGTAGCATTTCATAGGTGTGAAGAAAAGGTTAACTCCACCGTGAGGAAAATGTGTATATGAAAGGGAAAGGTATGCATCATCTGCAGAATAACGTGCACGAATAGGTGGTAACGATCTAGAATTGGTTTTGAACTTTGTAAGTCTTGTAAGTAATTATCTGTGGAGAATTTAACATTGACTTGTTTGTCATTGCTGTCCTTTAACCAAATCAATGCATTGATGATTTTGCCAGGACCACATGAGTTTTCAACTTGCATCAATGGTGAAGTAATATGACTGTAGTGGTGTTGATTTAGTCGATTTAGTCAAAATACTTATTAGTCTTAGTCATATTTTAGTCACTTTTCATAGTTTTAGTCTAGTTTAGTCTAGTTTTAGTCAATGAAAAGTTATTGCATTAATTCATTTTCATTTCATACACTGACCAACCACTGACACGTGAAGTGAATAACATTGACCATCTTGTGACAGTTCACTTTTTAGTATCTGTGGGATGATCCACAGAGACCCCTCCCCTCAACCCATAGGACCCAAAGGCCCCCACTAACAACATTGTGTTGCCAGACACCACAGGACACCATTCTGTGATGAGTCACAACTGTTCTAGAGGCACACAATGTTAGGAAGGTGGTCATAATGTTATGTCTGAATGGTGCATTTGAAGGAAAAGAAATTCAGAACCCAACTATGTGATTTACTTCATGAAGACAAAACTAAATGCAGAAACAAACAAAACAAGCAGTGGTGGGCCGTTAGGGCCAGCAAAGCCTTCTCTAGCTAGCCTGACCCAGCAGGGTGTCTCCACCACTTTCAGGTCAGCAACTGTGAGTGCTATGAGGAGAACTTAAGTTCTGGTGAGTAAAATGAATTATATTTATATCTTGAATTTGGTCGACATTTGACATATTGACGTATATGGTGCTGACTGCAGTGAGTGAAAGGAGACTGAGTGAGTTTCTTGCTTTAGTAATGGAATTTGCTATATGAGATACCTGTCTACAATTCAGCGTCCTGTTTTATTGTGTAGCCGTATGATGTTGATGGTTTCTATAACAGTGGCGTCATTAATGATCATATTAAGTCGCTTCTTGAATGAGGGTGGAGGGCATTGAAGGCCTAGGTGGAAAATGCATGGCCCACAGTAAAGGTCTGGTAAAACATCAGAGGAAGAAACACATTCCTTGGCGTTGTCCATGGGTTACAGCCAGACATTGCAAGGATATGATAGTAGCAGTGTATTTATGCACACTTGCCCATTTCTCCAGATCTCACTGCAGCAGGAAACATCTCAATATAAAACCATAATCTACCATTCTTTTGGTTGTTACAACAGCTTTTCCTGAGAAACGCAGAAAAGAGAGTTTTTATTTCAATGAGCTGGGAAAAACCTGACAGTCTCAGGGTTTGAGTCTTTCCTATCTCTGACATCACAGCGTTCAGTCACTCATGTCTTCACTCTTGAGTCCATGCAAGCAAGCTCTAAAGAGGAAATAACAAATGCCTAGGTGCATCGATGAGGGGGGAAATGCTCTCAGAACAAATTACTTGAATTTCCCTTCTGAAACCTTTCCATTTTTATATTCAGAGAGTTCGTTGCGCTTTTGTGATGTCAAGCAGAAAACACGATCTATGCTAATTTTACACCTACGGGCAACGACACTGCTGTATGAGATTATCAAGATTACACACCAACAACAGCTATCCAGAAAACATTGGTTTCCAAACCAAATGAGATTTAACGGTTAATTTGATTAATACACCCACGATGTGCAGCTAATAGCTGTTAGTTTTAGCTTTAATCAGAAATTTACCTCACTGTACAAATAATGCAGTGGTGAAAATAATAATATCTGTGAAGATTCTCAGTCGTCCAGCTCATGGTTTGTGTAAATATAAAAAACAAAAGCAACTAGACTTGTTTGAGTTTTCTTAGAGACACTTCATCCGAGTGGTTTGTTCAGTTCTAAATGACTGGTGGTGGAGGTTTTCATTTGGGACTTCTGTGCCCACCTGACACTCACACAACCAGAGTGTAGGCTTAATACCCACAGAATTGGAGGATTTTGTCCTATTATTTTCTTCTCAGTGAAACTCTAATGATCCAGTAATAGCCAGAAACTTAAGGTGTCAACTTTTTTTGACAACAGATGTGAAGACCAAGCGCCTGATAATTGGTGTCTCAGTCCACCTCCCTTGCTCAAAGAGGTGTTTTTCCAGTTTTACATACATGGCCTGTCTTTTCTCCTATGTCTTCTCTGGGTAAAATATGGATGTCATTGTCCTAGTTTGAAGAACCGGCTCTTTAGTCTTCAGTAAAACTTACTTACTTTGTTTTGTGTATTTAAAGTGACTCAAATGTGGACAAAAGAAGAGCATGAGGCATTTTACAATATGATAAAAAATAAAAATAAGTTTGGGCCATTCATTAATCACCATAGCCATTAAATGCAACATTATGTAGTGCATCATGTAAATCAGATGCACATAATGTATTCTGCATTACCACATATCCAAATAAATGACCGTGTCCCAGTTTGGTTTCCAGAAAATCTCAGTCTCAGTCTCCAACGTCAAACCTACATGACTGGTCATTATGAAACTAACTAACCACTGCATTGACTTGTATAGTACTGGTTAAAAAAAATAAATAAAAAAAAATACTATGCTTGTTTAGAAGATGCAATAGCTGAGCCTGCTGTTATAGAAACTCAAGGTCGGGTTTGTTTATAAGAAACCTCAATACAGTTGAGGTGGGTGTTAAGTTGTGCAAAGTGCAGACACATTATTTGCTTATCACACTGATGGAGTTGCAGCAGAAAACATGCACACAAGCAGAAAACAAGTGAAGTATATTGACCTCAAAGAAGTGGGCGGCAGCAGCTCAGTCATTTGTATCGACTGTATGCAGGCCTTTCACTGCTAAAATGCTGAATTGATGCAAATATTTCTGTTGTGTTCCGTCGAATGGAAAATGTTGCAAAAATTAAAAAACCACGTTCATTAAAAAAAAAAAATGGTTTTAACTTCTTTTTTTTGCAACTGTGCAACATGGTGTGCTATATTGCATTCAGACTTTATTCTGAAGATTTCATTTTAAATGGGTCAGTCTATACACAATAAAACCACAATGGCAATGCAAAAAGCTTCATTCACAATGTTAATTCAATACTTTTGCAGAAGACCCTATCTCATTCTTACCGGCAGGTAAAGTTCCCTCAAACTGGATGGTGACTGTTAACTGTTAAGTCTTCATGTCTCCCAATTCTCTGTAGGGAATTTGATGTCAGGGCTTCGTCTGGGGGCCACACTCGACCCAAATTTACCCGAGCGTTGTCCTGGTTGTTTATTTCAGATTAGCAATGTTCCGATTCTAGTTGCCTCAGACAAGTGTTGCCAATGCAGTGGCTGTCAGTAAACAGTGCTAGAGTCTCTGATAAAGCAGAAGCCAGCTCACGGAAGATCTGGGGCAAAAATTACCGTTGGAGGTCATGTCGCTACCGCCTGCAGAAGGTCAGTGATAGGCACCTCCAAAACATGATACTGCCGCCTCCATGTTTAACCACAGATATGATACTAACTAGGTGATAAGCGACAGATGACGCTCACCAGACAAGCCGCTTAAGAGTTCTACAGTACATTAACCGTCACGGCACATCATACGCTTACACACGCTTCCAACACAGATTTCAGTCTGTTTGGTCTGCGAATTCAGAAGTCTTCACATGTAAATTACAATTTAAATAAGCAACTGTATCTGAGGTCATGTCAGCACACAGGCACGGTGGGGTTTTAGGTGATTCACCTGTGTAAAGCCCCCACCGGTGCACTTAAACCGGACCTGTACTGAAACCTCAGCAACCGCCTCACCAGAAAACACTTAAACTGCAGCTTGACCTTCACAACCAGGTGGTTAACTGACTGAAGCATTTATTATATGGCAAAAAGGACAAGAATCTAATAAAAAAAAAAAAACACGAAGACGCAAGTGGAACCAGCAGATTTATTCAAGCTGACAATTCATCAGCTTTTGACAACAAAACCACAGATACATTTTAAAAGATGCACTGCTGAAACAAAAAGTATCTTCTGTTGCTTACATCAGAGGTTCTACATTCTTGAACAAAGACCATTTACACACAAAAATTAAGTTTGGGACTGTGACATTCACAATCTGTCTAATAAACTGTGTGCATTTCAAGAGGAAGATTTTGCTAGTTAGGTTTCAAAATGTACTTTTGCTATCCCACCAGCAAGCTTTTCGGAGCAGAGAAGAACGGTCAGTTTATGTTCAATGGCTGTCATGGCGGCCACCTAATTCAAAAACCACAGTCAAAACTGACTAGCTGGTTATTTCCCTCCCTGAGTCAGAAGCAGCATCCGGGTGGATGTCGACCTGTGTGTTTTCCACTGACAGCTGGGTGTGTTTAATCACTAATATACGTTATTAACCCGCAACGATACATGAGAACTACATCAATACTGTCTGCCATGTCTGTGAAAAAAATCAACAAGTGCTTGCAAAAAGAGAACTTCAGAAATGATGCGGGGGGGGGGGGGGGGGGGGGTGCAGTGAGATAGTGTCAGATAGTTGTAATATGTGTAAAACTGGTGTAATGGTGTAAATGGAAAATGACACACCAGCAAATATACAGTACTGTTGAGCTGACAGATAAGTGATCTTCAACTACGCAAAACATTTGCGTCCCTAAATCGGTTTTATTCCATTAATGAAAAACAGAGAACTTGTTGAGATTTCAAATTCCCTTGCCAAAACAAAAACAAAACAAAAAAAATGAATAAATACAAAGATGTCACTACTATCAGGGTCAAATATAAAATTTAATCTGGAGATGAAAGGTGAAGCAGAGGCTGAGATTTTTACTTTAAATTAACATCACTGAGCTTTAAAGATTAATGTCCTCTGGTTGTTTGAATCTTCGTTAGTGTAGCTATTCATTTAGAGACCCGGGCCATTAGTTTCCATTGTTGTCACATTTTCAGTAAGGGCGTAGTACGTTTTAGTAACCAGGGAGGGGGACTGATTTCTGTGGCACATTAGGGCACGTTTACAGCAGCTTGTGGAAATACAGGAAATGTTCAATACTGTCCCGATATTCATCTTAATTTGGATTTTCACCAATCATCCACAACATTAAAACCTGAGAAGTCAATAACATTGACCATCTTGTGACAATTCAATATTCTGCTGGAAAACTTTTGGTCCTGACATTCATGTGGATGTTACTTAGACATGTAGCACCCACCTAGACCAGGCCAGGCACCCTCACCCCACAGCAACACTCCTTGATGGCAGCAGCCATCCCCAGCAGGACACAGACACACACATGAAAATGCTTTAGGAACAACTAAAAAAACATGAAGAACAGCACAACAGGTCAACAGTGGTGACCTGGCCTCCAAATTCACTAGATCCCAAACTGATCATGTATCTGTGGGATGATCCACAGAGGCCCCTCCCCTCAACCCATAGGACCCAAAGACCCCACTAACAACATTCTGTTGCCAGACACCACTGGACAGCCTCAGAAGGCCCATGTCCATTCTTCAACTATTTTGGACACACAAGAGAGATCTACACAGTATTGGGAAGGTGGTCATAATGTTGTGCCTGATTGATGTAAAGCACAACGTGGCAGTTTTGCAGCATGGTGGCTTACTCATCGATCGGTATTCGTTTGTACAGTGACAAAAAACAGTAAAGCTACGGCACAGAAGAGTTACACATGTTAGACTTTTGCATATTTTTGGACAAGAAGTTTTTGTTCATAGAATCTCTTAGTTGTTGATTTGGGGACTTTTTTTTTAGTTAGAAATATATATAAATCACACCTGTTCACACCACAATCATGTGGCTTGTGGTTGGCCACAGCAGCTGTCTCCATTTCAATCTCACGACCACCACACAGATAACAACACCTGTCCACTTGCAACGCGTGCACAGCACTGGCTCTGGCTTGCAGGCATGTTTGCTTGTGATATGTTTCGAGAAGCTTACAGCGTGGGAGGATTTTAGAAAAACAAAGCTAAAACAAAGGCCGACTGGTTTTGCTTGAGGTTTCTTGAAGACCACTCACTCGAAGCGGCTTGTTCAGTTCCCAGTGACTGAGAGTTTAGGTCGCCAGATGTCTTTTGTTTAGCTTTAGTTTTAAAGAACTCAGAAACGTTTCGGAAACTGTACAAATGCAGAATTTGTTGCACATACAAGAAATATATTTTTAGGATATATACATAAGTCAAACCTTTACTTAAACCATGAAAGATGAGCAGGTTTACATTTAGTCACATTTTTCTCTTTTCTGTGAGATAACTGACAGCAGCGTACTCTGTATCACTGGGATTTAACTCCAACACTGCTGCTGGAGGTCTTTTGGGGAAGTCCAGGATGCTATAGACCAATGGGGGTGCAGGCAGGGGTGCAGGGGTGTGGCTGGACTCCTCGATTGTTTCCTGTTAAGACGATTGAATGAGTCAAGTTGAAGAATTTACTTTATACATGCTTTACACATTCAGTACCATTGATGGTGGCAATATGTTCTTACCTGCACTGTGGTGTTTGAACCTTGTTGTGTTTCTTGTTTGTCTGTATAAGAAGCAACAAATAGTTGAAATGAGTTGACAAATTAAATTAATTTCAGCTATGTGTGGAAAAACAAGTCAAAGATAAACTTATCAAATATTTGTTTGACAAGCCATTCACCACATCTGTTACCAATATATCTGTGATTTGCACTGTTTGTCTATATACTATATAGTTTTCCTACTGATGGGTAAAATGTATAAATCCACAAAGCTTAGCTGACATTTAACTCATGAATGTGACAAAGGATGTTTCGTTTTTTTCCCCTCTGATTGCAGAGAAGTGTTTGTCTCTGCAGATATCCTCTACAGTAATAAAGACACCTCTCTGCTCTACAAACCACTTTAGTGTCCATCAGCTCATTGTTTTGACATCAAGGTACACAAATTAAAAAATTCGGTCCTTGCCTTCATCACTTAGTTTCCTGATGCAAGAGACAAAAACATTTCTGAAAGGCGCTCTGAACACTACAAGCCACAGTAGCTAGACAGTTCACAGCTATTTGCTTAGCATAGCAGAGCATTTAGCAGATCTTGTGTACGGACTAGTCAAAAGAGATTTAAGAGCTTTCAGTGTATATGACTTTAGTTACTGTTAGCCATAGTATAGCTCTCCCTGTCCTCCTCTACTTCCATACTAAATGTTAAGCAAACCACCTCACAACTCCAGCTGTTTACATATCACAAACATATTATTATTTTAAGCTAAAATCAAAATACTATACCAGGGCAGTCCATAGGAGCGCAAATACAGCATCTTGAATTACACATATGTTTAAGCCTGTTTTTCTCTACTTGAAATAGTTTGTTTCGTTTAGGTTTCATACCACAATGGACCATTTGGACACGCTTAAAGCAGGTGCCGTTCTTTATCTTCTTCAGCAAGTTGCGTAATCAGTCAGTTTACTGATAAACGCGTCGTCGTGGACAACGGTTGGACCAGGTAGCATGGCATGATGCAGAAGCGCACAGTCAGCAAAAGCTTGCATTTGTATACAAGTACGGGAAATGATTAAATGTGGTTTCTGAGGTCACAGGGGCTGTCGAATATTTCAAAGTGGCAGTGTTCCTACTCAAAGTAGGCCAGAGGGGGTTTGCCTCTGAAGTGAAAGCAGACTCATAATAGTGAACAAATAATGCAAGCGATTATTTTCCACCCATCACTCTGATAGTAGGCTACTACATTTGCATGCATAGAAGGAGGACTTCTTTTCAAATGATGTGAATCATCGCATGTATCAAAAGGATGTGAAACTGCAATCTGGTTTGCATTTTTGAGCATCTCACCACACAATTGCAAATTTTTTCCACAGAGCAATTTTTTCTTCTCACCCGTGACTTTGTTTGCTTGAAAGAAAAGAAAAAATTTAAAAAGTGCTATAGACTAAAGCTCAAACAGACAACACCGGACTGTCCTTGTATTAATATGTATACGAACTGAATTAATGTCTGCTAGCATGTCAGGTCAAACATTAATATATATTTTAGAATTGAATTCATCTGATACTACTTTAGACCCTTGAAATGAGCGTCAAATCCTACATGACAAGCGATCAGAGGCCTGGTTAAGTCAGCGTCATGAGTCACAGCAGATACGGAGAAAAACATTTGGACTATAAGTTTCCTTACCTTTGGTTTTGATCAGACAGTAGATCAAGACTGGAAGTATGGCAGCACACAGCATTAGAGGTGAAACCACAAGGACAGTGATGATGTGGAATGAACCAGAATTTCCACTGGTTTGAGGTGTTGCCGGGTTAGTCGTTGGAGGAACTGTAGGAGTTAAAAGAAAATCATGAAAATATTTATTGCAGAGAAAAAAAAATCTCACCCAAGATACTGAATTAATGGGGATCCCAGTGGAAACTGAGGTGTATGACTACTTTGTTCTTATACAGTTGCAAAGGTAACCTTTAACCTGAATTCAAACTAAAAAAAAAAAAAAAAAAAACGCAGTGCAAAGAGAGGAAGATCTGAAAAATCAACATATCATCTAATACATTTTACATGCAGAGTGTTCACTTCACTTCTGAATTGAAAGCTCATTCTTGCCTACTAATGACGGTGAAGTGGTCCCAAAGATATATTTCAAAACACAGCCATGCTAACATGGATGGCAAAATCTCTCTAATAGTAAATAATTCTACCATACTTCACAATCACAACTACTGAATAACATGAACTTCTCAGAGGATAAATATCATTGATGGTACTGATCTTCACTCAACCTGCAGATTTCCCACTAGTTTTGCCCCCAGGTTTGCACCTAATCATCTGTTTAAGAATTATTAGGGGGTTGTCATGCCTCATGGTTCTGAATTCTTGTGCAAACTGTGCAAATCACTTTGGTGATCTTCTAATTTTTAATCTACTTTCATCATGAGGTCAAACATTTGATTTGTCCTATATTTTGTCTTCTCTGCAAAGCTCATTTGTACCTATATATTATGCTTTTATGCTTTTATGTTTGTTGCAGCAAACCAGTGAGAATTTTACACAACATGTATTTTATCTAAAGATATGCCCCTTTTTTTAAAAAACAAAAACAAAACACAAATACATGGAAGAGGCTTTTATCCATACTACCAATCTTAAATAGCCATGTCACCCAATATAACAATATGGCTAATTAACAACTAAATCTATATGACACTAAGTAATAACCTATAAGGCAAAATAAGTGAAGTCTATAAATAGCCGTATGCCACTGAAAGATGTTGGGAATGATCTGTTAAGTCATTTTAGGAATTGAAAAGGACACAAAGAACACATGCCTACTCTCTGTTCACACACAGGAAGTGAAGATGGTGGGTGATGAGTAACTAACTGTGTAAGCTGGCGCAAGTGAGTAAAAGGTTGAACAAATAAAATTAATTCTTCTGAGGCTTCACACTTAGATGAAGATTAGTGTCATTTCCTATATGTGTCGCCTATAATAATAAAATCTGACCTTACCTGTGGTGGTTCTATTCTCCCTGCGAACGTTCAGCTGTATCATGTGGCTTTTTATCACTCCTGATGGTGAAATAAAGCTGACCCAGTAAATTTTACTGTGGTTTCTGTTGAGATTTGTGATGTGGTAAACTACTGAAGAATTGGAACGGTAAATGTCAATGCAGGCTTTGCAGCTTCTTTCATCGACTATCTTTATTTCGCCTGTTGTATAAACTGAAAAGTGAGTTCCGTTTACGATGCTGTTATTAAATGTAAATAGAAGAGAGATGTTGCTGCCGAGGATCCCGGTGACCTCCGCATGGCTGGGGCCTGTATGGAGACAAAATCAAGAGAGATGCATGAGTTGGAGGAGAAAAGAAGAAAATTACAGATATACAAAGGGGTTTATTCAAAATAGACATGACAATGACTGTCACACTTCACATAATGTCTAAAGATTTAGATTTCTTAAAACCTTTACTTAGAGTAGAGTTAATATTAGCCACAACTCCAAGAGAATATATACAGCTCTTTGACTTTGTACCATTGAACCAACATATTAGTGAAAGCTAGCTGGAAGGAAGGATAGCATCTGGACAAACACAGGCTGAGGCTAGATTTAAAGTTCTTTTTTACCTAGCTGTTACTTGTAGCTGAAAATCCACATTCATTGAGCAACATCTTGGCAAATCCTTGGTATCCAACATGTTTACATAAGGCAATCTGGTAATTAAATTCAGTCACAATACAGATGAAGAGTTTAGCTAATCTCTTGATGAAGCTCACGTAACTAGCATTAGCTTAGCCATCTTAGTCATCTTAACCTTTGAATCTTGGAGACATTATCCGATTTTGTGCTATAACACATGTTCGAAATGAAATAAAATGATGATAAAGTGCAATAAACATGGTAACTGTAATAATTTAGTCATGTCAGTAGGTTAACTAGTAGCCTAGGCTGTAGCTGTCATTGTTCTTAGATAAACAAACACGAAGAAACCGGTGCATTAGCTTCCTTAATAATCTACACAAAATCCTCTTTAATATTAACCTGTGCATTATTCGTTACACTGAATTCTCCTTCATACGTTTGCTTGTCCACATTCGGAGTCAAGAAATTTGAAGACCTCCTGAATTTCCTGTAAATTATTTTCCTTGGCATGACCAGCATTGATCTTTTAAACAGTCGAATACTGTAAACTGGTTTCTGTTACCTGAATACACATACAGTGTCTCAGTGAGCTTCTTTAGGGTTAGGGGGAGGGTTAAGGTTCTTGATATCTTAAGTATACAGTTTTATGCAGATGATGTGATCCTTTATGTACATCTGTGTATACTTCACATATATGTCAAGCATAACATTATAATATCCGTGTACAGTGAAAAAACAAAAACACCGGAGCCGACCTGAGAAAACATCGTCTCAGAGACACAGTTACTGAGAAATAAAGCAGTGTAACCCCATGAAGTTCTTTTACACCATTCAAGATCATGTAAATGAAACCAACATGTCATTAGAGTGCTGTAAAAACAAGTTCAAACTGCTTGTTATGAAACACAACCACAAATGTGTCAAGAAATATTTAACCACATGCTTCTAGCGGGTGAAAACTCATGAAACCTTGCAAAGTAAAACACTGGTTATGAAGAAGACAGCTTACCGTTGAATACCATGTTGGCTGTGACGATCAGAACCAGCCTGAGGTCGAGAGACTTTGTAACGATGTTGTCAACCATGTTAGGCCCAGCGTAACGGCCTTCGTGTCTTTGACCTTATTTGTTGGGTTTTTTTGTCAGCTGCCTTGGTGTGTTTTTTAGTTTTGACCTTCTAGTCAAGAAGCAGTTTGTATGCCTGACGGGAGGAAACTGCAGACAGGAACTTGCATGAGCTCCGATTTATCTACCTACAGCATCACAAGCACCTCCTGTAACGAAAGACTTCAAAGGGGTTCATGGACATGTGGTGTAGACTGTGAGGAACTCAGCTGAGGAGGTTGTCACTCACAAAGTGTGTGCAAAGTCAGGAAGAGCAAGTAGTTTGTATCAGATTCTGAGGAAAAATGTATAAAACACAGAACACAAAGACAGCTCTCCTTGCAACAAACAGTATATACTTAGAGGTTGGCCTTTAATACAGGTTGGTAACACAGTTGTTTTTTAAAGGTTTAGTTCTGATGAATTACACAAAAAGCCCGCTGCATATTTTCAGAGTATTTCAATGTAGACTTGCTTGCTTGCTTTTGCCTGCCCAAGAGATATGAATCTCTCTTGCACCCTCTTTTGCAAGAAGAACAAAATTTAGTGGTCAGAAGTCAAACAGGTTTTAAAAAACAGCACCCAAACATTAAGACAAAATCAGCAGCAAATAGTCTGACAGATAATTCACAGACGTCACTTTATTTGATTGAAACTACATCATCAGTGTCATCATTTATAGACAGTGTTGTCATTTTTTCAATTTCTCATGAATTTTGTATCAACTGTGTGACATTTTAATCAGGAGAAAATCCTTCCAACCAGCTGCCATTCTGATGTGTCACACCCTTCATAGTTTGTAAAGTATGAGTTGATATAGATTGGCTGACTGATATTTTTACAACACAGAACAGAGACAGGACATGGTTTACTATGAGCAGATGGAAATAAAGCCCCGAGAGCTTTAACCAGACGTTTGTGCGGGTTGTTGTTTTTCAGGCAGTCGACTTGCTTTTTACCAGAATGGGTAGATACACACCCTCAAACCTCATTCTGAAAGCAGGTGCTGAACAGGGCCCTATGCTCAGCCATCTCCACCCTCTTTACCCAAGACTGCATCCCCACTCACTTCTCTAAGGGTGCCCATGATACCAGTTTGACTCATATTTGACAATAAAGGGGTTCAACATCTGGTCCAGCAGTGTTTGAAAATCGATGTCTCTCATTCGGTGAAGAAAGCCCAACGGAGGCATTTTTTGCAGAAAGCTCAAACAGACCAAACTATAGTTTCATCTGCTGCAGAAGCACTTCTACAGAAACATTTCTACAGAAGCACCACTTCTACAGAAGCACCACAGTGTCCTGTGTCACTGTACTACAGAGAACAGGAAGGCCTTGCCCCAGGTGGTAAAAACAGGAGAAAGGATAGATCTGGACATTGTGAATGCTAGCTAGCAGTAACAGAAAAAGAATCTACCCACCCAGGTGGGCAACATGCGGTTTGTCCATTTGCCAACAGGGAAAAGATATGGGCCAATCAGAGCACAAACTAACAGACTGGAGAACAGCTTCTTCTCCCTAACCCTCATGTGAAGTTAAATCTGTGCATTAACTTTTATATTGTTGCTATGGGTTGTATGAACTGTTTCCTTATTTGGTCTACAGAATTATAAACACTTAGCTAAAATCAATAAATGATAATTTTATACAGAACGTTTTTGACGCTGCTATGCTAATGGCTGCGCTAATGGCTACAGTGTATGTGGAAGAATCTACATCAGATACAACATACACACACGCACACAGAAACACACTAACCACAGCAGAGGAAGATAGGAGCTTTGAAGTCACAATCTCTTGTCTTTAAGATAAAATAGTGTCAACTGCATGGGGGGATTTCATAGGTTGGAAATGTAGTTTCGGTGGTTCTCGAAGTTGGTCAATTCCTTGCGGCTCCTGCTGTCAATCTTCACACATTTTCACCACATAAACTGAGAGTGACAGACGAAGACCCTGTGGCTCGTGCTGAAAGCTTGATGACTCAGGTCTAAGGGGCTCAAACTTTTCAATGATGTAATGCGTCTTCTGTCAGTCAAAGCCCTCTTGGATGACTGCAGCATTTATAGTCTTATATAGCTTCTCTATTAAAGTTAGAAACAATAATTTTGTTGGTCAGTAATTTTATGCTGCATCACAATAAAAGCCAGTCTCACAAGATGAGCAGACAAACTGCTAAAAAATACTGATTTTTTTGTGAATGCTACATGCTAACATGCTAAGAAACCTCATAGAGAAACACACAGATTAAAATCCAGTTTTCCACAGAAGATCTAGAACTTCTAGGAGACAACGTCTTCTTCTTCTCCACAGTTTGGTTCATGAATTCATTTCATCTTCAGGCTGAGTTTTATTTATCCTTCTTTTCTTTGGCCATTGACCTCGCTCGTCCATTTTTTAGTCACATAGTTCTCATTGGCTAAACCGTTTCATCTGTTCATCATGTTATCCAAAGTTGGTTAACCATCTGGTTAGACTTATTTACTGCAATATATGCCTATTAGGCATAACATTATGTCCACCTTCCTAATATTGTGTAGGTCAACTGTCCAAAACAGTTGTGACTCATCAGAGAATGGACATGGGCCTTCTGACGGTGTCCTGTGATGTCTGGTAACAGAATGTTGTTAGTGGGGGTCTTTGGGTCCGTGTAGGTGGAGGGGAGGGGCCTCTGTGGATCATCCCATAGATACTTGATTAGTTTGAGATCTAGTGAATTTGGAGGCCAGGTCAACACCTTGTGTGTCTGTGTCATTATGCATCCTGTTGGGGATGGCTGCTCCCATCGAGAAGTGTCATTGCTATGGGGTGGGGGTGTCTGGTCTGGTCTAGGTGGGTGCTACATGTCTAAGTAACATCCACATGAATGCCAGGTGCAAAAGTTTTTAATGCTGTGGCTGATTGGTATAAACATGTGTATACCTGAAAAGACAAACCAACAGATTCCTGTAAAAAAGTATTTTTTTTCTAGTCTTACAGTTGTATTTCTACGCCCTCTGGTGGACAGAATACTACCATGAAAATGAATTGACATGAAAATGGCCCTTTTTTTTTGGTTGCCTCTCTCGGTCTCAAACACAAACATGCAGATGTGCAGTCAAAGAGACAGACTGGCGCCGATTGCTCACTTCCAAGTTGCATTACATCCTGCTACAGCTTTTCCTGTTACTTATTTGCACAACTCTTACATCATCGTACGTCATATTGTTGTTTTGGTTCCTATTATCAGAATGAGAATTTGAACAACTTATTAATCCTTCAAGAAAACTGTTTTTTTTGCTGTTGCTCCCATAAAGTGAGAGTTGCACGGTGTCAGAGTCAAATACAAACAGAATAAAAATCAATATCGAAATGTATACAAAACAAAAATAAGATGCATAAAAAACAAACATTGCACAAGTATTCGCAATCTGACATAAGTAAAATGGTAACAAATAAATTAGAGTCTGAAGTGTTAAGAGTGTTAAGAGTGAACAACATTCAGTGGGAAGAGCCATAAAGTTTGATGGCCACAGGCAGGAATGCCGTCCCGTGGCATTCTGTGGAGCATTTCAATAGGATGAGTCTGTTACTCCTTAGACTGGCCAGCGTGTTGTGGAGTGGGTGGGAGAAGTTGTCCAGGATGGTCTTCAACATCCTCCTTTCGGACACTGTGTTCAAATAGTCCAGCTCCAGGCCTGCAACATTACTGGCTTTGCAGATCAGTTTGCTGAGTCTGTTATTGTCCACCACTCTCAACCTGCTGAGGGTGGAGCTGACAGCTAGAGTGCACTGGCCACCACAGACTCATAAAACATTCTCAGCATTGTCCGGCAGATGCTGAAGGACCTCAGTCTTCTCAGAAAGTAGAGTGGACTCTGGCCCTTCTTGTAGAGCACCTAAGTGTTCTTCGACTAGTCCAGTTTATTGTCAGTGTGCACTCCCAGATATTGCAATGCCCGACAGTGACCACATGGGCTCACTGAAACCCTTTTCGTCCTCATGTCCACAACCAACTCCTTTGTCTTTGTCACGTTCAGCTGCAGGAAGTTGTCCTCGCACAACGATTCACACCACAGTTATGGACTCTGCATCCTCACCTTCACCCATAGATCCTACTACTGCAGAGTCGTCCAGAAACTTCTGAAGGTGGCAGGACTCTGTCTGGTAGTTGAAGTCCTTGATGTACATGGTGGTGGAGAACTGTTGCCCATGAGGCCCTCCTGTTGCAGCCACACATACTGTGGTCTTCCAGTGAAGTAGTCAACAATCCAGGACACCAGGGATGCATCAACCTGCATTACTTTGAGATTCTCACTCAGAAGAGTGGAGATTCAGACTCATGCTAAAGACCAGTTGAAAGACTCCACACAGCTGAGCACCCTGGGGAGTATGCCACCCAGGCCGGCAGCCTTCACTGCATGGAGTCTCCTCTGCTGTCTCCTCACCCACCATCCCACTGTAAATGGTCCTGTTGTTGTATAGTGTATATTTGAGTGTATAAATATATTTACTATTTATTTATTTATTTGGATAGTCTGTGCAATAACACCAAGGCAACTTCCTTGTATGTACAAACATACTTTTGGCAATAAAGTCTTTTCTGATTTTGATTCTGTTTCTGACTTGGTCAGCTGTGATGCAGGTCGTCGTGGTTCTTTTGTGGGGAGTTGCTGCTATGCTTTTGGAGAGGGCAGGTAGTGGAGGTAACGGAGGTGGAAGCAAGGCCATCAATAGCGGCAGGAGAGCTGCGATGGGGGACAAGGGTATGGTGACACCACGGTTGGTGTTGATGTGCAGCATATAAAGGGAATCTGTTCATTGGTTCATTGCATACTCTCCAGACCTCCCTCACACTGTTCTGCTGGAGTTTCCCCTCTAGCTTCCTCCTGTACTTCTCCTTGGCCTCTTTGACCTTTACTTTCAGGTCCGTCTGAATCGTTTCAGCCTCTCATGTTACCAGTTTGAAAAGCCCTCTTCTTGGCATTCAGTATGTCCTTAAGGTTACCCATGGCTTGTTAGAGTAACAATAGACGGCCTTTGTCAGGACAATGGAGTCCACAAAGAAGTTTATATAAAATTTTATACACCAGGTTATGGTCTGACCTGCCCAGGGCCCAACAATAAGAGTCATGCAATTTTGTGTTACATTGCCTGAGTTGAATTATTGTGACTGCACAATTTCTGATACTTGTTAATCAAACCGTTCATTCAACTAAATAACTGTCTTTGTATCTGCAGCAAGCACACGGCAGACACGGTTTCAGTGTCAGTATAATATAGTCAGTGAGGACATAAATCAAGGCCTCACAGTGGCTCAGCTGAAGGCTGCAGCCATTATCAGGTTGTCAGGGGAAGCATCTTCAGTTCACACCGTGTGTGTATATCTGGCATAGCTGAGACATTTACTCATGTGGAAGCCTTTTTTTGTTCAAGGTTCGCCTGTTTGTATGTGTGTCGTTGCAATTAGGGCTGACTGATGATGTGTGCTCGAGCTGTTATTATCCTCTGATCGACATCAACATAAATCTGCATAGTGTTAACTCATGAATCGTCTGATGTGGCCATTTTCAGCTTCAGTTAAGCAGTCCCCTCATTTTCTTTTCTTCTCCTCCCATGCAGCACTTCAGACTTAAACGATGCCTCACCTCACGATTCCAGTCTGAGCCCTCTCTCTCTTGTTACCGACGCCTTCGGTATCCGTGGGTGAGATTTTGGATGTGAGTGAGACTCAATTTACAAGCCACAGAAAACGTCTACGCTAAGTCTCCGTGGATTTATGTGTTAAGATGTCTTAACTTACTATAATAAAAAAACAATAGGTAACTTCCAAAATACCACGTCGCTCCACAGTCTATCGATGACACAACAACAGATCATTTACAGTGCTAACTTACACTTCTTTGCAATTTTTAAGTACAAGTTAATTCATTTACATGGGCGGTTCAGCAGAGCATGATGTAATGTCCGAATTACTTGGCTGCCATTTGCTGGGGAACAACAACGAAAAAAATAAAAGCTACGCATCATCTCACACAGCAGAGATGGGAAGAGAAGAGCAGGAAAGCCCTTATCGCCATGGTAACTGAGAAAACGACTCAGCTATTAAATGCTGCTTTAACAAAACAATTACCAAGCAGTCAAGAATGGAAACCTCCACCACAGCCACTATACACCACCTGCCGCACTCTGAGCTCCCAGCACACAAACAAACAAACATACCCACCCTCACACTAACATGCACTATTTCTCTGCTCTTTTGGTTTGGCAGGTGGGCTGACTGGCATGCCACAAAGGCAGTCAGCCATGGTACATCCCTACATTTTCACGCAACAGCTGCACAGAACCTCAACATTCACCCTTTGTGAGTTGTCACTTGTATTATTCCATGCACCATCGTCATGATTCCCAGGAAATCAGGCAAACTAGAAAATGTGTCCAGGAGCAGCTCGTTGCCTTTTTGTCCAAGCTCTCACCTTTGTCTTCCTGTCATTCCCAGCAGCAGGAGGCAGCTGTGTTCTAAGGACAAGTTCTATGTGCCTCTGAACACTACCCAATCAACACCAGAGAGTCAGAGCTTTCCCTCTGGAGCTGGTAGAGTCCAAATCCAGAGCTTTAAGAGGGTGACTCACATTCATCACGACCCCTAATGGAGGAGAATGTTGAACTGCCATCAATAACACGAAAGCATAGCATGATGGCTGTTACATTTAGGATAGTTAGAGATGTCAGGTTCACCCAGCAATCATGTAATCAGGCGGCACAGCTCTATCCAACAAGTGTTGTGTCATTGCAATCACACCCAGAAAGACTAGAGACAGAGGGGGAGAGAGAGAGCGGGCGAGATAACTGGATGGCCATTGTTGCTGTACTTGGGTCGAGCCCATGTCCTAGCAACCAGCCAAACCATCAGCAGCTCCTTAGCAACCTGGAAGACATTGGTAACATCGTTGCACTTACTGGTTGCCATTGGAGATGCAGGCATTCCTAGAAACCGAGCAGAGGTGCAAATAGTGACAAAGTACCCCAACCTTCCTCGGGCGCGCGCATGTGACTTGCAGATCGGATGCTCGCGGGATATCATATCCCACGCACATGAAAACACACCCATACCCACTCGCGCATGAACCCAGACCTATACCTGCGGTTCACACGTGCGCACAGACGAGAGCAGTCGCTCAATTACACATACACGATCTCAGCATGTCCCCGCGCGCGCACAGCTTGTTTCTTTGAGTAAATTCACTTGCGTTGAAACGTTTCCTTGTCCACACACAGATTATGAATACTTACCGGGCAGCGCGTCCACACTTGCGCGCACCGCACCAACAGACAAACAACGAGCCACGTCTTGTGTGTGGCAGCCGTCACGCTTTTCAGCGGAGGTATTCCCCAGCCTCATCACGACCAAGCAGTCAGTAATTCTGCTTCTTGATTTGTTTTCACAGCCTGGTACATCTATCTACGGCTTGAAAAGTTGAATTGTGGCGTTTTGGTTTTTACGCAGATAAACAACTACACTAAATAATGATAACAATAATAATAATAATAATAATAATAACCATGTGACAGTCTGCTAACCAAACATCATCTTGTGAAAATAAAAAAAGGCAGTTTTGCAAGCCACTCCTCAATCATAAAATTAACTTATCCCTTTCCTGGCCGACAAGCACCCCCCCTTCCACCGACTCCCCCTTTCCCTCCCCCCTTTCTAACCAGTCACATGGAGGTTAGCGGTGACCCGTCGCTCCCTCGGTTCTGTAGCAGTCGCTCTCCGGTGCGCCTTGCAGACGGACTAGAAGCAAAACGCGCAGCCTCTACCGAGGCGTTTTACTTGTTTTAATTGCACCTGCGGTTAATTCTCTCCGTTCAGACTGTAAATCTCCCTGGTATCTCCGCTGGTGAACGAGTGTCAGCGGAAAGGGTTATTTATAGTCACCCGCAGCAGCGATGAGTCGCTGGGAGCCGGCTTCAAGACTGAGCGGTGCTGCGCTGTGGTAAACTGGGTGTTCAGCGAGAATGAAGTCTCGACGAGATAAACTGAAGATCCCCTCTCTGACTCTGGAGTAAGTTCTGCTTTTTTTTTTCTTTTTTTAAAAAATGCTTATCATCTGCTGTAAGCTGTAAAACCGCAAGCTGCTCTGTGAAACTGGTTCCTTTTAAAGTTGTATTTAGAGTGAACTGATCGCATTTATGTTCCTGTGTATAGCGTTGAATGTGCTCCAGGGTCAACACCTTTTTACAGACCACATCTATCTGCTGACACTAAAACTGCGACAATAATACGACCATCTGAGCCTGAAAGTGTTTTCCCCCAGGGGTGAAGTCATTCTCTCTGTCTAGTTAATGGCTTCACTTTGTGTGTCGAAGGCAGAAGGTGCAAAACTGGCAGCTGCCCTGTGTGCCTATTAATCTTTAAACTTGACACAGTGAAATCCAGCTTTCCAGCCTTGAACTGGAACAGTGTTGCACAATTTGTGTCTGGTTGAACTTGTAAAACCAAACTATGGAAACAATATGGAACTTGTGAAGATGGGGAGGTTGTATTATTATTTCCCAAGTTTTGGTCTGTACAAATATCAGCGAGGTTATATTTCTAGTATTTACTCAGCTTTGTGGGGGGGGGGGGGGGGTGCGCGCAGCCCACTCGACGCAGATCCATAAGGCGTAGGAGCTCCCTGCTCACATCCTCGTTCTCTGATCCATCTATCTGCATCAGCGTGCGCTCTTTTAATTTCATTTTCATTTTAAGGCACTCACTCTTGCTCCTGTTCCCGCGCGCAGATATACAGAGGAGGTCTCACGCTTGGCGAGTGGGGAGGGGTTCAGTGTCTTAATGATGGCCGGATGGAAGCATCCGCCGAAATAGGCACTGAACCAAATCACTACCAGTATTTCAGAAATGACAAGTGTGGGATGACACATTCATGTGCACTCTGACTCATGTGTTGCAGCGATGTGTTCCAAGCAAATATTGCTTTCTAGAAGTATTGTGTTCCCTGTAGATGTCCGTTTTGAGGATACATAATAAGGATTTTATGTCATTCTTATTCATTGTTCCTCTTATTCATATGCTGCAAATGACAACAGTATAGCTAAAATATCTTTGAATAAGTTTATACTGTAATTCTGAGCACTGCATTTGCTTCCGCAGAAAAGATAGTCCAGCTACCATCTTGTTATTAAAGGGTACAGCTGCCCCTCTGCTCTTAATGTCAGAGTCTCCCTGAACACCTAGAAATATCAGAAGTTCAGTGGCATCAATGAATCAGTCTGAGTGTGCATATATATACATAAATAAAATGGAAGTCTGTTATGGAAATGCTGGCCATTTAATCACTTAAGCAACACTGAGGAGAAGGAGAAAATGTTTTAAAATGAAATAAAAGGTCTTGCATGTGCTGTATAATTATGAGTCAACACTACAGAATGCAACGTCTTTGTACACGGAGTTGTTGATCCTGCTATGCTCCCTGCATTACTATGACAACACGTTCATTAGTACTGTGGTAGCCAGCGCTGTGTTTAGCACTGAGAAGCTTCTGCAGCACTGAGACAATAGCCGCTTTGTGGAGTTCGTAAGGCAGAGCTTGCATCTGAGCAGGGAAATCAATAGAAAAAAAGCTTGCACTGGGTCAGCATCAGTGAGGTGGAGACTTAAAGGTTGGCTGAGCATGAGGAGTATGCATATTTTGATGCAAAAAAATTGTGCACTAGGAGTGTGAAATATTGGACTGCATTCATTTCAGTTAGTTTTGTTTCAGGATTTTGTGTATTGGATGACAAGAACCATCGGACAGCAGGAACTGTCCGCCACTCTTAAGTTGCGTTAGATGTACTTAATGTGGGCGCTTAATGTGTGTTGACATGCAGCTGCTCACTTCCTGTTTTGTAAGAGCTCGCATGAGATTACAAGCTGCCAAATCAGATGCATCCAGTGATGCATGCCGTAACAAACAATGCGAACAGATAGGCATCAACCGGCAGGCTGGGCATCGGCCTCGAACCCTACCCAGAGCTCTGATGCTGGCGGATGACAGACGCTTTCGTGCCTAGTTGCTGAGTCAGCACACTAATCCATGCGACCATGTCTTGCCTTACAGTTTATCACCCACATGCCAGAGCCCCACCCTCCTGAGCCCATGCAGTCCCTGCAGCCCCTGCAGCCCTTTACAAACCCTTCATCCCTGGAGGTAAGACAGCCAGGTCACACACAGGCTCTTTCTGTGGATTCTGTGTCATAGGCTTCAAATGCTGTTCCCAAGTCTCACATACTTTCTCCTGCATGTTTTAGAACACTGTTTAGTCATTTCAGAAAAGGAAAATGTACAATCATGATACAATTATGTCTTTGGTCAGAGCCAAAGATAGATTTATTTTCTACTAACTTTTACAGACACAAGCAAGGAAGATGTCACACTATTTGCACTGTCCTAAAGATGCATAAGAGTGACGTGAATCTTAGCATCTTAAGAAATATTCAGCTTTTGTCAATTCGTGGCTTCTGAAATAAAAGGGAACATAAAACAATGACACCGCAATCCCCTTGGTGGCTGCTATCATGTCACAAAGGACTTATTTGAACATGCATGCATCCTTTTCAGGAGAAAAGGATTGAGCAATAAAGACAAAGTCTCTAGGGCCACTACTACACTAATCAAGCTTTTGTTAATCATTTGAGCTTGTGTTTTAAAAACTTGCAACACATTCACATCAAAAAAGTGTGACATGAGCTTAAATATCGAATCGTTATAGACTGGATTTGTATGACATTAAAGACCATAGAACCAAAGTCCACATATTCAACAGTAACAGTACGTCTAAGAGCTAGAACAGCTTTGGGGGTAAAAGGGAACTGTGCAATAAGTCAGAGTTGTTTTTTGTATATTAAGGTGCTTCTGTTTCACCAGTGAAGACCCATCATTTATTAGTTGTCTCTAAGTCTTATGTGGGTTGCTTGGCAACGGTGCTGGGTGCTGTGGAGGAAGGCAACACTGCAAACAGAGGCGGATGCATCCAGCATGTTTCTGGATGTGTTAGGAGTGCTAGGCTGTCACGCCACAAACTGTACAGTAATTAATCTCATTTGCTCATTTGAAAAATGACCAAATTTTAGTGGGAATGCACGGAATTCTTTTTCACACAAGCAAAATCTGATTCCACAATACATTTTCACACCATTGTGTGGTGGCTCTTCACACCCTTCTTGCATTTGATCCCCCCCCCCCCCTCCCCCACGTTGTCACCATCTAGAAACATTCTCATTCTCAAACATTCTCTTGCATCAGATTCTATATCTGTATGCAAATAAGTATTTTGAATAGAATTAAACCCAGCAAGATATTATAAAAACAAATGTGAACTGCTGACAGAATGCCAAAGTTAAGTACACAAGATAAATGATAATGTAGATTCATTAAATCAAACCCTGAAAGATGACCTGAGTGGCACTGTTTTGAGTAACCGTGTTGTCTAAACAACATTGGAGCAATGTGCTCTGACATGACATCTTATTTACCGCAAGCACAAAGAATTCTAAATATGACACTAGTCCAGGGAAATACTTCTGTCGTTACACATATTGAACTTTGGATTTGTAGCAAGTCAGTTATTTATATGCAGTGGAATGTACCACTTCTTAAAAGTTTGTCTTGAAGCTCCCTCTACCTTACTCCTTATGGTATAACCCAACAACATCTTTATGGTGCGTTCAGGTTATGTAGGACATTCTGATGAGTGACGAACGTAGATGTGTTTCAAAGCTCAGTTTTATGGCCACTTTAAATTAGTTAAAACGAAATCTTTATGTTGTGCATGCACTTCATGCTAACATCAGATTATTACTTGTGACCTAATCCAATAGAAATACTTCTCTTAAAAAAACACTACTGTAATAGGCAGGAGAAAATAAGGAAGAAAAATTGACCATTAGAGGTATTCACTGTCCATTTATTTACTATTGGTTATTAGTCCCAAACTAAGACACGTGTTACTACATGATATCCTGCAGGTATCAAATCACATCACATCTACTATTTTATTATGTTATGTTGATGACTGCAGTTTTCTTAGCATACCTTCACAGTGGGACATTCTGTAGCAATAATTCATGGTTCAACCTCGCTGAAAGCCAGAATCAGTATGGGCTCATGAAA
Source organism: Planiliza haematocheilus (assembly GCA_005024645.1). Taxonomy (NCBI): domain Eukaryota; kingdom Metazoa; phylum Chordata; class Actinopteri; order Mugiliformes; family Mugilidae; genus Planiliza; species Planiliza haematocheilus. Next base: position 874,207 of record SRSE01000306.1, read on the forward strand.
CAAACGTACCCTATAAACATTTAGGATAAAAACTAAAAGAAGAAAGAAAAGTTTCTTCAAATAAACTTTGTTCACCTTTTAGTAGGTTCAGTGCCCTTTTGCATTGTAGGAGTCACCGTGGTTTGGCATTTCACTCCTACACTCTTTAGTAGTCTCGGATTTTTTGTTCATTCTTGCCGTAACACTGTCTGTTACTGTCTTTAGCTGCAGTTAATGCAAACTTATGGCTCTCCCACTGCTGCTGATAAACATGAGGGGTAGTGGTTAGGCACTAAATAACCCTAGTGAAAGGAATATTCACTAGCAACAGAGGAAACACTGTATTTTAGGCTAATTAGGACTTCCTGGTCACTCAGTATTTTGTGTACAATAGTTTTTCAACCTGGTTGAAGACATTAATTAAAGATTACAGCTTAACCGTTAACATGAACGCTAAATAAATGATCTGATATGTGTGTTTACAGTCCCTGAACCTTATTCTCTGACGAAAGTGTCTGTGATTTACTGTGGAAACATACACCGATCAGCCACACCATTAACACCACTGACAGGCCATGTAAATAACATTGACCATCTTGTGACAATTCTGCTGGGAAACTTTTGGACTTGGCATTCATGTGGATGTAACTTAGACATGAAGCACCCAACTAGACCAGACCAGGCACCCCCGCCCCATAGCAATGATACTCCTTGATGGCAGCATCCATCCCGAGCAGGATGCAGCCTGACACAGGCAGGAACAACTGAAAAAGAAAAAATGTGAAAAACGTCACAAGGTTTTGACTTGGCCTTTAAATTCACAAGACCCTAAACTAATCAGATAATTGTGGGAGGCACTGGAGCAAACTGAAGATTTGCCACTTTTTTACTGATATATCATGGGAAGATGAACATCTTTCACTCCATTTGTTGTCACATGTGGAGGATAGTCACAGCCATTAATTTGACCAGACGTTTGAGGCAGTGCGTAAAAGCGAAGGTAACAAGCAGCACTTGAACGCAACATCAGGCTCCGGTTTCCTCACACGGAGATACACGCATCCAGCGGCGACTGCTTGGCCAAACTAAAGTCTACCGCTGCTGCTGCTGATGAGTGAACGGTATTACACACCTGACAAGCCGGCCATGGAGGCGATGATCCGGGGAAAGGACTTCAGCTCAGAACGGAGGATGTAACGGCAGCTCCGGAGCCATTGGGACTGCACGAGGCAGGCTGAATACAAAAGGAACCGCCGAGAAGGAGAGACGATGGCGGGGAGAGCAGCAGGAGGAGCAGCGGGCTTCACATCGACCCCAACGTCGGATTTCTGAGTCCACCACAAACTTTGACACGGGGTTGTGTAAGAAAATCCTCCAGCATGTCGGATCCAAGTCACTGGTCTGCGGTGTCGAGCCAGAATAAGTCCCATTTTGTTCCGGGAGCGTTGCTGAAGCGTTCAAAAAGGTAGTTATCAGGAGTTTGGGATACGGAGGATATAACTAACTTAAAAGGTTATTTAGGCGTTTGTTTTGTCTAAATTTCTTCTTAAATTATGTTAATGCTCATAACCTGTGTTCGCTTACTCTCGCACACGTCTCATTTTGTGTTATTCAGACGCAAAACAGCCCACAGCATGAGCTAGCTCCTCTCAAAGCCGATTGCTCTTAATCCCGTGTTTGTTCAGCATGAGTTGGTGTTTATAGGACCGTTTTTACGCTGAAAATGTTAGAAATAAATGCGGTTCAGAGACGACATTTGCTGTAAAATGAACACCTTTGGAGGCAGGGGCTCGAATATCAGCCACAGGGTTTTAGTTGTCTGTGTTGAAAGTGAATGCAACGCTGCAGCAGGTCTGGAGGCACACTGTGGCTGAGTGGATGGAGCCAAGCTGAAGCTGCAGCTGGAACATTAAACTGGACAATATCACAAGCGGTGGAAGCTGAATAAAGGCACATAATACGAAGGCAAATATCACAGCACATCTCTGTCCATACTGGTTGGCTTTGGAGAGGAATGATGATGAACGGCTGGAGGAGGTCACATTTCATTTTATAGCGTGTTTACTGTTGGGTAACTTGGGATAAAACCCTGCAGCTGTTAACTGTCTGGCTGTCGAGCAGGATCAAGAGCTGACTGGGGATTATTTTGATTTTCATTATTTATCTGTCAGTCATCCTTTTGATTAACGGTCAACAAAATGACATTCAACACTATCTTAAGTGTTGTGCTGTCAGCACCTAAAGATAATCAGTCTGCAATCATTAATCTATTCAAATTATCCCAAAAAAGGCCAAATAATAAATATTTTAAGTCTGTAACCAGCAGTTATTTTAGGAACCCGGCTGCCAGTTATTATTATTATTATTATTATTATTATCAAAGAATAGTGAAAAATAAGAAGCTGATGTCTTAAATCTTCATTTGGTTCAGCATTTATGACATCAATCTTAAAAAATAAAATGACATACACGGTTAATCAGCTGACTGACAGTTTTTTTTAAATCGCATTAATAATTGGTTGATGAATCCACTGATCAGTCCAAATGTGATGCCTGAGCAAAAAGTATGCGTATTTGAGTGATGTTTGTCAAAGCCTGCCCTTTCAGATGATCCTTCAGCTCTCCCATCCTCCCTCTGCACACAACCAAAAACACACTAACACACACACATTCAACACCCTTCAGCCTCACGTCTGTTGACAAGAAACACTTTGTATTTTATCTCTCATCAGCTTTTCCCTCCCCCTTCGTCCGACACGGCCACGCTGCTGTGTCACGCATTTGCTCTTAAGATCCGAGTTGTAGTTACGTAAACATTTCTTAAGGCAGAGCCACTCTGAAGGTGGAAATAATCTTCCCGGTTGAGTTAATTCTCAGTGGGCAGAAGGAGAGAAATGGCCTTTCTTTACCGCAGGCATCGTATGCTTCGTCTGTACTAGACCATAACGTGTGTGGTTTTGTTTTTTGTGCAAAAGATGAATTTGGTTGTCTTTTCATTGTGGTTGATAGTATTGTCCTGTCTGAATGCATTGCTCTTCAAGCTCAAGGTGGCTCCGTGTGTGCTGAGTCGGCTGCGTGTCCTCTTATGGTTATGCAGTATTATCAGTGTATGAAATAATCTGCCTGTGTGAAATGGTACAAACACTGAGTGGTCCATAGTATAGCTGTATGTTATCACTGAAACTATTGGCGCCATGTTGCCTGTGGTGTAGACAGATTTTTGGATTTGTTATATTGTACTTCATTGACAGCGTTATTATTGCATCTATAAAGATCTGCAGTGTGTTTCCAGCTCAGTGTTTGTCATAGAATAACAGAAATAGACGGTGACATTCGTACGTCTTTACACATGGCAATTTGGTGTATCAGGCAATGGCAGACCTGTTTAGTTAAGGATCACCATGCACACCCTTGTTTATCTGCGATGTTTAAATAAGAGGAACCCTGCAGTCTCTAACGGAATTGTCTATTGGAACCCATCTAAACGCCCCACGCATAGCATGAATAATAGTTATTTTAAATTCTAACATTTTAAGTGGCGCAAACCCCACTCACTTTCTCCTTTTGTTAAGTTATTACACCATTCAAGTCCTAAAAGTTAGAATTAGACTAATCTTAAGTAGAAGTACTTGAACTGATAACTATTTTATAGGAATATTAATTTTGTTCGTCGTTAAATGTGCACAAACCAGATGTGTTTTGGTGTCTTGCTGTGTTCTGCAACAGTTGCACCTCAAAGGATAACACTCTGCTACTTTACAGGTCAAGTGGCTTCTTTATCTGCTGAGTGGCACACTGTCAGGAGGCCTTTGTGTTTTTAAGCTGCTGCTTTATACGTACGCACAAACCTAACCTGAAGCGCTGCATGAGTCAAACCTTTCATTGTAGGTAAATAAATTCAGGGCTGCAGCGATTACACCCACTTTAAAGGAATTCACCAGGCTGTTTTCTTTATAAATGCACTCATCATTCATCTGAACTGTTTATGGCGATAAAAGGAGACGCCGGTTATTCATTATGTTTTCCCTCTGCTATTCTCTACACGCTAACATCAAACACGTAGCAGCATAGGACTGCAGCAGCAGCAACTTGCTGGAAACGTCATAATGAGGAAAAATGTATTGCTGAGTTTAAACTGCAGCGATGAATGGATCTCACAGACACATTGCAACCACTTTGTCAGCATGGGTTGCTTATGGGGCTGGGTTAAAAAAAAAAATCGATTTTTAGATTCACATCCATCTCACATTGAAAGATCAAATACTGATTCCTAAAATCCTTGGATTAAATTACATGTACATGCTGTTTCTTGCAAATTCTAGTTAGAAATCTCGGTGCGGTCTCGCGAGACTGGTATCATGTTACAAATCTTGCGATGCAAAACATGTGACAACAGAGAAAAGCATGTGCAAGGTGTGCCTATGGAAGGTAAATGCTGTGGAAATGGCATCTCTGGATCCAGTGACATTAGTTTTAAGTTTGAGTGTAATTGTTCCTGAACTGAAATGTCTTTCAATTTCATTCGATTTGGTTTGATTAGGTGTTAATTGAATCAGCCCTGTATGTTAACATAGCTGACAAGCATACCTTTTGTTATCAGACCAATGGTAGTCTGTTTACATGTTAAAAATACTATTAGATCACTTCAGACTCATCATCATGTATGACTGGGTTTCTTAAATGTAATATTTGTAATCCCCGTGTGTTTCTGGCCACTCAACACATATGCAAAGTACCAAAGAAAAATGTTCATGTAAATGAAATTGCTGATGATGATGTTTGTTGAGCGTGGCAGGTTATTGACCTCTCTCTCCTTTTTCCGTTTGTGCTCCAGCTGTCGCAGCAGCAACAGGAAGAGCCTCGGTGTCGGGACGCCCTCACCCACGCTGTCCCGGCCGCTCTCTCCCCTCTCGCTCCACACTGGTAAGACCCCTATTTGCTAACATCGCCGCAGTGTCCTTCAGCAGAATATTGTCAAACAGATAAAAGCGCAGATATTATCTTATTTACATATTAACTCACAAGCTTTTAGTTAAAGGAGAAAATGACCGGCCTCCAGAGTTTCACATTCCTGCATTCAAGTGTCACATGTGCTGTGTAGATTCATGTCCACACCCATGCAGTCTGTTATGGTGCTTTTTTGTATATGTTGGCGGCAGGGAGTGGTCAATCCCTGCAGTTCTGCTCTTTTGTATTTCCATGTTGCGGATAATGGACAAAAGTGCTGCTTAAAAATCGGGGACTGCTGCAGTATGGAAACATTAAATGACATTTTAGCAGTTTCCATTGCTGCTTTTACGTGGACTGTGTCTCTTTGGAGCTTTGACTCTGTTGGAAACAGACAAAGAAGAGTGTTTGGCCCTTCCTTTATTGATAACATTGAACTTAATGAATAGAAGAATACTACTGAGGTGGACACACCTTTTCTACCCACATTAATTCTTCATTACCTCAGCCATTCTGTCTCTGATGGGAACTTGTAACGTCACTTTTGTGGAGCAAACGTGCAGCAGAATGAATGTGTTAACCCCTACCAGAGAGAAACGATCTGATAAGGTGTTTAGATGATTATTAGGTGCTAATATTTTCCCATTACACCACCCATCTCAATCCGATAGCGTCTTAGCATGCATGTAAACGCAGCAAGTGTGTTGGGCACTCTGCCCAAGTATCAGCTCTTGACGTTAATGTTTGTAAGCCGCAGGGCACCTTGTTCTTGCACATGGTCCCTAATACACGATTAAGCTTCTTCAACTCGTAACTTGTAAGCTGCACCATAGCCAGCATCTGGTTGACTCTCTGGAGGTGAGCTGGAGGACACTTGATATTAAACATTAGCCATTAAATAAATTCTTTACTCATATGAACCTGCATCGTGTAAGCTCAGTCATTAGTTACGGCGCATTTGGATTGATATATAATATTTACTGTGCAAACTAACACAATATAAAACAACTAAACAGTTTCAGCGTTGTTTCAGTGCAGAAATGTGTGCCGTTAATTGGCCAGAAATGTGTCAACACACACAAACAGTTCCCACTCTGTTTCAGAGCTGGATGAACTGCAGATAGTGAGTAAAGATTGATGTGAAATCAAGAAGAAAGATGCATTTCTTTTCATCACTCAGCGAGACACATGCTTGCTTTTGCTCCACGTCTGTTTGCTTTATCTATCTACATAAACGCAAACAGTGTGAATATAACTGAGGGGCAGGAGATTCTTAAATGGCTGCTGTCATCCTCTTGTTTTGTAAATTTGTGGTGCACACAGTGCACAGCTACTTAACGTCATGAAGCAGCTGCACTCTATGAAAAGAGTTTTGCTCAAGAGCTCTTCATCGCAGCAGTATGTGGAAGCCCTCCATTATGAACTCAATCATGCCAAGGATGATCAAATCACAGAGTGCAATCCGGCTCTAATTGGCTACTCAACCACTTGCATGTAAACAAACCGCGGTCTGTCGTGTACCCAAATCCCCAGACTCGAGCAAAGTGGAGCAGGATGAGGTTTCCCCCTAAAGTGAGAGTGCTGGTAGACTGGTGATGTAAGTTTGGATATATTAGTTCTTTGGTTAATGCCGCTGGGTTTTGCAGTAATTGAGGGTTCCTCTATAGACGTGAGGTCATCCTTTTTTTTGGGGTTAAAAAGAAAATCCTCTTGTTAACGTGCCCCTGTGGTCTCCTCTGGTATATTTTTCCAGGTTTGTTATTACAGTTGTGACTAGCACCGGTGGTAATTTTGTCTTTCCTCTTTCAGCCGCGAGCAGCCCTCTAGACAGCCCTCGAAATGTGTCTACCAGTGCCTGCCTCAACTTTCCGTTCGCCCGGAGGTATGTCAGTCCTTCTTTGTGAATTCTTTTTTCCTTTGGAGTGATGTGTTGGTTTTGTCACATCTAAAGTATCTGAAGGATATTTGGCATTGATTGGAGTTCTTGATGAATGAACCACATTATACATTACACATATACACCAGTTCAGTTTTTATCTCCGCTGTTGTACCCACACTTGTCAACTGTACGAAGTTTTTTTTCAATTTCCAGTTTCAACGCTAAGTAATCCTACAGGTTTTAACTGTAACATAGGAAAGTGAGACTTGACGAAGGGTGGGAGCCCTTAAAGACTCAATTAGTTACTACTTATTGGAAAAAATAAATAAAACAGAATAAAAATACCCAAATAAATAAAAATTCATGATTAATACATTTGCTGCTCCTTTTGTGCTTTCTGACACACATTTATTTTATTGCCCTTTTCAGCAACTTTGTAAATAATTAACTGGAAATAATATAATTACATAATGTCCATATTTTCCCCTAAAATATTTATTTCAGTTTTCCCTATCAATACAATAAATTAGAAAATGCCTGTATATACTATAAAAATTCTGACTGTTTAAATTGATTTTAATAGATTCTTCATATGTACAATAACAAACCCTGAAATAAGAAGGTGAAAAGTGATTCTCCAAAAGATTTACATTACCTTTATATAACTATTAAAGAAACTACAGTCAGTTATGAGTCTTTTCAGAAAGTGAGGCAAAATTAACTAGATAATAATAATAATAATGATAATAATAATAATTTTAAAAAATGTAATGCGTGATCACACTATGAGGCATCCCTGAGAGATTCAGTATGTGTGCAGGACTAGAAGCAGACAGACTGTAAGACAGAAGGAAGCTGAAGTGAAACAGCAGCAAGGTGACTGAGGCTGACTCAGCCTGGCGTGTTCATACCTCCCATCCCCCACCCCTTCCAGGTCTTCTTACAGCCTACTCATCCCCAGCAGGATGAGTGCAGTCAGATAGAGGGTACCCCCAAAGCCCACTCACGCATCGTTCGACCTGGTTCCCATGGCAACACGCCTGTCTTCCTCCAGGCGTGTGTGAGGCGGCAACTTAAAGACACCCAAGACCAGTCATTAAAAGCTCACGAGCGGTTCAGTGAACACGCATTCCTCAAATATTTCGATTGTATGAGTTGATGTATAATAATTAACACAGCAGTTCTTACTAATTATCAGTCTTGAAATGCATGTTCTACAGCCAAAACTGTAACATATGATCGTGTGTCATGCTGATGAAAGAAAGTACTTCCTCTGTACTGTTTTGGTTCATCATAGCATCCATCATCATCGTGCTAAAATAACAAATGCTCAGCCATAACATGAATCAGTCAATCTGTTCTTTACTCTTAAATGTCTGCTTTTCAAAAGCTTTTATTATATGATTCTTCAGGTGCATTTCATGAAAACAATAACAGACCTAACCATAAGATTATATTTATATTTACTAAATTACTTGTTACTCAAAGTATTTAGTCATTACAAATGCACGTTCTGAATTTCACGTGTCTGTGGAAGCTTTCATTCAGCCTGTGTAAATATTTCATCGTTTCCTCTGCTTGCCGTCAACGCGTGACCACAACGCACTCAGCAACACTGTTGTTGAGTTGTTGTTGTCGTTGTTGCTGTTGCCCAATCCAGTCTGCACACATTCAAGGAAAACAAGATCATTTCATGGGCCACGCTTTGAAGCCAAGAGTTCTTTCTGTTATGTAAAATAAACCCTCAAATTAATTTGGTTTGCTGTCTACTCCGTGTATCTGGGCAAATGAAATCTGGCAAGGGAGGCAGCATTGTCAGTACTAATCCCTCAGCTGAATGCCAGAGGTCACTGGATCACTTGCGCAAGACTCCCAAAACTCACCAAAACTCTCTTTACTTTTCTCTTTGCCTCTGCTGCTGTCGTGATCTCAGTCACTTGGCTCGCGCTGACAGGTAGCTTCCTTTTCAATTCTTGCAACCCATCTTTTGATGTTTTGAAGCTTATGTTTTCTGTCTTGTTTTTTTACAAAATGGTCCTCCCTGTGATTAAGCCGTTGAGTTAGACAACAAAAGGGCTGCTGTGAAATAAGAGATGAGAAAGAGAATCCTGTCATGTATGATTTGGAAAAAAAGGACATTCATTTCATGCTCTTGTGGTTACTAGACTCCTCCGCTCTGTGTTATGTAATGAATTTCACATTTTAAATGCTAACTAATGCCTATGCTGCTGTGGCTTATGTAACATGCGTGTTCGTTTCTCCCAGAGCTGAGGGCCGGCGATGGTCTCTGGCGTCCCTCCCCTCATCAGGCTATGGAACCAATCCGCCGAGCTCCACTGTCTCCGTAAGTCACCCCAAAGCATGGCACCATCCTCCCCATCGATGTATGGCGGCCAGGAAATTCTAACACCTCACTCATCCCAAATAGCACATTCGTTTATGCAGTAAGGGACGGCGAATGCCAAGACCAAGATGACAAACTGCTAATTGTTTTCCTCTGTCGTCTGCTTCAATGAGTCATTTTCCCAGTCTCTGGAACTTGGTGTTAGAAGTAATACACTCAGTCTGTGTGAATTGCATGTAAGTGAGGAGATCAAGTAAAAAGCATGTGTGTGCTGTTATTAGGTTTAATACTCTAAGTGGCATAATATATGACGGCCTTTAAACCAAATGTCACATTAACCAGGAACTCTTATTTGAAAAGATCATTTCCAGATCCACACAGTTTGTAGTAGAAAAGTCTTGCATAATTTGCAAGAAGCAACACTGAAATGAACAAGTTGCAGTGACGATAGAGTGAGTTATGTCTGTGGTGAAAGTCTGCCATTTGGAGCTTTTACAAGGAAGTTTACTGGGCACAGGCCCAGAGGTCAGCGGGGACAATGGGGCTCTTCAGTGGCCCTCACTGCCCTCTTTGTACTGAGTCATTAAAAAGAGACTCCACAGATGCTGTCCCTCTGGCCCACTTCTGTTCATGACACATGGGCCGCAGAATTAAACAGATTGCTGTACACTGCGTCCTGGCAAGTTTGCCCAGCGCCTCCTCAGACATGGAAATTAACTTATTTGTGTAAACAATGATGCCTCCCTCTGTGGACGTTGTCAGTGGTTGCACCGTTACCTCAATAGGCTGGTGTTCAGTTCGTTTTACACTCTTTTTGGCTACTGAGCTAAATTCACTCTAAATGTATGTGTCTCATTTTAACTCGAGCCACAATGAAATCCTCCACAGATGTCTTATTAGTCAGGTTTTATTTTGTTTTATTTTTGGCACAGGTTTGTTAGAAAATGAGTTGATAATGGCTGAATGCTGGTGTACAGGTACAATGAGGAATAATTAAACACGATAATAATAAATGTTTACCTTGTACATATTTTTAACAAATGTGAACATCGGTTAGAAAATCAGAAGGTTCTTGATTTGATGGGCGCCATCTCAGGTGCCTTGGAGATTTTATTGTTCCTCTGTATCATCTTCGTTCATCTACCTGGCTTCAGCCTCAGCTTTGCCAGACTTGTCTGAACACATGTTTGTGGTTTTTGGAACGGTCCTTCTTTAACACACTGATGCTACTCAAAAGGCAGTAGCAACTTCCTCCTTGCAAACCACTGAGACCACTGTGGAGCTGTGGTCTTGTCTTTGACAAACACAAATTGACACTTTTAAATCCTCGTAGGGTCTCAGCCTATCGTCCACTTGTGAAAATGCTCAGTCAGTTCAGGGAGCTGTTAGTGTTTTCTTGTGCTGCAGTGAAAATTTGCTAGGCTTTTTCAGCTCAAACTGAATTAAAACCAGCAACCATATTTCAAATTTCCCTACACAAGATGTAATACAATATATAAACATTTTAATTTAACGCCCTTCCGAATTTACGAGAATGTCTTGTTTATTGTCAGAACAACTTTCCCTTGTTAATAGTCGTAGCTCGTGTTCACTCACAGTCGAATGAATTTCAAAGATTTAAAGCTGATGGGTCCGTCTTTGTGCATGTAGTCCTCCTCGTCCTCCCAGGAACGTCTCCACCAACTTCCGTACCAGCCGACACAAGATGAGCTGCACTTCCTCTTCAAACACTTCCGCAGCACAGACAGCATGGCCGACGAGGATGGACGGCCCTCACCGGTCATGCGACCTCGGTCCCGAAGCCTCAGGTTAGCTTACCCTGAATTCATCTAGCACCCCCACCCACCCATAATTCTACATGTTAATTTTAGCGACAGTGCACATACGAAGTAATTACTGCTCAATATATCCCAAATTTTGTCATTTGAATACAAAAACATTTTCTTGTGCAACGCCACTACAGTATTTAGGCCGATGGGACTGGTGTATTTTTACAGAAAAATCTCGATGAAGCTTAAAAGAGAACAGATGGAGGGAAAACCTATCACATGCGTGATGTTTATTTTTGTTGTAAGTTAATAAAAAAAAAAAAAAAAAATGAAAATCTCTTGAATCAACATAAACTTTAGGTGTTTTTTCTTCCATATTTTCTTAATGATATCCAAAGCCACGGTAAAATGAATATGACACAGAACTAAATTTCACTTTTTCACTTTTAAAAAACTTTAAATATGTTTATGTTCCTCTGAGATGGGAGATGGTGTGTTTAGTATTGTTTCTTGGCCCTTTATCAAGTTAATTAAATTAATATTTTATGCAGATTAAATTCAGTAATCCTTCCGAGGGGATTAACTTCCTTGTTGTTTTGCGAAACAATATTTCAGATTAACTATGTGCAGCGACTGCATGTTGTGCATTGCACATGAAGTGCTTGCTATCATTGCTTATTTGTAATCCATCAGATGTCAAGATGTCTTTGCACCAGTATGACCAAGACAAATTCACAAGCAAATACGCCTCAAGTGCCTCTGATGGATTGCACATGCGTGTCAGCTGCCAGGCATGTGGAGATCTGACTGCAGAGCTGTGTGATTTTGACAACTTTTGTCTGTTGGCTCCTCTCTGTGCTGTTTGTGCGATGCCTGGGTGCTCTGTGTTCTGGCACCATGGTGTGCAGCGCGTGGGCGAGCTAGCTAACAGAGCGCCTCAGGGATCTAGCTGCTGAACTATAGTCGAGGGCGGGTTGGTTTAGGAGGGTGGGTGGGGGTTATCCAATGCAGAGAACCACAGTTAGCTGCTGCAGTTCATGTTGGGCAGCAGCCATCCAGTAAAACAGAGGTGTCTTTCATGACAAAAAATAAATAAAAATGGTTTAGGGAGTCTGTTTGCATGTGATAGGTTTTCCCTCCATCTGTTCTCTTTGAAGCCTCATCGAGATTTTTCTGTAAAAATACACCCGTCCCATCGGCCTAAATACTGGAGTGGCGTTGCACTAAATGACTAATTGATTGATGTCGGTGATTCACACAGTTTGGCCAGAATACACCAATGCTGTCGGTACACAAACATCAAAACCTGACGGTGAAATCCGCCTTGATTGGAGCTTTAGCAGCTTAAGAGCTGTAGAAATCGAATGCTGGCTCACAGTATTACTTTCTGCAGGATGAGATCAAAAATAGTAGAAATGTTGACCTCAAAAAAAAAATTCTGTCATACGCAAACTAAGAGTTTGGAGCTGTGCATATATATATATATATATATATATATATATATATATATATATATATATATATATATATATATATATATATATATATATATATATATATTTTGTTGGGCTGAAATGAAGTGATAACTGCGGTGGCCTCAGTGCCACAACCTTTTTCATAGCCCATCCTGGTTTAATGACTCAGAAGAGACATGGATTGAGTGCTGTATTGACAAATGACGCAGCGTTGATCAGTCAATACATACTGATTTGTTGTTTTGTTTCTGCTGTAGCCCCGGGCGATCAAGTGTCTCCTTCGATAATGAGATTGTCATGATGAACCATGTTTACAGAGAACGTTTTCCAAAGGTATGTACCCAAACACATCATCACACATGATCAGTTCTTATCATACATGTCTATCTCCACCATAACAAAACTTACTTCAAACTTATAGCCATGCTTTTTGTTATGACAGAGAGTGGCATAGAAACTGTGCCAGAATAGCCACAAGTCTCAACAGGTGGCATAAAAATGTTGAATCACTGGTAATGATCATTGACCACATGAATCCACCCACAGGAACATTACCGACACTTGGCACCACACTGAGTAAAAATAATAAAGACTAGTTTTTTTGCAATGTGTTAACTGTGTGTTTGTGTGCTCGTCCTCCTTACAGGCCACAGCGCAGATGGAGGAGCGCTTGTTGGAGATTGTCACCCATTGCTCTCCAGACAGCTCCCTCCCGCTGGCTGACGGCGTCCTGGGTTTCATCCAGCACCAGTTGGTTGAGCTGGTCAGAGACTGTCTGGACAAGTCCCAGAAAGGCCTGGTTACTTCCCGCTACTTTGCTGAGCTGCAGGAGAAACTGGAAAAGCTGCTTCACGAGGTGAGTAGGCAGCCAGCTGGTTTGACACCTGCTGGATTGATGAACAAATTACCCATATATTTATTTGGTATACTTTATACGATGGTTTTAAGCAAAAGCCGAAGACCTGATTCTGAACTCTTTAACTGGCCACTCTAACTGGATGTGACGAAGATATGGGATTGATCGAGCTAGGGTGAAATGTGCAATCAGGCACGCCACTAGCCTGAGGCGCACACAATAGATCTGGTAGTGGAAATTCTCAGCAATGGTGAGAGGCACTTTTGTCAACGGGGCTCATGTGTGTTGTGATAAAATATTAGTTTCTATAGCAACCCCTTCCCTTGTTTCTCTGCATGCTGTTAGACAGAAGGCATGGCCGACTCGCTGTACCTCCAGCTGAACTGATAAGTCTGTTCCCATAGAGCAGAAAAAGTGCTGTCTAAGGCACACACAAACTTACTGTGTCTGTTTTCATATTTCTCAGAATGTTGTGTTCGTCTGCTCAGAAAACACTGTTTTATATATTTACTTCCTGTTTCAGTACAGTGCGTCTGCCCGAGTCTGTTTCAGTGATGGAGAAAGTGGAACTAGGGGTGACAAACTGTGCCTGACCCTTTTATTACTTCGTTTCTACTCGTGCAACACAGCGACATGAACATTTTGACACGTTTTTTTTTAGTTTTAAATGAAAAATAACAATGATGACCTCAGATAGAGACATGGTTCATATCTTCCCATAATTTATCCCATGTCTCAAAACATGGCAACATTAAAATCATTTTCTCCTTTTTGCTAAAAAATTACAAAATTATTTAGAACTTGCATTTTTATTTATTTTTATTTAATAGTCTTCCACAAGAAATTGACACACCGGTTGTAAAAGCACAATAATAATTAATGCTGCAAGCAGCATTGGACGGGCCCTCGCACGTCCGCGACGTCGGGGGGGTGCGGCACGTTGGGTGGGAGATTTGACCTTCTGCTCAGCTCAGAAGAATAAAGGATCAGTTAAATCCAACAGATTTTTTACTTGTGTCTACTGTCAAAAGCAGAGTTTGTGACCTATTGTACAGTCAGCCACTCCACTTTTGGAGAACAATCATGATGTCTATGTTTAAGAACACTCTGTGGTGCAGAGCAAAGGTGGACTGCCTATGGAACCCCTGTTGCTGGGCAACACCTTCAAAAGCAAACAAATGTGGCCACATGATGCTGCTGCTCGGCAACATCTTGTTACAGCAGGGCAAGATCAAAGACATGACATCAAAGGCAAAGTGAGGTCATATGATGATGTCATTTTCTTTTAGGGACCATCCGCACAGTCACTTCAACTATCGACTATCGTTTGGTGAGACATATCTACATTCGAGAGACTTTTGATACAGTTCAAAACAAACCTACAGACTACAAAAATCCAGCGTACATTTGATTCTACATTGTCCCTGTTACCCGGATCAATGGCCCAAAGAAACAACCCAACCTACAGACAGGAGTCTACAATGACTCCTCAGAATAATGCCGCCCTGAAATTCTTTGCCTTCGCTGGGGACGAAGCAGACCTTGACTTGTGTGCTGAGGAAGTCCGCGATCTGCGACATCAGCTAAAATCAGTGCACTCTGTAAAGGACCAGCTCTACAAAGAGTACAACTTAATCAAGCATGAGAATGACAGGCTGAAGGCACAGATGGAGGAGCAGAAAAACACCAGAGCACAAGAGCTGAGGGACACCTCACAGAGCTACAACAAGCTCCAGCTAGAGGTCAAAGACCTGAAAAAGGAACTCAGACAGAGAGACCAAGAAATCCTTCAGCTCCAGAAGGAGAAGGAGAATTTCTCTGCAAGCCTAAGTGACAACAGAGAGCTGCTGGCTGAGAGAAAAAAAATGGAGGAAGAGAAGAAGGTTCTGGAGGACCTGAAGAACCAGCTGGAACAACAGAATACAAAACTGCACGAGCGGAAGAAAAAATTGATGCAGGAAAAGAGAGAACTGATTTACAAGGAAGCAGACAAGAAGGATAAAGAACAGGAAGAACTAGAGGAGAAAAACAAACAAATGATGGAAAAGAAAGCGCTAGAAGACAAGAACAAAGAGATGGAGGAGAAAATTAAACATCTGGAGGAGACTGAGAAAGAAATGTCAAAAAGCAGACAAGAACTGAGTGAGAAGAACACTGAAATGGAAAAGCAGATGATAGAACTGCAGAAGCAAAACAAACATCTGGAGGAGACTGAGAAAGAAATGTCAAAAAGCAGACAAGAACTGAGTGAGAAGAACACTGAAATGGAAAAGCAGATGATAGAACTGCAGAAGCAAAACAAACATCTGGAGGAGACTGAGAAAGAAATGTCAAAAAGCAGACAAGAACTGAGTGAGAAGAACACTGAAATGGAAAAACAGATGATAGAACTGCAGAAGCAAAACAAACATCTGGAGGAGACTGAGAAAGAAATGTCAAAAAGCAGACAAGAACTGAGTGAGAAGAACACTGAAATGGAAAAGCAGATGATAGAACTGCAGAAGCAAAACAAACATCTGGAGGAGACTCGGAGAGAAATGGTGAAAAGAAGTGAAACGCTCACAGTGAAGAATGTAGAGCTGGAGCGAGAGAAGAACAATCTGGAGACGAACAGTAAAGCAATGATGAAGAGAGCTGAAGAACTGAAAAATAAGTTTAAAGACTTGATTAGAGGGAAGACAGAGCTGACGGAGAAAAATATAGAACTACAAGAACAGAAGAGAGTAACAGAGGAGAAGAATAAAGGACTCGAGGAGCAGAGGAGAGAAATGGAGGAGAAAATGAAACAACTGGAAGAGACCAAGAATGACATGCAGGAGACAGGTAAAACCCTGAAAAAGAAAAACAACGATTTGGAACAGGAGAAAAAAGACCTGGTGGAGAAAAACACACATCTGGAGGAGAATATGAAAGAAATTCAAGCGAAGAACGAAGAACTGAGGAAGAAGAATGAAGATTTAGAGCAAGAGAAGCTAAAACTGGAGGAGAGGAATCAAGAAACTGAGGAGAAAAATAAAGACCTGAGGCAGGAGAAGAGAGAAATAGAGGAAAAATACATAGAAGTGAAGGAGAAGCTCAGAGAAGTAGAAGAGGTTAAGAAAGAAATGGAGAAGAGAAATGCTACTCTGGAAGAGAGGACTAAAGAGCTTGAGGTAAAGAGAGAAATGGAGACAGAAGAGAAAGACTCCACAAGGTCAAAGAAGAAAGAAAAGAAGAAGAACTGTTTGTGGAGCTGGCTGTGCAGGAAATAAGAGTGAAAGAATGTGAGAGTGGCAGATCCTAGTTAGGTTAGCCAAAATCACTTTCTTTCACCCTTTCTCCATCTCAGCCATCCTAACTTCTCATCCTCCCCATCCCCTCCACATTATGTCTGCTATCAAATCATTATCTCCACGACGTATCCGCCGCAGCTCTTCACTCTCCTTACATGACCCATCCACCTTGCCCCACCCCTCCATTACTCCATCATTCCCATCTCCCACACCCTCATCCCTCTTCTCTTCCCCACTCCCCTACTCCTCGCCCTCTAACAGTCCCCCACCCCAACAACGCCCACTGCCCCCAACAGCCCCACTACACCCCCGCCCTGCCCCGCCCCGCCCCTAACAGCCCCACTACACCGCCACACCCCCGCCCCGCCCCCCCCCTAACAGCCCCAATACACCGCCACACCCCCCCCCCGCCCCGCCCAACAGCCCCATTACATCACCCACCCCGCCCCACTACCCCTGGCCAAAACACCCCCACTACCCCTGCCTGCCCCACCCCCACCCCTAACACAAAAATAATAAAAACAAATAAATAAATGTTGTGTGTCTATGTGTCTCTATTTATAAACAACAAAATACAACTGCAACACATTATAGCAGTTTTTTGTTTGTTGCAAGTTAATGCTAATACATTTTACAGTTTGTCCAGTGTAGTGCTAAGTTTGGTGTCAGTAGGTCGCACGACCTTAGAAGAATTATGATTTTTTTTCCCCCCAAAAATATGAATACAAAGCAGTCGAATAGAATATAAATAGGTGTGTCCTATTCGTCCATAAGTTTGGAATCACATTTTGGGTCACATGACGCAGAAAAAAGTACTGAATTTTCCATGAAAAAAGTAGTAAAAAATTATGATTTGTCCCTTAACATATTAATATAAACAGCTACTGAATCCTATATTTAGAGGTGAGTCTTATTTGTCCAGTGTACTTGTACAATTTGGCATATGTCTGGAGTCAGTTGGTCAGATGACGTGGAAGCAAGGAGAAACAGTAATAATTATGATTTTTTCCTATAATACTAATTTAAAACTGAAGAAGCAATTGAATCCAATATAAATAGGTGTTTCCTGTTTGTCCGTAACTTTTTATTAAATGGGTCACACATTGTGAAAGCTACTGAGAAAATGACTGCACGAAAAAGTAATAAAAATTAAAGCTGCAAGCAGCATTGGACGGGCCCTCGAACATCCGTGCTCGTCGGTTGGGTGGGAGATTTGACCTTCTGGTGCATTAAGTCAATTTTTGTGAATTTCTGAGCACGACAAGCCCATCAGCAGGTGCTTCCCCTTTCATGACGAAACATCGAACTTTGCCACGCCCCGACAGTATCATCAAAATACGTAGTTTTGATAATGCTTACTCAGGAAGTCTATATGAACACACCTACGAAGTCAATTGAATAAAATCCCTAGGAGTTCGTTCGTTCAAAGATGACCCTTCGCAACCAGCCCGCAACACCAAAAACGTACTGTTAATTTTAACCCATTGCTCCAAGAAACTTTTAATTAATTCTGCAGCTGAATTTTAGAGAATGTTGTTCTTAATAAACACAAGAAGTTTCAGACAGCTCTGAGAAAGTATATGAAAGCCGCACAGTTTTGCCTTAAAAAGTAGCCAAAAAGTCAATGGAGTTACAATTTTGGATCAGAGGGTCAAATTTGATGGAGCGCCACGCCCACACAGTTTCCTCAAGGTTCATACTTGATTGATAACTTTTACTCAGGATGACCATATGAACACACCTACCAAGTTTGAAGTCAATCGGATAAAATCCCTAGGAGGAGTTGGTTCAAATATGACCCCTTGTCAACCAGGCCGATTCACCAAAAATGGTGATTTGCATGCATAAATATCTCGCTTCCTGATAATTGTAGCCCATTGCTCCAAGAGACATTTTGTAGGTCTTGCCACGTTCTACAATTCGCCTGAAGTTCTATCACTCTGTGTCAAAAACTGTGGCGGGGCTGCGTCAAAGAAATTTTCCAGGGGGCGCTATAGAGCGATTATGCCCCGCTTTCTAATTAATTCTGAAGCCGAATTTTAGAGAATATTGCTCTTAATAATCTCAAGAAGTTTCAGACAGATCTGAGAAACTATATTAAAGCCGCACACTTTTGCCTGAAAATGATCCTACAAGGTTAATGGAGTCTCAGATTTTCGGAAAAAAATTGGGACGCTTGACTTTGATGGGCCACCGTGTCTACATAGTTTCTGGAAAAGTTTCCATTTTTGGAGGGTTTCTTCCCAAAGTTGTTTCCGATAGTTTCACTGAGTTTCAGCCCCGTATGGTCGATATTGTCCGAGCTGGACATCACCTTGTAAAAATTAAATGTTTGTATCGCCACTAGGTGGCGCTCTTAAAATCACCAAATGTTGTTATGGAAATGTGTACTAGGCCAGACTGGCATTACATGTCAGAGGTTTGGTGACGATTGGAGTATTTTCCGCAAAGTTACAGCACGTCAAATTTTCATGAAAGCACGCCAAATTTCGTGGCCCTGCCCCTCCCCCATAGTAAATCCAAGGATTACGGTTTGAGCAACTTTTCATCGTCAAGGCCTTAAGAAGGCAAATTTTCGTGAGTTTTCGAGTACTTATAGGCTGTCAAAAATGCGATTTACTTTGGGGAATCTGAAATTCAATAGGGCCTTCGCACCGCGTGCTCGGGCCCTAATTAACTTTGTTCAGCATCCCCAATCTCCAGTTGCTTTTGTCTTGATATTAATTGCTGAATCTCTTTTAAAGGTGTTGTTTTAAAAAAAGATTTTTGTTCCCTGCTCCCCCACTGTTTTCCAGGCCTACGAGCGCTCTGAAAGTGAGGAGGTGACCATCATCATCCAGATGGTGCGGAAGATCCTCATCATAATCTCTCGGCCGGCTCGCCTCCTTGAATGTCTGGTAAGCTGTGGAGGAGAAAATCTCTTCCTGATTGAGGAGATGAGATTACTTTGACTGAAACTGAGTAGAAGTCAGGTTACTTTAAAGGTCTCTTCAGTTAAGGTCTGAAATGAAATACTGACCTTTATTATTTCTCAGAAAGTGGATGTGTGTTATTGGAACATGAAACTGGTGATCTTCAAACACTAAATGGCTCTACTTCAGTAAATCAAATGACATTAAGTTTATTTAGTTATATCTGATACTGTTCCACTCATACAAAGTTCTGGTTATTGTCACTCCACATTAATTACAATTGCTTGCTGTTGACAGGAGTTTGACCCAGAAGAGTTTTACCACCTGCTTGAAGCAGCAGAGGGTCATGCAAAAGTTGGCCAAGGAATCAAGACAGACATCCCACGATACATCATCAGCCAGCTGGGTCTGACTCGTGACCCGTTTCAAGGTAAAGATTATCCAGTAAAGCCTTACACTCCATTCACATACGCGAAACATATGTAGAGGTACCAATACTGCACTACGGCTACTCGAGGTTAGCTTGGCTATCTTCATATTTTAGTCATATTGATACCATAGACTGTATAAATATGGACACGTCTCACCACTTCTTTGCATGAAGCTATTTTATCTGAGGATACAGGCAGCCCACTTTTCCGACTTTGGAGCCAGAGTCTGTGCACCACTTACAAAGAAATGTTGGATTATACACTGGACTTTATCTCGTCCTGAGCAGTTTTATTTATTTATTTATTTATTTTAATTTTGCAACTCGGAGCGGTTGGCATAGCAGCTGGAACTTATCCAAACAATTGACCCTTGTATGTATATTAACGTTATAATAATTACCTAAAATGACAGAAACCATCCTTGGAAAAAAAAAAAAGAAAGCATTAGTTTTTTAGTTTGGCCCAAGTCCCTGACCTATACTGCAACTAGTCACCAGGGGGAGCTATACTTGCTTTGGCTTCACTTTTGAGCCATTCCGCCGTCCATCTTTATACAGTCTATGACTGATACAGAGTCCCAGTTTCTTGCAGCTTGGACGTAATGTTCCTAATTCTACCGTTCTGTGTGGAATCATCAACATACATGCAACACACATGCACAGCTTGAATATGGTGAGCAGTATTTGTTAGTGTCGCCTTGACAATAAGACCACAGACTTCTGTTCTTCAGCATCTGTAATATTTTTATCAACTTGGCGTCTCTTTCTCTGACTGCAGATTTTGTAAACAGGATGGCTCAAGAGCAGTATCTAGTAGAAAGTTCATGCTCACACCACCGATGCTCCATATGAGGATGTGATTGCATATCTGCATTAATTTACATTTTAGCTGTAACCCCTTCACACTTTCAGCAAACAAGATGCCAGATTGTAGAAACTAATGTCTTGTTAAAAAATGTAGTTGCCAATAATGGGATAATTAGCTTAATTACGATGAAACAGATTGATTTTCATGTGAGCACGATAATAATAATACAGCTTTTTTTTTTATATAACCAGATAGAGATGTCTTTTTTAAGTAGCACTTTGTGCATATGCTGCTTAATGTTGTTGGTGTTTTTTGGTGATACATCAGAGAATGTACAGGCTGAAAAACACATCTGTAGTTGAGATGGTTCAGTCCCACTGTGTAGCTTGAAATTCAAGTTAAGTCTGTACACTTTTTGAATTTTGTATTTTCTCAAAGTTTATCTGCCCCATAACTAGACTATACACATCAGTCGTATACAGTTTAACATTTACCTCATATAATAAGGCACAAATTAAACATCAGCTCTGTCTCTTTATTTCTAGACATGGTACAGCTTGAACAATACGAAGCCAGTCCTTCAGTGTCAGTGGAACCAGATGTTCAAGTGGAGGTAAACTTTCACTGCTGTCATGGTAGACTGTCTGATTGCACACGTGCTTAATTTTTAAGAGTACTTGAGGGTGTCTTCAGAGGATCCAGATAGATGTTTTTGTGTGATTGCCAGAAACATATTGACATTTTTTTGTATGAAAGGAAACCATACATATATTTAATCTTTGTTATTTTTGTGAAGAGGTGTTTAAACTCAGAGTAAATCTCTAAATTGCTCTGAAAGGTTTGACATCAAATAAAGCAAATAAATTTGTTAGCAGCTTAACAAAGGGTGAATTCAGGTCAGTTTGTTTATGCAGCTCTAAATCACAGATATATGTAAAGGCAGTTGGGAGGAATATAAAACATTCTGCCAACACTAATCATTTTGGTTCTACTATGTTTCATTTTTAACTTGTCCATAAATGACTACAAGCATCACGGTTTGCTTCATGTGTGTAGAACAAAGCCCCACAGACGCTGACTCCAACTCGAAGGAAACCTCTTGAAAGCGATTTTGAGACCATCAAACTCATCAGTAATGGAGCTTATGGGTAAGTAAAAAGTCTCTTAAATGTTCATGTGTTTTCTTTTATTGTCAATAGTTCTTGTTTTTATTAAAACAGTGTTTCACAAAGTTGATTAGGTTTAAAAACTCAAAGGTTTAAGAAGCACCTTTTGGTTCCTTGCTGGGGAAGCAGCTTTCAAATTAGTGGAGAGTGTGTTTCAGGATGTCCTGACAGTCAGAACTGAAAACGTAAAAACGTTCTCACGGCACTTCAGTTTACCCGCATTATGATGACAAATGGCTCAAATGGAGCATTTAATAAACATCTGCTGCACTTTACACAGAAGAAAGAAATGACGTGACTTTCCGCATAGCCCGTATCATTGTGAAGTGAT
The DNA here is from genome assembly GCA_005024645.1 of Planiliza haematocheilus. Lineage (NCBI taxonomy): Eukaryota > Metazoa > Chordata > Actinopteri > Mugiliformes > Mugilidae > Planiliza > Planiliza haematocheilus. The sequence goes on from SRSE01000306.1 coordinate 896,375, forward strand.
CGGAATAAGCACAACGATCACTTCCTGGCATTTTAAAATAAAAAATTTCCTCTTAATACCTTTTCTCAATGGGTGGCACAGTGGGGAGGTGGTTAGCACTGATAACTCACAGCAAGAAGGTCACTGGTTCGAATCCATGTGTGTGGAGTTTGCATGTTCATCTAAAGACATGCTCATTAGGTTCACTGGTGACTCTAAATTGGCCATAGGTGTGCGTGTGAGTGTGAATGGTTGTCTGTCTCTGTGTTAGCCCTGCGATGGACTGGAGACCTGTCCAGGGTGTACCCCTGCCTCTCGCCGGATGACAGCTGGGATAGGCTCCAGCAGACCCCCGTGACCCCTAACAGGACTAAACGGGTATAGAAAATGACTGACTGACTGACTGACTGACCTTTTCTCAACATAAATAGCATGTTCTGTTTAATACTCTCTGCCTAGGCATTGTAACAAAACAGAAAAAAAAAATACCCAGTAAAGTTGACTCAGGGGAAATGGTAACAACACACCTCCCCAGAAATGTAACTACGTGCTGCGGATCAGTAAGGATGGAACACATGGGGAAAAGGTTAATTGAGGAGGTTCTGGAGATGCAAACGTTTGTATGACTCGTCTTTGGCAAAATCCCAAAAATCTCAAATTTCTCAGACACTTTAGTGAAAGTTACAGTTGCCATTGTTGAAACTGAAGCAGAAAGTAGAAACAAAAATGAATCCGACTGGCAAACAAGACACAGCAGCGACCAGCAGTTTTGGTGGTGTTTTTACAGATCGAGCCAGACCGACAAGGGCACAAGTATAAATGTCTTGCACTGGCGTAGGCTACGTGCGTAGGTTACGGTGTCTATAGCCTGCAGGGGCATAAACTCTGCTTAACAAGTACACAATGAAAAATTGGGCAGAGATCTCTTGAAGACTTTTTATTATTAAGTTAATCTGATGTGGGTTGTGTGGTTTTTGACAGCGCCGTGTATCTGGTACGCCACAAGGAGACCCGTCAACGGTTTGCAATGAAAAAGATAAATCGGCAGAACCTGGTGCTGAGGAACCAGATCCAGCAGGCATTTGTGGAGCGGGACATCCTAACCTTTGCTGAGAACCCCTTTGTTGTTTCCATGTTCTGCTCTTTTGAAACACGACGTCACCTCTGCATGGTCATGGAGTATGTAGAAGGTAGGCTATGACTAATAAGGCTTTATATTTCTACCAGCTAAAACTGATGAGTCAGATCAAATTTTCACCGACCAGTAATAAATACCTAGTTTGTGTTGCTTGGACTGTTAGGAATAATGTTGAACAAAAATCACTGCAGTGTCCGTGGATTTAAAGTTTTCACTCTGTTCAGGTGGAGATTGTGCCAACTTGCTCAAGAACATGGGCCCGCTGCCTGTAGAGATGACAAGGATGTACTTTGCTGAAACAGTCCTGGCTCTGGAGTACCTTCACAACTATGGCATCGTGCATCGGGATCTCAAACCTGACAAGTGAGAACATTAACCAACTCCCACTTCACTCCTGTGTAACATTTCTGAATGTGACCTACACCGTCTGTACTGTTTGAAATGTCTGGCATCTCCTTTGGAAGCGTAAGTCTGATTCAGTGCTCTAAAGTACTAAACAGACTTGCCCTGCTCTTTAATAGGGCCCTTCCAGATTTCTGCTTCAGTCCTCTTTCTTTTATTCATCAGTCTGCTCAGAAGTTGGTGAACGAATATACAATGCAAAAGCATAATGCACTGACTATAGTCTTTTCTTTTTGTCTCTTTCCTCTCAATAGTTTGTTAATTACGTCCATGGGCCACATCAAGCTGACAGACTTCGGTCTGTCTAAAATTGGCCTAATGAACATGACCACCAACCTTTACGAGGGTCACATGGAGAAAGACACAAGAGAATTTGTTGACAAACAGGTGGGACAACTTCAAGTGTTGCTAGAAGAAAATCATCTGTCTAAATACATACAGTTAAACATGAGTGGAAGTGACGCTGGAAAAGGGATGTTCTCTTAATCCAAACTGATCTTTTGTGGATTTACTTGTGTAGGTGTGTGGCACTCCAGAGTACATTGCCCCAGAGGTGATTCTCAGACAGGGCTACGGGAAGCCGGTGGACTGGTGGGCGATGGGGATCATCCTCTATGAATTCCTGGTCGGCTGTGTTCCGTTTTTTGGAGACACTCCTGAAGAGCTTTTTGGACAAGTTGTCAGCGGTGAGTGCTGTCAGAAGATGATGACAGTGATGAGCCACAATATTATGACCACTGACTGGAGAAATAAGTAACATTGACCGTCTTGTGACAATGCAATGAGATACTTTTTAGCCTGGCATTCATGTGGATGTTACTTAGACATGTAGCACCCACCCAGACCAGCCCAGGCACCACCACCCAATAACAATGACACTCCAGCAGGATGCAGCCTGACACAGACACACACACAGAAACAGTTTAGGAACAACTGAAAAAACATGAAGAACAGCACAAGGTGTTGACTGGACACCCTCAGAAGGCCCAAGTCCAACCTCTGATGAATCACCACTGTTTAATATATAAAGAATGGTATTTTTCTGAGATAAAAATATTACATAGTCAAGAATGAAATATTACTGCCACCTTACTCAAGGTTGTGATGTACATTTGTAATAAAATGTTTCTATGTAAAGTAGTAACCCACATCTAACTTTTAAATAGATTAGTAGTTTCCTTTTTTTAGACAAGTGTACTGTTGAAATAGAGTAGTGAAAGAAGAGAATGTGCCTCCACAGCTGCTGCCGTAGCTACAAATAGCAGTATAAGTAGTTGTGCTCTCAGAAAAGGTTGTAAATGTTAGCCATGCTCATTTGTGACACACTACATGGATTCACTTCTAATTAGGAAAAAAGGAAAAGCGCAATTAAATGTAAGGACATTAAGGTAATAATTGACCATTTTAAATTCACTACATTAATCCAAGGACCATCAACACTCTGACTTAACATGTTTTTTATGATTGTAATCTTGAAGTTGATTTTATATTTAATTTGCTGCTTGTATTTGTCATCCTCTGATTGGCCTGTATTTATGTTATCATCAGATGAAATCATTTGGCCTGATGGAGATGACGCCTTACCTGCTGATGCCCAGGACCTGATCACCCGCCTGCTGAGGCAGAGCGCTTTAGACCGTCTGGGGACAGGTACCGCTGATTAATAACTGAGTTTGATATGGATCGATGCAGAAATATTACAATGTTCCCTCCAAGTAAAGTAATACAAATTGATTTTTACATCAAGAGGGAAATCAAACCTCTTTAACAAGATTATGCAAAAGCTGAAATGAAAAATGACATCGTGTAAATCAGATTAACATTTAGAAGTAAAGAAATGTGGGGAAATATAGTGGAGATGAAAATAGGACCATAGAGGGGTTTTTATCTTTGACTGTAAAAACTGTGTTGTTGTAGGTGGAGCCTCAGAGGTGAAGCAGCACTCCTTCTTCCTGGGTTTGGACTGGAACGGACTCCTCCGACAGAAGGCTGAGTTCATCCCTCAGCTGGAGGCAGAGGACGACACCAGCTACTTTGACAGTAAGTTCCAGCTGTGTGTAACATCTTGACTTCAGGCTCCACAAATAATTAGATCAAATATGAAGGAGTGGGAGCAGTCAATAGGGTAGTAGCAGACAAAACCTCTGTATTGTGTGTTTAATCTGGATCTTCTGTATGAGATTACTATTGAACTGTCTGTTTATTTTTATTTTTTTGTCAGCACGTTCTGATCGCTACCATCATTTGGCATCTGATGAAGATGAAGAAACGAATGATGAAGAGTCTTCCCTGGAAATCAGACAGTTTGCATCCTGGTCACATCGCTTTAGCAAGGTGAAGACTGCTCTGTTGGAAGATGACACATCTGGATGGTTTAAGTGGTCAGCACTTGGTCAGAAAATTGGTTGCCAGGCAGTGTTACTGTGCTACACATTATTATGGTTTACCTTATTAATAAGCCTGCTGATTTCTAAGACAGCTCTGTATTCGACACACAGTAAGCACCTTGTGGAGTGAGGAGGTAACATGGTTGGATGACCTTTTGTGATGCTGCTGGAACAGTTCTTAAACAATTCACCTTTTGTCCTCGAAGGTTTACAGCAGCACAGAACATCTGGCGACGCCGTCCAATCTGAGCTTCTCTTCAGACCGCAGCCACAGTGAGGACAAGGAGGACCGTGGGGACATGGGGGGACTCAGTGTCTCCCAGTGCACAGCAGATGGCAGTGTGGACAACAAGCATTCTAGACGCATGGCCAGGTAGTGTAAAATATATCACACTGTGTGTTGTCTGCTCCTATTTTTTTTGCAATGCTACTTAAAGACTTTGAAGTGTGAAGTTCACTATGCCTTGAAGCTGTTCTGGCTGATGTAGCTGTTGGATTCTTGCACCAGCGGATGTTCATGTCCTAATGTTCTCTGACTGTTTGTAGCCTTCGCCCCCGCGCCTCCTCCAGCTCCTCCCAGTCTGAGCGGAGCACCAGTCCTCTGGTGATGAGCAGCACTCACAGTCTGGAGACGATGCCCCGCTTCGCCCTGTCCACCGACGATGAAGGTAAATCACAAGACGTACAGATGTCTCCACCGAAGGCACTAAAAGTGAGCATGTTAACATGTCATTTACCTTTGTAAACTGTGCTGTTCGCAGCTGAGGTGGTTGTGTCAAATCTTCGGAGGATAAGGATTCGCAGCAACAGTACAGGGGGCAAACACTCATCGCCCAAGGAGCCAGCGGGGCCTCGCCGCTTTGGTAACCAGCTGGAGACGCCAGACAGACAGAGGCTTCCATCTGGAGGAAAGGTCCCCAAGTCGGCGTCCGTCTCAGCCCTGTCACTCATAATCACTACAGGTACAGAAGGTCACTTTACACCAAAATGTAGAATAGTGATACAGAATAGGAACAGTTTTAATACAATACAAATTTGAATTAGTCTGTACCTGCATGAATACTGAATCTCAATTTAAAAAGCGACTAAAACGGTCCTGTTTTTGTTTCAGATGACTCTCCCAGCGGCCTCCAGCCTAGTCCTATCTCCCCACGTTCGCTTTCTTCCAACCCCTCATCTCGTGACTCATCCCCTAACAGGGATCTGTCATTCAGCCCCGGCAGCCTGAGGCCACCGATCATCATCCACACCTCAGGGAAGAAATACGGCTTCACCCTTCAGGCCATCCGGGTTTACATGGGTGACAGCGACGTGTACACTGTGCATCATATGGTGTCGGTGAGTGTAACAATAAACCTTAAAAATGTCACGTAACACAACTGAGAGTGTTTCAAATATCATGTGTCCAAAGTGTGTGCTTTATTTTGATGATCCAAAAGAAGAGGAGGACAATATAAAAAGGTGGTTATGTAATGCTCAGCTAATCTCCTCTCTACACTGTTGTAACAGAGTGTGGAGGAGGGCAGCCCAGCTCACCAGGCTGGTCTCTGCACCGGAGACCTCATCACCCACGTGAATGGAGAGTCCGTTCAGGGTCTGGTTCACCCAGAAATGATAGAACTGCTACTGAAGGTACAAAAGGCCGATCTGAAAGCTTCTCAGTTAATTTGTGGTTAAGTGGCTTTTTATTTATTTATTTATTTTTATTCTCATAAAATATGCAGAGCGGCAACAAGGTGGCTCTTCAGACCATAGCGCTTGAGAACACCTCAATCAAAGTCGGCCCTGCTCGAAAGACCAAACACAAAGGCAAGATGGCTCGTCGCAGCAAGAAGAGCAAGAAGAGGGACAATTATGACAGGTGAAGACTGGAATTTTGACTTTGACTTTCTTGCAGTCGCTGCAGCTCTGCAGTGTTACTCATCCTTTGTTTACCTAGTGAGTCTGCTAACTGGTGCATGTTGTCAGTCCTCTGTCTCCCTCTAGTGTTCAAGTGGGACTTTGCATGTATAAGGTTATCATTTTAAATGTTAATGTTGAACTGTCAAAAAAGATTTTAACATTCTAAAAACATCATCATGCCTCTCCCAGGCGACGGAGCATCTTGAAAAAATTGTCCAAGCAGAGCACAGTGATGCACAGCAGTCGCAGCTTCTCCTCAGGTCTCCATCACTCAGTTTCCTCCAGTGAGAGTCTTCCTGGCTCCCCGACACACAGCCTGTCTCCTGGGCCCTCCACCCCCTGCCGAAGCCCTGCACCTGACCATCAGGGCTGTGGTAAGTTATTACCTCACGGTTATGAAGTGATAATGGTGGGCAAAATAGAGCTGTCAGTAAAGATTTGCCGTTGCAATATGAGTGTTACTCACGTGTCATACAATGAGTTGTCTGGCTAAATATTTTTATCCTTTAAAATACCGCACATTTTTTTTTTTATCTTCCCAGAAAATAACTCTCCACAGAGCACATCTCCCTGCTCCAGCTCTCCCAGTTCTCCTGCTGCACACATCCGGCCCAGCTCGCTCCACGGCCTGGGGTCCAAACTGAGCACACAGCGTTACACCAAGGCAGGCCGCAGGAAGTCAACCAGTAACATCCCCCCCTCGCCTCTGGCCTGCAACTCCTCTTCATCCTCCAACCAGCCACTTTCCCCACAGCGTTCACCCTCCCCACTGCCTGGCTTCGCCAAAAACCTTCACGCTTACCATGGGAAGACCTTATCACCCCCCACCATTGTTAGACATGTTGTCCGACCCCGCAGTGCTGAGCCGCCTCGGTCTCCTTTACTGAAGAGGGTTCAGTCAGCTGAGAAGCTTTCTGGAGTGTATCATGCTGACAAGAAGTCGTACACCCCCCGCAGGCACACGCTGGAAGTGCCATTTTACGGTGAGGCTGACCTGCTGGGTGACTCTGAGGTAGAGGGCGCCTGTGGGCCATCTTATATTGGGATAGACCATGGCAGACTGGGGAGCTATTTGAGCAGCCAAAGGATTGAGCGGTCAGAACAGCTGGTTGTGATGCGGAAACTCAACCTGTCAGAGCGCCGTGACTCCTTTAAGAAGCAGGAGGCAGTGCAGGAGGTGAGCTTTGACGAGCCAGAGGAGAAAACCAGCACCACTGTAACAGGGACCACCACCACAGCTCCAGGAGCCCAAACACAACCTCCAGCACAGCAGCACAGAACGGCCTGGGTGGTCACTCGACCGCACAGCAGCCAGGAGGTGGAGCTGGAAGTCCCAGCAGTGAGGAGGTTCACACTGGTGCCCCAAATCGCTGTGCAGGGCTCAACGGAGAGCGAGGAGCAGGATGAGTGGGAGCCGTGTTCAGATGGAGAAGAATCTTATAAGAATCCTGAGCTGGAGGACGGCGTGACTCAGCAGCAACACACAAAACGTCACCTCGCTGACAGCAGCTGCAGTCAAGCTGCAGAAACCACTTCCACTGGTCCTAAAGTTGCATCAGCATCAGAGAAGACCGAGTGCAAAGAAGAAACCCTACAAAAAGGCCACCTGAGAAAGTAACAGGTCAACGCTGCACCCATTTAATGTTGGTATCTTTTCTTTCAAGTCAGTCTGACCCAGACAAACTGCAGGTTGTAAAGTCATTTACAAACGTGTCTGGTGCAAAGAGTGGGAGAGAATTTTACTTGAATTTTGTATTGTGAATATTTGCCTTCAGGCATCATAGACTCTGATCTTATTTATTACATTTGTAATGTACGATGAGTCTGTAACTGGGAAAGCGGGAAGTTCTCACTGGTTGAACAGCCAAGGCTCAACATTTTTGTATCCATGAAATGTGTTTATGTCTTTTGAATGGATTTTTTTCTAAAAACGTCTATTTTTCAAATAAACTGTTGTGGTACTGAGTAGTAGAGATAACGCTGGGCATAACAGGACCAAAACAAGCGAGAAGTCATTTTAGAAGCAGAAGTAATACCCCTCCCTTCCACCACCTCCTGTTAAGATTTGAATAGTGCAGTTTCTCTAGAACCGCTGCTGCTGCCAAGAACGACCATTGGTTCACACTGAGTAACTGATTTATTTTCTCACTGTTTGTTAGCCAGACTACTTGGTTTTGTCAATTTCTAACTGCATTACAGTTTTATTAATGCATTGCTCCAGAGCTTTAAGAGCTCCACATCCTCTTGTAGATGTCACAAAAACCTAATTCTGTCACAACTTTTAATGGTCGTATTGGGAGGAAAAAAAAACTTTGACCATGTTCCTTGCAGCGTGAATTCATGGTCATGGCACTGCTTTTCATTCACATGGCAACCGTCAGTACAGGGTAATTTTGCAAGACACAACCCAGCTGTGACTTCAAATACAATCTCTTATGAAGACACAATAAAGCTGCCTCGCAGGGCTTCATGTGCCATGATGTCAGTGCAGTGTCCTCTAAGCCATATCTTTGAAGACAGAAATGTTGCCATTTCAGCTCATGATTATAATGACTTTTATCTGTAGTATTGTGAGCTGAACAGCACCAGTATGAAGCTCTGGATTTTACATACTCTGTTTTTTGTCTTCTGCTTACTACTTTCTGAGATCTGATCTGAACACTGATACCGTTTGGCTTCGCGCCGAGCTTGTTTCGACTCGAAGCGACACTGAGCAGGCAGAGTGGGGTTTTCTCCAGAGCCCAGAGGGAATCACGGGGTTGTTTTTTTGCTCAGTATTTGCAGTGACAACATGTTTTATATTTTGAAAGCGTTGCACCCTTCTGTGTTTTTTCCTCCAGAAAACGTAGCATTCGTCTTTTATTTTTTTTCACCAGCATGAGAGAGACCTGATCGGCCCACTCCTACTTAATTTCCTGTGTAGTGATGTTTACATCCAAGGGGAAAAGTGCACTATGTATTTTGACATAAATTTTGTAACTTAATGTGAATGTTAAACTGAGAACAGCAGAGGGATACATTTACAGTGAATCTAAACCCAGGGCTTCTTTGAACAAATGTCTTTCTTTGTCTTTGTATTGTACAAATCTTGATGTATATTTTGGTAACGAGGCTACAGATGAGCTGAAGGGTGTGATATGCACAATGATTTTTTTGTTTTTAGAGATGTTGACTTGGGGGGTGTGGGGTTATAACAGTTTGTTGGGATTCAGAGCAGTATTTCACATCCACACAGACTGGATGTATGTTACATTTTTTCCACTACCGAGTTGGATATTGTCTTGTCAGTGGTTGTTGCTGGCTTTTTGCAATGTCCTTTGTTTATAAAGCTCCAGAATTGTTGATGTGTTCCTCAAACCCTTCTTCCTCCTTTTGAAAAATCTCGCGATGACAACTTTACAGGATGCTGTCGTTGTGTTCGTGAACCGAATGGACAGATCGCTGAACGGCTGAGTTATTTCTGCAGTCTGACAGAAGTGTTTACAATGAACAAACATGCTATGTACTGTACAAACATTTTATAACATGTGGCTGTAAATGATGAAACTCTCCTCTTTGATACCATGGAAGAAAATGAGACTCATAGACGTTGCGTATCTGTTTTTAAGAAAGTGTTCTTGAAGAGTAATTTAGCACCAAACTGAAGTATTGTGGAGATATACATGCACGTACAGTGATTTGCAAGAGTGGCAGCTTTAAGTAGCCTGTTTTCGTGAGGTCATATAAAGGAGAATCTTAATTTTTGCTTTAATTGATTGAAATAAGGGGTTTTCTCCAGTGTATATACACTTAACCAAGTTAGTAATGGAGCAATTTATGTGCACATTTGCATGAAAATGTATTTTACACAGAAGCAGGATGGGAAATGAAATATAAAATATTTTGGATGCAAGTCTGATAAACCAAAATGGCCAATTTAACACCAGACACATTTGTCAGTGTACAATCTTTACACTCAACTGTGTAGTGATGTTTACATCCAAGGGGAAAAGTGGCTCCCCCACGACCCCTCATAGGATAAGCAGTTATATATATATATATAAAAGGGACTAGTGAATTATTTTTAATGACCTCATCTCTTTTGTGAATGTAAACATACCTTGCTGGTCATCTCCACCAGTTTGAAGTCGCAGCCACCAGAGGTCTGCAGATACTAGATCAGCTGGTGCTCAATGTACTCTTGAAGAACCAGCTGGCGGGTCAAACTGTTGTACACGTGCATGTGTTCTCCTGTGGACTCTTCTGTTCGGTGCATGCTGCATGACACAAGCACACAGCTGTAATACTTGACTGCATGGTATACTGGCGGTGTCGCCCTGTACTGTGTGTTTTTGTGCAACAAATAAACTTTGTATTTCTCTTTGACTCTTCTTTAGTTGGGCTCCACTGAGGTTTGACTTTTATGAATACTGTGATCGTTTCTCATTGAGAATTTTAAGTCAAAGTTGTTTTTTTGTTTCATAGGAGTCAGATGTCTGAAAATAAAGATAATCTTGTATTAAGATGGATAAAACATAAAATATACACATTGCGTTCGATTTTTGTTAAGTCATTTGTAAGTTCTTTTTTATTTAAAAATGGCTTTACAGTAACACTAATACTAATACTAATTGATACATTTGGCTTAAATAAGATAAGGTTAAACACCATTTATTTATCTATTATTTTATATTTTATATTTATATTTTTCTTTCCCGAATGCAACTGAGCAGGTGAAAATGAAAATAATGCCAGACAAGGTACATATGCTGCATAATATAATGCAATAATAGTATGACAGTACATTCACAGATAAGGCATAACATTATGACCACCTTCCTCATATTGTGTAGGTCTCCCTTGCGCATCCAAGACAGTTATCAGAGAATGGACATGGGTCTTCAGCCCTTTTTGTGTGTGTGAAACAATTTTTCAACTATTTGACTCAAACCTGAATTGAATATTATACATATTTTTGAGTGAACACATGGAAGACATCATCTTCTGTAACTGCTTATCCTATGAGGGGTCGTGGGGGAGCCAGCATATAAAACAATAGAGAGCAGAACATTCCTCTTGTAATAGTCCAATAAGAAAAGTGCAAACAGAAACTGTGAGGAAAGAGTATTGCTTTGTTGTCTTCCGGTGCCTTCTTAGGAAGCAACAGTACGTACATGGAGACGGCCTGAGAATAAGTTTACTGTAAATTTTCATGTAAAGCACCCTGGTATTCATTAAGTCCATTGACATTTTACACACTATTTTTAATTCTCACGGTAATACGGGACAAAGAGCTGAAACGGGACGCCTACTTGTGTACTGTTTTGAGACCCTATTAGCCTATGTTCTTTGCTATTAGTGGGGCCTTTGGGTCCTACGGGTTGAGGGGAGGGTTGCCTCTGTGGATCATCCCACAATGAATGTGCATGCAGTTCCTCCTCCTGGCCTCTAGGTGTCAGTGAAGTGCCGGGGAAACCCACCAACATAACAGAAGGAGATCCGTGTCCTTCACAACAGCAAACATGGCTACTGCTACAAAAATTATACAGAGGCTGCGGAATTTTTTAGCCGGGGTAAGCAACAACACCACAGCCAGACTTTTAAACTGTGACAGAAATTGTGAATATGACACAAATTCTTTACGGATGATTACCTCTAATAAATTCACCAACATGTCACGTTTACCCGGCTAGCCAGTCATGCTAGCAGGGGCTGTGAGCTAATGTTACGGTCTGTACATTTGAAGGAGATTTGAAGTTTGTTTTGGGGGAATTTGATATAATCGGTTGTGTTTTTTATTATTATTTATTTTCAGCACGACCTACAAGCCAAGCTGCAGCTGCGATATGAAGAGATTGCAAAAAGGTAAGACGGAAAGCAACGACTGTCAGTAACATTTTATGCTGATTGCAAGTAAACCTGGAAATCTGAATGATGAAGCAAAACAAGGCGGTATTTTTCTTGCAGAAAACAACGACAGTAGGAGAAAAACACTGTTTTAAATTGGTTCAACGCTCAGTTTTCTGCTACTTTAAAGGGCATGGGTTGTATTTGCTTTGGTGTATTTCATCATGTAAATTGTATCCAGACCATTCACAATTTCTAAAAGCTGCAGTTGTACAAGATGTCTTAATCTGTTTGTTTTTTTTAAACTCAAAAGCTGTTGTATTTCAAACTAATGTCTTATGAAAATTATGTTTAAAGACGTCTAGAATAGTTGCCATGTAAACAAAGTAAATTAATTTAGGTTTGTATCAGAAAATAGAGAAAGCAGGGCTCAACTGCAAAAATGCATAGGAGACAAAGAAGAAAAAGCTTTTGTTTGAGTGTTTCACTCCTATAATTTAATGAAGCCAATTTACATTAACGTCTGTATTGGGTGAATGAAAGGAGAGACAAATTTATATTAACTACTGTATGGAAAGACTGTACCGTCATGAATCCTGCTTCAGGCTCAATATCCCAGCAAATGTGCAAAATGTGTATGCACTCTTTGTTTACATTGCTTTTCCCAACAGGACACAGCCACCACCCAAACTCCCAGTAGGCCCGAGCCACAAGTTCGCCAACAATTACTATTATACTAGAGATGGACGCAGGGAGTCAGTACCCGCCACAGTGGTGATGTCTCCACAGAAGGCCCTTACTGCTGGCAGGTACATGGATTCTTAATCAGTGACTTTTCATTGTGCTGAACTTCATCTATCTGATGACCCTTCCCATAGATAGTACAGAGTTCATAAAATAATGAGACACCACAAGTCAGTTTCTCCCTAGTAAGAGAAATATTTTATCTGTAATTTCTGCGAATCTTGTTTGTTTGATTTTTTTCTAGTCAAGTTGCTGAAGCCCCAAAGATTCCAGTGACACCAGGTGGTGTATATAAACCGCCACCACTCTCCACAGACCAGCCGTACCTGTGACTGTGAGCAGCAGGACAAACCTCTTCGTTTTCAACATCACTTCTCTGTCCAAGCCAGCTGCAAGGGCCGTTGGTTGTACCTGTACAATAGAAAGCATGAATAAAATATGGTATATTTACATTCTGGTTGTCCAGTTCATTAGTTTGATCATATTGTGCGCTGTTAATGTGAAACGGGTGATCATTTGAAACTCTTCCTCCACACATGAGACAGTCCAGGCTCACACGTTTGAACAAGAATAAACTTTTAATTTCAATAACATTGCATTTAATTGACTGACAGACTACAAATGCCACAGTTAGTCTCCCATTACCTTCTGGGTCTTGTGCATCATACATATAATTAAAATGTGCTTGTAACATACCTACACCTAAATGTCTTGTGAAGTTAAAGCAAATGCTAAACAAAAAGTTGAAGGTTGGAAGAAGGTTGAGGCTTTATTAGGTCACAAGTTGTGTTTACAATCATGCTGTTTTGCACCTCCTAATATTTAATAGAGCTGAGTTTTGTGACATTGACATCATTTTTAGTGTAGATTCTTTGACTTTGTATCGGCAGACTTGGCCATTCATTCGGTCAAAAAGACTTCAATCTTATACACACACAGGACTATTTCATTATAATGCAGTGCAAAGCACTTGTTTATCAATATTAACAAACCTCCAAAGTACTAAAATGCATTGCAGAGATTTTGGATTGCAGTAGATTGCACATTTGTTTGTGCACAAAGTTTAATAATGTGTATGTTGGAGGCCTAGTCAGCAAACATGACTGGAAACTCCTGCGCAGACATTTACATACACCTATTAAGACTTCTGAAGGTGAGCATTTTTTTATTTTTTTTTAACAGAACACGTTACGTGCACTCAATATAATGTTGAATATTTAGCATTAGACCCGATGAAATCATAAGAAGTTTAAGGTAGCGTGTTTATGTATTGAGCAGGTTAATTGTTAATCTGGTCTCTCTGTGTTAAATTTCACAAAGGCATATTAAGGCGGGAATTTTGTAATTAATGTTGGCAACAAACCGAACTAAATAGGTGGAGGCGCCACTGTGGCATCCTTTATTATCAAAGAGCAGACTGACAGAGCGGACTCTTGCGTCATCTTTCCGCGTCACGTTTCATTCGCCGCCGTGGAGGACATCGAGCATGGGACACCTTGGACGTTTATTTCTTCTCATCGCGCCTCTCGTCTGCCTTCATATTCGAGGTAGGATGTGAAAACCACCCGTGCACGCGTATGCAGTTTATCTTTCGCGCGCATATGGTGTCATTTTGAATAAATGTTTGCACGGACTGAAAGCGCACCCAACCTCACTTTGAATGAAGTGTGTTTACAGTGGAAAATACAGCAAGATTGGTCTGGCACTCATATTTTTACAGTTTAAATGTTGCCTGACAAATATGAAACGTTATGGGAAGCCAGGCTAAAGGAATTATAACATATGTTGCATATTTTGACCGAATGAATGTCCAAGTCTGCTGATACAAAGTCAAGAATCTACACTAAAAATGATGTCAATGTCATTTTATTAATAAAGCACATTTAAAAACAACGAATGACGACCAATGTGTTGTACAGAGTAGTCCAAACATGTAAAAAAACAAAACAAAACAAAACAAAACACATGAATACACAGTCAACACTAAAACCACCAAGAGGAGGAGAAAAAATGAAAATACAAGAAAAACACAAAACACACACAACAAAAGAAATTCCTAAACTGAATTGAATGCTAAAAGAAATAAAATAGAATAAACATTTTGTTTTAAGGTGATGGATTTTAAAGCAGGCAGTGTGTGGGCCTGCCTAAATGTACAGACCTTAGAGAGTATGTGGGCTGCAGCCATAGACTGTATATAAGGCTGCCTGCCGCTGACAAAACACGTGAGCTCACCTGAGCTTCCAGACAAGCAGAGGACAGTGGTGTGCACCACTGGGTGACCTTTAACGGAAACGTGTGGTTGTCACGGTAGTTAGAAAGATATGTTAGCGCTAGAACATTAACTGACTTATAGGTAAGCCCTCAAAAAATGGAATTTGAGTTTCGTAATATTGCATATATAAGTCGTATAAAAAATTGCGCAATGTCACTTGACGTCATCTCTACGCTGCATTATTGCATGTTTGCAAATGTACACGGAATAAATAATCAAATTGTAAATTAAGTTTATTTTTAATGTTGCCCAATTTTCAGAGGTTAGTAATTAGTGATAAAAAGGATGTGCTCACTTCGAAACTATGTCTAAATTCAAGTAGTTTTTGTCCCAGTGAGTCTCTACAGCCTGTCTGGAAACGACACACATTCTAGAACAGCCAATCATATCTTGATTCAGTAACTGTGTCTATTCTATCACTTGCACACAATCACATGTTTTGTGTCTTTTTGTTTTTGTACAGTGTTCTTGAAAAGCGCTTATAAATAAAATGTATTATTAATATGTATTACTAATATAAAATGTAATGTACTGAGTTTTGGTGAATTTATTATTGTTCAATCAAATATTGATTTGTCCATTTATGTAACAGTTTCAGTCCTCCCTGTCACCACATGATCTATTATGTGTGTATATATATATATATATATATATATATATATATATATATATACATGCACATACCAGACTTTGTCAGCTTAGACAGCTGCCTGTGTTTCAGGTGCTGTCGGTCACTCTTTGGCCTCCTGCCACCAGCAGCTGGAGTTCAAGTGCACCGATGGCTCATGCATCTCAAAGCTGAAGGTGTGCGACGGACACACAGACTGTGGGGATGCATCAGATGAGCATCACTGCAGTGAGTACGATGTCGACAAACATACAGCCACATTCATATAGCTTTGTCCCCAATGAGCACAAACAAGGATGTAGGAATTCTAATATGAGTTTATTTTCATTTGTTTTTTTATTACAGTTTTCCCAGATTTTCCCACTGTCAGATAAAAGATTATCTTATTTTTTCTGATCTGATTTTATTGTATTGATCTTAGATAGACATTCTATTCTATTCTATTCTATTCTATTCTAATAGTGATATCTCTTTCCAGCAAGTTTAAACTCATTACAACTCATTTTAACAGAGGTATTTTTAGTCTGAAATTTAACCTTGAAAGTAAATATTCCTGAATTGTTCCACACACTCCCTTAAAGCATCTTGATTTAAATCAATTACTATTAAAAATGCTGATGTTTACTTTCGTACACTTTTTTTTTTTTTACTTGCAAGGACTCGCTCCTTTCTCTAACTGTGTGGGAAACTGTCATTTGAGTTGGTCTGATTTCCTAATCCTGTTAGCGTCATTCAAGCCTTTGATATTGAATTCCAAAGGGACTTAATGTTCAGCGTGAAACATAATCTTCAGGTTTCAACAGAAAAACACACAAGAGAGAACTCCTGAAAGGACTGAATGTGATTTTCAGGTGTTAAACATAATAAACACTGCTGCTGTGAGTGAAGCAGCAGGTATGAATATCGGCAGTGTTGCTGAAAGGCACCGAAACTTGACAACTCTGGTTTGACTGCCGGCCAGGAAAATGGAGACGGGGGACAAGTTTTACTTTTTTCCCGCCAGGAATAAAGAACTAACTGTTGAGAGGGTGTAAACAAAAAAACAAAAAACAAAAAATGTATTAATAAATGAGAGAAAAATTATATGTTTCTAGTTTCTGAACAATACAGTTTAATATAATATTTGCATTTTTAAATGATCTTTGCTACAGCACAATCAAATGCTTGAACTCACACTTGGTCTCTATGGTTTGTTCATGATATGCCAGAAATCAGAAGCAGCTGTACGAATTCACGAGTCTATCATGATTTACTGTTTGCTCAGACTCGGCCAAAGGAGGAAAAGCATGGCAACTGAACAGCACTGACTGAACAGCATACTGTGAAAGGGTTTTGGAGTCCGTCACCTGATCTCAACCTGATCGAGCTGCCTTATACTTATTGAAGAGAAAACTGAAGGCAGAAAGAAAGTTGCAACAAAGGCCTGGCCAAGGATCTAGTATGAAGAAACCCATATGTATTCATATAACGTCAAATTAAAGCGTAGCTCCTTCAACCGAAAAGTGGAGATAGGTCAGCAATCAATTAAGAGTCTGTTGCAAAAACGGATTTGTTGAATGAGAGCCCCCCTAAGTCGTTCCAATCAGCAGGGTAGATGGTATGAATGTCTATTTTTAGTATTTTCCTTTTGTTAATGTGAAATGCGGGTTTGGAGGACATTTGTTGTAGCTTTGCCAAAATATGTAAACCTATGTGATTTGATCTGTATTTGTCTCTCACACAACAGCAGTGTAAGGTGTGTTTAAAACAAAATGCTAAAGAACTATCAATATTAGACTTTTTAACCCTGGTATGTTTCAGACTCCAGAAGTGTCCAGTGAAGCAGCCTTAACTTACAGGCATGTCTCTTCACAGGCCATGTGTGGTGTAAGGAAGATGAATTTGCCTGCCACAGCAGACGTTGCATATCGACACGTCTCTTATGCAACGGTGTGGACGACTGCAGCGACGGCAGCGACGAGGCCTCCTGTCAGAACTGCACCGCTGGTTTCTTCTCCTGCGGGCCCTCAGACGCCTGCCTGCCCAGAAGCAGCCTCTGTGACGGAAGGGCCGATTGCAGAAACGGACGGGATGAGGCCAAGGAGTTGTGTGGTTTAGCCCGTGCACAGACTTCTTCGCCATGTGCAGTGTCAGAGTTTCAGTGCGGAGATGGGACCTGCATCCTTCAGACCTGGAGGTGCGACCACTCGCCCGACTGCTCTGATGGCAGCGACGAAGACAACTGTGGTGAGTAACAGGATAGTGCTGCACTTCCATGGAGAATTTCATACTCAAACTAAAGAAACTTCGCTTTTTGAACCTTTTGCATATAGAAAGTAAAACAAAAGCATTCATTTAACGGACACTAAATCCAAAAAAATGTACAATACATATAAGGAGACACCTGTACTAGAGGTGTCATATATATGACATTCAGAATATACTGATTAATAAACATTATGCAATAACATTTCACATCCAGTTCAGTTTTAATAAGGGCAATCTTACTTCTACAGACTGCAATGATATGATGTTGTTGCTTTGTGGCAGTGGTTTAAATTGGGCTCCTATTAGTGCACAAAACGAGGCACCTTTGGATAAACTATAACACTGAGTGAAAGTTAAGTCTTATGGCACGACATCAGTGTGAAGACACCTGAAAGCACAAGTGTTGGTTAAGTGTGTTCACATGTTTTAAACAGCTGCTCCCAACAGAGGGAGTAATGTATCAAATGAGCACGCTTCTGAGTAGCATCTCTTTGAAGGGCGTGGCAAACATAGAAAGAAATGTGCAGTTTTGTAGTGTTTGGTGATTGTTATTTTTTTTTCCATGGTACACACTTAACCATGGAGTGGATGTAAAACTTTGAGGTATTCTCATTTATATTTTACTTTTATCATATGTATGTAAAAGTAACGGATCATAGAATACAATGCATTTATTTCTTGTGCTGATGGTCTACCGGCCATCCAGCAGAGGGCAGAATTGCGCTGCCTGTTGCTTTACCCAGCGGTTTATACTCCCACACACAGATCCACTGCTCACTAAATGCAGTCTGAGCATGAAGCTGAGTTATTCAAAGCCAAAAGTCATTTAAGGTTTTGTTCAAGCCACCATTAGTGAGTCAAAAACGGACAACCGTGAGCTGTGCATGGGTTGTTGTTCACATGGCAGTCTCAATCATTGTAAATGAGGCCAAAAAATATATTTTTCTTTATTTTTTGAAGTCATCATCCCTGATTGCACAAGTAGAAGTTAACTTTGTTTGACACTTGTTATGTGGGTTTTTAATAGGGGTGCAACCGTATTTGTGTTTGTCCTTCGGTGTCACGATATTGGTGCCACGGTTCCGTGCACGCAGTCATACGGCGAATGTTGAAAAGGAAAAAGTCGAGTCCTCAGTTCAGTCCGGGTGGTAGTAACGAGCCTAAAAGCACACAGGACACACTTGTTATTTTATTCTGTAATACTTTCAAGAGCTTTTCAGTTTTGGTACTGTTTGAAATATTTGTTTGTCTTGTTTAACAATATTTCTAATGTGAGAGTATGTTCACTGTTTACATTTTACTGTGTAATACAACATGAAAAACATGAAAATGGTATGTTCATATATAATAAAGTTACCAAAGTTGCCAGTTGGTACCCAGCTCCCTTTATTTAATTTTTTTATAACAGGAGGCATTTTTTTTAGTTACATACCAAACCTTGACTTATGCGTACAATTACACCCCTAATTTTTAAATAAATAATTTTATTCACCCAATGAGGGCTGGGATAGGCTCCAGCAGACCCCCGCGACCCTTAACAGGGATAAGCAGGTTCATGAATGAATGAATCTTTACAAAACTTGTTTACCTCGATGCTAATGGAGCCAGGGTGTGTGGCTTTTGGAATGTGCACCAAAAGCCACACAACCTTTAGATGACATGTTAGGTATGGTACCCCCCCGAAAAGATTGTGTGTGACACCTAACCAGGATGACTAATCATTAATTACTGTCCCACACCCTGTGACAGATTATGAGAAGCGTCATTTCTGCCTGAAGGCTTTCTCAAGGGTCATTCGGTTGGTTTAACAATTAGTATGTAAGATCAGGTTTAACAACGTTCTCGAACAATCTCAGCTCAGGATTCTTGTACCAGCCGGTTTTATCGTATCTCGTGATCTTTATCCACTTATCTGATTTTGCTCATATGCTGTGGGATGTTCTAAAAGCTTGATAACAGTAGGATCCTGTTGGGATCTAAATATCATACAGCTGTGCTCCTAAGGTAACATACCCTGCCAGAATTTATGATTTCTTGGCCATTTTTAAGAGAAAATGAATAATACCACAAATTGGTGGTTGGGTGACGCCATTTTGTGTGGATACGCGTTAGCAATGCTAGCAGCATGAATCCGTTTTCAGGAATAATAGCACGGTGTGTACCTGATGTGTAACCGCTGCTGATTTAATGTCTAATCTTACAGATCAGAACGAGTGCCGGGTCAATAATGGCGGCTGCTCTCATCATTGTGAGGACCTGCCTATGGGTTTTCTCTGTAAATGTCCCGACAACATGAGGCTGGTGGAGGACAGTCGCTGTGAGGGTAAGCCTTTTTTTAATTTGCTGTGAGATAACCGTGGCCACGTCTACCCTCCTTGAGAATCGTTTGTCCTTTCATTTAGAAGTTGACGCGTGCCTGGAGAGTGACGTGTGTGATCAGCTGTGTGTCCACAGAAATGGCAGCCTCACATGTGACTGCCTTGAAGGGTACCACGTGGATCCGAGCTCAAGAGTGTGCAAGGCCAAAGGTGAGCATCATAGTATCTCACTGACTTGCCCCCGGCAATAAAAACATGAAACGCACAGTTAAAGGCTTAGTGTTTACATCTGGACTTTAATTTTGGGTTTGTTTCATCTTTATGTCAAGGGCGTTCAAGTACAAGCTAATGATTAACTGCTGTCATACCATCAAAGCGAATTGCATTTGTTTTCTCCAACATCTCTTGTCTCTTATTAACTTATTAAACGTAAAGTGAATCAGGCACAACTTAATGCTTCCCTTTCAGTTACTTGGTGAAAACTTAAACTGCTTTGTAAAGGCCTGCTATTATTATTTACGCTGGTTGTGAATACCTTAAATTAAAGAAATAAAAAGATCTTTTTTATGTAATTCTAACTTGAATATATTTTAATTGAGGTAAAACTATACATACACTGAATGTCTGGCCAAAAAAAAAAAATATGTGCGAGCCTCCTATTGGATAATTACTGCATGGGCGATTATCTTTCAGCTGGTAACAGGTTATTTAACATTCAGCTGCTTTTCATGCTCTTTTATGCTGCTTTTCAGGGTTTATCTGGGTGTTTTTCTCTGTTTTCACATAATCCTAGACTGACTCTATAATGCTGAGAGGTCAGGCTCAGTGGTAGTCAGACGGTCTGCAGGACTCTTTATCCACAATCATTTCCTGAAGAATGACTTTTGGACTAGACAGATGCCTTCCTAATAGTAATTGATGAGAATGAAGAAGTACTTCAGACGTTGGACACGGTGCTAAACATGCAACTGTGGTATTTGACCATGAAGTCAATAGAATTACACACCCTGACTCATGCTATTATCAGTATTAAAACTCAAGTTTGAACCTGTTTTCCCGTAAATGCACTTGTTTCCTTCTTCCTCAACACCACAGCTGTGCACAAGAATGGCTGCAGCAGTTTCCCAAGGAAGCTGAGGTCCTTAGGTGCATGCAGCAAGAGGCCTGGAGCTCTTTTAACAGCCTGGTGTGGCCAGCTCCGTTTTCTTTGCTGTGATCTGCTAGGGGGGCTGCAACAGTGAAACTGGTCAGGAAGGCTGACTCCGTCATTGGCTGCAGATAGGTGAATAATTTCTCTTCCCTACTGCTGGGGTCAGGTATCTGAGCCATGGTCCCTCTTAGGGCGTCTTCAGTCTCACTGTCTGGCTGTCAACAGACACAGCTGTAGAGTTAGATGATAATGTCCTCCGTCACTGTCTGACAAGTTGTATTTCCTAGTTGGTGTGAATCCATATCTTCATGTTTATGTACAATAACCAATGGGATATTGACACATCTCCCCCTGCCTCGGTCCATCCTCTTAGTATAAGACTTTGAGTTTACTGTTTGTCCATTAGAATTGAGGTGGACTCATGCACTTATGCTGTGATGACGAATCTTCTGTTCTCCTTGTACAAGCCTAAATAAACTCCTTCAGGCATAAGACATACAGGACTCTGGTACTACTTCTTCTACATCGGCATCACCACAAATTTCTCGCTAACAATTGGCGTCACGTACAGGATCTCAATAGAACAACGACTCGGTAAGTGCAAATGTATAATGTCTTGTTGTATAGTGCCTTGCCGTGTCTGCGTTTGACGAGATCACAAACTAAAAATGTAAAATGGGAGCTAAACTTTTGATAAAGAACTCGTATTAATAGTGATGCTTCATTATTAATTCCGTATAAGAGAAACGTTTCAACTTAAAGTGAATTATCAGTTTTGCAAAGCGCTTGTATGGTTGTGAGGAAGGGCTGGGTGAGCTTATCATTTTTCTGGGTGCAGTGAGAGTCTGGTCATAGGAAAGGGATTTTTGAGGTGGATTGAAGGATCTGCTTCATCAGAGGTCAAGATCGGGGACTACCCGTCTGTGTCCATTGGGAACGAAATGAAATGTGTATACACTGAGACTAAATGTCTACCTCCACACGTACAACTTATTTATGTAAGACCAGAAAACCTGTATGCTGCTGAAGTTGTTTTGTATGTTTATCGAGTGTCCTCTTTGTTTGAATTTATACAATGGGTGCTCGTCAGTCCAAAACAGGGGGTGAAACAAATTGACACACAAAATTGACACACACATCAAATAAACAAGACGACACACCACACTCTAAACGACCTGATGCAGAGATACACGGTGCAGGTGATTTGCAGCCACAACATCTACAGAGCACGTTCTCTTTGAGAACACCAGCTGGCATAGTTGGTCGTCTAAAAGGTTGGAAATATGTGTATCCATTCACCACTCTTATGCAAGATTGGACACAAGGAGAATGGCCTATGGTTGGTCACTGAGAGTGGCTAAAGCATATATGGACCCCGCCGTGGGTAATGTTGTGTGATTATCCATATATGAAAGAATGTGTACAGATGTGGATGAGTGTGGCAAACCAGAGAAATGGAACGGATGTGTGTAAAGAGGAGAAAATCTCAGATGAATTGAGAGTTGCAATTGAGGAAGTAGCTGATCGTGTGAATGCATCTCTGATGGCTGGACTAGAAGTCAAACATGCTGATGATGTGAAAACGGGTGTGAAAGCAATGTTCTATGGATGGGTGAAAAGACAGTCTAAACAACCAGTTTTGTTATTTCAGAAAATGTTGAGTGAATGTGGAATGACTGAACTGGAACGTGCTGTTGTTAATTGCCCGAAACTGGGGGTTTCCACAGAAATCCCACATCGTGTCAAAAAGAACGATGATGATTTGATTTTGCATGCTGCTGCAATGATTCAGTTAAAAAGAGACAGAGAGCAGGCGTTAGCAGACAGGTCAGCAGAGGCACACACTAATGCAGGCGCTCACACCAGTGAAGATACACACAGACAAGATAAGATGAAAAACAAAACACAAGCTACACACAGCTTCACAGTTAGCACAGACATTGAAACAGGGCAACCACACACACACCTCACTGACTCTGAACAGTCAGTGAAGCACAAGACAAAGTGTAAACGCAAAACATACATCACATGATAGTACAAGTGGATCAGGAGATGAAACATATGACACAGACGAAGACTTTGAACCGACTGACTCCAAAATGACTGAGAAAGAAGCCAGACCTAAGGGGGGTGGAATTTAACACAGACATGTCTAGGTGTACAAGATCACAGCTGAAAGCAACAAGCATAACAGGGCAAGGTGTAGCACGAGGACGCGGACGTGCCTCTACAGCACATTTAAGTGCCCCTAAAATAGGTCATACCCCTATCTGTAAACCGTGGACCCCAAGTGAAATTTTGGATATGATCCACAAAGCCCCCAGTCCAATCACACAACCTGGACCTTACCTGGCATGGTTAAAACGAGTGTGTTGCACATACGATTGTTTGATTCCTGATGATGAGCAGCTGTTGTCATATTCATACGGTGAAAATTGGCAAATGTGTTCTGATGAGTTTTTGTTCCCTAGTGCTGCTACTGGTGGTAGGTGGCCTGAAGGCAGGCCGCTGATAAATTGGCTAGAAGAAACTGCAAAAATTAATAAATGTGCGCGTCAGAAAATTGATTTCTCAGCTGTAGTCCACTGTATCCAGGGAGAGAAAGAAACAGTGTCAGACTTTATTCAGAGATTCACAAAATCATGGGATTTGAATTCTTCCATACCACGAGAAGAGATGCAACAATTCTGCATCTCCACTTTCTTGGACAACATGATACCACAGTTTGCTGCTTCTTTTAAGATGGCACATCCAGCATGGTCCACATTTGACTGGAAAACACTCATTGCTAGTCTGACTGGAATGCGGAGGAAGGTGTGTTTGTTATGACGAAAATGGTTCAGCCAACTCAGCGGATTGAAGAGAGGGGAGAAAGGAAGAAGAAGGGCAATTGCCGTAGATGTGGCAGGACAGGTCATCGGGCCTACGAATGTAGAAATAAATACCATAGATGGCAAAATCAAGATCAAGGTCAGTTTCAATATCACAATAGGATGGGTCAAAACTACTCCCCACAGACAAATCTGCCAGCACTTCCTCCCCCTCCTCCTTCCCCTCCTAACTTTCCTCCTGCTGACCTTGTCAACGTACATAGGGGAGCCAGAGAGGAGCAGGATCTGAACGACCTTATGTGTTGCAAGCGGCTACTATTCAAATTTCATCTAATCCACAAGATGACCCTTTCTTGCCTGTCGAGGTTAACGGTAGTACTGTTGAAATTCTGATTGATAGTGGTGCGGCCATTTCAACTGTGAAATCTGATGAACACGTATGTACTGCCACAAATAACTTTGTCACTACTGTCGGTGTTTCAGGTGTCCCGCAGAAAGAGCCACTGTCCAAATGCACAAATACTACAGTTGACGGTAAAAATGTAGCACATTCTTTTCTCATTTCGGAGACGAGCCCCATAAATCTCATGGGAAGAGACTTGCTTTGTAAGTTGCACGCATCCATCCACTGTACACCGGATGGTTTGTTTCTAAGTCTTCCTGATGAAAGAGCTCCACATGTTTTTCAATTCCTTAAAACTGCAAGTGACTGCTTGTACTGTTGGGATTTGCCAAATTTCAATTTGCTTCCTATGTTCACAGTGTCCAGTATCCAGAATATTGCTAAAACCTCCCCTCCGTGTGCTGCGTTAATGTCCGACATGAGGCCTCTGTTGCAGTGTCACTGTGCAGCAGCCTTCAGTCCTTCGGAACAGTATACGTTGGTTGTGAATACCTTAAAGAAATAAAAAGATCTTTTTTATGTAATTGTAACTTGAATATATTTTAATTGAGGTAAAACTATACATACACTGACTGTCTGGCCAAAAAAAAGTCGCCACCTGGATTTAACTAACCAAATATGTACGAGCCTCCTATTGGATAATTACTGCATGGGTGATTATCTTTCAGCTGGTAACAGGTTATTTAACACTCAGCTGATTCAATGAGTATGTGAGCATACTGTTGTCTCTTCTTTTATGCTGCTTTTCAGGGTTTATCTGGGTGTTTTTCTCTATTTTCACATAATCCTAGACTGACTCCATAATGCTGAGAGGTCAGGCTCAGTGGTAGTCAGACACAGTCTGACTCATGCTATTATCAGTTTTAGAAATCAAGTTTGAGCCCCGTTTTCCCGTAAATGCACTTCTTTCCTTCTTCCTCAACACCACAGCTGTGCACAAGAATGGCTGCAGCAGTTTCCCAAGGAAGCTGAGGTCCT
The DNA here is from genome assembly GCA_005024645.1 of Planiliza haematocheilus. Taxonomy (NCBI): domain Eukaryota; kingdom Metazoa; phylum Chordata; class Actinopteri; order Mugiliformes; family Mugilidae; genus Planiliza; species Planiliza haematocheilus. Next base: position 921,583 of record SRSE01000306.1, read on the forward strand.
TAGGTGCATGCAGCAAGAGGCCAGGAGCTTTTAACAGCCTGGTGTGGCCAGCTCCGTTTTCTTTGTTGTGATCTGCTGGGGGGGCTGCAACAGTGAAACTGGTCAGGAAGGCTGACTCCGTCATTGGCTGCAGATAGGAAACTTTTGAAGTAGTGGTGGAGAGGAAGGACAGTAACAAACTGTTATCAGTCATGCATAACCCTATCTATCCTACCCATCAGATAACAGAGCACCATCTGCCAGAGACTCCAACAACTACATATTTCTCAAGATTTTTTACAGGAAATCTTTCCTCCCTCAAGCCATCACTCTGTATTATTGCTGCACATTTTGCACACGGTTGTTTGGTTGTGATTCCATTTCATTTCAATGCAATTTCATTCTTAATATTCAATTATTTTATTATTCTTGTCAATATTATGCATTGCTTATTTTAGTTTGTGCATGTACATTGCTGCTGCAACAGTGAAAATTCTCCGTTTGCGGTAAATAAAGTATGCTGACTGCTTTACATCACAAAGGAGTCTGGCTGTGCAAACATATTTGCTCAAATAATAAAATCCTAAAATGATCTGAGATACTGCGTTAACTTGTAGAACCACCTTTTAGAAAAAGGGTAAAACGAACTTGAGTTGTTCCCTGTTCTCAGTCTTTTCTCTATCTGTGATGAACAGTGTTGCTTTTTTGTGCCCTTCCAGGCGATGAGGCTCAGCTTGTTTTCACCACTGCCAAAGGAATACAATGGAAGAGCATCTCTAGGACTGAATACAAGGACCTGGCCACTCATTTACCAGGGCAGGGGCCCTTGGCAGCCGCAGCTTCTAACCACACACTGTACTGGTCCCCAAGAGGCAGAGAAGGCTCCATATATAGGTAACAAAGAAATATAAGAGAATCCTTTATTTATCCCCTGTAGGATAAATACAGTATATAGCAAGTGAATCAACAACAACGATTGTTTGTGTAACCTCCAAAACCGGTCTTATGACTTACTTTAAACAGAATGCTAAGAGCCAGGGTTGGCACGGAAAGCTTTGTGTGCTGTCGGAAAATAAAATAAATAAGAGGTTAAAACCACATGAAATTCATAAACGCAACATGCTACATAGTGTGTGCACATACTAGCACAGTGCACATATGAATAAATAATAAATGGTTCCACTGTTTGGTGCAGCTACAAATAACTTTCCGCTTAGCTGAACAGCACATTTTTTTTCCACTTTGCACCATGTGTTGTGGGTAACAAGATTGAAGTGTAGACAATGGCTGCTCATGGTGTTTCTTTGATACATTTTATCAATAGAAAACTCTCAATGTGGATGTTACTACAGACCAGGTACCCCCACCCCATAGCAGTGACACTCCTTGATGGCAGCAGCCATCCCCGGCAGGATGCAGCCTGACACTTTAGGAACAACTAAAAAAACCTGAAGAACAGCACAAGGTGTTTACCTGGCCTCCAAATTCACTAGATCCCAAACTGATCAAGTATCTGTGGGATGATCCACAGAGGCCCCTGTGAGGTTCTGTGTGCATTCTCTGATGAGTCACAGCTGTTTTGGAGGCACAACGGAGACCTACACAATATTAGGAAGGTGGTCATAATGTAATGGAGATTTTCTCCTCTGGATGTTACTTAGGATCTCCATGGATGGAAAGCCAGGGGAAGCCAAGTTAGTGCTGAAAGACCGAGGTTCGATTTCAGGCCTGGCCGTGGACTGGATCCACCGCCTTCTGTACTGGACCAATACGGAGAGGGGTTCTGTTAACGTCGCCCTGCTGGACGGTTCGGTTCAGCATCAGCTCATCAGAGGACTCGATAAACCCTCCGCAGTAGCTGTGGATCCTCTCCAAGGGTAGATGCACCCAGGCATTCACATTTCATTTTAAAAGACAGCTATAACTAAACAAGATATGTTTAGCACAAACTGTTAAATTATGTATTTCATAAAATAAAAAATTCAGGCTGATGTCAGATACAAAGAAGACCGTCAGAACTCACATGCTTTTATTTTTCTCAGGCTTCTTTTCTGGGCTCAGTGTGGTAGCACCCCGAAGATTGAGAAAGCCGGCTTGGATGGCCGGGACAGGATCGCTCTGGTCACTGCGTCCATACGTCACCCTGCTGCCCTCTCTCTGGGTATGTTCTGAAATTTTGCGGAGATGATCTTTCTGTGAGTTTAAATTACCAGCAGTAATATTAAATATGTTGTTCTGAAAGCTTCCCTCTTAGAAGAGGAACAACATGACTGTGTGAACGTACATGTTACGCCAAGTCAGTTAAAGTGCTGAATGTCAGCGATCTTTCAGGAAATTTAATGTCTGTTTTTTTCCTAGATATGCCTCGCCAACTGCTTTACTGGTATGACCAGGGAACAAGAAGCATCTCTAGAGTAAATCTAGAAGGTCGTCACCGTAAAACTGTGGTAGAGTCTAACGGCTATCTGGACCGGTCCTTCGGACTGGCCGTGTTTGAGGTACGACAATCACACTTCATCTCTGTGCTATCATCCAGTGACTAATGGGATGATCTAAACTATAAAACAATCTTTGTTGATTATCATTAAATACTGTTGAGTTAAAAAAAAAACACACAGGAAGTCTGAGACCAAGTGAGATGGTATTTAGCCACCCCAACTCTTTTCGCTCACTTTCATAAGATGTCCAGCTGGCAGCTACACTTATGTCAGAATGGTCTGACTTGATCATCTTTGCTGACACAGCCAAACACAAGACACTGCAGCAAATACCACTGAGGCCAGTCTGTCTTTCATTCTCTCTTTGTCTTAGCAGCCACCATAACGTCCTCTTCTCCAACCCATAATATCAAGACATCTCCTTCATATTGCTAGTGTTATTTGTTTAAAGACTGACACACACCTTGATGTGTCTAACCAACAGTAGTTGTTTTGTGGAACAATAAACTGATATTGAGAACTAACCTTCAAATATGTGCACATTACTGTGATGACACTACAGGCCATGAACTTTGTTGTGTGTGTCCGTCAGTTACGGAAGTCTGTTTCATCAGTTCATTTTTAAATGGAGGTCAAAATAGGTTGTTTAGTTTATTGACATTTTCAGCCGTATATAGCACGTGCAATACACAGTGAGATGAGAGGACATTCCTCCAGGACCATGAAGCTACATGAGGACGTAGGACTTAATACAATACAAGCTTGTGTATACAATCAGAACTGTGCAAAGACAAACAATACAATACAGACAGCACTATACAGTTGGGAGACAATAAACTTATAAAAAGAACAATGTCAACTAATAAGCAGATTAATAGAATAGAAGTTAGGGCGACTGTAAACATTTGATTAGCAGCATAGTGCGTGCAAAGGACTGTGAGTGAGTGTGGGTATGTGTGTGGATATGTTGTACGTTGTTGGTCATACCTGGCTGTTATAGCACCCGCTGTGTGATCACAGCATAAGGAAAGATTCATGTGCTGCAATAAAAACAGTCTGTAACAAAACTCAGTGTCCATAAAACCCAGCCCCTATCTTTGTATATTGTTCCTTAGGGATTTGTGTATTGGAGTGAAGAAGTTACTCGCTCCATCTGCCGATCAGATAAGCACCACGGAAGAGACCTCCAAGTCCTGCAGTCTAACATTGCCTCACCGGGTGGTGTGGTCATCATTCAGCCTGTTCTTCAGCCAAATGGTATGATTAGCCAGTGATTTCTACAACTTCAGAAATCCTAATAAAGTGCTTCAGTTTGTAGAGTCCCTTGTTCCTGACTCTTCATTCTGCTTCTTCTAAGGGTCACCCACATGTGGACATCCAGGGAGGGTGTGCCAGCATGGGTGTGTCGTCGACCTGCTCCCTGAGAGTCTGAAGTTCAGCTGTGACCCTTCCATATCTCGCACATCTCCTGCGTCATTTTTATCTGACCCTACATTCACTGGAATCCTCTCTCTTATCAGTAAGATTTATTTCTCTTAATGCAATAATATCAAGCTTGGCACATGTGTCAGCACCAGGAAAACGGGCGAATAGAAAAGTGGCAGTTCGGTGTCAGTTTAGTTTGTTAATAGCTCAGTTTAAAATTACTCATCATCATTTACTGACTGTAAAAGATAAAAATTGATTTAATCCCGTACTTGAGAGTCCCCGAAATAAAAGTTTTAAAGCTGCTTCACGCCATGAATTTGATGTGTAACTGCTTTGAGATGGAGGATGTGCTTATAGGGCGTTATAGGGCCGAGCCTGGCATCGGCAGGGTCATTTAGGAGTGAGTCACATACGCAGCATGTGTAATCAGACTACTAAAACATTAATAGAGGGGCAGCATATACAGCATATTTACTTTTAGACTTCTCCCACAAGTGGTTCCAACTCCCTTTTTAGTCATACCCAGAGAGGAGCTGAAGTAGGTGACACCGTGCAGAAAGCTGACGTCAGCCACTTAACATGTACCCTCTGCCAGAGAGTGATGAATTCTTGTGTGTTTGCCAGTTTTGCTCGGCGTGCTGCTAGTGGGAATGGCTCTGTGGTGGTGGAGAGAGGAGTTCAGGCCTTCCCGGTCCCTCACGTCGCAGGGCTTCTCCCTCCAGGAGTCCCAAGATCCGCTCGTCATTCAGGGGCCAAATGCGTATCTGAACAAGGCAAGAGAAATGTACACACACAAACACAGGCATTTTTATTCACGCTCCGAGAGGAGGAGGCCTTCGTTCTGCCGCATGATTGCACTCGATTACCTGTCTGTTTTAGAGAGGTGTTAATTTTCTCGCCAGTTTGATGAGCTGCCGTTATGGAGAAAATATAACACGGAATAAAAGATGAAAGGCACTTTTAATGTTGCATACTTTGTGTCTCCGTAATCTTTATCTCCCTGCCCCTTGTGTTTCTTCTTCAGGAAGAAAGAAAGGTCTTTATTTGTGATGTGTGACCGCTTACTCATAGCAGGAAGTCCAAACAAGAGCAGGAAGCACACTCAAAAAAACAAACCTAAAAATAAAAGTTGTTTTAAAGGTGTTTGTAGAGAGACTCTTTAGTAGCCTGGAGTATCTCATCTCTAGAGACTTACTAGGCAGTTTGCTAGACTTTGAGCTCAGCAGAATCTCTGCAGTAGCACACTACAAACTGACTTTGTCTGCCAGTCTGCCTCATCTTACTTGTTACAAATTAGAAAACATTGTTATCAAATGTTTTACCTAAGAAATACATGATGAATATAACACTGCCCTCAAACCGCTGTGACATCTTCTTAAAATGCATTCTGGTGTCCTCTCAGATAAACACCATTTGACCAGTTTCCAGCAGGTCAGTGGCTTATGGAGTACAGTATGTTGACTAAGCCGTACTTTCTCTGCCGCCAGGAAACTCTGCTTAAGCTGGACTTGGATGATGAATGAAGACCGTCAGCTGTTCGGGTTACTCCTGTGGATGTCTCAACCCCGCAGTGACCTCGGAGCTGACAGGATGTCAGGAAGCCAAACACTGGCTCATTACCCTTCTCTGTCCCAACTTCGTGTAGAGGTTTAAATCCCTTAAGTAATGACTCCATGGTAAATATTCAAACGGGACGGGGGACGCCTTCAGTCATTACTCTCAGTTTAGAAGGGTATTACTTTCAGCCCTGGCGGCTGTACTGTAGGTTACGTGTTGTTTATTTACTCTAAAAATAAAAAGGAATACAATGAGCAGCAGTGAAAGGATTCAAATCTAATTTTGTCTGTCATAAATAATCGCACAAATCAGTTAAGTGCCTTATTGTTTATCATCTTGTCATCGAGCATTTTGCTTGTCGGAGTAACAGCTGGCAGTGCAATGTGTTTAGAGTTGAAGTGATTATTAAGGACATCTACAAAAAAAAATATTTTGATAGATTTTTGTCCAAAGTACCATATTATTTGATTCTGAATTTCTGACATTTTTTTATTTTTTCAGACAAAATGTTGGATCAGCTTAGTGAGAAAAAACACTTGATGCACTTCCCCTTTCAGCTTTTTGCAGTTTTGAAACTTTGTTTGTGGGACGCTGAAGGTATTTTTACACTTGTGGTTTATTGGTATGAGACTGTCATCAGACAGTCAGAATAGTAGTGCTTCAGTAATTATTAATGAATGCATTAATTATTAATGAAGCACTTGCCTTTTGTCTACTCAACACGGGGGCTGACATTAAATGTGTAAAACTTAATGTTGGAAACACATGTATATAGTTTTAAGTGGCCTTAAAAAAAATTTAAAAAACTAAAAAAAAAAAAAAAAAGGTCTGACCAAGAAGAAGTGCCTCAGAAATGTAAATGTCTCTTCTTGTTTCTAGGCTGTGAATGCAGAACTGGTGGTGGCTAATAGTTCTGTAAATTTATGTTCTGTATTCGGTCATTTCATTTTGAATAATAGCTGAAGCGTTTAGTAAAGAGACACATTTTAGGCTGATATCCCAACAAGTAGTTAACTTAGCATTTATTATACCATATTTGTTGTATTTCTTTTCTGGGAGTAGTATAATCTGAAGACATGTTAATTAGGGAGCATTTTGTTCTGTTTTTGTGTTAAACCTAACAAAATTTTGTCTTCATATATGTGTATCAGCGAACTGTAAGAAAGCAAATGTTTTTTCCTCAAAACTAGTCTTTCAAAGCCAATCCAAGAAAGCCAGGCTGGTTTAGAGCCAAGACAATAATAACAGACAGTAATACTGTACTGTAACTGGGAGCAAAGTGTGGGAGGATTTGTTCAGTTTGGTGTTTCCGTGTTGTTTCAACACTGGTATGATAGCGAGTACAAATATGTTTTCATTTGTGAAGCGTCTCCTGGAGGTTTGCTTTTGTACTGAGCCGACTGTTTTTGTTTTTTTGAAAGTGACAAAGAAATGTTGAACTGATGAATATCAAAATGGGAGAAAAATGTAGAAGTGTGTGCTGAAACTGCTGAGTTGTGTGACTGGTATTTATTTTTCTGCATTGTGGTTGCTCTAGCATTGTATTTGGACTCCAAATGAATCAAATAAAGTACTTTTGTGTATAGTTTTTTTATTGCTTTTATTACTTTTATTGCTTTTATTATTTTATTGTTTTTCATTCTACTTTTATTCTATTTGTACAGCACTTAATTTATGGCTCTAAAGTGCTTTATAAATCAAGTTGAGTTGAGCTACACCGAGTTCTATGTTGGAGCTGTTGACGTGTGTGAAATGTGACCATGACCCAGCTTTTTTACAAGAGGCCAAATAGTTGACAGTCTTAGCAGTCACCTTTAATAGTCAGTTATATTTTAAAAGTTGTGTGTGAAACCCTCGTTTTATACTAACCGCTGACGTGGTTGAGTGGAAGGATAACATAGCGTGAAATGTAAATATCACATTACTTGCCTGAAAGTACCTACTTTCCATAATGCTGTTGTTTGTGGTCATACGCAAACATTTTGTCGTCTGCCTCTACCTTAATGCTTAGTCTGTGTCTTTGTTTCTGTATGTGATGCAGTACCAAAGGAGGAGGAGCTAAATGAGGGCAAACTGGATTTAGCAGATCCACTTTTCATCCAGTTTTGAGTTTGCTAGCATCTTAATTTTTCTCACCTCATTCTTACATAAACCTCATTCAGTTTCTGCTCCCTGGAGAGGCTTTGTCACCAATACATTCAATATTTGGACATGATGATGAAAAGAAGCCCTTACCAAACAACTGAACAATAAAAATAACTGGTTTTATTACCAACCATCCTGCTTTATAGCTTGTAAAACGTACTGTAAAGTGCAACTGCTTGTGTGAGTAACATCTTTGTCTTGGTGGAACAATGATGTCTTAAGGTCATGGTGAATGGGTAACACCTATCATAGCTGTCATAAAAGGTAATTTTATCATCATTTCAAACTGCACACCCTTTAGCGTATGCACTTGTGATATATGTATTATAGTTTCCCAGTAACGGCTCCACCTCCTCTTTCCCAGCCAGGTTTATTTATGATAAGTTGTGAGGCGGGACATGCTGGTGAGAAAGACAAACGTCTACTCTGAGAGGCATGTGAGGCTTATCACAAAACATTTGCATTTGATTGTGTCTCGCAGTCGGAAACCATTACAGAAGATCATCTTCTATACCCGCTTGTTCCTATTAAGGGTCGCGGGGGTAAGCTGGAGCCTATCCCAGCCGCCATCGGGCGAGAGGCGGGGGCACACCCTGGGCAGGTCGTCAGTCTATCACTGGGCTAACACAGAGATCACCTACGGCCAATTAAGAATCACTAGTGAACCTAACCAACATGTCTTTGGAGTACCTGGAGAGAACCTACACAGACACAGGGAGAACCAGTCAGCCCATGGATTCAAACCTGGGAACTTCTTGATGTGAGGCATCAGTGGTAAACACCATTCCACTGTTTGACTCTATTGCTATATATATATATATATATATAAAAAAAAGAACTAACTGAAATAGAGAATATACGAAAGGTTACAGCCACACAGTCACAAAAATAACTGATCGCAAACATGCGGTATGGAGAAAGAAAAGGAAAATCAACCACAGCCCCTGTCTTTTTTTCTTTTTAGTATGCACCCGTAGTTCATACAGTTCATACTTCCTGTTTTACCATGTGAAAGACAACTGATCACAAATATGCAGTATTGAGAAATGAAAGTAAAAACAACTTAATACCTCGGCTGGCTGTTTGCCTTCGAGATCCTTTAACCAACTTTGTTTCCAAATCCAGCCTCATGCTCCTGCTCCTACTCCTCCTCCTCCTATACACCTTAGGGACAGTTGGAAGGACACCAATGAGATTACGTTGAGAAATCCCTGCTGCTTGTCCTCGATCTCCTGGTCAGACCGATCAAATGTGTTGTCTGTCCAGACAGGGGAAACTCTCCCTCTCCTCTGACTTTCTGAACCACCCTCTCAGCCACAAACCAAAACACAAAGGGCTGCATTCCCTGAGCTATCAGTTTCCGTGGCAGATGTTTCCTGATTATTCAGCAACAAATTATATATTGCTAGAATCAGTCTCCTAGAGTATTTCCTCTGAAGTGTCTTTTTTTTTTGTCTGTTTTTGTGTTTTTCTACATTTTGCCCTGTTAAACTGGACCACTATAGTTTTCATGGCTTGCTCAGAAAATGCTCAGCTGCACAGATTTTTGCAAAACCGACGCTCGACTATCAACTGCCTCTCAAAGAGCAAAGAGGACAACAAATTGTTTCCATTTTCCCAGGAGGAAGCAGTCAAAGCATGGAGCTCTCTGGAGAATCTGGACAGTTCTGGCATCAAAGCTGAGTGCCCCAACACTGAGGAGAAACCCAAACGGCAGCAAAACATCAACGTAAACGTTGGAGGGAAGGTGTTTCATATCCCAAAACAGTGTGCTCTTAAATATCCTAACACCAGGATCGGCTCCTTAGCTCTCTGCAGGGACTGGGCAAAAATCCTCACTCTGTGTGACGACTACTCTGTGTGCAAAAATGAGTTCTTCTTTGACCGTGATCCAGCCTTCTTCCATCACGTCTGCCATTTCTACAAAAGTGGAGTGCTGTGGGTCATACGGGAAATGTGCCCCATTAACTTTGAGGAGGAAATTGCGTACTGGGGCCTGAGCCTGAAAGACATCCAGCTCTGCTGCTGGATGGTGTTTGAAGAGAAGGTAGATGAGGTCAAGGACAACCTGAAGGTGGAGAGGGAGCTGATGGCTGAGGTCGAAATGAAGTATGACGACGAAAGCTTCAAGGACATGGTTTTTGGGAATGTGCGGAAGACTCTGTGGAACGTTGTGGAGAATCCGTACTCTTCACCTCTGGCGAAGGCGTTCACTGTTATCTCCAACCTGTTTGTGCTCTTCTCTATCGTCGCAATGGCCCTCAACACTGTGGAAGAACTTCAAACATACAAAATCAATGACAAAACACACATGGAATGGGTGGAGATTATCACTATTGTGTTCTTCACCTTCGAGTATTTCATTCGCCTTATCACCACTCCTAAAATCGCTTTGTTTCTGAAGGGAGGACTCAACTTTGTGGACATGGTGTCGGTCATGCCTTATTTTGTCCAGATCATGTTTGAAGCCTTCACCGACGTGGAAGATGTGAACGCACAGGAAGACCTCAGGACCATGGCTCGGCTCAGCAAGCTCAGCCATGTCCTCAAAGTTATCAAGTTGCTGCGGATCTTTCGAATTTTGAAGTTAGCACGACATTCAACTGGCATGAAGGCCTTTGGGTTTACCCTGCGGCAGTGCTACCAGCAGGCATGTTGCATTTTCCTCTTTATTGCCATGGGAATCTTTATTTTCTCTGCCCTATTGCATTCAGCAGAGATGGATACTGAGGGCTCTTCCATCAGCAGTATCCCACATGCCTGGTGGTGGGCTGCGGTGAGTAACCTATGATGCACATTTCATTTACTTTGTGTGTACAGAACGGTATACATGAAACCCTAAGGATTTGTCCCTGAGGGGAAAACAGCTTAGTGCGATTTGTGTTGTAATCTTTTATGGATTAAAACAAAACAGTCTGTAAGCAATATCAATAAACACTATCTCCTCTAGATAAGCATCAGTATTTCACTGGTCACACACAGCTCAGTTATTCCTCTCTGACATTCAAAAAAGGGCCTGCCCAGATTATATTACAGATGCATGTTTTATAATAGATAATCTTGTATCAAACATGCATCTAAATCTAGTATGAAAAACGTACACATATGAGCCTTTTTAACACCCCAGTAATAATAACATGTGTATATGATCAAAGCCTCTTGAGAGATTTAAAGTGATTAGAGGGAGGCAAGTAGGTGGGAATTTTGGGAGCACCTATGGGGACACATACAAGATGTTCAACCTAAGTTTGCTTACTGTGACTTTCTCTTCTCTTGTCTTGTCATTGAGAGTTTCTCAAGGCTCTGGTGCATATTGTCAAACAGGCATTGCAGAGTTTAGACTCTAGTAGCACCAACGTTTTCCATTTACGCCACTTGAGACTGAATAGAAGTCTGTTCATTTCTCCATTTCAGGTCAGCATCTCCACTGTGGGTTACGGCGATGTGGTTCCCGTAACCATCCTGGGACGCTTTGTGGCCTTTGGCTGCATCTCTTTCGGTATCATCCTCAATGGCATGCCAATCTCCTTCCTGTTCAACAAGTTCTCTGATTACTACAGCATTCTGAAGGCGCAGGAGTACAACTCCATCTCAGTACAACGCCGCTTTCAGCTCAAGAAGAGGCTAAGGCGTAAAATGGATATATGCTTCCATCCCTCAGAAGAAGACAGCAGCACTGATCACCACTGCAAGTTCCCACAGTGAGCACGTCTTAGAATGACCTGATGCTTGAGGAACTTGTAATTGCATGGGGCAGATAAAGAAATCTGACTGTAAAGCACTGAGAACATGTGAGCGAGAAAGAAGAAAAGAAGTGGTCAGATGCAATATCCTGAGCCACTTAAGTTCCCCTTAGACATCACAGACGTGAAACAACGCGAAATGATGCTTAGTCATACTCATAACCACAGCACCCCAAGAACATGATGAGAACAACCAAAATGAGGTAGTAAAAGTACCGTTAACACTGCTGCTGTTTCTGCTGTGCAAAAATAAGACATAACTGACAACTGATTGCACAGGTTTAGTTTCACAGCAGCTATTATAAGGTGTTTGTGAAGGGGGAAGAAGATGTTCCTCAGACTGTCAGTTTGTGTTCTGATTGGTTTATGTCTTAACCTAATGGCAAGCAGACAAAACAGACTGTGGCCTGCATGGATCTTTACTGATGCTGCTAGCTTTCACATGTACGCTATCTGCCTGTTACATTGCACAAGCCGGAGGCGATGGTCTCACTATTCACTGAGCTGTCCTTCTCACTGGCCCAAGCCCTTCCTGTTCTCTGCTGACATACCCAATTGTGACAGAGGATGCTTTACTTTTCTTTGGTTATGTACCATACGTTTCTAAGACCTCCTTAAATCCACTCGGATCTCCTTAGCTTTTGTGGTGTTCGAGACAAGATTAATATCCCTCCACCAACCGATGATTAAATCTTTCATTTGTAACTTCATTCACCCTGTCTCTTAATTCAAAGTTACAACTTGTAAACGACAAGTGCCAGTGAATGAATAGCCTGTGTTTTTCAGTTTGAATGTGATACAGTGAAGTCTGAAATAGTTCAGATGGGCATAAATACACATTTACTTATGTTTTCCGTCATAAGAAAAGTCAAAGCAGACTCTCATTGTCTCCATCTGTTGCTTGTTGATTACTGACTCATCTGGAAGCCCTTTATTAGCTTTGGTGGCTCCCTATGCTTCACAAGCAGTAATACTGGTACGAGTGTTTGACTTTGTTACTACACATCAATAATAGGTCACTTACTCCTTCATATTTAAAGATAACAGACTGAAACTGTTGTTATTGATAAAAAGACACTTTTAATGGCTTTTATTTTCTTTTGGTTTGAGATTTTATCAAGTTAATATTTTTTCACATTTTGTCCTATTTATTTTTTTAAACACTGAGATTAATAAAATTTCAGGATATTCAGTGAAGTTGTACGACTTTGTTGTCAAACCTCAGTAGGGTATTATTATTAATAGTTTGTTCACTGGGGAATGAGATACAACAAATTGGTGAGTATTCGTTGGCCTTGGACTGTGTTTCCAGTCTTTCGCCTTATAGCCTGAACTAACCCAACATTATATTAGTCACAATAGAGGTATAAGTTGACTATCTGTGATTGTGATACATGTTCAATATGAACTAACAGTGTCAATATTTGAGATACCAATCAGCCAGAACTTCCACTACGTTGTCAACTATCAAGTATATTTACACTGTGACACTTCATCTCCAGGACGTCCTCACAATCTTTAACAACCTTGACATGTGCACAATGTGACACTTCAAAGTTTATTCATCAATGTCAATGTCAATTGGTCTTGGAGCTGTTTAAAAAAAAAAATATCACAGTGAAGAAAGCAATTATTATTTATGGTGACTTGATGAAAGCTCTGGACATTAGGCGCTGCGTTGTGATTACTGGTGTAATACAAAGGCGGCAGCAACTTTAAATATAGAGAAAAACAGTCTTCAGCAAGCTCAAAATGTATGTAGATATTGCCCAAGTTTTACTTAATATCATCATGTCATATGTGAGGTGGATGTGAAGTTCCTGGACAAAATCAAGTACATTCATGTCATTGTGGCATTTTATCTTCCTGCCAGTCAGTCTGACAAAGATTAAACAATTTTTTTTTTTTTTCCGTGTGCCTTGGTGCTCGGATATGTAACATATATTCCACAGTGACTGGCAGTGTAAGTATTTGTGATGCCTGTGATCCGGAACCTCCGAAAAATCAACAACCATCTTGACATTCGTCTCTAGCGTATCCCGTTGATCTTTAACAGCACATGTTGACAAGGTTATATTTTGCTGCTAATTCATTATAGGACCACGAAAGGACCAACCTGTAGTAAGAATAATGTGTCCTCTTAATTCCACCATCAGGATAGGGACAGTTGCTTCACAGATTTTACTTGACAGAAATGAAGCACAGCACATTCTTATATTTTTGCTAGTGCTGCCATTATTACTGGTAATCACAGCTAGTATTGTATAATAATATAGTATAATTCACCAGTCAGGCATAACATTATGACCACCTTCCCAATATTGTGTTCGTCCCCCTTACACAGTCCTGACCTGTTGAGCTATGGACTCCACCAGACCTTTGAAAGTCTGCTGTGGTATCTGGCACCAAGATGCTAGTAGCTGATGCTTAAAGTCCTGCATATTGTGAGGTGGGGCCTCCATAAACATAGACTGTTTGTCCAGCACATCCCACAGATGCTCAACTGGATTGAGATGTTTGGAATTTGGAGGCCAAGTCAACACCTCAAAGTTGTTGTTGTGCTTGTCAAACCATTCCTGAGATATTTTTGTTTTGTGGCAGGGCACTTTATCTTGCTGAAAGAGGCCACAGCCATCAACATGTAAATGGTCTGCACAATGCTTAGGTAGGTGGTAAGTCTCATCCACACGAATGGCAGGACCCACAGCATCACACTGCCTCCGCCGGCTTGCTTCTTGATGTGCATCCTGGTGCCATGTTTTCCCCAGGTAAGCGACGCACCCCGTCATCCACTTGATGTAAAAGAAAACACGATTTAGCAGGCCTCCTGCTTCCATTGCTCTGTGACCTTGTTCTGATACTCATATGCCCACGATGGGTCAGCATGGGCAACCTGACTGGTCTGTGGCGCCATATGCAACAACCTTTCTATCAGAGCCAGCCAGTGGCGGACTGAAATGTGCAGACTACATTCAACAGTGTAGTAATAGATGAAATAGAATAGAAATAATCTTAATTCATTTTTTTAATTTCTTTAGTTTATGTGATTTGAGTACAGGTTATTGCAGCACAACAGAAATATTTATTTTGTAGGGAAAAGATTATTATTATTTTACACCGTCACATCAGCAGGCACCCAGCCTATACTCTTGCATTAATCGGATTGTGCTGGCCTGGGATGCTATCAAATTCCCGGCCTAAATTATTCTCCCAGTCTGCCCCTGGAGCCAGCATTAACTTCTTCAGCAATTTGAGCTACGGTAACCCCTCTGTTAAAACAGACCACATGGGCCCTCCGCTTCCCACATGCATAAATGAGCCCTGACTGCCCATAACCACTGTTCCTTCCTTGAACCACTTTTGATATGATCACTGCAGACTGGGAACACCCCACAGGAGCTGCAGATTGGGAGATGCTCTGATCCAGTTCAAATCCATTTGAAATGGAGTGATCCAAACTCACTCAAAACATGTTTCTTTAAGTAACATCACTCTAAAAGTTATCACAGACCCTGATCTGGGCATCTAAAATTGCTGGCAATGTTCTTAAATTTTCAACTTGTGTTTTTAATTCGTAATTAATAATGAAATACATTCAATTAAATATATGTTCTATGTAAAAGGACTGATGAACTTCCTGTCTTTTTATCTTGAGTACACACTGCACCGCATTCTATTCACTCTTTTATTTTGGTCTACTGGTATACAGCGATGTTTGGTTTTGTTTGGTGCGGTGATAGACAAAATGATAATCATGTTACAGTGGCTATTTTACTTTGTGAATCCACAAGCAGGTATGTCATTCAAGTGGCACAGGTAGCACCAGTGGAAAGTTACAGGAGAAATTGCAAAAAACAGACTATGTAGAACTGGCCGTAAAGCAAAGGGGAAAGCAAAGGAAAACAACAGGGACAAGAAGGAGGCACGGTATGTACCATAACATTTTATGCATCTAGAGCCCATGTCTGCCAAAATGTCCGTGACGGTTCCCCATCATCCAGGTCATGGTAATCCAAAAAGTTTCAAAAAAGGCAACTGGACTGGTAGGAAGTCTGAGGTTTAACTAGGAACTCCTCCTGAAAAAACTTGCTTCTTATACTAATAACCAGAAACCGGTGCAGCTAATTTTACTGGGTACTTACCTGTTGTAGAGGTGGGGACTGTTTTGGTCCCTGTCCTCTTCCCTATGAATGGTTCTCTAACGACTCTTGTCCGTCTGAGGCTCCAGTGTCAAGGTGTGAATAAGACTGAAACTTCTTGCAGACAAAAATTAAAACTGTATTGTAAATAGATGGCAGATTAAATATCAGTCCACCTCCTCTGTTCAGTGAAGGTTTTTCCAGTCTGACATAGATGGCTTCCTTTACTCCTCTTTCAAACCATCTGTCTTCTCTGGCTAAGATTTGGACGTTGTTATCTTCAAAAAAACACGTCTGCCAAACTGTAACTCATACTTCTTCATCTACCACAGTGTTTACTTATTGTTCTAAAGCGTTATCTCCTTTTCATACATATTGCACAGCTGAGCAAACAGATACAAACTGAGGACATCTAGAGCTGATACTGCGACAGGTCTCTATCACAGGGCTAACACAGAGAGACGAACAACCATTCACATGCACACGTATGGAATCACCAATGAACCTAACGAGCATGTCTTTGGACGGTGGGTGCAGGCT
Source organism: Planiliza haematocheilus (assembly GCA_005024645.1). Taxonomy (NCBI): domain Eukaryota; kingdom Metazoa; phylum Chordata; class Actinopteri; order Mugiliformes; family Mugilidae; genus Planiliza; species Planiliza haematocheilus. The sequence continues at coordinate 937,552 of SRSE01000306.1, forward strand.
GGATCACCTATAGAGAACCCACGCAGACACAGGGAGAACATCTACACAAAAAGGCAGTCGGCCCATGTATTCAGACGTGAAACATTGCTGTAAACCATCAGTGCTAACCACCACACTGTGCTGCCCAAAATCGAATCTTTTTTAGACAAAATAATGACACACAATTGTATTTTCCTATGTGTGGCTGATTGAGGCGTGCTGCTCAGGCTTAAACCATTCTATAGGCTATGCTATATTATCCATTAAATTTAAAAGCCATGCTCTGTGAAGGGAGGGTAAGTGCAACTGGATCTACTCAGTAGTGTAAAACCCGGATCTTTTGAAGGATTCGGATCAGTCACTCACTGACGTGACACGGGTTTTGCCAATCACTTGACCCAGTGGTTAATTCACTCGAGACATAAGGCGTAGGCTAGTAAACACGCCCGATGACAGCTGGGATAGGCTCCAGCAGACCCCCGCGACCCTTAACAGGACTAACCGGGTATAGAAAATGAATGAATGGATGTTATTGACATTTATCAGTGATGATACAAAGGCACTGAAAATCATATCAAGTGTTATACCCTAAAGCTAAATAAAATAATAATAATAATAATAATAATAATAATAATAATAATAATTAATGAGGGTTCACTACGAAAGAATATTTTATTTTCTTGTCGTCTACGTGGAGTGGATACAGAGTTGGCTGTTAATTATCTCACAATACTTCAGCATCATAAGTTTCGCTTCTGTGGCTGTTGACTCCCCGCTCTCCGTTAAGCAGGGACTCATGAGTAGCAGGCAGATGGAGCCCTGCTCTCGGCTCAGCAATGGCTCGGTACTCGAGTGGCTGAGTGCCTTTTGTAAGTGATCAAGTCGGGTAGTACATTTTGTTTCTCTGCCGAGTGAGATAAGACTGTAAGATGTAAGAGCCGGGTAAATATAGGCCTACTCTAGATTCATGACTCTTCTTTGGTGGCTGGTTCAATGAACCGGATCTTTTTTCCACCGCTACTACTCATCATGCGCTTTAGGCTGCTTTGTGAAACCCGCATGTCGCTAGTTATGCCATTTTTGTGACTTGTTGTGACTTTTGTCCAGCAGTACGAATAAACGTTTACCTACAGCATTTGGTGCAAAGCATCTTTGTTTATAATATTTTCGAAACAAGTAAAGCATGGTTACGCTATGCTTCTTATCATGCTATAAACAGCTGTGAGAAGTTACTCTAGCGTAACTTTAACCCTTGTTGAAGAAAATCTGGAATTTATTCATTCATTTTATTAGATAAACATATAACATAAAAACGTATCCTGCGTCACGTTGAGTGACAATAAATGGATGAATGGACTCAGGGCGTCCTCCTGTCGCAGCGATGTTTTACAGCAGGCACCGCCCCGCATGCAGGAAACCAAAAAATCCAGAGGCTGCTGAAACGGTGTACTTAATATTAATCTTTCTTTCTCCAGAGACAAAACGGAAAAGGATCGATCTTCTTTGACGAGTGAGTACATTTTGGCCGCCACACACCTTATTTTGAGCACAAGTGTATGTGTGTTGCGTCCTTGTCCTGGGAGATGAGAGCCGGGATAGGAGCGTCTTTCCTTAAAAGTAACGGAAATGTCACAGGTTTTATTTAGAACAAATAAAACAACAACAAACAGAGTAAATGATTTTATTTAGCTGGTATAAAAGCGTGTTTGACTGCCTTTTGTCACAATGTAGAGTCAAAGTTTCCTTTGTCAGTGTCACCTTACGCGCATCGCTGTGAGACCATTAGTCAGCTAAATATAAATGTCACAGATGTGTTTAACTGTGAATTCTAACTGCTCCGGGTTGTTTTGGTTGCTGTACGTTGCAGAATATGAAGATATGGAATACGAAGATGTGAAAAAAGTAATTTTAAACTCATTTAAGATATAAAATAAATGGGGAAAAAATCTCTCAGTATCTGGAAAATATTCTCATTACTTATTCTTATTTTATTTTATTTTATTTTATTTTATTCTACTTAATTCAGTTGTAGAGACAATATCTGCTGCAGCGTTATTTAGTTGTGCCATTCCCTAGAAATGAAAGTGAACTAACTACTTAATCTCTCGGGATGGCCTTGTCACAGCTTCTAAGATTAACTGTAGGCTTTTCTGGACAAGTGAATTGGTAAAAGTCAATAAAATTAATGTCAGTTGAATTTAAATATTTAAAAGACGGGGTGCTTCATAGACAGTTTGTGGCTTACAGTTTGTGGCTGCGGATCCCACATTGCGTCTGAACTCAAGAGGAAACCTGATACTTTGTCTCACATATTTCCAAAACGTTTAAAACGAATATTTAAAATCTTTATGTGACCCTTGCCAGTTACTCAAATTATTATGAGATCTCATGCATAGCTCACTTGATGACTTTAAAAAAGTGACCCATTAGCTGCGGCCACGTCAGCTTATTATGATTACCGCTAATTTTCTTCACCGCAGAAATGTAACTTACTGCATGTTAATCGTATTTTAGGTTCCTGACAAATTTAATCCTTAAAAGATGTCATGCCTAAAATGAAGAACATAAATACTGTGATTTAAAATATATTCTAGATTTTGTTTTCTACAACATCTTTCAGTCTGGTCATTGCCAGAAAAAACAACAACTAATGCACTGGTAGAGTTTCTTGAAAACATGATACAAACACAAAAGAATCCTTCTCTGAACAAGGAAGTTGGACTGAGATTTATACTGGCATCACTTCACAACTGTTTGGAAAATGAGTCCTTCCTCCTAGTCTCAACTGACTGATGATTTCACATTCTGATCGATAACCTGTATGACCTTAACACACAAAACCAGTTGCTCTTGTTTCAGTGGTTTTAATTATTTCCTTAGGGGTTGTGAAGAAATGAAAGTAAATCAAGTTGCAGCCTGAGATCATTAACCAACTAACAAAAGATTTAACAAAGATTTTATTCGCTAATCAGTCATGTTTTTGGCCTGCAACTCGAGCAGAAAAGCTCTCTGGGAGCTCTGAATGCTGTTTGGTTTGTTAGCAATGTCATTGGACTGCCTTTATCTTTGATTACAGCACTCATTCTCATTGTTTCAGTAAGCTTCTGTAATGTCACCAGATTTATTTCCATCCAGTGTTGCATTCAAATTTTCACCAAGATCTTGTACTGATGATAGGAGAGTCTGACCACTGTTGTTTTTCTTTGATTTGAATTCACCAAACATTTAAGTGATCACTATTCACGATCAATCATGATTTTTCCCCACCACATTCCACCGCTATCCTTCCAGTTTTTAATAATTCGTTGGACAGTTCTTAACAATTTCTAGTAGTTTCTAGTAGTTTCAGATTATTGGAAGAAGAAAACATCTAAGGAGACTCTTAGATGTTTTCTTCTTCCAATAATCTGACCCTTCTCAAACAGACTAACATCTTTTCCATGACCACAGGATTCTCTTTGAGACAGAATCATTTGGGGTTAAATAACTTGTTGCCAGCTGAAACATGATCACCCATGCATTAATTTTCCAACAGGAGGCTCGTACCTGTTTGTTTAGTTCAATCCATGTGCAACGTTTTGTGTGAAACGTGACACTGCAAATATATACACCAATCAGGCATAACATTATGACCTAGTATTGTGTGGGTCTTCCTTGTTCCTCCAAAATAGTTGTGACTCATCAGAGAATGGACATGGACCTTCTGAGGGTGTCTTGTGGTGTGTCTAGTAAAAGAATGTTGTTAGTGGGGTCCTTTGGCTCCTATGGGTTTATTTCATTAACTGAATTAAATAAAGCCATCTGTTTGTAGTATCCTTCCTGCACCACATTCACAGCTTCCTTATCAGTAAAGTTTATGTGCACATGGTAAAGTTTTCTTGCAGTTAACCGTCAAATGGAAAAAGGGTGAGACCCATGTGGGTCTAGAGCTTCCCATTTTTGTCTGTGTTCCTCTTGATGCACTAAAAGTTTGTTCTAGTGCCTCAGTGTCTGACTTCATCTATGTAACATATTCCACCCAAATTTTAGGAGACACCCATACAACAACAAATGTGTTGCTGTATGGGTGTATTCTGCAGACAGATGCCAATGCAGAGCCACCTCATGTCTGTTCCCTCCTGTTGACATCAGAGAGTCATGTCACAGTGCAGCTGACGTCAACTAAACAATAAATAGGCAATGACGGACCATGAACCTGAACGTGGAAGGATTTATGCATGCATTTAAAACCTGCTTCTGTATTTCCAGTAAATCATTTGTCAGCTGAACATCTGTGCAACGTGCTGTTCATGCAAGACCAGCAGACAGTTACATCATTTTGACTTCAGACAAACAAATTACCAACACACACTGATGAGAGCTTCCTTTGACATTACGTTTCATCCCCTTTTTCACTGAAAGCTTTGACACCTACCATGAATATAGTGTGCACAAATGGCAATTTAACAAGTTTGCGTCTGTTGGGAAGACAAGAAAAGAAAACCCCGTCCAATGACATTCAAAATACAGCGGCATAATCTTTCAGTCGGCCTGAATGCGAGGTGCTTTTTGAAGACTTTCATTCAACAGCAAGTGTTTGGATCCCACCGATTGTTCTGTCGCCTCACTTTAAGCTGAAGGACATTGTTTGCGTCCCTTAAACTGCTGCCGTTTTGGGTTACCATAGCCTCAGATGTCATACAGAGCTTTGTTTTCACCTGTCTTAGCTCAAAGGAATTTAACATGTCCACCATAAATATACAGTTCTCATGTTTCAAATACGACAATCACAAAGTAGTTATTCAACACTTGTCATTACAAAGGCCTATTGTACAACAAATGGCTGATCAACCAACGTGAAAACCTGTGATAGCATTTGGCTCAACTGATTCACCTTCAACCCACAGCAAATTTCACATCCCTCTGTGTGCAGATTCTGAAACGGTTATAGCAGCATTGCGTGCATGGCCCCCCCGGACAAAGCACGCAGATGAAGCCACAAAGCACTTCCGATAATACTGTTCTGCAGTTGTTGGCCACAAGCATTTATTTACTCAAGCTGTGTTTGACATACATTGTCATACCCATAACCATATCTGTGAAGGTTCTCAGTTAGGCAACTGGACTTGCAGAGCTGTAGAGTTTCACAAAACTCGTAACCGTAATCCTTTACCATATAATTTACATCAGAAATAACTTTTTAATTAGTGTAATCAGTTGTTTATTGTAAGACTGAGGTGAGTCGATGACAACACTGTTTTTTGTCTCCTTCTTGTTTCAAGGATGAGAAATTTCAAAGTAAAAGCCTTGATGGTGGGAGCTCTTGGTCTGCTGGTCCTCCATCTCTGTAAAAATTATGGTGAACTGAACAACAGATATCTCAACGTAAAGGTGAAAGAGGCTGACAACAAAGTAAGGCAAACCAGCAAAAACACCTCTTATGTGTACTCCTGGCCAAAATGTCAACAAAATATATCTGCAGCCAATGTCACGGGCTTCAGCTCACTTCCCAGTAACATAAAAGACTTTCTCTACTATCGTCACTGCCGCCATTTCCCCATGCTGCTGGACATTCCTGACAAATGCGGAGGAGCTGATAAATCCAGAGACGTCTTCCTTCTGCTGGTCATTAAAAGCTTGGCAGGCAACTACGACCGTCGAGAGGTGCTACGCAAAACTTGGGGTAAGGAGAGGAAGCACAAAGGCTTGTGGATTCGAAGGATCTTCATCTCAGGAACGACAGGTGCTGGTTTTGAGAAGGAAAGAATGAACACACTGCTCCAATTGGAGCAACGTGAGTACAACGACATCCTCCAGTGGGACTTTAGTGACACATTTTACAACCTCACCTTGAAGCAGATACTCTTCCTGCAGTGGATGGAAATAAACTGCCCAAACGCTCGCTTCCTCTTTAATGGTGATGATGACGTTTTTGCCAACACAGACAACATGGTTGAGTACCTCAGAAACCTCAAGGACAACGATGGAAGCAAGCACCTGTTTACTGGCCACTTAATACAGGGAGTGGGGCCCATCAGATCACCAGGGAGCAAGTACTACGTCCCAGTTCAGGTTCAGAAGTCAGACACATATCCTCCTTACTGTGGTGGTGGGGGCTTCCTCCTGTCTGGCTATACAGCATTGCTCATATTCAATATGTCCGAGTCCATTACCATTCTTCCCATTGATGATGTTTACATGGGCATGTGTCTGGCCAAAGCAGGACTCGGCCCTGAGTCACATATGGGTGTGAAGACAGCAGGGCTCCACATTCCCTCCAGCTCACTAGATGCATATGATCCCTGTTTTTATAAAGAAATTTTACTGGTGCACAGGTTCCTTCCAGCTGATATGTATCTCATGTGGCACAGAGTACAGGACCCAAATCTGAAATGTGGCCCCTCCCAGAAAACGCTTTCGTAGCAGAGCTTGTTGACGGATTGCATCTTGCACTAGCTCAGATGGACATGGAAAGACTGAGCAAGGGATTTTCTTTCCCAATACGGCTAAACACTAGGGCTAAAATGAAGGGACTGGAAAATACGTATACCTCTATCTTTGTTTCTTCGCAGGGAATAGACACATAGCTGATAAAGTATCATCATTTGTTGGTTTATGACTAATACATCTTTCTAACCTATCAAACAAAATTCAAACTCTTGTTTCTCTCTTGCTGACGGATGTAAAATGGTTGTTGCTTACTGGCCTCGTCCTGAGATGCTGAGAAAATTAACCTGGTCTATATCTCGCCAAATGCTGCCCAATTCTCTGCCAGATTGTCTGATGTTGTTGTGTAGGTACATTTTACACTTTACGTGGAATAATTTTACTTTTTAATGTTGATTAATGGTACTTTAGGCTCCTTATGAACATGAACTATAACCAGATTTTAAACCAGCCAGAAATTCAGCCTTTAAAACTGTTTGGAAATGTGCTGACACACAAAAGCTTTTTATTTGCAGAAACCTCATGTCTATCGCCATTGTATCTGTCATTGTGTATCTCCTCACAGGACGCAGATTCAGCCACACCTGTGTAAATCGGCAACAAGCCCTTCAGGCGAGGGAAGCAGGATTGTCGTTTGATTTCATGTCCTCATGATTCTCACATGAATCCAGCTGCCTCGTAAGGCAACTCAAGTTATGCACAAGCGTTAACAAATACTAAACAACAGTAAAGCCTGAGTTATTACAGATAAACTCCACTTGTTCATGCTTAGACACTGAAACCAGTCTCAGCAGGCTTGAGATCTGTCCCAAAAGTAATACTTTGTATTTAATGAATAATGCAGGATGATATTTTAAGGAGCCCAAACTGCAAATGCATACACTCAGAAATGGATAAGGTAATGTTTCGCCTGCTGTAATGCAAGTGGCATGTGATATGTAGCTTATTAACTACACTTGTATTTCATCCACATTAATCAACATTAATTCCAAATCCACATTACATTACGGTAAAAAGACATAGCGTAGCATAGCACATCATCTATGTTGTGTTTACTCTCTAAAATGTGGTCCTCCAAGAGAAGAATGAATTAACATCAGCAGTGGTCTTCTCCCGCCCTTTACTGGGATTCTCAGGTGGAAAGCGGTCAGATAATCTACCAGGTGAAAGATTCTGACCCAACAGAGCAGCTAATGTTAGATTAATTATCTATCAGTTTACATGTGACAGTGAATCTGACAAAATACACCAGCAGTGTCACTCAAAAAGCTTGACATATGTGGAAGACGTCTGTAACTTAATTTTTCTGGAGATAAACATTGTTGGAAGACAAGAAAAGATTTTTCTGTGTAACATCTGCTAAATTCAATAACACTGCTTGTTATTCTGAGTGATTAGACCTTTGCTCAGGTGGACACAGTGCCGCGTCAATAACATGCCATGAAACTCAATGACTGTAATTGTGGTAGACGAATGAGAGAGAGCATAATTAATTAATTACATTTATTGTGTTACCATAGGTTTTTGAGGCTGTGTTTTTGAGCTATTGATATTTATGTAACTTATCATATGATGTTTACTGAAACTTTCTGCACTGTCCAGCTCTAGGTCTAACTTCAAGTAATTTCTCAGGGTTTCTTAAGACTAAAGAACTACAGGCATTTAATATTTTGTTTAGGCTCATTCATTTTGCACGTTTTTTTGTTTCTTTAAAGTCTGTACGTTTGTGTAACTGAACAGGATGAATGTGTTTGTGCCTTACATAAGTGATGCACTGATCCAACTGTGTACTGAGAAATGCACCCCTATCAAGTGTCTGTAGCAACTGTTTAGTGTTTTGTTGTTGTTTTAATGCTGTTGAGAGGTTATATAGTGTGTAATTTTATAAATAAACAGCTTTGGGATTAAATTGTGTATTCTGAGAAATGTATGCATAGATAGATAGATAGATAGATAGATAGATAGATAGATAGATAGATAGATAGATAGATAGATAGATAGATAGATACGTATATCTCTCAACGTGGAACATTTGTCAGTGCATGATTTCCTGGTACACTGATTACTCTGATGCACACATCAGAGCGCAGCTAACAGCTACCAAATTAGAGGACTCAGATGAGTATGTTGCTAGGACTGATGGGAGGCAAATTACATTCATTCATTCATTTTCTAAACCCGTTTAATCCTGTTAAGGTCACGGGGGTCTGCTGGAGTCTATCCCAGCTGTCATCAGGCGAGAGGCAGGGCTACACCCTGGACAGGTCGCCAGTCCATCGCAGGGCAAATTACAATAAAAAAATAAAAATACTAGATGGAAGTCTTGAAGCGTGCTTTTATTCAAATTGTGCAAAACAGACTTTGCACACCACCAAAGGACTTCAACCCTTCGGTGCCATCTAAATGCAAAGCATGTTGCAGTGAGCAAAACCAAAGAGATTGCACATGACGAATTGTACCGTATGATGTGTGTCTTTCTTGATAAATTCACTTCACTGCAAAACTAAAAAACGATCCATCTCAAGACCAGAAAGTCAGGTACAGCTAATCTGTCTGCTGAATCATGTCAATGTGAACTCTATGCATTTGGGGCTGTACTGAATACTATCAACTATTTGTTGGCAATTTGTTGGCATCTGACTATAAAGTGTTTACTTTGTTTATATATGTTTTGATGTTTATTAGAGAGTGACTTAGAAATATGATACGCTAATATTTTGAAAATCATCAGCTCCTGTTAATTGTTAATAGGGGCTACAGTGCCAGTACAGGAAATTTATTTTAAACTTCAAAATTTATGTGTCTCCGATCCTGTGACCTGCACATGAAATTGATTTAGTGTTCAAAAAAGGTAAAAAGGCTGTTGCCAGATTTTTGAAATGTTCCTCAGATTTGTAAAACATTTCTGGATTATTTTAGTAATATGGAACTCAAAATTTAGGTCAAACCAGACACCACGATTTGTCACAAATGTAATGATATTGTTGTAGCCACTTTGCTTTGGCAGTCTGCAGTTCCTGCAGTTAATACAAAGATTAACTACAGGAACTTGATGTTCATCCAGTTTTTTATGTGACGTAAGCAGTTTTAACAAGTTGTTCACATTACTGGCATATTAAAAGGCAGGTAGATCTGAGTAAAGTGAAATAAGGCACCATGGCTGTAATATTCCCTAATATTCCTGTCCAGCACATCAGCTTGTTTAAAAGAATGATGTGTCGTATCAAAGGTCAGGTCTAGGAGTATCGGGACGGAGCTCATTGTCATGCTAAGAAAAGATAATTTGTAAGCAAAGCAGTCTCTGTGCTGTGGTGCTTCCTGAAACCAGAATGACAAGTTTCAGATATGTTCTTGGTTTCAAGAACGGATTGTAGCTGCTTGGACATATTTTTTTCTAAAATATTTTGAAATAAAAGGCAGATTGGAAATGTTTCTGTAATTCTGTAATTTTGTTGTCTGTCATTTTGACTGACAGGGTCATAAAAATCCCATCATAATCTACGTATTTTTGCACGTCCAATAATTTTTTTTAAAATTATAATAATGATATATTCAATAGCAAGAATCTATTTAATTAAAGGCTTTATGTCCTCATGATTCTCACGCGAATCCAGCTGCCTCATAAGGCAACTCAAGTTATGCACAAGCGTTAACAAATACTAAACAACAGTAAAGCCTGAGTTATTACAGATAAACTCCACTTGTTCATGCTTAGACACTGAAACCAGTCTCAGCAGGCTTGAGATCTGTCCTAAAAGTAATACTTTGTTTTTAATGAATAATGCAGGATGATATTTTAAGGAGCCCAAACTGCAAATGCATACACTCAGAAATGGATAAAGTAATGTTTCGCTTGCCGTAATACAAGTGGCATGTGATACGTAGCTTATACACTTGTATTACATCCACATTAATCAACATTAATTCCAAATCCACATTACATTACGGTAAAAAGACATAGCGTAGCATAGCACATCATCTATGTTGTGTTTACTCTCTAAAATGTGGTCCTCCAAGAGAAGAATGAATTAACATCAGCAGTGGTCTTCTCCCGCCCTTTACTGGGATTCTCAGGTGGAAAGCAGTCAGATAATCTACCAGGTGAAAGATTCTGACCCAACAGAGCAGCTAATGTTAGATTAATTATCTATCAGTTTACATGTGACAGTGAATCTGACAAAATACACCAGCAGACTATAAAGTGTTTACTTTGTTTATCAGCCAGTGCTGTAATCGCAATATGTTTTGATGTTTATTAGAGAGTGACTTAGAAATATGATACGCTAATATTTTGAAAATCATCAGCTCCTGTTAATTGTTAATAGGGGCTACAGTGCCAGTACAGGAAGTTTATTTTAAACTTCAAAATGTATGTGTCTCCGATCCTGTGACCTGCACATGAAATTGATTTAGTGTTCAAAAAGGTAAAAAGGCTGTTGCCAGATTTTTGAAATGTTCCTCAGATTTGTAAAACATTTCTGGATTATTTTAGTAATATGGAACTCAAAATTTAGGTCAAACCAGACACCACGATTTGTCACAAATGTAATGATATTGTTGTAGCCACTTTGCTTTGGCAGTCTGCAGTTCCTGCAGTTAATACAAAGATTAACTACAGGAACTTGATGTTCATCCAGTTTTTTATGTGACGTAAGCAGTTTTAACAAGTTGTTCACATTACTAGCATATTAAAAGGCAGGTAGATCTGAGTATCGTCCACATAAAAGTGAAATAAGGCACCATGGCTGTAATATTCCCTAATATTCCTGTCCAGCACATCAGCTTGTTTAAAAGAATGATGTGTCGTATCAAAGGTCAGGTCTAGGAGTATCGGGACGGAGCTCATTGTCATGCTAAGAAAAGATAATTTGTAAGCAAAGCAGTCTCTGTGCTGTGGTGCTTCCTGAAACCAGACTGACAAGTTTCAGATATGTTCTTGGTTTCAAGAACGCATAGTAGCTGCTTGGACATATTTTTTTCTAAAATATTTTGAAATAAAAGGCAGATTGGAAATGTTTCTGTAATTCTGTAATTGCGCTAGACTTTTTTGTTGTCTGTCATTTTGACTGACAGGGTCATAAAAATCCCATCATAATCTATGTATTTTTGCACGTCACATAATTTTTTTTTAAATTATAATAATGATATATTCAATAGCAAGAATCTAATTAATTAAAGGCTTTATAAATAATTAATCTCAATTAATTACATTTGAACCTCAAAACAATATTTTCCCCCAAAAGCAAATTTTTTTAATTTAAATGGATTTTTGTGGACAACCAAATCAAAAAATAGACACAGACATGGATATTGCAAACTCAAGCTCTTTTATGTCTGGAAAAATGCATTTAATTCTATTTCAATTCAAAACAGTACAAAAAGAAAGAAAATATCCCTGACCAAAATTGGACAGGCCTAAAGTTAAATTGCCCTTTTAAGTACTTTAAATTTACAAAGTTATATCTTATACGTTCGGGACAAAAAACAACCACAATAAGAAATAATAGTAAAATATAAAATAAAAAGATATACATTATTCCTCTTTAAACCACGTATCATATAATTTATTTATTTATTTTTGCTTTTTATAGAGTTTGTACATCTTAAAGCTTTGATGTATTCTTTAAAAGAAAACCGATAAACCAAGGTGTTACTTTGGCTACTACTCTTGTGCACATGAAATTTTCCTACAGCAACAGGTTGACAGCAAATTCAATCTGGTCCTTGTCATGAACAAAATATGTGACGATATTCTTGCATTCAATTTTTACATTACATTTAGTTTTCAAATCCAATCAAAATTTATTTATATGGCACTTTTCATACATTAAAGCAATACAAAGTGCCAGTGTCACAGAGGCGACACACAAGGAAAAAAAACCAACCCTCCCACACCTGTAAAAACACACACACCCACACACACAAGCTCACACCCACTGTACTCAAGTCATGAGACCTGGAGCAAGGAGAAAGCCACCTTTGCGGACTGTATAATAGGATAAAAATAAACAAAGTAGATAAAATGCTTTTCAGCTCATAAAATAAATTAAAACACACAGTTAAAGCATATAATTGAAATAGTATTAAATAGAGATTAAATATTATTAAAAAAAAGTCTGATTAAATGGAATAAAGGAAAGCAATGAAATCAAATAAAAGCCTGATTGAAAATCTTGAGCATCTTTTTAAATCCATCAAATACTCTGCGGCTCAGTTTTGCACAATATTTATTCTTCCAGTCGAGTCCAAAACCTATATGAATAGATACAATAGTAAAATAAACGTGTCAACGATTCTGGTTCATTCCTACAAAAACTTTTTTTGTTCAATGTCTAGGAATTTGGATATAAATTTGTTACAGTTTTTGTCAGTCGCTAACAAGCATTTGTCCAATCAGTGGTCACATTTTCAAAACTCTAAACACAATTAGCACAGCATCGGTCTTTTGTGGCCATACCATTCACACATTTCATGTCGTTTTCACACAATATGCAGTCAGTGAACACATTTCCACAATGCTTACATGTTCTTAACAGACCAGCTGTACCTCCCAACAAAATTATGGATTGTTTTTGTATTATTTTCAAATGTTAACACACAACATACCACAGTAGCAAAAGCAATATTCCAAACCTTAGATACAGTATAAAAACCTCTTCTTCTGCAATGATATCAGTTCAAAAACAACATATCTCAGCTGATATAGTTTTTTTCAATCGCTAACAACATGGATTGAAGTCCAGTGTTGAAGAAAAAAACAATCCAAGTCTAGTTCCAAGTTTGGTGAAGTGTTGCAAGTTTATTGGAGTTCCAGGTCATGGTGAGCCTACTGACACAGAGTGGGTCAGAGACTGGAGACTGACCCTGAATGTAGGGCCAGAGCACAGATATACCCTGTCCCCAGGTGTGGTTGCATATTGGTTAGTCAAGGTCAACTTTACACAAGAGGATGAACTCAGTGGAGGGACAGAGATTGCTCCAGACTTTGTCAGAACAAAAGGACAAAAGGACAAAGGAGGAAACTCTGATCAGCAGGGCAGCAGAAGCAGGAGAGGTCATATCAGAGGTCAGTATATGGCTGGAATTGCCCCAGGCATGTCAATTTCAATGCCCCTTCAAAGTTTTCTTCACCACCCAAGACTGGTACATCTCTCCCTTCCACCCTATTCATCTTTCCTCAACCCCATAGAGGAGTTCTTTTCTGTATGGAGGTGGAAGGTTGATGACCATTAGCCACATGACCAGATGTCCCTCCTTGAAGCCATGGGTGCTGGCTGCAGGGACATCACAGTTCATGATTGCCAAGGGTGGATCCGACATACCAAGCGCTTTTACAGTTTTTTACAACCGCTATGACCCGTTGTTCAATACTTTTAATGCTTTTTCAAAACTCTTCACACAGTTACCACAACATCAGCCTGTGTGGGCTATACAATTAACGCAATTCTTATTCTTTTGACACGAAATACACACATTTTACACGTTTAAAATTAGTTTTAACTCCTTTTACACACAAGCTCAATCAAGACCAAAACAGTGGATGTTAACTGGTGAATTTTCAATTGCTTTCACACGGTTTGTCAAAACAGAAAACCTCATGTTCAAAACTAATGGGTTGAAGATTACATTGATCACAGCTGATTCCCGTCTCACCCAGCTCAGGTGCTGGGCTTTTTTCAATCACATCACCTATATTTACTGTGTAGCTGTATGATAGACTGGTACCTGAGGGGGAAAGGGGACAGGGTGTTGGGGGGTAACTCGCTAACATATGTGATCACCTGGGACAATGTTGCATTCTACCATGCACATGCAGTCACAGCTTGGTTTGATGCCCATCGCAGGATGATGTCCCTTTTCCTTGCCCCTTACTCCCCTTTCCTCAACCCCAATAGAGGAGTTTTTTTTCAGCCTGGAGGTGAAAAGTATTCGATCACCATCCACATGACCAAATGTCCCTCCTGGATGTAATGGCTGCTGCATGTCAGGACATCACAGCTGACAACTGTCAGGGCTGGATAAGGCATGCAAAAAGATATTTCCCAAGATGCCTGGCCAGAGAAGACATCAGGTGTGATGTCGATGAAAATATGTGGCCCAATGCTAATGACCGAGCAGATTAGCTTTTTTTTCTTCCTCTTTTACAGTGATTTCTTCTGCTCCTTTTTCTTTTTGTGTGTTTGACAATACAGTAATGAATGACAGCTAAATGCTGATTTTTTTCCTCTTTACTCTACTGTAAGTCATATTCATTTGCAATACAGTAAAGTGTTTAGCACAAATCCTGTCATTTACTGTCTTCTTCTTTCATAAACATTCTGCAAAGCTGCTCAGACATGGGTCGTTCACTTTTTGTACAAAGTGTTGTACAAAAAAAGAACAAAATTCATGCCCAACAATTGAAAAATAAAGAACATCATCACAAACATTAATTTACATGTATGATCAATACAATAATCTGTTGATTGTAAAATAAAAAGGAAAAAAGTCGATTTGACACATGCAATTTGATTCAGTTTGTGTTATTCCATCAGTTGTCAGTGTTTTTTAGGACACTGTGCTGTGACTGACTAAATGTTTCTGTTGGAAGACGGTGTGTGTCAGTGCTTTGGTAGATTTGGTGAACTGTGTTAGTGTATTTTTGTATTTTGGAAGTGTGTGTCTGTGTTTAGTTCCACTGCGTGATTTTGAGCGTGAAATTAACTGTTTGGGGAATTGTGTGTTTCAGGTGTGATGTGCGTTAACAGTTTTGAAAAAGTGTTTAAGGTTCTGACAAACGGGTCATAGCGGTTGTAAAAAACTGTATTGCACGTGCATCGCCTTAGATAATATCTGATGCGATGTTGATGAAAACATGTGGCCTAACCCTGAAGATCACAGAGACTACATACAGTCATTTTGTGCTTTTTTTTAGTTACACCCCCCCTCAATCTGGGCTTTTTGCTGTTGTATTTTTTGTTCAGAATACTCTTGTGTGTTTCATGGATATTTTGTTGCTGTACTGTAAGCAACACTGTAAAATCTTTTATGTTCTATCATACTGTAAACTGTATTTCTACTGTGCCTCCTGTAGTAAACAGTAAAGGAAAAAAAATGATTTGCTTTTTACTGGAATGCTTTTGAATGTGAACAATACATGTGGACATAGAGTTCCCAACCAAAAAATTTAGTGTAAAAACAGTGGATTGCATGTTTTGCATACAAATACCTGTAAAACTGAAGCATAAAAGTCTATGCAGTTTTTGTAATGTCAGCAATAGCCAGTATTTTGAAACCTGGTGTACTTTGATTCACTGGATGTACCTTGTGAAGTGAAAACAAGAGTTATTCTTTGACAGAATCATTTCATTTTGAGTCATATTTTCTAGTGTTTTGGTAAGTTGGTGTGTGCAGAGAAAGATATGTTCTATTTTGAAATGAAGAGTTAGTATATATTTAACAAAATGTGTTTTTGAGAAGAAAATTATCCATTTGGCCAATTGTGTTTTGTAGGTGTGAATCTGTGTTAAGAGTTTAGAAAAAATATCTGAAGTTTGGGTAAGCGCTTGTTAGCGATTGTAAAAAACTGTAAATATATCAAGGACTGGGACTAGGTTCAGTTCAGAGACAAGAGAGAGTGTCCGGGGTGACTGGGCTGTTTCAGGATCTTCTTGGCCTTTAACCTGCAACGTTTGGTGTAAATTTTCTGCAGGTTGGGGAGGGGGGTTCTGATGGTCCGCTCTGCTGAACGGACCACCCTCTTGAGGGCCAGGAGGTCCTGCCTGGTACAGTTTCCCATCCAGGTGGTGATGCTCCCACACAAGATGCTCTCGATGGTGCAGGTGTAAAAGTTCCTGAGCACCTTGAGAGGGAGCTTAAAGTCTCTGAGGCGTCTGAGGAGATAGAGACGCTGTCTGGCCTTCTTCACCATGATGTGACACACAGACAAACAACAATAACAAACAACCAGTAAAGATAAAACATAAAAAATATAAAATATTAAGATGCGAGAAACAAAGTGCAGAAGTTGTAGGTACAGTAAAAATGTAAGAACATAGGCACTGTTCGAACAAATTTCATTGGCATTTTTTTTTTTTTAATGGAGTGGAATGCTTCCATTGAAACAACTCCTGATAGAATGAGTGCCAAATCTCTAGAACCTCTGAGTCAGACACACCATTTTTGTGGTTTACAAAATGTCGTTGTAACTGGTTCAACTGAAAAGTTTGAACTTGATTGCCAATCAAAAAGAAAGACAACTTGAATATAGAGATAGTAGAGTAGTAGACTGTTTTTTTATTGACATCACATCTGAAGATCGCTGATGTTGTGTTTTGTCTTTATTTTTATTACTGTTATTATTATTCTTTACTGGGTGTATTTGGGCTTATTGTTTCCTATATGTATGTCTGACAGTGCTGTATGCGATGGAGATGTCAATTTCTCTATCTATCTATCTATCTATCTATCTATCTATCTATCTATCTATCTATCTATCTATCTATCTATCTATCTATCTATCTATCTATCTATCTATCTATCTATCTATCTATCTATCTAAACTACAACAGGCATCTCACACTTAAAGTGGAATCTTTTTACATTTTATGTCTGTGAAGGTTCTCAGTCATCCAGGTCATGGTAATCCAAAAAGTTTAAAAAAGTTTCTGGTTATTAGCATAACAAGCAAGTTTTTCCAGGAGGAGTTCCTATTTAAACCTCAGACTTCCCACCAGTCCCTCAGAACTGACTCGTATCTCTTCACAGGACACAGATTCAGCCAGATAGGTAGAATGAAAAGTGGGGTTTTGTGCAAATTGTACTGTTTTAAATTGAATAAATGCAAAATAGTTTGAGTTTATAATATTCATGTCTGTGTCTATTATTTGATTCACCCTTCACACCTGCTCTAAAATGTGTTCAATAAAGCTAGTAAATTAGATTTATTGTTTATATACAGTGTAAATAGCTGAGTTTTCTTTTTTTCCATTAGTACCTATATTGCGTTCATTTTAAAAGTATATTTCACTTTTACCCTGTGGCTCTTGCATTAGCAGCACCTGTTCTGTTGCCCTATTTATTTGTTCCACTGCCAAATCCTGTGTTAAATTTGCATCATTGGGGACAAAAAATTTTTGTTGTGTTTCCTGGTTGGTTGTGGTGTTTTCAAGGAATTTATATTTACATTTACATAGGCAAATTATGGTGGCAGGTCACGGTTCCAGTTTCGGTCAACTGGGCCTTTCTGTGCAGATATTGTTCTCCCTGTCTGCGTGGGTTGCCTCTGGATGCCTTTCTCACTGTCCAAAGAATGCTGGTTAGGTTCATTGGTGATTCTTAATTGGTTGTAGGTGTGAGTGTGAGTGTGAATGGTTGTCCTTCTCTCTGTGTTAGTCCTGTGATAGACTGGCGACCTGTCCAGGGCGTACCCCTGCCTCTTGCCTGATGGCAGCTGGGATAGGCTCCAGCATCCCCACGACCCTTCATAAGACAAGCAGTTACAGAAGATAGGGAAATTATATATTATTTATTATTAATTATTCGATTTTGACGTCTGTAGGAAGAATGTTATACAGTATTTATAGCAGAGACGCGAGAGGTATGTTCATAGTTCAGCCTGAACTGGGGCGCCCTCTTGTGGACAAATCAGGTTACTGCGGCATGTAAATCGTACCCCGTATTAGGGAGGTTAATTATGTGTCGCTTTGATTTCTGTCTAAAAATTAAGAAGTACACGCCATCTACACCAACATTTCACTTCCCACAGAGTTTCCTCCTGCAACATACAGGCCCCAGATAAACAGCAGCCTCACATTTTAAGCTAGAATGAAAGCTACTGATCATCTGACTAAGACTCTGACTTAGAAATAAGATGCACAAGTAGCTCTTGTTAAATGTATAGAGTGTACAGTGCCAGTACTGAAATTCATTTTAAACTGTAATTTATTTCTTATCTCTGATCCTTTTATCTGCATATGTGTAGTACACTGTATGAGGCAGCATGCAAAGTCATTGTAAGTGACTTTAATATCCATGTTGATGCTGTCAGTGACAGCCTTAACGCCTTATTTACATCATCACTAGATTGGCTTTTCTCAGAATTCTCAGATCAACTCACTGTTTTACAGTTTTTCTCAGTTGCTTTAGTGCTTTTCTCAGATCAGAATGAAAGTTCTCACAACTATTAGTTCAACCTCCACAACATTGAGTCATTTGTGCACATCATCGTAGCAGTTTCTCATTCCTTTGAACAAATTGCAAATGCTTTTGGACATGTATCAGTTACTTTCATACAATTCTCTGCTGTTTTATAACATTATCATTTGCTTATGTCATGTCAGTCAAAATGAAACATACTTATGGATGCTGAATAGTCATTCCCTATAAAACTAATAGTCCTCATTGCATTGCTTGAGTCATTACACACAAAATTGTTGAACTAGTTGTCAAAATCTGTCAAGCTAATTTCATACATTCCTTTATCATTTTTTTTCTTCCTGAAAATGTCTCCTAAATTCAACAATTGCTCTCAGGTGAACTTCAGCTTTCACTCATGAGGAGGTGTGTGAAGCATTAGTTGTAACCAGTGACAAGACACTTGTCCACAGTCACTCAGAGCTGAGTCCCATGAACCATCACTTGGCAAGCATATATGAACCAAGCAGGTAGTGTGGACCATTTCTACAATTCTGTGACACAAAAATGGAACGTCAGCAGGAAGGGGAAGGGGACAAAACAGGGGTACAGGAAGAAGAGGTGAAGTACATGATGAAATTAGGGCTACACTTGTGGACCATGTTGTGAATCACGGCCTCACTGTGGCTGAGGCTGCTCGATGAGTGCAACCAAATGTAGGGAGAACCACTGTGAATTCCATCATTCAGTTTCTGCAAACCATGTTGCAGTCCTTACAGCACGCAACATGGTTTGCAGCACATGGCAGGATGGTGGTTGAATATCTCTCCCCCTACTCCCCATTCCTTACAGTTTTTCTCAGTCGCTTTGGTGCTTTTCTCAGATCAGAATGAAAGTTTTCAGAACAGTTAGTGCATTTCTCAGAACAGTTAGTACAAACTGCAAAACCTAGTGGATAACCTGCAAAAGTGCGTCACTTGCTCAAAATTAATAGTTGATCCCTCAAAAGCAAGTATTACAGTTTTTCTCAATTGGTTTGGTACATTTCTCACATCAGAATTGAAATTCTCAAAAGTTCTTGTTCAATTGTCACATCATCATGCCATTTGTGCAGATGAAAAAGGCAGTTTCTCATTGCATTGAACAAATTGCAAATGCTTTTGTCCATCCATGCAAATGATTGTGTACAATTCTCAGTTTTTTCGTACATTATCAATTGCTTTTGTCATGCTAATCAAAATGCTTTGTTATAGGAATCTATCAAATAGTCTCTTTCCCCAAAACATTTAGGCTATAGTTCATCATATAAGTCTTCACATGCAAAATGATTTACCAAGCCATCATAACATGTCAAGCATATATACATTTCCATAAGACATTTGTCTGTAAATATGATCTAAATTGGTAAATTCCTCCCAGGTGAATCTAGACTTTCTCTAATGAAAAGAGTTGATCAACCAATGATCGACAGTTTTCTGAATGAGCTCAAGGGAGCATCTCATGAACAATCTACTGGGGAGTATATAGGTAACCAGAGCACAATAGAAAGTTACAATGTCTGACAATGGAAGGACAACAGCCAAGAAGAAGGAGAGGAAGAGGGGTGAGGCTGTGTGGTGGAGGAGTAGGAAGAGGAAGAGGCAGAAGAGGCGGACACATGCGTGTTCCTGATGAAATCAGAGCAACACTTGTAGACCATGTTTTGAATCATGGGCTGACTATGGCTGAAGCGGGGAGAAGGGTGCAGCCAAATGTTGGCAGAACAACTGTGTCCTCAATTATTCAAACTTTCCGCAGAGAGAACAGGTGTGTAATCTAACAGTATGTGCTGAATTACATGGAGTTTACTGTATTTACATGTCAATACAGTAATGCCCCATACAAAATTACAGTAGCCTATTCCACTGATGCTCTATACAATGCCATTGTGTCTTCCTCAAATTTGTTTTGGTTTACATTTCTATTTCCCACATAGGACTGCAAGACAAGTACACAGGGGTGGTAGAGGGCGGATTTTCACACCACAGCAGGAGATGGCTATCTGCAACATTGTTGTGGAAAACAACGCCATTACACTAAGAGAGATACAGACTACTATTTTGCAGGACAACGACACATTTGCAAACATCCAAACAGTCAGTATCTCTACCATTGATAGAGTGCTAAAAAAACAACACATGCGCATGAAACAGCTATACACTGTCCCATTTGAAAGAAATGGTGAGAGGGTGAAGGAGCTGCGCTACCACTTTGTCCAGGTACAACTTTTATTCCAAAACCATATATAGATATGTCCTCGTTTGTAAGTCGCTTTGGGTTTACAGTAAAAGGTGTCTGCCAAATGCAATGTAATGTAAAGATGTACACTACACTACTGTAAGTGTGGCATTTGCACATATGCTATGGCTGTAGAAAAGAAGATGCAATATGTCATATACGTTTGATCTAACTTCTTTTGCAAATGCATGCAATGCAGTAATTCCAAAAATAACATTTTGTCTTCTGTATTTAGCGCATGATGGAACTGGAAGCTAGTGAGCCACCCTGTCACTTCATTTACATGGACGAGGCTGGCTTCAATCTGACAAAGCGCAGAAGACGGGGTCGAAACCTTATTGGACATCGAGCCACCATTGATGTGCCAGGCCAAAGGGGTGGCAACATAACTACGTGTGCCGCAATATCAGATAACGGTGTGCTGACACACATTCAGTTGTATGGACTGATGGGTCCATACAACTCTGAACGTCTAATAGCATTCCTAGACACTTTGTACAGGGATCATATCCTAGGTGGCCCAGCCGAGAATATGGCCCAGCCCAAATATGCCATAATATGGGACAATGTAAGCTTCCACAAGTCAAACCTAGTAAGGCAGTGGTACGCAAACCATAACAGAATGGTGATGGAGTTCTTACCACCATACTCCCCATTCCTCAACCCTATTGAGGAATTTTTCTCAGCCTGGAGGTGGAAGGTGTATGACCGAGAGCCACACACACAAGTGACCCTTCTGGCTGCAATGGATGCAGCATGCCAAGACATTACTGCAGATTCCTGCAGAGCATGGATTAGGCATGCAAGAAGATACTATCCACGCTGCCTTGCACGGGAGGACATCAGGTGTGACTTGAATGAGAATTTGTGGCCTAACAGACAGGAACGGGAAGAAGCTGAAGATCAGGATTGAGATTAGAATTTGGGGAGTTGTTCATATTGTTTTGTTTACCTACTGTATGACCTATGTTTATATTTTTGACCTATGTTTACTTACGTATTGTATTTCACCTTTGTTATGTGCAGTGCTGTCTTTTTTTTTCTTTACGCACTGCAATGTCAATGTTTGCCAATAAAGTAGTTATTCTGTAAATGTCAATCTTGTCTTTTCCAATCAATCTTACACATATACATTATATGAGGTCAAATGTACAACACTTGTCATCACACCTAAACCACATTTTACATCAACATGTCCCTTCAAAGTGCACTATTCAATTGCCAACGTGACTAATGAATTTGACTGTCTTATCCGTACACAATGACACAATGATTAAACATTCTGATGGCACTGACAAGTATATTGACACAAAAACTTGCTTTTGAGGGATGGACTAAGGATTTTGAGCAAGAGACTGGCTTTTGCAGGTGATCCACGGTGTTTTGCTATTTGTTCAAACTGTTTTGAGAAATGCACTTGATCTTCTGCAAATTGCAAGAATGATTGGAAAAATGTACCAAAGTGATTGAGAAAAACTGTAATAGTGATGTGAGAAATGCACCAAAGCAACTGAGAAAAACTGTAATCACACCTTAGATCTCGTCCTAACATACTGAAACTGAAGGGTTAACAGTTTCCAACCTTCCTTTTATTTCTAAAATTCTAGAATTCTAGAAAAGGTTGTTGCTAATCAGTTGTGTGACCATCTAAACAGGAGTGGTTTTAGAGGTCATCATACAGAAATAGCTATGCATGTGACACCCAGCTATATTTATCCATGAAACCAGATCAAACAAATTAGTTGGTTAAACACCAAGCATGCCTTAAAGACATAAAGGCTTGGATGACCTGTAGTTTTTTACTCATAAACTCAGACAAAACAGTAGTCATTGTATTTGGCCCTAAACATCTTAGAGGTTCATTATCTAATCACCAAGAAAATTCTTAGAAGAATCATGATTTTTTCTAAGAATTCCCGCCCACAATTAAGAGTAGATCCTAGTAAAGATAAAAGGTATTCCTAAAGAAATTTAGCTCTTAAAAGAGCTCCTAAGGTGAGATCTGTTAAGAGCAGGGAGGAGGACTTTTAGGAGGCTTAGGAGTTTCTTAAGTGGAGGAGAAAATGGCTGAAAGAAGAGGCAGGAGAGATATTCTCCAAACACTGAATGACAGTTAAGCTTGTTACAATCGCAGTATCACTGTAAATCAAAGACACCACAACACTAAGGTATTGAGCAATCTAAAAATGCAACAGTGCAGCAGTGATGACTTGGGACCAAAAGTTCAAGTTAACTGCCACCGTCAGGATGTCAAGGCTGACGGTTAGAATAGGACACCGAGATTCAGTCACAGACCAAGAATCCAGAGATTGTGGTGACACCAGTTTATTACCAAGAATGAGTCAGAGATGGGTTGAACCAGTTTGATGGTGATCCGGGGTAAACTGACACTGGAATGCTGAGAGGGAGGTTGGCGGACTGGCAAAGCTGGGGGAGGCTTACAGAGAGAGAACACGACGGAGCAGGAAACAAGGAAGTAACAGTAAGAAAACACAACGGACCTATTCAGAATTAAAGACTAATGCCACAGCAAAATACCACTAAGGTAAGCAGATGATCTGACAACGAGTGGTAGACTGAACCAGAATATAGACAAGGGGAGAAGGTGGCTGATGAGCTCTGCCCAGCTCCAGAAGAAAACACAGAGACAGACACACCCAACACAATAAGATACTGAATATACTGTAAATGCAGACAGTGGGGTTACACAAAAAATGATTGGACTCTAAGTGATCTGACAGCTCATCATCTGTAGTAGTTAACCTGGTAAAACATAGACTGTTTGTGATTAATTCTGGAGATGGCTTTGGTTACAAAAGATAGGCATGCTTTTATTTACAAAAACCCCTGAAAAGTAACCGAGGCTTGATTCTGTGCTGTTCCGGGGCTGTGACCACGCCACACCACCTTCGTCACATCTGCACATTATGAAACCTCATAATTCAGCTTGTACCTCCAAATGCACATTTTATATGAATCCATGCACGTATGTCCTTTCTGTGTGGAGTTTGCAGGTACTCCGGCTTCCTCCCACCACCCAAAGACATGCTCACATGCGAGTGTGAATGGTTGTCTGTCTCTGTGTTGGCCCTGCGATGGACTGGAGACCTGTCTAGGGTGTACAGGGTGAAAAAAAAATAAAAATAATTATAATTATACAAACACCTACAAATGACTATATCCTCTTACACCTAGATAATATACGCATAAGATTTATTTAATGGCTTGGCTCCACCCCATGTCATTTGATACACGAGGAAATTCCATTGTTCAACAAGATGCCAGCCATTTGCATGGAAAATGTGAATACAGTTATCGTCAGTGGAGTTAAAAAGTCAAACGAGGAATACAGTTTGAGTGCTATTGCAAAAGTAGGCAGAAAGCTGTTCACATACTGTTCATAAATGGAGGACAAAGACATGTTGTTGTATTTTAAAATGATTGGTTCTGAAACCATAACGTTGAGTATTAAGTTTGATAGTATGGGCTGTAATTCCAGTTCCACATTGCGTGCAGACTGTGCAAGCACAACCCGTCATGCACAATGTGGCTAACCTAAAAGCAGACACAGAAAGGGGAACATCAGCAATCATGTATAAGCAGTGCTGGGCACCGTACTTTTAAAAAGTAATTAGTTATAGTTATTAGTTACTTCTCCCCAAAAGTAACTGAGTTAGTAACTGAATTACTCCACTACGAAAATAACTAGTTACAAGGGAAAGTAACTATTAAAAATATATTTAAATACGTTTAAGAATGCGATTTATTTAGGCCTATTCATTTTTTTCTGAGCATGATGATCATGTGTACATTCTTGCCTTTTACCCCAACGGGGTTAAAGTAGTGGCTTCAACTTATTTTTATTTAATTCATTTATTTAAAAAAGAAAAAAATATATCTGATTAATAGTTGCATTTACCTCGAGTGAATGGAGGGATATAGATATGGGCGTGGCATCGACGACGCAGCTTCAACTCAAGCACAGCCTCGTCACTAACTCATCCCCTCCGGATGATATTGCGCACACTCAGTCAGTAAATGATATTCATCAGTTTTAAGACAGTTTTATTTAGGAGGAAGTGAAAGCAGCGGCTCGTTCATCTCCTGACAGACTACAGTCTGTGGCATGCGTTCATATTTCTGTCTTTCTATTTCCTTGTTCATTTATGCGTGTCTAGATCGCATGCTACTGTGGAGTGCTGGTAAATACAAGCTTAGATGAATTTTTGATGGAACAACGGACGATTTAAATTTCAACAGGTGAGTTTTGCGTTTCTGATTTTTGATTACTTTGATTACTCTAGGCCTATATGTCTTTTAAGTGTATCTATCATAGATATCTGACCTTCATCAAAGAACCTTTAGCCTCCAAACAACATTTAAAGTCGTTTATTTTTACATAAGGTTGAAATCTAATGAGCAGAGACTTTTAAAAAGACAACGCTCAAACAACAGCAACTGGACGCACAGAGTTTGCATGAATAAGCTTCGTGAAGAATTTTCTTTTTCATTAGTGACATTTGTGGATGGATTGTACCTCAAATTAACATGAACATAATCTGTGAACAATCACAGTCTCAGTTCGCATTCAGTTATAGTGTTTGTTACTAAGGGATCATGCGAAGACGTTTCCTGGAAACAGAAATACTCTCCATTGTTCTAGCTTTCCCTCTTGGGTACACCATGACCTTGATGATTTTTCATAGACTGGTAGTCTGAACCAGACTCTGTGCCCTCAGTGTATTTGTTTGCTCTCCAGGTATTAAATTTTATACACATGGTTTAAAAATAGTTTGTACACAAGTTCATAAACCTTGGCAGAGCATTTACTTTTTTCCACTGAGGTGATAATAAGGAAGTTGATTACTTTGTTGTGAGCTTACGTGCAGCTGCCTATGTGGAATTTTGCAACACCACGACTATCATCTAGCAATCTTTACTTTCTTTTTCACATTCACATTTCTAAAACTATCCAGTACACACTCAATTAAGAAAATGGGAGACAGTATTTTTACTCTGTTAAAATTTGTGAATGATTGTTGAATGATTTATCATTGCATTGCTTTCTAGGCAGTCTCATATTGTCTAGGATTATGCATTCTCTGATTATTTCTTACTGATTGTTATTTATGGACACATTCATACTACCCATGTCCTTGTTGCATATTGTCCCTGATTTGCCAGTTTGGGACTAGGCTCAGACGACTCAAAGGCTCAATGCAATGCAAAACTTTTGTTACACCAATGCTGCAGAACACCACCATGTCATATTCTTACGGGGACACTGATGCTCGTCTGGCTGTAAATCCCCCTCTGTGATGACAGACCTTTGCCCTGAAAGACTGAAGGCATGAAGGCACTACTGACACAGACAGTGGTTGGCATTGTATGGGCCATTGTATGCACAACTTTTAAAATTACACCTTGTCAACATTTGAAACGTCATCGTAACTGGTTCTGCTGCTTTGATCCCTTTTTTTTCACTTAAAGATAGAGAGAGACAGTGTCGATAGTAGTTTTTCTTTTTTGTAAGTATTGACCACTTACACTTCACATTTCTTCTGAAGATTTAATCAGTAAGTACTGATTATTTCTGCCTATTTCAGGTAACTTGTCCTTTTACAGTGTTATTGCATATCATGGTATTTGTTGAGGAAATATGTTATTTTATTATGTTGTTGTTAAATGTCATCTGTAATTACATCACTTTATTGATGATCCTATTTGTCATATCTTTTTTCAGACTTGTGGAGAATGAATACAAACCAATCAGTGTTTCTCCTGATAATTGGAACATTTTCTTTATTAGTTTTATATCACTGGAACGAAGACTTCTCTCAGCATGTAACTACATATATTAAGAAGAAAATGAAAACGAATTCCAGTCTACAGAAGACACACAACAATAACAGATCCTACATATACCCCTGGCCAAGTTGTCAAAAAAACATGTCAGCTACAGACATCGCAGATTTCAGTTCTCTTCCCGCGCATATCCAAAACTTTCTCTACTACCGCCACTGTCGCCATTTCCCCATGCAGCTGGACGTTCCTGACAAATGCGGAGGAGCTGATAAGTCCAGAGACGTCTTCCTTCTGCTGGTCATTAAAAGCAACCCTGAGAACTACGACCGTCGGGAGGTGCTGCGCAAAACCTGGGGAAAAGAGAGGCTATATAAGGGCGCGTGGATTCGAAGGATCTTCATTTCAGGAACATCAGGTGCTGGTTTTGAGAAGGAAAGACTGAACACACTGCTCCAATTGGAGCAACGTGAGTACAACGACATCCTCCAGTGGGACTTTAGTGAGTCATTTTTCAACCTCACCTTGAAGCAGATACTCTTCCTGCAGTGGATGGAAATAAACTGCCCAAACGCTCGCTTTATCCTTAATGGTGATGATGACGTCTTTGCCAACACAGACAGTATGGTTGAGTACCTCAAAAACCTCAAGGACAATGATGGAAGCAAGCACCTGTTTACTGGCTATCTGTTCCCAAATGAAAAGCCTGTTCGATGGGCACCAAGCAAGTACTATGTTCCACTTCAGGTGCAAAAGTCGGAGGTATACCCTCCTTACTGTGGTGGTGGGGGCTACCTACTGTCTGGCTATACGGCTTCTATCATATACAATATGTCAAAGACCATCACTATTCATCCTATTGATGATGTTTATATGGGCATGTGTCTGGCCAAAGCAGGACTTAGTCCTTTTTCCCATACAGGCTTCAAGACCCTTGGACTGAGCATCCCATCAAAGACAGTGGATCAATATGATCCGTGTTACTACAGAGATTTTTTAGTAGTACACAGATTCTTTTCAGTTAATATGTATGTTATGTGGCATAAAATACATGATCCTAATCTGAAATGCGGGAATGACAGACTGTAACTGCTCTTTAACTTTTATTGACTTCTGTGGAAAACTATGTGTCTGACTTGTATGATTAGTGAATACATACAAGTAAAATCCCTGGATTGTTGGATAGATAGATGGAATCCTACTTGAGTTAATAAAAAAAGCAAGAGTATTGTCTGCGTACAGTTTTACCATCTGTGGCCTTTGCTTCTCCAAAGGGTTGAAAGTTAAATCATGGATCAGACATCTGGCACACAAATGTATTTATTATTCTATTTTTGGTACGTTTTTCAAATCTTTGTGATGATGTATTTATTACTTAAATGAAACCATTTGGGACATTTGTGGTGATACACCTTTGAAAAACAGGCAGCAACAAAGGTGTGACAATGGTCCCAGTCCGTTTTTTGTGAATTGTCTTTTTAGACTGAACCTTTTCAGTCACATTGATTTGATCTTTGTGTTTTTTCTAAAAAATCTTTCATACTGTATGTGTTTTTTTTATTTTATTTTATAACTAAATGGTATTGAAACCGTAATGTGAAAAGATTGGGGTGAAATAGGAATGATCACGTAAAATTACAGTCACTAAAAATTGTACCTTATCATAGTCTGTTAAAAAATGTATTGCCGAAATCATTGCTAGATGCTTTGTTGCTTTGTAAATAGCCAATTTGTCAAATGAAGAAATGTAAATAGAACTGTCATTTAAGTTAATGCTAAACTTGGCTGGCTAACTTGGTCAAACTTACAAAGAGGTTTGGTGTTCTGGCATGGTAGCATCTGCTAATCTAAGAATAATGGGGAAACTGGAGAGGATGGGTGTTGACCACCAGCTGTCCATCTCACAAACCAACCACAGAACAGTTTCTCACCAGCAGCATGGGTGCGGACTGGCCTGTATGTATGTATGTATGTTGTCCTAAAAAAGAAGCTAAGTATAGTTCTGAAATGTGACGGGGGTTGATTTAAATGAAGGGTTTCTATTTCTTATTTTGTATACACTTTGTAAATTTATTGAAAATAAAGTTAGTTTGAACATGTGTTATTTTTTCCAGCTGTCTATCTTAGACACTTGAGTACTGCAGGTATTGAACTGGATCTATAACTGTATGTCAGTAATAACAATAGTTACAAGCAGTCAAAACATTGCTTTATTTAAAACCTGCTACAAAAGTCTTCACTACAATCTTTACCACATGGCTACAGTATACATCAATAGAAGATAATATATCAAAATACAAATGTTTAACACAAAGCTTAAAATCCATTTTCAGTTTCTGTATTTTTTGTAGTTATTCAGACACAGCTGCAGAGGGATGATACCTGCTGTTTAATATATGTTTACAATGCAATGCCCTTTAAATTCTTCTGTCATTTTTCTAACGTGCACAATATCCACTAGGGTTGAAGCAGATCAGTGCAGGAAGTTGCTGTCAGACATTTAAAAGTAACTGATGCCTTGTCAGCCTTTGAGGTTTTCTCTTTCTTCCTGGGTGATACTTTCAATTTGGTCTCCCACGTTGGAGAAACACGGCCGCTCGTCAAAGTTGTATGCCCAGCACTGTTTCATCAAACTGTACACCTGGCGTTACAGTGAGAAGACTATGAGATTGAGAGCAGGTGGTGGAAAAACAACATACACTGAAAATCACTGAAAAAATATACATGGTTTGTGTGGCTTTGAGACTGACCAGCTTTGTTGAAATAGAAAAGTGCCACATAATAAGAGTAAACATACCTTGGGTGGGCAGTTTGGAGGAACCGGCAACCTCCAGTTATTCTTTAGAATATTTACCAGATGCATCGATATGGATGTACCTTGCATGTTTTGTCCAATCTCTTGCATGCATAACTAAAACAAAAACAATGACTCATATTAATTCAGCATTAAACTGAATATTGTCCATTCATCAACAATACTAAGATTCCTTACCCTTTTTGGATTGCGGTTCATATCACAGTAGGAGAAGAGTTCATGAAGCACAACCCCAAAACTCCACACATCGGATTTGTGGGAGAATTTCGACTCATTGATGGACTCTGGAGCGTACCTGCATTAAATTAGGAGGGCATGGCCATCAGATCTCCAAGAACTGAGCACAAAATCAACACAGTCCATGGCTTTCAATTTCAGTATCATGTCAGGTTTTGTTATTTTATTACTACAGTAACTAAAAGTTTTTCTCAAACATGTCGTCCAAATTGTTATTTTCAGATTAAGTTAAAAGGACCATTTTGCATTTTGGGAAATATGCTTTTTGCTGTAAAGGGTGTCGGTCCAATAAATATACAGCATGCAATCTATTTTCACCAAACAGCTAGCTAAATACTCTACTCGCTATCAATATCTTTGATCTGGATTTCAGTTTTGAAACTGGAGAAAATTTACCAAAAGATGGGGCTCTCTCCAGGCTGCTTGACGCGGTAGTACTCCTTGTCAAAGGGAATAACCTTGGTCAGCCCAAAATCT
This sequence comes from Planiliza haematocheilus, assembly GCA_005024645.1. Taxonomy (NCBI): domain Eukaryota; kingdom Metazoa; phylum Chordata; class Actinopteri; order Mugiliformes; family Mugilidae; genus Planiliza; species Planiliza haematocheilus. The sequence goes on from SRSE01000306.1 coordinate 967,679, forward strand.
GCAATTTTCACCAGCGTCTCACTGGCTACTAGAATATTTCTGGCTGCAAGGTCTCTGTGCACAAAACGCAGGGTCTGCAAGTACTCCATTCCCTGGGAAGAGTAAAATAGAAAAAAGATGATGTTTTCTTTTGCTGTGCAATTGGCCTCACTACCACTGAAGTAGTAAAAATGTAAGTATAAGTGTAGGACATTAAACAAGAATGGCACTGCTAAAGCAGCTTTCTGCTCTTGCACAATTTCATCAATGATCTTGCTGGATTCCTCATACAATGAGAATTTCCCTGAAATGACTTTTAGATTTTACGTTAAGAACCCCTTATGCATATGTGAAGTTGAAGCTACATTTCTAGTTGATATTTTTAGTATTTATTCAAATGCTTTAAAGAGTATTCATGCTGAGGGATGAGAATCAAATGTACAGCATATAAAGTTGATAATTTAGTCCGTAATCCTATTCAAATAATATTCTTTAGGGGTGTGACAGCTAACATTCTCTTTGAGCTCAGTTATTGGACTCTTACTTTACAGATCTGAGAAGCAAATAGTAGCATCCGCCTGGTGTTGATTTTGTGCCGGTTACTCTCCATGTAGCCAATAAGGCTGCCAAAGGGCAGGTACTCCATGACCAAACTCATACTGAGGCGACCTGAGAGGAAACAAACCATCATTCAGGAGACTGAGACAACAGAGACAAATAAGTTCAGGTTGTTTTCACCAGTAACATTAGATTACATAAACACAAATAACACAACATGCTCTTCAACAGATTTGACTCTAGAAACTTAAAAAGAAAAGGCCTTCTAATAAATTTCAACTCTCATGCGATGAAAGCTGACTAAATTATTAAGACACATCATTATTAGTAGTAGTAGTAGTATTATTATTTTGTTATTTTACCCATGCTGTAGCAGACTCCTCTGTATTTGACAATGTAGTCGCAGTATAAAACGCTGAGGGTGTTGACCTCCTTCTGGAAGTCCTCCATGGTGGACTGCTTGTTGGGCTGCAGCTTCTTCACAGCCACCAGCTCGCCCGTGTTATCGCCCAGCGGGTCGTAACGGCAAAGTTCAACACTGCCAAAGTTTCCCTGAGAAACAGATCTGTTACACAGCTGACAATCTGCTATAAAACTGAGCAGATTGTAATAAAACCATTTTATTTGTACTGTGTTTTGCCTTGCACATACTTTTCCCAGTGGGGAGATGTAGCGCAAGTGTCTCTCCTCAAACAATGTTTGCTCGTTGTGGGTGGGGCAGAGGGCTCTGCACACAGAGCTCTGTGTGACAGGCTCAGTAGCGTGAAGTATCACATAATCTGCAATGACACAATCATAAGTGACAGCTTTTTTGGTTTTCTGATGTAGCTGAGTTACCTGGATCCAGAAACTTGAATTGCATTCTTTAATAAAAGTGGTCTCTTGGTAAAAAGAGATTTAAAAAAACTATTGGCTATAATGACTTCCAGCCCGATATCATACACAGCATTACCTGAAGTGATGAGGCTGTTGAGCTGACGGATAATACTGCGACAAGAAGGTCGGAAGTCGGGCTGGTAGTCCATACACTGACTGATCAGATCTGCCAACTCTGTCCATTGGGAAGGAGGGAGCTGTTGGAAACGCTCATAAAACTGACGCTTCTGCAAACAAACACATAATGAATGTTATTGATTGTAGATCAGATCTGATCTTAAAATCTAGCACTGCTATGTGAAAAACCTTCTCCGGCTTACAAGTTAGTGCATCATCAAAGTGATTTTGAGGAAAAAATAAATTAAACTGTGTACTGGGTCTGTAGTTTAAGAACTGTATACAAAATAACATAGACAAATGTATAGTTTAAGAATGAATGCAGTATTGTTCTTATTTTCTGAGCTGTTTAAAAGTGTTCTTTCACTGAAGTCTTGAAACGTAGAAACAGGTGCAGTTTTACAAGGCGCTTTCGTGCCACAGTAATGAAATGAGGATCATGTGATTTTGAAAGTCAGTTAAACATTTAACTGCAATTGTTTGACTTATTAAGACAGAAATGGGTGGACCTGGTCCAAGTCCCAGCCTCGCAATGGAGAATTTCCATTGTTGAAGATTTCCCACACAGTGGCACCAAAGCTCCACTTATCGCACTCAAGGCTCAGGTTGCCTGGGGCCTGCAGCACCTCCGGGGCCACCCAGGGGATCCTGTCCAGGATAACTGAAGAAAGAGCAATTGCATTTAAGTTGGTTTAATTTTTAATCTGTCTATGGTGACCAGATCATCGAGCTAGATTAGGAAGATTAGAAACCATTTTAGATTTACCATCTTTTCCTAACATGGCCACACTGATGCCTGGATCACTCAGCTTGATGAAAGGAGAGCTACCCTGGGATGGGTCACCTTCTCGTGCCAGAAGCAGATTTTTGGCACAGATATTTCCATGAACGATGTCTTTTTCTTCCTGCATGACAGTTACATATTAACAAAGATGCAATGCAGTGATAGATTGTTCAGAAGTGTCCTTTTAGAAGTGTCCTTTTAGTATCTTGTAAAGAGTTTATACAGTTTATAACTTTATATTTACACAGTGATGCATTTTCAAATTAAAATTTGTGTTTTTTTTGTATATCAGGCCGATCCTGCAGCAAACTGTGGTTTTCTCATTTCTACATAAGAAAGTCTTCCTCACCAGAAAGTTGAGGGCAGATGCGAGCTGTTTGGATACGTCAAGTTTCCAGCTCACTGACATAGATTTCCCTCTTTTCAAGTAAGTGTCGAGGGCCCCATACTTGACGAACTCCTGCACCATGATGTCTGTAAGGCACAGCGAGGATTGTTTTTACAGCTTTACGGCTTCAAAACAAACTGTCTGAAACGCTCACCCACAGAACGAGGACATGAGCTGGGGTCACATGAGGATTTCATGCCACTCGTTTTGCTCAATACAAGGGCAAGACTTTTCAGATCTTTTCAAATGTACTGAATTCTACAGGAATCAAACACACATGGGCATTTTCTTACAGAACACTTGGTTTTAACTTACTTTTCACTCCATGAATGCTAACGCCGTATACATGGAGGAGATGCTTGTGTGAAATCTGGCTCATCAAGCTGGCAGCTTCAAACAGGGACTGAAAGGAAGCAAGCTTTTATTTGATAAATCTATGACGACCTCCAAATATTAAAGAAATGCTTTCTTTTGTAAAATCCCACCTCCCAGCAGTTCTTGTGAACTGAATCAAGCTCTTTCAGTAGAACCTCTGTTGTGTGTTTCTCCCCGTCACGTATGTCAGTTTTGTAGCCTTTAAAGATTCGAGTGAAAGAGCCCTGTCCAAGGCTTTCCTCCTTACAGGGAGAGTAGGAACAGTATTTGACAGCATTATTAACAGTTTAAATTATAGCAAAAGTGGTTGAAATACCAGTAGAGAAGGAATTAGAACAGGATGAAAAGGTACTAAACATTAATAGTACAATTTATACGCCTGCTATGGCTGGTATCCTGTCAAAGCATTTACCCATTTCAGGTTTTCACATTTGATCATGTGGAACTGGATGTGACTGAATTTGTTCTTTTCCAGTGTTGGGGAACCCTGAGCTTCTACAGAGCTGCTGTTGCGGATGATGATCAGATTTGTGAGCTCTTCAGGAACAACAGAAAACATGTTAGTTTTCATCCAGTTACAAAAAGCTACATAACATGACAAAGTAAATGCACGGACACCTCTGAAACTTTGTTGTTTGGAAATGGCATCTCTATCCAACACACAACAACTTATATTTAACAAGTATAAAATGCTACAACCAAAATTGACTTAACTTAAATTTACTTAAAAGTGGGTTACAAGTTTTAGATCTGCACTGAAGACTTTAATTACACAACAATCATTATGGAACAGATGCAGCCGATACAAATGTCACAAGAATAGGATTAATTAAAGGATTAGCTTAGGTTAGCTTAGCATTTATAGAATTAAGTATCTAGTGATATCACTGAATTCATTCATTAAAAAAAATACCTTTTGGGCGAGGAGGACAGCAGCGTGCTAATTTGACTGGGACTTCAGCCAGCAGCAGCTTATTGTGTTGATAGTAGCTGGTGAGCTCTCTCAAGCTGGAAAATGATTTCTGGACGCCAGGCAGACTGTAGTGCTCATTCTTAATTATGAGACAGTCTTTGTAATCAAGTCCAAGCTGCGTCTGCATAAATAAGAGGTTAACTTTCAGTGACATTTACTGTAAGCGGTGACATTTTTATAAAGAATAGCCAAGAGCTTGAGTAGAAGGCAGCTGGAAGACCTTTCACCTCTCATCCAAGAGGTTTCCTCAGTTGGAAAAGACAAGTGGGTGAGTTCCCAGTCTTATCTCATCTGAAATTCAGATAATTACGGAAAGGCTGTATGTGACTGATGGGTGGAGGTAAACCACAGTCTCTGTTCAACAACATCATAAATAAAACCTTGTAACGACAGTCAGTCAGAACTGAGGAAGTTTCTTGGATGAATGGTGAAAAGTCTTTGATAAACCAAAGGGAAGTTGTGTTGTCTTATAGTCAAATGCTTGTGTAGATATTTCTCTTTCTCTATTTTGCAAACATGTGAGTGAGAAAATGTTTCTCTTCATCCATTCTCGTCATCCAGTCCATGAAGTACATACAAATATGGACTTTACCCGAACACAAACAGTGAGGAAGAAGTTATCGTAGTCCTTGGGACTCTGCCGCAGAACGAAGGTACCGCCTTTACATCCTGACTTTTTCAACTTGTTGACTGCAAACTCAGACCTGATCAGACAAGACATAAAAGTCGTATCTAAACAAGGCTCATGTTCATGGTGGTATGGGATTCAGTGTTTATCAACGTTACTCACGTGATTGGGCCATGACAGTGGTTTTTGATTCCCTCCAGAATACTTGGTGGGGCAATGTCTTGGCAGAAGAAGTGGCTAGAGTCTGTGGTGAGTCGAAAGTAGCCATCAACAAGTGACGCAAACGAGAGTGCTTCTTTGAGACTTTGGAATTTGGCTTCCTGCAATGCAAATTAACCATACATTAATGAGAGGGAAAAGTTAACACAGAAACAAATGTTTACAGTTTATAGAAAAAACCTTTAACGTTTTAAGTGTAAAAGAGGCATTTACCAGTAATCTCTCATCCTTGCGTGTTATCGTCACTATCCTCCTATCCTGTGGAACCTGTTCATGGCACACCCTCTTGATACTAATGTCAGTGATTTCTTGGAAATCACAGAAGGTCTGCCACTCCTAAAATAGAAGAATGTTAACAGATTTTAATATCACTTTATCTGTGTGTAGCATTAGGGATGTCGCACTCTCTGCCTATTCCAGTCTGTTGCTATGCGTTTATTGGTCTGTCACTATGAAAACTCTCCAGCTCAGGAAGTTGTTTGTTGGGATTTTCCCTGACTCTGAGTTCATACCGCCTGGTTTCAGGTTATGTGGCCTTTGTGAGTGTTGCAGGTTTTCTATGAGCCCAGTCCTGTGGAATTTTATTGTTTACAGACCACAACTGGTGACCGTCTGGAATTAGCATGCTACTTCCCTTGGGTTTTCCCCAAATAACCCCTACCCAATGCAATCCAATCCACTGTATTTATAAAGCACAATTGTTTCCAAGTGCTGCAAAATAAGATAAAACACAATAAATAGATAACACAATAGAATCACAATAAAAAGATGAGCGGTTTGTTTAATGTACAGTATGTATGGTGTATTTGGCTGTGCACCATGGTTTGCTTGTTAATCAGCGAGTTTAGCTTCATGTGAGTTTGGGGTGATCCTGACATGAGATACCACGTCTTGCTATCCCTCCTCTCCACCTTCTTTTTGCATGACAATAGAGTCTACGTCACGTCTACATTAAAACACATTTTCTTGGCATGTTTGTACTTGAGACCACCTAAATACCCACATTTTGCAAACTTCGTTTCAGTTTGATAACTCTAGGACTGCAGTGGAAACGCAGAAAGACTTTCGGTAAGGGATGACACTTCCTGAGTCTTATCATTCGTTATGTGACCCAATTTGTCTCTATCAAGTCACCCATTTGAAGAGAGAGACTCAATTGCATGACATAAAATTACATGACCCAATGCTCTTACCAGGACATCATCAGAATGACTATTCCCATTGATCTGAATTCCTGTTTCCCCTGTGACTCGCACAAGAGAGAAAGCTGACTTTGAGTGCGAGGCAGAGTGATTCACCCGGAAGGTTTCACTTCCCAACAAAGGCTCAATGCCAGCCAGTTCGATCAAGTACTTGAGTTTCAAGCTGCACTCGTCTACGGAGCAGTTGCCAAGCTTCTTCAAGAAACGCTTGAGGGTGTTCCGGATTCGAAAGCGGTCCAGGCGGCTTCGTTTCTGGATCTCGTGGCGATGTGACTTGGGAAGGCAGGATTTGTAGCTAAAGAAAACAAGAAAGACGTTAACATTCAAATCCTGTGTAGCACTTCATACACACACTTAAGTTAAAAAAATAAAAATAACCATCCATGTAAATACCTGACAGTCTTGCAGACCTCTCTTACACTCTGATGGCGCTCCTTAGCCATTCTCCACAAGTCCAGCACAGCAAGACCAAGGCATTCCTCCTGGGCACTCAGTGGAGGAGATACTCCTGCTTCACTAGCAATGAAGTCACTTCGCAACTAAGTGTAAAAGGAAATAGATCAGAGATTTAATCTTTAACTTATGAATAATAAACAATACTGGCCATGAACTGTGTGAGAAGTGTGCAATAATCAGTGTTTCACTTTCACTCCCAGACCTTCTCCAACCATGAGAGGGTACTATCAAGCATAAACCTGATTTGTTTAACTGATGATGTAATATATAATTACCAATTCTGTTGATGTTAAAAAATGGATTGTGTTTTACCTGGGCAAAAAGGTAATCAATGACGTTGTAGTCGAACACTGGACAGATTCTGTCTCTGGTCAAACTGTAGCGGAACGTTGTTCTCGTTCCTTGTCCAAACCAGTTTCCAAAGAAAAACCTTGGCACGAAATAAGAAATCAATTACAGACTGTAGCAGAGACAGATTAGATTAATCTGAGTTTTGTTTAACAGATTTAACAAAGACAACAAACAATCTTTTCAATATGACATTCATGAAAACCTAATTTTCTTTCTATATGGCTGTTTTTTTCTGTTGGCTGAAGTTTTACGTACCTGAGTCTGAAGTGAACATGTAAGTTTTCATCTGTGTCAAACATGTGTGACGGAGGATACCAAAAAGAGAGATCGGAAGCTGCCAAACCGAAAAGACTTTGGTATACTGGTAAGATTCCTAGAGAAAGGGAAAAAAATAAACATCATCTGGATATGGCTGGTCATTTATAGATGACTATCTTTACAAATTCAGCATAAAATACACAATACTGTGCAGTTTATGTACAAACTTTGACACCAGCCACGAGCAGAGTTCAGTTATTTTCTGACTTGGTCATTAAAATCTTACCACATTTTTTCCCTGCTTGGATGCAGACATCTTCAGCGGATATATGTCCAGATGAAATGTGTATTGTTGTCTCTTCCTTTGTGCCAGGAAAGAAGTAGAGGTGTACTTGTAAATTGAGAGCAGTGCTTGAACTGGACCTCTGGCTGCCCCCACGGTCTCTGATCACCAGAGGGGTTGACTCTTCCTCACTATGATCCATGGGTTCGTCTGAGAACAAAATCGACAACTAAACATCAAAAGACTACATTAGAAGTGAGTGACCTACTTTAACAAAATATTGGAAGTTTTAATATACTGGGGTTAATTAATTTTTTTTCTTCTTGGGAAGTTTAGTCAAATATTCCCTTCTGACTCATCTTATTTTGTGTTTCATAAAGGTTATGGTGGAATATGTAAATACAGAAATATGCATTTCCTTAAAGCTCAGTTGATGGTTTTTCATTATTAAATCATCGGCCATTGTTTTCAGGGTTTACTGAACCTGAACCCAACAGAAATTTTCTTGTGCCATGCTTGCAGACACCACTGGTCACCACTGTTGTAGATGGTGATTCATAAAGTGCAATGAGACGTCACGAGCAATTACAGAAAGCCCAGTTTACTCGGCTAATTCTTATTTGTATCTACAATTAGCCTGAACAGCTATATTTGCCAATTCCATTATTCATAAATTCATTCAGTCATTCATTGCACAGGCAGCTCTTAAACTTGCGGTTATCCTGCGTAATTGTGAATACCAATAACAATGTACAGTTTAAGAAGTTTTTGTGTATCGCATTCTTGTTTCATAAATATATGATGAGTAATCCACGTTTTGAGGAATCCAAACAGACTGGAGTGCTCTGTTGAATGTGAGCATCTCCTGTGTTGCCACGGTTTCAGCCAAGTGACGTAAGTGCTATTAAAAAAAAATCAAAATAAGAATCTGTGGGAGCATCTTGCTTTTGGAGAAATTAAGACACAGAACCATTTGGTTTTAAATTAAACTGCTACATATACTTTTTTTAGATAGTGAAACAACAATGAAAAGTAGGCCAGTGACACGCTGCTGGTAGGACGACAGCTTCCTAATTTAAGATCGTAAACGCCACAAGCTCCTGTTCAAACAGCATTCAGTCAACGCATTGTAGAGAGATATGCATAACCAGAGTTCTCTGTGTTCTCTGTAAACATCACATCCTTGATATCATCTAAACCCCAGAATAAGCCTTCTACACTCCCAGCTGTATAAAAAACACTGTTTAGAAATGACATTTCCAGACGTATGGGGATTCACACTAGACTAAAAGAAACTACGAGACGTGCTGTGACACAGACTGAATCAGGAACAGCATAAAATTCACAACACTATGTAACAGTGGTTCACTCAGGTTAATAATAACATAGATTTGGTCGCTGGCTCTTAAAAAAATTGATTAAAATATTGTCATAAAATATATAGTCTTATATTTTATGACAATGTACTTTAATTAACGACATCCATTCATTGTCACAGCCAGGAGGGAAGCTCATAAGTAGCTAGAACAGAAAGCAAGCACTCTGTAACGTCGGTCATGTCAACATAAAATCTTGACATTTCTAAGCAGTTATTGGGCAAAACCACTTCTCTTTTCCAATTTTAACACAGAACATAAACATTGTGTGTTCCATGTGTTACCTTTACGTGTGTGTCACCGATGTCCTCATTTCGTTAATTTGTTCCTGGAAACCAAGACCTGCTTCTCTGACTTATGCGCTTGTGCTCTCTGCGTGTGTGTGTGTGTTGACAGGAAGTTGAATAGGATTTCCTGATTTAGACAAGTACCTACAGCTTCTTCTTCATAACTGTTTTCAACCCACAGCATTAAAAGTGGAACTTTTGGATGTAACACAGTATACATTTCCATACAATATGCACCTGTCTGTCAGGGTTTATGTCACACTTTTTTTGACATCTTTGTGAAAATAAGACGACACCTGTCACCATTAAACTTCCTCTTCTGAAATGTTTCTCTTTCTGCTTTAGTCCACCACGCAGTTTAAAAATCTAAAAGGCTGTGGTCTTCAGAGGATGAATGAGTTGATCAAACATGCAGAGAATCATGCATTCACTATTCAGCCGCAACACTGAGACCACTGGCAGAAGAAGTAAATACTTTTGAGCGTCTTGTGACAATACAATGTTCTGCTGGGAAACATTTGGACCTGGCATTCGTGTGGATTTTACTTAGACATGTAGCACCCACCTAGACCAGACCAGGCACCCCCACCCCATAGCAATGACACTCCTTGATGGCAGCAGCCATCCCCAACAGGATGCAGCCTGACACAGACACACATATAAAAATGGTTTAGGAACAACTCAAACAAACAAACAAACAAAAACAAACATGAAGAACAGCACAAGGTGTTGACTTGGCCTCAGAATTCAGAAGATTACATAATGATCAAGTATCTGTGGGATGTTACACAAATTAGGCACAAAACAATAAAATGAAATGAAATGCTTTAAAATCCCATAACATTTTGCTCTTATCAGACCTCAGTCAATAAACATCGGTAAAACTGCCACCTATGCTGAACACTGCTGTGGCCAAAGAGTGCTTTCAGACAGGAAGAGTTTTATAAGCATGCTCTAAAATGACCTTTCATAACGTGTGACACGTTAAACGGAAGTCGCTCTGCAGAGCAAACGCAAACGCAGTTCCGTGGAGAAATCAACTCATCTGACATTACAGGAAAAGAGAACCAGCTGACAGATGTGGCTTCTCTGTTTGATACTAGAGGTTTTAGCAGTTCTGTCACTAGAAAAAACACCTGGAGTAAACTGCAAGCATTTTACATTTGAATCCTGTCACAACTTTCTGTATTTTCTCCTTTTTCCTGAAGCTTTTCAAACCTCATCTGCAATTTAACCTCTATCGGTATGAACAGTACACTTCAGCGTAGGCTCTCGTCATTTAAACCACTTTGTGTTACGGCTGGAGCTTCACAAAATGAGGACTCAAAAGCACGACTCAAACAAACAGTTCTTGGGTTTCCAATAATCACGGTTTACTTCAGAAAGTGGTAGGTACACAGAAGGCAGTCCATCAGGCAAACAAATCCAAAGGGAAAAGGGCAAGGGCAAAAATCAGAAACAGGCAAAGACCAAAAACCAAGAAGACCGCTACAAAGGTACAACAAGTGCTGGAACGTAAGACACAGGGGAAAAAACGAACTGGCAAAGAGAGGAGAAGTAACACACACAAGATACACAAGAGGGGGACTGATAATGAGGAACAGGTGAAACCAATGAGGGCGAGGCAGACAATCAAACCTGGCAGGAAAACACAGGCAGGAAGTGAAGTGGTCTGAAACAAGAGGAGAGGTAAGTTTTCACAATAAAACAGGAAACAAGACACAAGAAGGGACAATGAAACATGACCTGGATGAACGGATGACGGGACATCACACTTTGTCTTGCAGACAAAGCAACAGTGATAATATTTTAAACTGACCAATTTAACTAATAATAATAAATGCTCTGAAGAGTTACTGTGTAGTTGATTGGACCAACAGTGACTCCAGTAATGATGATTTCTGATAAGCCTTTTTACACGTATGGGACAGAAATAGTCAGAGAAGAGTGCACGAATGTGCATTGCTGTTCATTTGCTTGTGCAATCATTAATACAGATGCTGGCAAGCGCAGGGTAAGTTGCAGAAGAAGGAAATTAGCTATTGCATCCTGGATCCACTGCGGCATGATAACTCACTTTTATGTGAGAGAGAAACCTTAAGGTAGTTATGTCATGTTTATAGAGTCTACAGGCTTATCAGTCCTGTCAGTCTTCTATCACTGTTATGAAAGAATATCACTGAGTGAGAGGAGCCCATGATTTTGTTTTGTCATTATTGGCTTATTCACAAGCCTGGCTATTATTCATTCATTCACCATAACTGCTTAATCCTGTTAATGGTCGCGGCTATCCCAGCTGTCATCAGGTGAGAGGCAGCGTACACCCTGAACAGGTCTCCAGTCCATCACAGGGCTAACACAGAGACAGACAACCGTTCACACTCACATTCACACCTACAGCCAATTTAGAATCACCAATGAACCTAACCAGCATGTCTTTAGATGGTGGGAGGAAGCTGCACTGAAAAAAGTGATTTTGGAGAGAGGTAAATGTAATATATGTAAATCGTATAAAATTTACTTGATAATTGTAGTTAGCTGTGGAATTATAAAATAATGGGTAAATTATACACATACTACCTATTTATTAACAGTAAAAACTGTGTATTGAAAAAATAGGGTAAAATATACCCAGAAGCTCTGAGTCCTGTGCTTCAAATCGCGCATGCGTCAGACGGTGTATTTGAGCGGGACACAGGAAGTCTTCAAGGCTATCTTCCTCTCGCTGCCGGCAGCCATTGAACTTCGGAAAGAAAGGTAAGCTAAGCCTATAAGCCTATTGGTGTGTATAATAGCGCGAATGTAAATTATATTTTATGAAATGATGAGATATTCCACTTCACTTGTATTCGGCGTGCGTCTGTGTTACGTACTATTACTTGAACCGAAAGTTTGAACCTGTTGCTGTCAGCAGCATGGTTGTTTTACCGTCTGGACCTTTTTTATATATAGTCTAAGAGTCTATATGGTCTGGACACATCATTGGAGAAACACCACTGAGTCACTAACTCACTCAGTAGGCTACCCCTCTATTCCTCCTCAACACAAACAGGCTCCGCGACGTGCTACATTACTAGCGTTAGCTCCGTTAGCACAGCTAGTCGGGTCCGTTTATAAACAAAATGATCAGCCCTACTAATTACCTCGTTGCTTGTGTACTGCTCACGTGTGAAATAATTGCTTTGTTGTGGACAAGGTTGAGCTCCTACAGTTAAATATCAATCTGTGAAATGTTTAAACAATGTTTGTTTTTAAGGAATTCAGTCTCAGTGTATGTAAACAGTATTTTGACTATATTGCATCTCCCTACAGTCACAGAGCGTTGAGGAAAAAAGGGATGAAGTTGCTGCCTCAGTGAATACCTGGGTGAAAGACAAGATGATCTTTTCCATGACTGTCAGGTAGGCTATGTCATTGATAACAGGTGACTGATTAATTCAAAAAGATCCTCATGTCTTCCTCTGCTCTCCTCTTCTATTTTCCTCTCATTTCCTCTCTCTCCCCTCCTCGTCTCTGCCCTAATCAGCTCTCCCATGGTATCCCCTCTTCTCCCCTTCTCCTTTTGTCTTCTGTCCACTCCCCTTTGCTCTTCTTTACTCTGCAAGATAAACTGAAATGTATTGGAACAGCATCTTAAATAATATACGTAAATTAAAAATGTGTATGCTTTTTGTTTCTTTCTTTTTAACATGTAGGAATGTGAGGGCCACACGGACAAAACAAGGCTGAGGAGGATCCATCAGATGTGTGTATTGTGATTGATGTCCAAAGCAGCAGAAGAACACATATGAAGCTTTTCAAAAACTTCTTGTGGAGCTTGACGGCGAAACTACTGAAGAAGGTCCACAGCCTCAAAAATAAGCTCTGCAATAGGCACACACGTCCCCTCAAGAGGATCTTTTGTCTGAACAGAGCTAGATGGAGTTGTGAGAGTGTCATTTTTATTTTTATTTTTCCCTCCACTGCTCTGTAAATGTCAATACCTTAAGTCTCTGTTACTTTAGTTTGTTAAACTGAGAAATTCATTATTTCATGGATTAAATACGTGTATGATCACCATCTCAAAGACTTTGTGTGCGTGTGTGTGTGTGTGTGGGGGGGGGGGGGGGGGTTAATAAATCTTATTAACTTATGTGAATTAACTTTATTAGTAATTATCAGGTATTACCTACTCAGCAATCAAGAGTGAATTTTACCCAATTTTAATGAGTAAGTAGTTGTTAAATATATACACACATGTTAGATAAATATAACCCAATTTATTTTAGTATTCTATAGCTTTTTATTTCAGTTATTTTATACTCAAAATATGGAATTAAATCTACCCAACAAAAGTAGATGCAAATTGTTACCTCAAATTTATTGGGTAAATTCTATAGGTTACTTTTTTCAGTGGAGTACCTGGAGAGAACCCACGCAGACACAGGGAGAACATGCAAACTCCACACAGAAAGGCCAGGACCTTCTTATTATAAACACTATGAATCATATTACATTTCTGCACTTGTTTTCTTTTTTCAAAATACAGTAATAAGACCTTTAATCGTCTCACAGTGGAGAAACTGCAGTTTGCAACAGCATGCAGAGATGACAAAGATATAATAAATTACAGATATATTGCACATTTTTGGAGTTCTCATTGTGGAGCCTAACAGCAGCAGGAAGGAAAAACCTTCTGTATCTTTCCTTCACACATCGAGGGTGAAGCAGTCCTCAGTTCCGTCAGGTCACCATGCAGGGAGTGGGACTCATTTTCCAGCATTCTTTCACAATTTGAGCCCCATGAATCCTGGCATTGACATTTTGGATTATGCCTGTGCCATCAGGGAAGAAAAAATCCATTGACCTGGTCATTCAGTATATTCAGGTAGTCAGCTGACCTCATTCTTTGGACACATAATGTTGCTGAACCTAGACCTGAGCAACTGCAGCAACCCCAGATCATAGCACTGCCCCCACAGGCTTGTACAGTAGACACTAAGGCATGATGGGTGCATCACTTCATCTGACTCTCTTCTTATCTTTATGCACTGGTCCCCCACTATCCTTGCATTTTTTAATAATGCATTGGGCACTTCTTTTCCCAGTTTTAGTAGTTTCTTCAGTCTCCTTATATTTTCTCTGTTTGATGCATGCCAATGATTTGACCCTTTTCAAACAGACTAACATCTTTTCCACAACCACAGGATGTGTCTTTAGACATGATTGTTTACAAAACGCTGTTGATCAAGGAGTGGAAAATAGCCAGTCTAAATAGTTTACTAATGTGCAGCAGCAGCAGCAGCCAGATAATCTCACTACACTGGTTCAAGGGCACACATAAATAAAGATATGTGCTTAAGATAAGATAACTGAGTTGAGATAAGGTATTACAATTGTAATTCATTATGTCGGCATGCAGTTTTATGCTATACAATATAATCTGTTTGTTTAAAATAGTATTTAAAAAGTCACTCTGAAGTTTGATCTCCATTTTATAGAACTATTGAGCTGAGTCATAACATTCATAAAAATGCATTGGTGCATGTGACATTGAAACACTTTCTAAGTATGTGGGGTTGTTGTATGCCATACTGTTTGTGCTGTCTTATGTCTTTGTGTGTGTCTATTGATTGTGCCAGTCTAGTTTACGCTACTTATGCCCTTTTAAATTGCCCTTCTGGGACGAATGAAGCGAATATGAATTGAATCAAGTCTTGTACAGGACTTTTCACAGATGGGTAATAAAACTAATGACAGGTTACCTATCACATGAAATCTTTTTTGTCCTAACTACTTGTTAAAGTCAGCAGCCCATGTCTCAGGTCAGCGACTGGTGTGATCAAAATCTTCATCCATTCATACACAAACTACCCACAGGATGGAAAGTGAAAACAAAAGCTCACTGACTTTCTCCTCCATTTTTCTTCCTTTCTTCCTTTCTTCTTGTCTAACTGAAAGAAATTTGAGGAAGCGCCATAATAATTCTACTCTGAGGAAGATTCTTTGGTCATTTGTGAACCCTCAACACAGCTTGCAGCATTTGCAAAGCATAGATTCTAGAGCGGTACAACTAAAATAAAAGGAGAAAACGCAGAAGGGAGGTTGCCTCTTCTTCAAACTTCATGTGTGGGCTGACACAACCATCAGTTGATCATCAACATGGCCCAAAATCTGAATTTTTGAGGTTGTATTGCTCAGAAATGAAGACATTTGGAGGTTGACTTGGGCTCTGGGAAGGACAACAAAAACAATAACTCAATAATTGAGAAATAACTTTGCAGAATAAAGAAAAGGGACAATGGACCGTCAATTTAAACCTGGTGGCGTTATCGTTTTACATTTTTCACCTTCCTTCTCTGGACATGACTTTCTCATACGCACAAGTAAATGTAAATATGTGATAAAACATACACACACTCCCAATCAGGATTATGAGCTGCAGAAAGTAGGCTACTTTCTCTCTCCAGCAGGCCCCCTCCCCTTCAGTATTAACCATTTATCCATCAACTGCTTGACCTTTTCGCTTTGGTCACGCACCGTAAAAATCCGACTGCTGACCTCACCTGTCCCTCTCACCTTACACACCTGAGCGCCTACATGCAAGGAGTCGCTCATGATGTGCTCAGGGGCGTGCACAGCCAAGAAGTTGTATGGACGAGAAGCAGCAGCTGAGGAGTGTAGATGACTGTCAGCACATTCCTTCCTCAGTGACTGAAGTGAGAGGAGCTGCAGTGGTGAGTCTTTAAGAAGTTTTTTTTTTCAGCGTTCTATATATAAAATAATAGATTTGCACTCAACAGCAGGTGAGTGCAAATCCATTAAATCCTATACTTTATACAACATTTATACTTTTTTCATTATTATTATTATTTATACTGGTGATTTTTTAAACTGGAGCATAATTGGGACTTTTTCTGGAATATGCTTTTATATTAAGTTTTATATGATTATATTTTTATTTTATTTTATTTTTTCAGTTGGAATCGAACACATCTTTAGTCATGCATTTGTGCATTTGGAAGTAATAAGTTTCTCACACAGAAGTGATTTAGCAATTCATGATCACACAGAATAAACATAAGCTGTTTGGCCGCCACTCAAGCCTCTTTCTGATCCAGTGCGACTACCAGCAGGGCAGAGAAACACCAGCAGAAAGTTTAACCCTTGTGCTACCTTTGGGGTCTCTGGGACCCCAAGTGAATGGACAGACAGATAGAGAGCATGCAGGAGGGAAAGCTCGTAGACACAGCAGATGAGCAAACACAAAGACTAATTAAGTAAAATCATGGTTCATGGGAATAATATAGATTTCTATGTGACGTGGGAACATAATAGTGAAAGTAGCACTGATAACATTAGGTTGTGAGAGTTGTTTCATTTGATAGTTGGCTGAGGATAGGACACACTAGAAATCTCAGTTTTCAGAAATGTTTAATACACTCATACATTAGGAGCAGACGTGGAGTTTGCTCTGAATGTATGGGCAAGCAAAACAGCACAAGCACTAAAACAAATTGAAAAGATTTCCATGGTTAACAACACAGTAATTTTTTTATATTTTTTTTTTATAATTTTCGCATTTAGCAGTGTTTGCGTGAGTGGGTCCACTTTTTATTTCCAAGCAACGGGAGGTATTGATTACTGAACAGTGTTAAGTCTCAATGCCAATCGCACCACAAAACAAACAAGAATCAACGCAGACAATACAGATGAATGCTCAAACAGTGTTTCTATTATATGTGGATCAGCTGTATCTACTCAGAGCAATGTTTTATTGGTGGAACATTGTGGGCCTCCAATCCTTGTCATGCACTTCCAGTGACTGACAGTATGCATTTTCTCTGTGCTATGTCCCTGCTGATGATATTTCAGTTATCCTTATATATCCCAGAGATATCCTGCGTTGGTTGCTAACTGTTTGTAATTCACTCTGACAGACCCACCAATCATCACAATAAAAAAGCAAAACAACAAGGTAGAGGTCATCAAGGTCCAACAATGGGAGATCAATCTGCCAGTGAGCCACAGAGCGTCGGCTTCGTCCTGGCTGACTATGCCGTCTTCGCTACCATGTTGCTGGTCTCTATGGCAATAGGATTGTTCCAGGCACTGAGGAAGAAGCCGAAGGATGCCAATTTTGAGGATTTCTTCACCGGTGGTCGCAGCATGCCAGCTGTGCCTGTTGGCCTGTCGCTCTGTGCCAGTTTTATGTCAGCGGTCCAGGTTCTGGGTGTTCCCGCTGAAGGCTTTCGCTACGGCTTCAAATTCCTCTACATGTGCCTTGGACAAAGCATCAACTCGCTGCTGACAGCTTACCTGTTCATGCCAGTTTTCTTTCGACTGGGCATCACCAGCACCAATCAGGTCATAATGAGCTTCAAATTATTACCCCACTTCTGCATGCATGTGTTGTAGCAATGTTGGATAGAGCAAAACGGACTCACGGGTTCTCAATAGCTCTTTAATACTCCACTAATTACTAATACTAATACTTAATACTGCCTCATGTTTTATTATTATATTGTCCTTAAATTCTTCTCTCGTCTAAAATCAGCTTATGAAACCCTTTCTGACAGTTATTATGATTACTGGCTATATAAATGAATCTGGTATGATCTGGCTCTGACAAGCTGTTGAGATGCACCTGTGAGTCTTCAAACATGGTAAATATGGAAGGTGAAGAAGGATGAGGGATGTGTGAAGGGATATTCTCTGATGTTGTAACGCCGGCCATCTGCCTGTCACAGTATCTGAAGATGAGGTTTGGCAGAGGGATGCAGCTGCTTGGAAGTGTCCAGTTTATTGTTGCAACGGTAAGACAGAGATCGCTGTGTTCTCCATTGCTCATTCACATTGAAGACAAAGTTCAAAGTAGTCAGTGAACTTGATGAAGCAAATATCTGCTATTTGTCATTGTGGTGACTGATTTTCTTATGTGTATTTGTTTTCAGCTGCTTTACACAGGGATTGTCATCTATGCACCAGCACTGATCCTGAACCAAGGTGATCGACCTTTCCATTTTTCTTTGGTTTGACCTTTTTATCAAAATTCCAACATTTAATGTTTAACCCAGCACTTACCAGATTTCCTAATGCAAACATTTTCTTAGACTCTTTTTCATTCGTTCATTTTCTGTAACCGTTTGTCTGCTGGAGGATTCGTATTCAACTAAATTGTCTGATGCTAAGAACTTCTGGGTTCAGAGTTCAGCGTAAATATGAATCACAAAATAATTCATTGTACTTGGAAACCTCCATGGAAACCTATCACTCTGGGGCTTGTGTAATTTTACAAATACGTCTTTTCAAAACACTGATAAGTGAAAAGTGTGCTATAAGCAGTATAACAATGATTATCCAGTAGTCATGTATTTCCTTTTAAAGCCTTTACTGGTTTGAACATATACCAGAATCTAATTTTAAGTTGGTGTCTGTATATAAAATGAACCTCAGTCTTTATGAAATCCAGAGACAAGATTTTGGCATGTGTCTATTGTTTGCAAGACACTGTATATATTCACAGCTGATACTGTATGTCAGCTAGGTATTGATAATTAACTGCATTCCAAATAAGCACTGTTAATGACCAGTATCTATTTTAAGATTAAAAGTGTTCAATTAAAGGGTTATTCCAATTCACTGTTGGTGCACCTGTGATTTTGCAGCTACCGGACTCAATATGTGGGTGTCTCTGTTTTCTACTGGGATCATCTGCACCGTTTACACCACAGTGGTAAGAGCACATCTTCGTATTCCAATCAAACCAGCTGCTTCTTAATGGACTGGTTCCTGTACAGGTGTTTGTGCTTTGACTTGAATTACTCTGCCTTTAAGATAGAGGAAGCAACACGGCCCAGTCCTTCTGTCGATATGCTTACACTTTCTTACTTTTTATTTCATATTTCAGTCATTTTTGACAATTTTTTTAATGAATAAGAAAGGAAAAACATAATTTGGATCACATGCGGACAACAAACTCATCTCAAAGTTTTGTTTAACGTGGGACTGACTGACTGACTGCAGCACAGTCCGATGACATTTGAGGTCTACAAGAAAAATAGCAAAAAGGATTTTTATAACTTTGCGATAACAAAAACGCAACTTCAGTCATATTACAACAAACCTTTTTTTGATTGGCAGTTAAAAAAAAAACACACACAATTTCAAAGAGTCTGTTCTACAAGTAATGATGTGTTTGTCTCCTTGTCTCACTCTCTTTTTGTCTATCTCTTGACACTATCATCTGTGTCCAGGGTGGCATGAAGGCTGTGATCTGGACGGACGTGTTCCAAATCATTGTCATGTTGTCAGGCTTTGTGGCAATCTTCATATATGGTACAGTCCTGGTTGGTGGTCCTGCACAGGTCCTGGAGATCGCGTACAATGGATCGCGGATCAATTTTAATGAGTACAAACATTTTCAGCTGACAAATATTTGCAGGAGCATAAAAAAGCCATTTAACTGCCAGGTTACCAAAGTCTGTCATGTGGTAACAATTGGTTGTGATGGTCTTCTCCAGTTTTGACACAGACCCACAGAGGCGTTACACATTCTGGACCCTCTCTGTTGGGGGTGTAATGGTTTGGCTGTCCATGTACGGAGTTAACCAAGCACAAGTACAACGCTACATCTCCTGCCGATCGGAGAAAGACGCCCAGTGGTGAGTGTAGACCTGACTGACATTAGTTAACATTGCATTTAGGTTGCATAACTAGACTGCGAACCGTCAAGGCAGCATCTGCAGTCTTGTGAACATGTTATGTCAAGTGACTTAACAGCGGCAGCAACTACGTGCAACATGTTGAGATCAAGGCATGCATAGCTCCGAACAAACTCTTTTACCAAGTTTAAAATTTTAGAAAAGATAAAAGTGGCACTGAACATGGTATGAAAATATTTAGTGTTTTTTACTTACAAGACTCAAGTAGGAGAATTTTAGTTTTGACATCCAAATTTTCCACTTCCATATCTCACCTCCTGTAGTGTAGTGTAGTGTATCATGCTTCCTCCTGGAACATTTCAAACCAGAAATTAAAAGGCTTCTTTAGGACAATGGCCATTTGCTGGGGCTCAGTAGGTAGAGCAGGTTGACCATGAACCAGAGGGTTAGAGGTGTGATCCCTGAAATGTGCCACATGCCAAAGTGTCCTTGAGTAAGACACTTGTCCTTGTGCTTGTGTGGGCGAATGAGTAGATGTGTCTATGACTATAAAGTGCTTTGAGTACCAAGAGAGAAAAGCACTAAACCAAGGCCATTTACTATTTAATAACCTAAAGATAATCAAATGACTACACAACTCTGAGCAAGCAAGGAAGGAAGGAACAGGAAATGCATAGTCATAGCAAAGTGCACCCAAAGCCCAAATTGCTTGCCTTTGTATAACCAAATGGATTGGAGGCTGAAGTTAATACTTGACTCACTGCTAACCATACCACCAAGCTAATTTAAAATAAGTTCCCCCAGAACCTAATTTAGACACTCTAGTGGAAATGCGGTGGAAATGCACTCGTAAAAGGTTCCTAATCCATGAGTTTGCACAGTGCAAATGCTGCTTTTGTTGCTCAACAGTTTGCTTCACTAGTCATTGTTGGTGCAGTTTCAGATTGCTATCTAAACAGTCTCATCTCTTTGCATGATGACACCTTAGACAAGTTTGTTTATCAATCAAATAGTCGCCATTCTAATTATTGAAGGGATTGGTTTCACATTGTCACAGTATATTACCACTGTTGGATGTCTCCATTACATTATGTGCTTTAAATTTTTAATATCAAACCAGTAACTACTGCTTGCTGCTACTGGAAGCCAACTGCTCCTAAGCCAAGAAATATACAGCAGTTCCTTCAAGCTTAGTCAGACCATGAAGCAGCATTGTAATTGTTTTGTGATGTTTCCTGACTGTTGTAGGAACAAATTAGAACATTTATTTTTATTCTCCCTTTAAAACTCTTAATTTCAAAAATAGGTATGTCATTTCTTGACCTCTTCATAAACATAGCTTGAAATCACAGATTTAGGTTACTGATTAATCACCTGCCAAATCTGTGTTATTGTTCCCGTAGCAGGGCACCAAGTAAACAGGGTCGACCTGGTGTTTGCTTTTGATTGCAGGGCGCTGTTTGTGAACCAAGTGGGTCTTTGCCTCATTGTGTCCAGTGCAGCAACCTGCGGCATCGTCATGTTTGCTTACTACAACGGCTGTGATCCGCTGAAGTCTGGCATGATTTCTGCCCCTGATCTGGTACTGACATTATTCCAGAAAAAGTATTTATTTATTTTTTTACTGACCCATGAGCAGAGAACGAAGGTGTGCATGATTTGAGTGACGCAGGGTTTGAAGACTGTATCTGTAATTGTTGAGTGAACTGTGTCAGCTGGATATTTCTGATGTCAATCTCCGGGCTTGGCTGAAACATTATCACATTCCTTTGACAGCTCCAGCCGTCATTTTAATTTCTTCTGGTTTATTTTTCAAGTGCTAACTTTATTAGTTTATCTCTCCAGTGCTTTGATATTGCCAAGGTCAAACACTGAAGTTTATTTTACTGACTGTCAACAGGATAAAGAGCCACACAATATTAAACTAATATTAACATTTACTCATTCACTTTTATTTCCCTGCTTGTCTGATGAAGTACATGCCCTACTTCGTGCTGGACATTTTCAAAAGTCACCCAGGATTCCCAGGTCTTTTCCTTGCCTGCGCCTACAGTGGGACTCTGAGGTATTTCAAAATTCTCCAAACTTTACTCACACCAGGTTACTGTACTTGTGCACCAATCTGAGGGAATTGTATTTTACTTCTTTATTTATTTTTTACATCTTTATGTTTCAATTCTTCTGGATTTCTTGTCCACTACATTTATTGGACAGCTATGCATTCCTCATTTGACAGATTATTAGGTTAGGTACCCTATTAAGAACAAATGCATTCTAGCATAACTGTCCTGCACTAAATTCCTCTTCATGACTGCCCAGTTTATGTTAAAAGAGCGTAAGAATTCAACTGTTTTTGTTATTTAGCCTAGCCCACAGACTGAAACATGTCGATGCAGCCCACAGTCCCCAACCCCGTGGTCTCCAAAACGGAAATACCTTCTTGCACTCTGCCTTCCTCTGTGACCGTGATAGTTATAGAATTATTTGAATAACAAAATAAGATCAGTCTTAGTCAGTGACCTCTAGATGTGGGATTACTTGTTACCAACAAGTGTTTCTTCAACAGCACGGCCTCTACAAGTATCAACGCCATGGCTGCAGTGACGATGGAGGATCTGCTGAGACCTCACCTGCTCCACATGTCCCAGAAGAAGCTGGTCCTTATTTCCAAAGGACTGTGTAGGTTAAGTCTTACTGACTGCTGAAGATCATGTGAAATGGGATTGTATTTAAAGTGGATTAATCTAATTAAAACATAAATCAACCAGACAACATCTGTAAAACGTTTGGTCCCAGCTTATTGTAATAACTCATATTGTGTATATTTCTACCACCCCCTTACCGTGTTTAAGTCTCTCCTGTATCTTTTAAGCGTTCCTGTATGGAGTTGGCTGCATCACCATAGCTGCTCTGTCCTCCTTCCTGGACTGGGGAGTTCTTCAGGTGCAACATTCACAGCACATACTGTGTTACATGACACCTAATTAATAATGCAACCACCATATTTGTAGAAATCCAACAATATAAGAGTTAAAGAACACTGTTTGTAGTGTTACAATTGCATATTGTTTAGTAGTTTGCCGTATTAGGAACGATTGAACAGAATAATCAAATGTATCATTTCAGCTTTATTTTTTATTTAATTTTAATTTCACATCTTATCAAAAATATATGAGACAAATGTAAAATTCATGGGCTTCTGAGCGATTACTTAAACTGAACTGCAATATAAGACTGAGTTTGTTTTTGTTTTTTGTAATGAAGTTCTGATTTTCCATCTCATCCACTGTCCTCTCTCTTCAGGGATCGTTCACTGTCATGGGTGTGGTCAGTGGCCCGTTACTAGGCGTCTTTATTTTGGGCATGTTTTTCCCAGCAACAAACAAACTGGTGAGTGAATTAATAGCCATACTGTACATACTCTGAATTGTGCGTGAAGGCCAGAGGACTCAAATAATGGCTTGTGTTTGAATTCATTACAACTTCTCACATGAAAAAGACTTGAGATGAGAAGTATCAGTTTCTGATAGTATATATAAGTATCTGAACTAGTTTTCCACACAATCTCCAGTTGTGTGGACAAATAAAAAACACACAGGTCTTTTACCTAAGAATAAAGTATTGCACTTTCCATGTTACTCACACCTCACTGTTAAACATCCCAGACATCACTTTCCAGAAATTCATGAATGGTGGTAAATCAAATAGAAGTTCTGTCTTATCAAATATAGCCCTGAACACCTTTCACAGCTTTCTATTGTTTCCTTTATCTGACAGTTTGTTGGGGGTAAATTTACTGGAATACACATTTGCTTTCTGACCTCCTTCTATTCACAGACTTCCGACTGATGTGTTGCAACTCTTTACTTCGTGTTGCCTCAGTTCTTCTGTTAAAAGCTAATATATTAGCCCTGGTTCAAAAAAGGACAAATTAAGACACATAGGCCAATAATGTGCATTATGAGCTGAATGTTGTTAGTCTTATGGGTTGAGGGCAGGTGCCTCTGTGGATCATCCCACAGATACTTGATCAGTTTGAGATCTAGTGAATTTGGAGGCCAGGTCAACACCTGGGTGCCTGGTCTGGTCTAAGTTACATCCACATGAATGCCAGGTCCAAAAGTTTCCAAAATGGTCAATGTTATCCACTTCTCCTATCAGTGGCATTCGTCCTGTGGTCTTTGTAACTTTTTTCTGACTGCTTTGGTTTTGTCAGGCTGATGTCTTCTGTTTGTGGAAGAAGAACTAGAAAAGCTAAGAGGCAGTCAAACGGCTCAAATGTCTTTGCTGTCTACCCAACATGTGGATCAGAGCATGTTAATGAGACAAAAATAAATGCACTAGACAAACAAATGAACCTTTAGGCATTGAAGTGGCTGATGCTCAATAATGTCTCATCTGATAGATTTTATTATCTGTCTTCCAGGGGGCATACTCAGGGATATTAGTGGGATTCTGTGCCTCTCTGTGGCTGGCTGTAGGTTCAACTCTTTATCCACCCAGTGAGGAGACCATGGGCGTCCTGCCCAGCTTCACAGACAGCTGTGCACTCAGAAACATCACCCTGAACAACAATCCTGACCCGGAGGAACAATACATCCTGACCCCGCTTCACCCCGATAACAAAGGGTCAGTGAGTTCACCAAACCAAAAGCTGTCACACTGCTGTCTCTGTTTCTTCCTATGATGTGGACTCATTTATAATGGATGTATTTACTTAAGGATATCATTAATGATGATTACAGTTTGTGCTCAAGAGAGAAAATCTGTTCCTTTCTCCATGACCTGCTTTCTTCATGGCCTGTTGGTTGAGTTTACATAAACATCACATAAAGATGCCACTCAATATGTTATTAACTATAAAACATTGAATAATATCTTAAAAACAAAATGTTTACTCTGTTTCTTTCCAAAAACTAGGGGTTTGCTTGGCTTTTACTCCATGTCCTACCTCTACTTTGGTGCCTTGGCAACTAGCTTAGTCGTACTGGTTGGGCTGATCGTGAGTTATGCAACAGGTAAAAAAAAAAAAATCATTCACAGGTTTCAGACAGAATTGAAATGAGCATCCGTGACACATAACTCAGAAACTCCGATCTTCTGTCAATAAACCAGCAATTTATCTTGTTTCCCTCATACCAAAGGGCCAACAAAGAGGAATCAGATTAAAGAAGGTTTGCTGTGGTGGGACCTGCATAAAAAGACAGTGGATGATCCGTCAGAACAAGGAGTAAGTACTCTAGTATATTCTAGGGCATTTGTGCTGGCAGCTCCCCAGTGTTAAGTAAAATGTATATGCTTGTATTATATCACAGGAAACGTGTAGCTTTATAGCACCACTGCGATGTTAAGTAACAAGGTCATGGGGTTCAAATTTCCTTGTGAAGTGTGCATGATTCTCCATTTAATGAGAGCTTCCATAAGCTTAAGTCATGCAGTTCATAGCTCTGAGAAATTCAGAGTATTAGAGTTGTATCCCACGTGCAGCACTAACATATACTGTGCTATTCATTACTAATAGGAGACGTGTTTAAACGTGCTGTCTGTGTTTGTTTTTAAGACCCGTCCCATGTCCAGCATGCTTCCCTGCATTCGGCACGGTGCATGCTGGGATACAGCGCTGCCGCCTGTGAGAATGACCGAGATTAACCTGGTAAAGAGACTACACAGATAAATAAATGAACTATTTTATCCCCGTTAGTAAAGCTTGCACCGTTTTACGGGGGCATTGTAGAGCACTCAGTTTCAGTGCTGTTTTAAAACCAATTTATTCATTTCCAGGGAGAACGGCTGGCAGATAAACCACAGATTGTGCCTTTGATGCATGTGCACACCGATGACGCAAACGCAAAAGAGGAATGGAAGATTAAATCACACCTCAAAGTTTAGGATTTGAAATGTAATATACTGTGAACAGCGTGCATCACAGTATTAACTTATAGGCTGCGTCTTTTTTCCTCTCCAGTTTTGTCTCTGTGTCTCTAATTGCTCTGTAAGTCTGCACCACTTTAGGAGCTGCATTTACGCCTTTATGATATATATATAGACTATAATAAAATCCCTTCAGGTGTGATGACAGGCCCTTTCATCTGGAGATTCACTGTGGTATGTTCCCTATTTGTAACAATGTACACCTGCACTTCAACCAGCGTAGCTGTCTGATGTTACTGTGTGTGTGTGTGTGTGTGTGTGTGCACATGTACTTTTCAATTCAGCTCGTTTCCTCTTCATGAACTGTGTAACCGTGCCTTTACATGTATCGTTTTACTTAGGGTCTTCTATTAAAAGCTGATATGTACTCAATACGCACTTAAAGTTCAGTTGCTGGTGGATGAATGCTCACTATATATGGGGTCATGTTCACCGTGTTCAAAACAAAACTATGGACAACCCCCTTCTGGTGGTATTCACCTCCTTGTAAGTGGAAATGTTGTGACGTGTTTGCTGACATTTCCAGAAATGCAGGAGGTTGGTGGTATGTCAATCTATTGTTATGTAGTCCTGTAGAATTGTCTTTTATTCATTCATTTATCTTCTGCAACTGTTAGTCCTGTGAAGGGTCACTGGGCCTGGACAGGTCGCCTGTCCATTGCATGGTTAACTCAGAGAAACAGACCTGTAGAGTTATCTTTGTAATAATGACGCATTTGAGGGAAATACAGACTTCCTACACTACTATTTCCTACATTAGGTCACCCTGTGACCTACTTTGCCTTGGTGGCTACTTGACTCCAGCACTTGCCAGAGTTGTGTACACGACTTCCCTTATCATAACCATTCTTTCACAAGCCTTATTTGAAGGCAAGCATACATGAGCTTCGACCCTTGTGGCATTTAAAAGTGGATGCCAAAGTGTCACCTTGTTGGTGAAGTAAGGCTGCCTTTACGTGGGGCTGTGTTTAACAGAGTGCACAAGAACTGCACTTGTGATAAAGCCCCCTCTTGTGGTCCCAAATTTGGTTGCACGAAATTTTCATTAACATTTGAGTCTACGAGTTGGTAGATGTTTGCTTTTATTTCCAAATACAGTGGAGGAGGGTAGCATGTTCATATTGTAATTTGGCGTAGTGTTTTTTTGTTTGGGTTTTTAAATTTCAGGAAAATGTTGATATTCCCTACAGACTCATTATTACATTATGCATTGTGCTTGTTAGCTTTCTGGGGCCAACATTTATCTAGTGTGTTTTCACAACACAGCAGCACCACTTCCTCTAACCACAAGTTCATGGCCAACATTTGAACGCAGCATTGTGGCTGCAAAGTGATGTTTGTGATGCTGTTACACCGTGTATTCACATTTATCTCCTAATTCTGCATTTTTCTCACAGTTGCAAAACTTACACCGGCTGGTTTAAACTAACAATTGTGTCGCTGTACAACTACCACTGGAATTAGCAACATAAAATGTCAAAGAAACACCTTTTCTGTATCTTCAAGTAGGTTTTACGGTACACACTCAACACACACTTATAAATAAAACCTATTTCACATATGAACATTTTTGTCACTGCATTCATTCTTTAAATCTACCAACACTAACCATGTTCAGTGTACCAAAAAATGTCTTGAATGTTGGTGATGCAAACTGTTTTTTTTTTTGTGTGCATGTCAAGTGAGAAATTGATCATATCCCGAAATCTGGATCATCACCTACTTCAGTCAATACCTTTAATCCATTTTGCTGATCAGTCCATTACTGAAGGTGCTCCTTAAGCATCTGTTCAGTATTTTAGTATGAAACCATACCTCGGAGTCAGTACGACACTTTTTAAACCACAAAACCGGGACCTTAGAATAAGAATAGACTACCCCACCATTATTAGCGTTATATGGATTTTACAGATTTTGGTGTATACTGACCCCTGGTGATGGTTAAATGAAATTTTAGATGACCCACGTGGTCGTATCCATCATGGCTGCAAAATACACCACGAAGTACAAAAGCGCTTTATATCACATGATGGTCATTTATTGCATTCTAAATCTTTCATCCATTCTTACAATACAAAAGTAAACATGGCATTATCATACACTTTTCCAGATTACACTGGTAGGCCACGCAGCATGTCTGTCTTTTATTGTTGTGCTTCCGTGCACGTTGGTCCTGAATCCCTCAGCCGACCTCCATGTCGTCGCCGCTGCGGCATTCCTCTTAAACCCGGTGCTTCACCACTCATCCGCGGCCCTGTTAGAGTCCTCGTCGGCTACAGCACAGTCCAGGCGCTGAACACCGGGAAGCGCCAGGTCCCTTTCGTTAAGCTTTTCCAGAAACGAGGAAAGCAGTCGTTTGTTTAAATGGTCCGTCAGGGTTCTTTCCTCCTCGACACGCTCCTTGGGCACATTTATCCCCGGCTCCATTCCTTCCTCCTCCACCTCCTCCACGGTGTCTGCGCTCAACTGCGGCGGGGCAGACTGGTGGTTCAAGGGCAAGCCGTTCGGTTGTTCACCTTCCCCGGACTGCTGTTCCGTCCAGCTCCCGACGTCCGCCCCAGATTCCGTCTCCATCCTTGATATTAAAGTGGTCTGCAGGGCGGCATTCTCCAGCTCCTTTAGGCGTTTACTGTGGAGGCCGCAGGGAGGAGGTTCATTACCGGCCGGGTTGTTGTTGTTGTGAGGGGGTTCACCAGTTTGCTCCATCATGCTCTGCGTCAGGAGTGCAGCCCGTAGATATAAAAGAGCAGTGGCTCACTCTGAGAGGTGTCGCCCCCTCGTGGCTGTCGGTAGTACTGCGACATGTCTGGTGTCAGTCCCTTAACTCAGTCACAACTTCAACACACTCAGTTACAAGTTAAAGCCGTACATCCATCAGTCAAAAAATAAAATAACCTAATGCATAAATTATTTTAAATTATGCTATTCCGATTTCTATTGAAAGCTAACTTGCAAAATTATTATTATTACTGAGTCAAAGAGAGTTCAATGCACTGCAACTGAACAACACATGCAGATATACAACTGCACATACTCACAACACAAATGAATACCGTAACATATTGAAAATACTGACAACATCAGCAAACACAGAAACAAAGGTGTGGAGAAGTGGTTAGAGAAGCAGTTCTGGGATTGAAGGCTCACATCCCCTCATCCATGACTGATGAGCAAGCACCTAACCCAGGTGGCAGCCGATGGTGGCAGCCCACTGCTCCCAGTGCTCCGATTACTGTGGGCATGACTGGGTGGGTCAAACACAAAATTATTTCCCCGTGGGATCAATACAGTGACTGGAAACACAGTGCAAACTCACAACAGGTACAAATAAGAACGAAAATGTTTTTAGTGTGCCCTAAAAGTAACAAACCTTGCTAGGATGAGCGTGTTGTTCAAAGCTGGAATCTGGAGTTGTGGACCTGACAAATTGCTACTCTAGCTTTTCCGTTCAAATAATCTGATAAAATTGGTTGTAATGTGTTAATGTTCTTGAGTTGTAGTGAGTTTAATACTCTCTCTCTCTCTCTCTCTTGGCATTTAAATGTGTCAACATGTGTCTCATTATTGTCAGTGTACTTAATCTGCTGAAAATTACATAACAATAATAATAGTATTCACAATAAGTAGAAAATATATGATGGACACTGGAATGTGACAACGAGTCAAAGATGACAGAGATGGCATGTCCATCCAAACCAAATTCATGTGTCACATTTTCAGATAACATTTCATTTTAGGATTTGTGGCTTAAGTAGAATGGCCATTAAAAGTTTGACATACAGTATGTTACAATATTTCCCTATGTGCTGCACTTATTTAGCATTTATTGACGGTGACAGATAAAAACAAAATATACAACCTCATGATATCTTTCATAACGTCAGATTGTGTATTTTGGTGAGTGATTTATTTTGAATGCTCTGTTTGACTGGTGTATGAAGGAGGTTCTTTTAAGTCGGGGTCCTTCGTCTGCTGAGCATCCATTAACTCATCAGAGTTTTTGGTCGCATTGAGCTTCCGTTGAACACGAATCCGTTTCCATAGCGACTGTCCATGGTAGAGGCGAAGGAGCTAGCAGTTAGTTCGCGCATAACAACAACGGGTAATTAAGTCCTCAACCGTAGATACAATATGCTCCGTTTGACAACTGCCTATCAGTTAGTTGAACTATAATGTATATTTATAAGTTAGCCTAATGTTAGCCACCAGCGACTCAGAGTGTTAGCTTTCTGCTAACATCCAGCTAGCGGCAAGATCGCCAGACTATGTAATCACAACTGTGTTACTTAAACCGAGGCTACTTTTTCAGGCACGATTGTTGGTCGAACAAAAAGGTAAGATATCCAAAATTCATGAAATTCATGCCAGCGGAGAATGATATAACTGTGTATAACTGTTAACCGTCACTTACTTAGGATGTCGATTTAAGTCAGGATCTGTCTGTTTTTACTTTGATATGGACAGTGGTTCGTTTTTCATGTATTTTGATATCAAAATTTCGTCAGAGACATTTGGAG
Organism: Planiliza haematocheilus; assembly: GCA_005024645.1. NCBI lineage: Eukaryota > Metazoa > Chordata > Actinopteri > Mugiliformes > Mugilidae > Planiliza > Planiliza haematocheilus. The sequence goes on from SRSE01000306.1 coordinate 997,880, forward strand.
TTTGGGCAACGACACAGGCAATACTTACGTGCAGAGCCGGTGCCTTGTTTTCCGGAACTCATCCCTGTTTTGCTTTCAGAGGAAACACATTTGTACATTTTGATTGCTGGACAAAATGTCATTCAGAGACTTAAGAAGTAAGTGATGTGTTTTATCTTCTTCCTGTTGTATGTGATAAACATTAAACATGAAATGTGTAATGGAACTGTGTCATATTTGACAGATTTCACAGAAATGATGAGGGCCTTGGGATATCCTCGCTTGATATCCATGGAAAACTTCAGAACACCCAACTTCACTCTCGTGGCAGAAATCCTAATATGGCTTGTAAAGAGGTATGATTGAGCTTAAAAACACATTCTGGGGAAATCCTGCCAACATTTAAAATGATGCCATGATTTCTTTAATTGGAATACATGTCCTACTTACTTATCAGCTGAAATTACAATCAGATATCTATATTTTTACTCTGATATGCTTAACCTCCACCATGTGTAGACAGTATAGTCAAAAATGCTGTGTTACATCTGGCATTTTGTCATTTGCTTCCTATCCATCTCTTTCTCCATGTAGATATGAGCCTCAGTTTGATATTCCCACTGATGTGGACACAGAGTCAGACAGAATATTCTTCATCAAGGCTGTGGCAGAGTTCATGGTAACGTCTTGTCTTGCAGATTGTGCCTTTTATGCCTGTCAATAGAAGGCTTGCTGTTTGTCAGTTTACCAGTGTCTCATGTGGTTATAGGCAACAAAGGCTCACATCAAGTTGAACACCAAGCGTCTCTACCAGGCGGATGGTTATGCAGTGAAAGAGATGCTGAAGATCACCTCAGTACTGTACAGTGCAATGAAAACCAAGCAGATGGCTCTGGGAGAAACAGCTGAGGAGGACAATAACAAGTTCAAGTTTGACCTTGGCTCACGGGTGAGGTCCAGGTTTTTTAACTAAGCTGTCAGTAGTAAGACGTTTGAAAAGTGATGTACAGTGACATTTAGTTTGTGACACTTTTTTTTAAAGCAAATATTACGTAATTTTGCATTTGGAATTGTGCCCTAAATTCAAGTTGGTTTAATTATCTTCTGTTGAACTTCTATTTGGAGACTTTATCTCTAATCCACACAGACTCTCAGACAGTGTAATCAGTACATAATGTTTGACTAAACAATCCCATATTATTTTTACCCTCTTACTTTGATATGAGAGTAACATTTTCATCTTTCTTTTTAATTTTTGTTGCTGTTTTTTTTCAAATTAATCTTATATGAAATCGTAGTTAGTAGGGACATCTATGTGTGTCTAATTTGTTCTCACTTTGTCTTCATTTCAGATCTCAGATCTTAAAGCAGCCCGGCAGCTGGCATCTGAAGTCACTTCTAAAGGAGCCACACTATATGATTTACTGGGGAAAGAGGTGGACCTAAGGGTAAGGGACAAAACAGGAGTGTGTTTTTGATGTTTGGAATGGTTTTGAATTTATTGATGTCAGTGTTGGTTTTGGTATTCTTTGCTGCATTGCCTCCCAAGCAACGTTTAAAACCTCAGTTATTATGTTCTTATTGCTGGTGAGCATGAGTGGGTCTCATTTTTCTGTAAAGTTGTCTCAGGTTAGAGTAACAGCTTTGCGAGAACAACTGTGCATTTGCAATGCAGTAGGTTTGAAAAGGCATCAGTGAGAGTGGTGCAGGAGATGACTTTGGTGACTCTGTGTCACTTACAGGAAATGAGAACTGCAGCCATTGCCAGACCCCTGGAGGTCAATGAGACAGAAAAGGCCCTCAAAGCTGCAGTTAAGGAGGTTTTGGTGTGTATTGTTTTTTGCAGATTTGCATTTCACTCCCAAAGTCTTTCTACAAAAAACATTAAGGATCTATTTAATATTTTAAATACTGGACCACTGAACTTGCCACTATGCTTTTGTGTTCAAGGAAAGTGTGGAAAAGACCAAAGACATGCTGAGTAACGTTGTTTCAGATGAGGCCAGTCTGGACGCCAAGATAGAAAAGAAGAAGCAAGAGCTGGAAAGGAATCGGAAGAGGCTCCAGACGCTGCAGAGTGTCAGGTCAGTTGATGACTTGACAGGTAGCAGACAGGCAATGTGCCAAGACTGACCATATTTTCAAGGGAAAATCAATTATTAGATTCTATTTTGATTTTAATTATTTGCCCAGTAAGCCAAAAAGCAGCAGTTAGACTTCTTTATGCTTACTTTCTTCAGCTTTCAGCAAGCCATTAAACAAAACCTTCACTGATTAATAGGTGTGCCTTTGCTCCTCACCATGCAAATGGTTGCAAAATAAGTTCTTCCTCATTTGATCTATTAGGCCAGCATTCATGGATGAATATGAGAAGATTGAGGAAGATCTCCAGAAGCAGTATGATACCTTCGTGGAGAAGTACAGGAACCTCACGTTCCTGGAGTCTCAACTGGATGAATACCATAGACTGGAACAGGAAAGGTTTGAGGTGTGTCTGTCAAACATTCAAACACACCTTTCCTTAAATATATTTCAGTACTATCTCAGTAATGCTTAGCATAACCAAGCCACTGGTATTGATCTGAAAAATGTGGACTATTATTAAGAATATTGACACTTTTTTGTGAATTGAAGGAAGGAAATCACTTATACTGGCCTAAGATGAGAGTGACAAGAGTCCATTGTCCTTGTCTTATGTTTTGAGAGTAGTTTCCAAGCTACAATTGTTTTTATCTTATTTCCACTACCTGTCCATAAAAATGGTCAATCACTGGCCTGTGATAACGAAAAGAAAGATGCTTATTAATCATCTCTGGAGATGGAAAAGGCAAGCGTGGTGGAAATAGCTGGTAAACTGCTTGGCATAGGCCTCCTCTCTGTATAAAAGAGTGTAGCGATTGATTTTAACACTGAAACTGCCTGAACATACAGTAGTGTTTTACAGATGTCCTGTCTCCCCTGCAGGAAGCTGAAAACACTCTGAGGGTAATGCAGCACAAACTGAGAGAGGAAGAGAAGGACCTGATGAAGGGTTCATGTGAGATGAACAGAAAGAGACACGCAGAAAAATCATTATCCAAATCCTTTTTATGATGATACAGAATGACTATCAATATTATATTATATTATATTCTTTTTCTGCAGTGAAAGATGAGGACTCTGACATGGACGTTCCAGAGGACGAAGGTTCAGACAGTGACATTGAAGAGGTGCGACCTTCCAAGCCACGGCCCACAAGAAATGGCATCATGGCAGGTACGCAGAAAAGGGAATATTGTTTTCTTGTTTAGTGTTCTGTGATCTGAATTAGTTACATTAAAGCTGTAAAAGTTTAAGAATCTTAAGCTACCGACAACATGTACTTGCTTGCATTCAAATTCTGCATTGCTTTCTCTTTTTATTAACCAAGGGAGAGGAGGACGTTTCATTGGGAACATGCAGGGTGGTGACAGTGATGAGGTTAGTAATGTCATAACTATTACTTCTACCTCTTTTCATTTTGTGTCCCTCAAGTGAAGTGTTAAGATTCTTTAAGGTTTTCTGTTTTACTCTTTATTTTCCCAAATGGTGGTCACTAAGAAGGACTTGCTGTTGTTTCTTTGCTATTTTCAGTCATTCATCTTGTTTGTTTGTTCTTGTTTCTGACCTCACCCCTTTTGGTTTGCAACTTACCGTCCTTATACTTTTTTTTCTGTTGTTGCCACTCACTTCATATCCCCTAAGGCCTCTTTAGCTGTTTCCAGAAGGTCAATTCCGTGTGCCAAAAAACAGCGGAAAGGAAAGGTTTGTGGCGGAGTAGGCTCTAGTTCATGTCTTGTTCCACCTTGAGTATTTAAAGAAAAAAATCCATCCTCAAATTGGTAAAGAGGCTCTTCATGCAGGAAAAAGGATTGCTCTTCATCAGCTGCCTAAAATGTTCATACAGGTAACAAGGTGGAGTTGAAGGAGAATTTAGGCCAAAGCTCGTGGACCTGCTGAGACAGAAGCAGACGGTGGTTTAAAATGTACACACTCTGTGTCATACCATAAAGGACGCACACGCTATACAGTATAGTGTCTATACAAGACACTGCAATATTTTTAAGAGTAATAAAGTTTGACTTCAGGATGGATTTTTCCTTTAAATTAGGTTATTGCTTAGTCCTGGCGGATATTTTAAGGTGCAGGGATTTCCTTGCGGGTTTTATTACAGAACTGATTAGTCCCTCTTATCTGACTGAAGTAGTTAGGACATTTTAGAAGGTTCTGTGTTTAGTTGGAATAAAAACATCCCCATTCTGTGGGGTTTGACACTGTGTGTTCAGTAGTTACCCAAGGAGGTTTGACATTGATATTTAATCATGTGACTGTGGTCTAAAGACAGACAGCTACTCTTTTTGTAGTTGCTGTGGTTGTCACATATCACACGTGTCCATGTTTGTCCGCCGTTTCAGACTGAAGACAGCGAAATTGATGTGGACGAGGATGATGAGGAAGATGAGGAAGGCGAGGAGGAGGAGGAAGAGGAGGAGGAGAGCAAGGATTTGGAGGATGACAGTTTGGAGGGCCCTTTGTCAGGTGGTAATCGTTCCTACAAGGGAGCCATGAGGCCCCCTGTGCTGGAGGAAAGTGACAATGACTTCTAATGAAGAGCACACAGACTGTACAGATGAGCTCCAGCTGTTTCTGTGTTCCAAGCCGAAGATCCCATCTTGATCAGAAGGATGCATGACTATTTACATCAATTAGTTTTTTTTGAACTTTTACCATCCATATAGTTCCCGTTCTTATCATAATAACATAATAATGGTTCAATTTTACCATCTGACTCTTCTGTGTCCTTCGATTTAAATATAATAACAATGTAACAGTTTATTTTATTGCCAGTCATGTGTTGAAAAAAAATTGTATAGCTAATACCTGAGTGGTGGGTTTTCTTTGTACAATTTGCATTTAAATTTTCATTAATAATAAAGAAATAGATTCAAAATGCTGAATGCACAGTATGATCAAAAAGGACGTCTAGACGGAACAGCTGCAGTGTTAATTTCCTATCAATGATCCAGAGAAACGTGTAGGAGGCATTAAACGGGAATTGATTGGAACAGGTTACATTGTGAGCATGTGGTAACTAGAAATTAATTCAAAATCATTAAGTTGTGTGGGACATGATATTCGGTTTATGACAGCAATTTTGTTTTAGAGTTATAAGGTAAACAGTAAAATTTGTTGACATTTAGATATAGGGGTTCAAGTAGAAAACTGACCTGTATTATTAATGTGCAAAGTCCTGAGTACTGAGAAAGAATAATACAGGTAAAGAAAGGAAGCGTGGAGGCGTGACGTCATCAGAGTGCGCGCTGGTTTCGGAGAGGAGGTGGCGGGTGCCTCTTCGAAACACCAGTAACTCGTCGTCTCGTTACGACCTGGTTTTCCTATCATACTGGTAATGAAACCACATTTATGTCCCAACATTTACGTATTGCGATGATTGCCCTTTTGGGTAAATTCCGGCTAAATAGTGCAGGGAACGCTGGGCTCGGTAACAAGTAAACATGTCTGGTTTATCAGGCTAACTAGCTAATGCTAACTAGCTACACGGACAAGCAAAACTGCAGTCATCCGTATAATTTTAGAGTTTCTTTAACCTCCTCTTAGTAAGCGCAGGCGTTTGGTAAACGTCGTGCTTAAATAGTTATTAACACGGCAGCCCTCTAACAAGAGTAACTGGCTTCTGATACACGTTACATTAAATTGTAGTAGGTACCTTTGCAATCTGACTGCTCATCTGTCTATAGTCCTGAAAGAGCTGCTGCACTTCATCTATTGTCATCACAGTGAATATTTAACAGTGGTAGATTTTCATACTCAACATCCAAAAGCCACAAAAAGCTGACCATATCAGTGTTGTGCAGCTGTCCAGAAAAATATTTTGCTAGTCAAACTACCTCCCTTGTTTTTCTCTGTCCCTTCCAGCTAAAAGGCAGCTGTTGGGATGCCAAAGAAGTTCCAGGGCGAGAACTCCAAGGCTGCCACAGCCAAAGCCCGCAAGGCTGAGGCCAAGGCGGTGGCAGATGCCCGTAAGAAGCAGGAAGAGGAGGATGCCCTGTGGCAGGAAACTGACAAGCATGTGCTCAAAAAAGGGCAGAGAAAGGTAATCTTTATGATCATAACTAAGCTGATTGGCGCCTGTGGTAATATTAAATACTGAAATGTTTAGGGCTGACATGGAAACAAACAGGAAAAACTTTGGAAAAATTATATTAAAAATAAAATTCACTGTATTCAGTTTTCGTGATTATTCGAAGCCTATTGGTGGCTCTCATTCGTTACGCTCGCATATCCACAGACTAAGCCTGGTTTGGATTAAATCTTTATACTTCCAGGTGGGACAATGAGTTGATGATTTAGCAAACTGGAACATGATGGTGTAAAGAACAATAACAACAGTGCAAATAAGAAATGCATAACAAAAGGTGTTAAGTAGACTCAAACATGAACAAGTAGGTAATGTGAAAAACATCAACCATCCGATCTACTAATATCTACTGAACTTCTTCAGTAGACTTCAGTAAAATGAAGCCCTGATATTATCGAGATGTCCAACAAAAGCTACTATGTAGGTTTTCTTTTTAGTATCCTGTACAGAATTATGTTTGTTTGATTCCTAATCCTTAGTCATTTCAGGGGAGCATAATTCATGTAATTTAATGTGCAGTAAAACATGTAGGTTGGCAAAATAACCCCTTTTCACCTCACCTGCAAATATTTTCGTCCGCTGCAGGATGACAAGGAGAAGAAGAGACTGGAACTCCTTGAGAGGAAAAAGGAAAACCAGCGACTTCTGGATGAGGAGGCTGCCAGACTGAAAGGCAAGTCCCAGAAGGAGGCTGCTGGAAAAGTGACTCGTGCCCAGATCGAGGAGACGCTTCAGAACGAACAGCAGCAGCAGCAGCAGCAGGAGCAACAGCTCAAGCCCAAAGGTACATTTCAGCTTGAAGATATTGACCGCTGGTTAGAGTAAAGTGGAGATCCAGTATTCCAGTTATTATCACGTCATGTTTCGAAATACATTTCTTCCCTCAGAAAAGAGCCATCTGGATATGCCACTGGAGGAGAACGTGAACAGAATTATCCCTGAAGAAGGAACTGTGGAAGCCAGAACAATAGAAGATGCCATCGCTGTACTCAGGTACCTAAAGTGTGCATGTCATCCTGTTGGCCTTGTTGCTTGCAGAAAATGTTATCACTTTGTTATCACTGATCCTGTCTTCCAGCACGGGGCCTGAGGACATGGATCGCCACCCAGAGCGGAGGATGAAAGCAGCATTTGCTGCTTATGAGGAGGAAAACATGCCTCGCCTAAAAAAGGAGAACCCCAACATGAGATTGTCGCAGCTGAAGCAAATGCTGAAGAAGGAGTGGATTAAGGCACCAGAGAACCCGCTCAACCAGCGCTTTTCCTCCTACAACACAAAGTGAATGCACTGTTTCCCCCATAACTCCACATGAAAACTGTCTGCCTATGCACATTGGAGACTTCCACTGGAAAACAGAATCATTTCATCGAAAAATGAGTGTTGCTGACGAGAGTGTCATCACTGCTCACCCAGAAACAATCTCTTTAATTCTAGAGGGACTCGGCTAATTTGTTGCATTCATTAGAGAGGAGAAAGTCATTTTCACCTATCATGGTAACTCTTGATCATCACGTTTGTGCACGTGGCCTCTCGTCTCTATATCTAATAATAAATGTAATTGATATTTTTTTTTTTTCTAGCACTTCTGGGGCGATGGAAAGCCAGATGTTTTGAAAGTAATTTATTAATTAAATTTCACAGCTCACTCATTACATCTCTTTTTTGCTCTTCCCTTTTTATTTTTATTTTGTTAGACACATAAATCAACCTACATGCTGAAGTGGAATTTGTTATTCTTTCTGCGATGCAATGTGTAATCATAAAAGCTTCAGCGGAGTTAGAGTTCCTTCTTGACTCTTCATTCAAGGAAAAAGTTGATTAGCTCTGTGTCCAGATTAGACTGCTCTAACCTCCAGCAAAATAGGGTAGATTTGTAAAAACAGCTGCTTCTTTAATTAAGTTGTAGAACAGATGGCCTTTCCTTTGAAGCGACTATTGTTGCCCTGAGGAAATTAGAGTTTCATTAGAAACAAGTGAAGACGTCAAATATGATGTATACCGGCTATTAAGCATTATGCACCTGATGTAATACTGAGCGGATGCTTTCCTTACAGTGTTGTAAGTGATTGCCCATGTCCATTGGTTAAGTTAGGATTGCTAAGCATCTATCACTTTCATATTTAGGAAAACCAAATAAGCTACTCGATTCAGTGTCAGGTGGCTTCATTGACCTCAGATCCCCCGGCATAGCTTGCTTTGTAACCCATCTGCCCTAAAAGATGGATAGCATGAATGGAACCGCTTTCTTACGACTTAAAGGTTTCAATTGGAATGTGAGTTTGGAGAAAGCTTTTAAAATTACTAGACAAAATTGTGTTTTTCATTTTTTTGAGCAGCCTCTCCAGACGTCAAACAGCTGAATTCGGCCTCCCTTATCGATATTCTTTATCACGGAAAAGAAAATTAGGGGTGACTTTCCCAAACAAATGACTCTGGCTATAATCTGGATCTATTCAGTGCTGTGTTTGTGCTAAAATTAGGGCCATGTGTGCCTGGATGAAACTTGGATCCTCAATCTCAAACCTACAGTTCCGCATTACGTGCAAAACTGGGTGGTGCCAAAGCGAGAAACATCTCCGGTGCTAACGGAACAACTTAAATCCTGTTCATTGTAAAAAGAAAAAGAAAAATTCAGATAATAATTTTCAGATTGTTCCTCAGCGCTGCCATAGGAAATGTAGGATTAAAAACAAGCAATGATTGTAGCTGTATTGCTATTAACTGAGTTTAGTAATGATTTATACAGCCACTGACAATGGGCCAGAGCTGGTTACAAAGGTTTTCTCCACCGCAGCAACATTCATATACTGAGCTGCTGAGGCGGCAAGCTGCTGGCTTTGTTGGTTTGTCTGATGCCAGGTAGAGAGAGGATGAACAAAATAAAGATGGAGTACTCTACACATTAGCAAGTTATGTGAAAAATAAGAAAACTGTTTGAGCAGAATGTCAGCAGTGCTATTAGGGGAGATAAAGTTTAAGAGCACAGTTATTCTACAGGCCTGAGAATAAAAGGAAAACGTGTTGGCCATTCAAACTTCAAAATCTGGATGTTGAACAAATGAGGTCGTGCTCTCAAACCTTTAATCATCGGTGGTGTTTTTGAGTGCTTCCCCATTATACCGTCATTGTGAAAGTACTCCTGCAGTTACATTTGTTAGATCTTGGACACGGCTGATGAGACCTTGCACTCTCTGGCGTGATTCATTCAGAGACAGGTTTAAAAATGGACACTTTTGTCCTGCAGGCTCTTGTGGCGGAGGAGATAAGAGACTGCGCGGAGGCCTTTGAACCACAGAGCTTCAATGATAACTTCAACTAACCTTCTATGTCCCTCATTGTGTCGAAAGCTACCAATTCATCTTCCTTTCCCTAGCAACCTACCAGTCATCTCCTAAATGAGACTGTCGTCTTTGAGCTTCTACGTGTGATGTTCCGCCTAAACACGCTGGTCTGATGTCCCAGATTTTTTGTTGTCCCTGCATCCCGACCTGTTGCTGCACCCTCCCACTCCCCATCCATTTGCATGGCAACCCTTTACCAGGCCAGCTGCTGCTGCCCTTTTCTTTCTTCATGTTGAATTCTAATCATTACTTTCAAAGGAAAGCGTCTCTAAACCTCCTTTATTGAGTGTTCGTACTGGGAGGAGGCAAGCCGCCATTCAACACCCACTCAGTCTGCTCCTCTTCTTCTTCACACTTTAGTTCTGCAAATCAGGAGCACTTCCTGTAACCTGCTTCTTCAAGTTTGGACAAAATAACACACGCAAGAAGAAGGTAAGAATCACATGTAGTAGGAATTTGCTCCCATGCTGTTTATATTTATTAAGGAAAATGATTAAAATGTATGTGTTTCATCCTGCTTAAAGTACAAAACAAGACAAACAGCACTTAGAATAATCAGATTTGCCCTCTTAAAAATTATAGAAATGTCAAAGTCATAAATTATGTAAAGATAAATTATTACACTTGTATAGTGTTACCTTTGAGCATATTTACTCTGGTGTGTTTAGGATTGAACATATGCAGATGATATTGGGTGAACTTTATCTAAGTTTTTTTTTTACAACAAACATCAAACATTTGTCTGTGGATATGTTTTGTTATCATTTTTCAAGAAGGAATTTTTGTTTGATATGAATCAAATTCATATCATGATCAACATCAGATATCAAGTGCATCATTTTTTAGTTTAAAAGCCTCCAACTGTTGCTTCAGCTGATTTAGTTCTCACCTAAAACGTTATATTTAAATGGACAAAGTGAATCCACTTCCTAAATCTCAGTACTCACTGAGTCTCTCAGCCTTTCTGATTCCCATGCACAGCAAACAAACATAAGCGGGAGGGGGTCACGTCTGCTTTTGACAGAATGTTTTATATTCACGACCACCGGAAAAAAATGAAAAAAACGTTAAAAAACGTAAAATCTGAGATTAAGCAAATGATTGCTTTTGTAGCTCTGACAGTTTGCTTTCAATAGTTACTCCATGAAGGAGGCTTTATTTCATTCATTCATTCATCTTCTGTAACTGCTTGTCCTGTGACGCGTTGGAGAGGGCTTAAGCCTCTCCCAGCTGTCGGAGGCTTTGTTTGTTCAATTTAATTTGAGTTAATTTAAGATTTGCTTTTGTTTAGATTAAACATTTTTATTATTCAGAACAGTATTTTATAACATATAGTCAACAAATAAATGATGTGATATTGTCATGTTAAGACAAAAAAAAAGACATTGATTCTGGGAGAAATCTAAAAGATAAAAAACAGTGTATAAATTAATTAGCTCTGTCTCATTTTACATTTTAAAATGCACCTCCCTAAGTAATTAGAAATGAAGTTCAGTACAGCACAGTCATTGTTTTGGGGCCATGTAAACAAGTGAGAAAGGTTTCCCATAGATGGCTACCTGATGGGATATACTGCAGTGAGAATCATAAACCCCCCATGGATGCATTAAAGTGCACCAACAGTACTACCTTCCATCTAATCATGGATTTCTCTAGTTTTGTATTTGTACTTTTGCAACATCTTAAACTTTTACTTGTACAAGAGTACTGAAGTTCAGTAAATCTGGGGACACATTGCTTGTTTTTTGTCTAGAAATTGATCACTGCTGTGTAAACATTAATCTGTGTACATTAATCTCATTTAGTCAAATTTCATGATCTTTTGTTGGTGACATGAAAAATTATCTTAATGTGATGTCATCGCAGCGCCAAAGTGATACCATGAGGTTGATTCTGGTCAAACCCACCAATGCAACACGCCGTCTTGACTCGACGGGGGAAGTCTTCCACCATGAGGATCACAAACATTGCGTCTCAGGGGGCCCGTCCTCTTTGACAAAAACCCCCGATGGGAACCATGATCCGTACTCTGGAGCCTCTGGTGCTGAAACGTCCTCATTCCCACAAGAGAAGAGTCTTTGCTGTGTTTCATCCTCACCGCACGAAAGATCCAATGGAATCCGTCCTCCAAGAGGTTCAGCCCAGATATCGCCACTGAAAACCAGAAACCTAACCTTATCACAGCTGAGTGATGAGGACTGGCTGCTGCTCTGCGGCCAGGTCAGCGGCGCAGAAGAGGATTCTGCTTTAGAAGAAAGGGCAGGGCCCAGTGTAGAACATCCAAACCATGATGACAGATGTGGTTGTTCCTGTCCTGATGCCCACCAACATTCCGAGGCCTCTAGTTTTGAACCACAATCAAAACAGGGAACCGTCCAGGACTGTCTCTCCAGAGTTACAAATAAGACAAGCCTTCCTTCACAACACACTTTTTCACAAAACACCACAATACCAACCACTTGCCAGGTTTTACCACGGCTAACAAACCAAAGATATCCAATGAAACCTGCAACAAACCATCCAAAGGATAATTTTACGCCTCAGTGTACTGTCCGAGAAGGTCGAACTGAACAGCACTGCAATCATCTGAAACTCAAAGACAGCAGTCAAGCAGCTTGTTCAAATCTGTTCAACATTCCTCTGAACTCCATCGAGTGTGCCAAGGCAAATCAGAAACTTCATAAAAAGCCTCAGCCCGCTGCTGGAGTTGATGCCAACTGGCGGGAGCTCTTTGGTAAAGAGCCTCTGTTAGTTCAGCAATGTCAAAAGCAAGACTCACACTGCTCGATAACAGATGATCAGACCTGCAAGTCGTCTGGAGACCCATCCATTGTCCTCAAGTGCCGTCATCTCACTTACAACCCCCTGACCAGTGCTCCATGGATGAAAAGGTCATCTGCACCAGTCAGTACCAAAAGTCTTAACTCTTCCTCCATCAGCCAGTACAGTTCACTAGAGAACCAAGATTTAGTGGAGGAGAGAACCAGACAGCGACAAAGTCAGGTATGTGGTTTTTTAATATATATATGTATACGTATGTACGGCTCGCAGTTATTTACTGACATTTTTAGATAAATCACATAGAAACACCGGGCAACTTTGTCAAAATAAACTTCTTTTATAAACACAAAATCCCATGTTGGAAGAACACAAAGAAGAACAAAGAACCAAAGACATTTAACAAAGAAAGTAGTCAACTTTAGGAGAAGGCCAGTGAATTGTTTAAAGATTTAGAAATGGATTTTCAATAAAAACATAATCATTTTAATGCACCCAATAAGACAGGTTTGCTCGCTGTTTAATATATTACTTTTTCTATTTGAGAAAATAACTTCTGTCTGTGGCCACTCTCGTTTGCAGACAAACTCTCAGCACCTCAGTGGAACAAAACTCTCCCTTTCCAAACACACTCCTCCACGTCCTGACGCCGTGGAAACTGACATAGCTAACGGGGATGCACTGAGGCCGCTGAGCAGCCATGGCTCTTTGAGATCTAGTCTTTCAGACCTAAATTCAAGCCAGCAGCCTCTTCAGCTTCTTCACAGCACAATCCTTGAGGACGCCTTCTCCAAAGTCATCAGAGAAGACTCCAGTAAGGCCAACAGCGAAAACCTGACCAGGGAGGAGGGTAGCGTGCCACAGAAGAAGTCCAAGGACATCAGCTACCGGCTGGGTCAGAGAAGGGCTCTTTTTGGGAAACGCAAACAGCTGAGCGACTATGCTTTGGTCTGTGGGATGTTTGGGATCATTGTCATGGTCATTGAAACTGAGCTGTCAAGGGGCTTTTACAACAAGGTACAGCAAACATGCTTAGATATAAGTACAGATCAACAGATGAATAACATATGGCACACTTTCCACTGCACTCACAATGTTCATGTTTCCATTGTGCACAGGAATCCATGTATTCATATGTACTGAAAGGCCTCATCAGCCTCTCTACTGCTATTCTTCTTGGACTTATTGTGATGTACCACGCAAGGGAAATCCAGGTATGAGTAAAAGTTCAAGAACCTATGTGTGCTGAAAAAAATAGAAACTCAAGTGCCCAACTATTTCCAGAGCTTCTGTATGTGTCTCAGAGCTTCCTTCAAGTTAATCATGATGTGATTAACTTCATCTGAGCATATCTGAGTTATCGGGTGCAGTTTCTTTATCTAATACTGAGTTGCTGTGGATAAAACCCTTGGCTTGGACATCTCAACTAAAGGATGGTTTTGGGGCAGAACATGGCTAGAATTAAAATATTTTTGTATATTTATTTGTAATTTCACATCATGCCTTTAAAGGGGTTATCTTGACAATCTCAGTATAATTCTCTTTAGTGACACCTATTGTGATAAGAAGTAACTCCAGGTGTGTTATTTAAAACTCAACAGAAGTCTTATCTACGGTGGCCGACAGGTGCAAACCAACATTAGAAAATGTGAAGCCCTTTTACGTAGACAAATTGAGACAAATTTACACAGGTCCCAAAACAAATTTACATTTCAAAAAACAAATTAACAAGACTTTAAACACTTTTACAAACGCCAAAACGGACGGCACAGTGACGAGGTGGTTAGCACTGATGCCTCAGAGCAAGAAGGTCACCGGTTTGAATCCATGGGCCGGCTGGCCTTTCTGTGTGGAGTTTGCATGTTCTCCTTGTGTCTGTGTGGGTTCTCTCCGGGTACTCCAGCTTCCTCCCACCATCCAAAGACATGCTCATTAGGTTAATTGGTGATTCTAAATTGTCTGTAGGTGTGCATGTGAGTGTGAATGGTTGTCTGTCTCTGTGTTGGCCCTGCGATGGACTGGCGACCTGTCCAGGGTGTACCCCTGCCTCTTGCCCAATGACAGCTGGGATAGGCTCCAGCAGACCCCCGTGACCCCTAACAGGACTAAACGGGTATAGAAAATGACTGACTGACAAACGCCAAAACAAATTTACAAATTTGCAAGTAGCAAAACACTTTTACAATTTGTTTTGGGACTTGTAAGTGTGTTAAGGCAATGCAATTTTATTTCATAATATGTAAAAATGCTTTCTAAAATGTAAATTTGTCTCAAGCTTTGTAAAAGTTTTTACATTTTGTTATGTTGGTTTGCACCTCTCGGCCACCATAATCAGTGCTGTCTGTGTGACATTTAAAATTTAACTCTTTCTACCTACAGATAGGAAGGAATAAGTGATGGACCGTACTTGACTGACTGAACGTTTCTTGTGATTCTGTGTGGTATAACTGACACAGATCCTAATATGCAAGAACTTTCAATTCATTTTAGTAGTCAAGTCTGTCAACATAAGTTTGTTATATAATCAATCGTGTTTTAAGAAACATTTATTTAAATGAAAATCCTCCAGCTTGCTCCCTGAGTGCTACACAAGTGGCTGCCCTCTGGTCCAAGTGTACATACCACTGTATGACCGAATGGGCGGAAAAAGACTTCTCAGTAAGGGAGTAATTATTATGTGTTGGTGCAAGCAACACAGTCTGTTAGATTATTATGGATGCATCTAATATTCATTCATTCATTCATCTTCTGTACCTGCTTATTCCTGTTAAGGGTCGTGGGGGTCTGCTGGAGCTTATCCCAGCTGTCATTGGGGAGAGGCGGGGTACACCCTGGACAGGCCTCCAGTCTATTGCAGGGATAACACAGAGAGACAGACAAACATTCACACTCACATGCACACCTACGGCCAATTTAGAATCACTAGTTAACCTAACCAGCATGTCTTTGGATGATGGGAGGAAGCTGGGGTACCCGGAGAGAACCCACACAGACACAGGGAGAACATGGGCCCAGTCAGCCCATGGTGTCAAACCCGTGACCTTCTTGCTGTGAGCCATCAGTGCTAACCACTTTTCCGCTGTTCCACCCGCATCAAATATTATAACTTAAATTTGAGAAAACATAATCATCAATGTTAAACCTGTCACCTTTCCTTGGCGACTTGATTGGTCACAAATGATAGACACATTTATTTATTATTCAGTCCATGCATGAATCATTAGTTAGTGTTGTTCTCTCTGTCTACAGCTCTTCATGGTGGACAATGGCGCTGACGACTGGAGGATAGCCATGACCTTTGAGCGGATCCTCTTCGTCATGTTGGAGCTCCTTGTCTGTGCCATCCATCCAATCCCGGGACAGTACGTGTTTACCTGGACCGCCCGACTGGCCTTCAGCTACACAGCTTCAGTGGCCGACGCCGATGTCGACATCATCCTCTCCGTGCCCATGTTCCTGCGCCTCTACCTGATTGGGCGGGTCATGTTGCTCCACAGCAAGCTGTTCACGGACGCCTCCTCTCGCAGCATCGGAGCGCTCAACAAGATCAACTTTGACACCCGTTTCGTCATGAAAACCCTGATGACCATCTGCCCAGGCACAGTCCTGCTGGTCTTCAGTGTGTCCTGTTGGATCATTGCAGCATGGACTGTACGCGTATGTGAGAGGTATAGGTCAAATGGTGGCTGTGGCCTTAAGAAACCAAGTGAAGACTTGGATTAACTGAGCAGACTGAGCTTTAACGTCAGCTGTCCTTACATTCAGGTGTCATGTCTCAACAGGTATCACGATGCACAGGAAGTGACTAGCACCTTCCTTGGAGCAATGTGGCTGGTCTCCATCACCTTCCTGTCCATTGGCTATGGAGATATGGTCCCTCACACATACTGTGGAAAAGGGGTTTGCCTGTTAACAGGAATTATGGTAGGCTTCTTACTGATATGGTGTGGTGAAAATATGTAAAAGAAGATATAGTTGCATTGTTGATTTTTTTATTTTTTTATTTTTTGACTTCCACTTTAAAGTTAGACATTTTGCTAAAGTTTGTGGTTTATTTGCATGATCTGGTGGTTTTACCTTGAGTAAACACACTGATCCTGATCCTTCTTCCTTCTCAGGGAGCGGGCTGCACAGCCTTGGTGGTGGCCGTTGTTGCGAGAAAGTCAGAACTCACCAGAGCCGAGAAACATGTCCATAACTTCATGATGGATACGCAGCTCTACAAAAAGGTCTGTCCGCAAAGAGAGATGCAAATCCATTGAACATTACTTAAAACAGTTTAACTTAAGTTTGAACAGGAATACAATTTTTGCTCTTTGACCACACACAACAGGTTAAGTTCTGTCTGATTTGTGACTCTCTCAAAGAAACCAAACAGAGACCTGACATGAACGTCCTGCTCTGCTATTTCACTGGCCGTGTATTAATTCCTCAGATAAAAAACACAGCAGCGAATGTGTTGAGGGAGACGTGGCTCATCTACAAAAACACCAAGCTGGCCAAGAAGATTGACCACGCCAGAGTTCGCCACCATCAGCGGAAATTCCTGCAAGCCATTCACCAGTAGGTGTCAATAAATCATCATCAGGGCATGCAGGGTTAAGTCCTGCACTTTCCTCCTTTTGTAAATTAGATTTAAATTTGTGGCAGGATGTTTATGCATTCAATCACATGAGTTATGATTTAAGTTGTTCTCAAGACATACTCTACAATGCGTTTATTTCCTTTGGCACAAAAGTGAGTGTGGTTCTGGTTTTCGACTCTAGACTGCGAAGGGTCAAAATGGAGCAAAGGAAATTAACTGACCAGGCCAATACAGTTGCTGATCTTGCAAAGGTTTGTTATGCTCAATTTCTAAAGACTGCCAAAGGAGAACATTAACTTCACTTAAGTGGTATCTATTTTAACACTGTTAAAATGTAGTTTCATGCCAAGATGAAATACTCATTGTAATCATTATTATTATATTACTCATTTTATTAAAAGTTCATTAATCAGTTGCTCAATTACAATACACAAAAATGAACCTGCCTTTAATTTGACATTGGGAATTAGAATTTGTAAAGATATGGTTTTGTTAGGTTTGTGAAAAAGTGAATTTGCACATTTAGTAAGTACGGCCCATAGTGGCCTTAAGATAAAACTAAACCACCACATATTATGTAATCATAGTTTGGAATAATTTGGAGAGAAATCCTGTATCACTTTATCTGGAAATGAGATCAGAGTGTCAGATGTGTGAACTGTCTCCGTGTCGCCTGCCAGACGCAGAACATGATGTACGATCTGGTGTCAGAGCTTCAGCATCGAAGCGGGGAGCTGGACCGAAGGATTGTGGCTCTGGAAGAGAAACTGGACTCCATCCTCCTCAGTGTACAGTCCCTGCCCGTTGTGCTTTCTCAAGCGATAACAAAGCTACAAAAGGATTTCCTGGATGACCTGGCTTGCCGCGTCCACTTCCTGTCATCTTCCCTGAGCTCTGAGTGCTGTTCAGTGCCGGCCAGGCAGATCTGTCCAGGATCCGCTACACCGGAGACACCACACAGTTGAAAGGCCTCGCTCACCTGTTTTTTTTTCTCTAACTTTTTTTTTTTTTTTTTTTTTAACTTGGAAGGATTTTCTCAACATGCACTTTTCTTTTGGCAACACTCTGCTACACAGTCATGCCGTTACACAAATTCACCCCTGAGAGTTAGAGACGCACATTGATCAGCTCTAGTGAGAGAGGAAGTAGTACTGTCTGGGGATTTTAGAGGAAAGGAAGATCATTATCCCTTCATTTCCTCTGCCCAGGGCTTCACAGTTGGTCTAAGGACTGGGTTTTCAATCTCTTAATAGACAGAAGATTTTCAATTGAACCATCATTCTGTCAAACTGAGACAATTCTGTTAAAAGTAATTTTTTTAAAGTTTTTTTTTGTACAGTTTTTGCTTAAGCATTTTAAAAAACCACATGTTTTGGTTGACAAACAAAAACACATTAACGTTCATTATTTAATTCATAAATTTTGTGTTTTAAAATAATCTTTGAACTACAACCAGAAGTGCTTATTGAAGATTAAAATGTGCTTCTCAACACAACATGACAGGAAGTAAAGAGTTTAAAATAAATTCAACGGCTGCTGGAGGCAGAAATATGAGACTGGAATAGGCGTGTTGATTGCTGAAAGTCGATGCTGTCTTGATGAAAATTAATTAGATACTACTGCTCGATGTTAGAAGTTGTACACAGCACCACTACTGAATGAGTGAAATACCAAAAGCAGAGCAGTGTTATACAGGAGCAACAAAAGGTTTGAAACAGCTGAAAATTCACTTATTTATTTTTCTCCACCTGGAGAACTGTACATGTTGCATGCTGCATTTTAACTAATTGTAACAAACAGGTAAGTGCACATTTGAGCAACAGCAAAGCTTTTTACACTGCTGTAGAGTTTTAGATTTTCATTATATTCAGAGCAATAATAGTCTGGTACCAGCCGAGATCTTAGTTCTGTTTTTTTAATTAGACGTTTAGTTCCAGTTGTTTTACTCACATTACTGATTTCTCCGACTGAATTATGTCTTTTGCAGATCATTTAATTGAGTTTAAAACATTTAATGGTGTATGGCTGCTTAATGTAACTTTTCATCTAGTCAAAAATCATTGTTTGTTAAGCCCCATTATTGCTTTTATTTACTTGTTGTTATGAAACCATCCATTTGTGTTGCACTGGTCAGAACCACCAAATTCATTTTTTATTCTGTATTATGTATTTTTGTCTGCATGTGAGAAGTCTTGATTGCATTTTAGACATTACAGCTGATGTGTGTTTTTTTTGTATGTTATATTTTAATAGACTTAGCAGGTTTTATTAAATCCCAGGTAATGAAGTTTTTTTAGGACTCTTTTTTTTTCCTGTTGATTATCAATCAAGATTAGAGCAGTTAGGTCACTGTTACAGTATTAATTAGCCAATTTTTATGTATTTCTAAATACATCAGCCTACAGAAAGATCTTTATTTTAGGAAATTGTATGAAAGCTGAGTCCACATCTGCTCTCAAGAAAAATATTTTAATAACATGCTTTTAGTTACATATTATAGACCAAGCTAGAACTGCCAGGATCACATGGACCAGCTTGACTCAAGAGCTGCCACAACACAATAGTACGCGCATTGACCGGAGTGCGGCGTACAACGGTTACAAACTCTCCCATGCACAGATCGTTGTTGCACACACACCTACTTCTCATTTTCTATTTTGAACTGAGTTGGCCTCATCAGCTTTCAGCTCCCGCCAAACTGAGGGGGAGGTAATTGCTCATCATTAATTAAACAGGATCATTAAATTCCATTTGGAGGGCTGCACGTCCAAGTTTAACATATTTAGGTGATTAGTTGGAGGAAGGAAACTCATTGTGAAACCAAATAACGAACCAGTCATTCCACAGACATGATAAACAGCTCTAAAAACGAGGTTGTTTACCAGGACCACCATCTGTCTCTCGGAGGGTTACCGGCGGCTGACAGAGCGCCGCATAATCTCGCGATAAACACCCGCAGGCCTGAGACATCCACGAGAATGTAGTTTCGCGCGCTGAGGCTAAGCTCCAGTCACATCCTCGATTGACAGCTCTGCTATCCAATGAGCTCGACGTAGTGAGAGGGCAGCAGCCAGTGGTGATGAGCGATTTGTAAGAGCAGGCGGGATGTGGAAGTCTTGAAGAATAACTCATTGATCAATCTCCAACAAGGCATAGAGTTGGTCGTGCCAACCCAGCAAAGAAGTTGTTTGGGCAAGAACCTGAACGTTATTCCTTAAACGTCAATTTCTTGTTTTCACTTGGACGAGCAAACAGGTAAAACGGTTTTTTCCTCGCGTTCTGCTAACTTTTAAATTTGTACTGCATTGATAATATCTTTACATAGTGGCTAGCATACTAAGGTTAGCTAACTTGACAAAGTCCTACCCCCTTTCTTTATAGCTTACTACACCAAGCCTGCAAAATGTAAAATTCAAATTCAGTTCAATTTCCAGTCGTCGGGATAGTTTTCACGCTTTTAAGTACATTATTGGTTTCTTTTTGCTAACATACCAGTTGAAAGCTCTGTAACAATGCACTATAACGTGGGTTGCTGTGAGCGTTTATATGGGTGGATGATGAACTTGACTATGGCGTGCTGTTATCTTCTGCTGTTCATGTCTAGCACAGTTAAATAATCTGCAACACATGTTAAAGTCTCGGCTAGCTTTGCCTCTTCACTGCCTCCCGTGAAGGAAAAACAAACGCGCAAACCTTCGTTTGCTTATTTCCCTGTTTGCCCTTTTGGCTTATGATGAATTAAAACGCGTTTTCATGTGGATTTTCGAAAAAAAAAAAAGTGGTTACGTCGAAAAAACTAATCTCCGGTGAAAAGAAGTAGTTTTGTTTTCGTTGTTATTGCTCGTGTTTTGTTCACTGCTGTCGGTTTATTTCGAGCGAATAGGACCTCAGCTGAGAGCGTAAAAGTCAAGGAGGCTCCGAGCTCGCCGCTTCCTGCTCTATATGAATAAAGCACAATGTTTGTGTGTGAAGGGCCATTCGTGTGCAACAGTAATGTGTCCAAAAGAACATATGAGGTCGTGTTTCGGTGTGTTTTATTGTCATGGAGCGAAGGCACATTGTTTGCTAGCGCTCCCTCGCGTCCGGATGTGCTTTTAAAAGAACTGGGAGTGGCCTGGAGCTCAGTTTCCCGCACTGTATTCAAATCAGCCTGTTCCCTCCCTTTCTGATGCTCTGCTGTAGTGACAGCCCAGTGCTGAAAGAAATACATTACACACATTTCTGCTGCTGAGGGCCTTTAAATGCATTCTTTAAAATCATTTTCTTTAACCCACGAGCAAAGACAAGTAATTATATTTTTTCTTTACCTTGTATGCAGAACTTAAAGCCTTATTATTTTGTCATTGGGAGTTCATAATCAGCGACTAGGTATAAATTTATATACTCACAATAATTACACGAAAATGTGAAACTGAATAAAAATCTGCCAGTTCATCTGTGCCCAATTGTTTTTTTTAAAGTAGTGGTTGAATTCCTGGTAGGTGTCATGTTGCATTGGCGTGAGTCATTTGCTTTCGGATACTGTGCACACATTCACGCGTCAGGAATCTGGTTCAAAGTTGACAGTGAATGCAGCTATCTACATTCCTCCAATAATTCAACTAGCAGAGGACAAGAGTCATTCATATTTATTGATTATTTTTTTTTTAATTAATCTCAGCTGTGTATTTCTAGTTATAGTGTCCATCTTATTGCTCTTACATAAATGCAGTTTCAATTTCTGTATGTGCTGCACATATGGCAAAACTGACGATAAAACCTTATTAAAGCTGCAATATTACTTCACAAGAAGCATGAAGTACTCTTGCTTTTTCCATGCATTGAACAAAGTATATTTTCAAATTTTATTACACACAACCATGAAGCATAATAGTTTGTCTTGAACTACTATTCACTATTAGATATGATGAATTAATATTTTAATGGACAAAATAACAGTTTAAACTTTTGCAGCAGTCACGCATGCACTTAAATGAGTAAACCTGAATTGGATTTTGGTTCCCAAAAAACATATGGTGTGTGTTTTGCATTGTACTTTGTGACGCTTAAAAATGACAACAAATTAAGGTAACTACTGAACCCTCCACACATTACCCTACATATACCGTTTCTGACGAAATAGCTGCAATGATTACAGTAATTATAATGGGGTCATGCTTTGATTGTGCACACAGGGCAGCTGCAATGTGGATTCAAGTGCGCACAATGGATGGGAAGGAAACCCATCGGGTGGATTCCCTGTCGAAACTCACCAAGGTGGATGAGCTGCGTGTAAAAATCTTCGAGCTCTTTAAGGTGGAGCCAGAGAGACAGAGGCTGTTTTACCGCGGCAAGCAGGTGAGGCAGCATGGCTGTGATTTTATATAGAGGTGTTTGCTGCCGTTTATGGTGCCCTTAATTCTTACAGTTCTCAGCCTTAAAAATAACCTGCTAGACATAAGTGTTTTGGTGGTTTATTCATTTTATGCATAATTATGCTAGGAATATGGGTAATGGATGTAAAAAAAAAAAATGTAGTGTAGAAACGGGATGTGCTAATTTTCTCCTTTTGATCATGTTTTTTTTGTTTTTGTTTTTTAATTCATACCAGATGGAGGATGGCCATACCATATTTGACTATAATGTGGGCCTAAACGACATAGTGCAGCTGCTTGTTAGGCAGAAGATGGCCCCTAGTGTCGTCAAAAGCAAAGACAAAGAAGCTGAGCTCTCTGACTCTGATTCTGGCTGTGGGTCCACTCAGAGTGAATCTGACAAGAACTCAACTCACGGCGAAGTAGAGGGTCAGACTGCTGGGACCTCTGCTCAGACAAATACACCAGAGCTCATTGACCCTGGATTTGGATCCTTCAAGGTATGGTAGTTGGTATTGAATTAGATGTTTTTAGTGGTTAGGTTTTTTTTTGGCTTTCTCTAGTGTAGCACTTGTGTTCACCCCAGTTTGGGCAGTGGTCATGAAGCATGACCAACTGACTCACATTTTTTAACACACTTGGAAGTTTCACAGGATGCCTCTCATCTTCCAGATAAGTGCTGAGCTTGGTGTGTGTTGTTCCACATTAGGCCTTGCTCACAGCTGTGTAGGGAGCTTTGTATTAAGAGAGGATATAAGTGAATAGGTATACAGCAGCAGGATGTAGTTCAATATAACCAGGAAACATCCATCATCATGAATGCTGAGGCTGTCAGTATGCTTCAGGCTCCTCCATGCTGTCTGTACTTCTGCATGTGTAACTCTTTGTCTTAACCATCTAAGAATGAAAATTTTCAAATAATGTCATTGACCATTTCATTTCTGGTAGAGGGAATTTGCTCTACCTTCAAGTGTGGCAGCTTTGGCTGTAACCTCCTTTGATTGAAATTATTTTTGCAAGCCCCAAAAAATGTGGGCACCCCTGATCTAGAGCATGCTCACATGTATATTTCAGATTTGAGTGTTTGATTTTTGTTGCTGCTTGAACCTTTTCCCTGTAAATACATTACATTTCTACCTTTTATCTTTGTTTTTGGTGACTGTTTTGGTCCACATATATATATGCATCATTTTGTCCGTTGCACGTTACCATATAAATATAAAACTGTTTCTTTTGTGTGTCTGAAGATCAATGAGCTGGTGGATGCGAGAGACCTGAACATGGGAGCGTGGTTTGAAGCCCAGATCTTGAACGTTACAAAGACCACAAAGACCCCCAAAGAGGATGGTGCTGGGGCACAGCCAGAAGAGGAGGAGATACTGTACCATGTTAAATATGAAGAGTAAGTATCTGTTCTTATCTAAAGAACGTGAAACTAACTAGTTTAAGCAATTAAAGCATTAAGAGAGGGATCTAAATGTAAACATAATATGCTGACAATCAATTTTACATATTTACAAATCAGTTAAGCAAAGTGATCAGTGATATTGCTTATCCTCCAGAATTGAAGAGGACAAGTTAATTGTTTTAATGATGTGGGTGATTTTCCTTGTCACAGAGCCGCTATATCTATATTGCGTTATTCATTTTCTGACTGTTTCCTTAAATTTGTTATTGTAGTAATATAGTAGATTGTTTTGAGAGACACTGTGCTGCATGTAATGTAATATAAAGGGCTTTGCATTGGAGATCATGGCTTGACTAACCTGCTGTGGTGGTTATTTGGGCAACATTATTTATGGAGGTAAACCAAATGTAAAACAATAAGATACTGCCATCACTCGGTGAAACAGGTTTTGTCTCTTTTCATACACCGAGTAAACAGAACACTGTGTGTTGAAGTGTACTGTTAATTCATGCCACTAAACAGTGTTGGCTGTTGAGCATGCTTCCGGTGGGTAAGCGGAAGTCAGCTGCTGTTGATTTACTAATACTAACTCATGACTTTCTGTTGTGGCGCCACATGGAAGGCTTAGTGTTCAGTTTCAAATCCAGACTTGAACTCTTGACAAGGCAATTCAATTCTCATTGAATCTGACATTAAACTCTAATGTTTCCTGAGTTACAAGCCCAAACTGTAGAAGTACTGTTTTCTCTGGTTCCATTTGACTTTTCCCTCTTTGAAAGGTGCTCTTGTGTGTGTAAGTGCATTAGTAGGGAAGGAGGGAACATTGCTCTGAGTGGTGTAGTTGTTCAAACCTGCTGCATTAGCAGTTGGTTCTCACCATTCAAACATTTTTAATTTGTTAAAAGTTTGATGCAGTATTGTGCAGGAAGCACCTGTGTTGGTCTGTGGTGTGTCTCTGAGCTACTCAATAATGTGATATCCCGTTTACGGACACAGCTACCCAGAAAACGGAGTAATTCAGCTGCTGGCCAAGGATGTACGTCCGCGGGCCCGCACCGTGTACCAGTGGCACCAGCTGGAGCCGGGGATGGTTGTTATGGTCAACTACAACCCGGATGATCCCAAGGAACGTGGCTACTGGTATGACGCTGAGATCCAGAAGAAGAGGGAGACTCGTACTCTGCGAGAGATCTATGCCAAGATTATCCTTGGGTAAGGGCATTGTTGAATATAAGGTGGAGTCGGTTACCAGAAGTCATGTCTGAGGAAATATCTATTCAGCTAGCTGTGGTAGCAGGTGGATATTTTGAGGTCACTACTGTAACAGTATCTCAGATTTTGAATGTCACAACTGCAGGTGGGTACAACCTAATTTCCTGCTGTGGTATTGATAGATTGCGTAATGTGATCTGTACTGGAATAGTTTATAAGGCTGTGGCATGAACAGCTTTCATTTTCATTATACATGTACATGTTATGACTCCTTACATTGTGCTTTTCTTTGACTGTAGCTTGACACTATGTTCCTTATGTTTACAGCGACGCCGGTGACTCTCTTAACGACTGCCGAATTATGTTCCTGACTGAAATCTACAAAATTGAGGAACCTGGTTCTCTCGGTGACGCACCAGCTGGATCTGAGAGTCCTCTAAAAAGTAGGTGAAAGACAAAATATTCCTAGTCTTAAAGACATGTACTAGTAGCTATTGGCACTTTTGACTTAAAATAACAAAGCATTTTAGAAAATATAATAAAATGTAATATCTCTCCTCCAAGGATCTAATGGGCCCGAGTGCAAGCACTGTAAGGATGATGTCAATAAAGCCTGTCGCTGGTGTAACTGTCACATCTGCGGTATCAAGCAGGATCCTGACAAACAGTTGCTGTGTGATGAATGTGACATGGCCTATCACATCTACTGTCTTAATCCTCCACTTGCCTCCATTCCTGAAGATGAGGACTGGTCAGTAAAGTCTTAATTATGCAATTACACACACACATTATTAAGTTAGTAAATGGTGAGCAGAAATTTCTAAAAGGCAAACAATTTGAAGATTACTACTATCAGTATGTTGAGCTTGACTTTGCCTTTACCTTAATGTGTCATATTGTCTCAGGTATTGCCCAGGTTGCCGCAATGACAGCAGCGAGGTGGTGTTGGCTGGAGAAAAGTTGAAAGAGAGTAAGAAGAAAGCAAAGATGGCTTCTGCCAGCTCCTCCAGCCAGAGGGACTGGGGCAAGGTGAGTGCTGCCAGACATGTAAACTAATTTGGATGTTAAAGAATAATTTATTTTTTTTATTATTAGTATTATTATTTTTGGATAACTTCAAACTATCTTGACATGCTCAGTGTCCTTGTAGATAACTGGCTTGTATGCTGTAATTTTACCACCTTCAAGTGTCTTCAGATACAAACTTTGACTTCTCCCATTCCAGGGAATGGCATGTGTTGGTCGAACAAAGCAGTGCACCATTGTACCATCCAACCACTATGGCCCAATTCCTGGCGTTCCTGTTGGCTCTCTGTGGAAGTTCAGAGTGCAGGTCAGTCTGTTGGGCTTTTGGGTGTTGGGACATATGAGAGAAGTATTTAAGTGATATCTAGATATGTACTAAATGTTTTTTATTTATTTTTTTAGGTCAGTGAATCTGGTGTCCACAGACCTCATGTTGCTGGAATCCATGGCAGAAGCAATGATGGTGCCTACTCTCTGGTCTTGGCAGGAGGCTACGAGGATGATGTGGTATGCTGCTATATGAGTTTTATTTCTTATGCCACAGTTTCTGTAGTTGTTGTGTAATGTAATATTTGTTATATTATAGGATGATGGCAATGAGTTTACTTACACTGGCTCTGGAGGTCGAGACTTGTCGGGAAACAAGAGGACTGCTGAGCAATCGTGTGATCAGACACTGACTCACATGAACCGGTATGGCATCACAGTACCTAATTCCTGCTAACTGGACATCTAGTCAGCTTTTGCTTTGCTTGTTTTCCTTTTCTAAATTCTATGCTTTGTACAACAGGGCACTGGCTCTCAACTGCAATGTACCTGTTAATGACAAAAACGGAGCCGAGTCTAAGAATTGGAAGCAAGGCAAGCCAGTAAGAGTTGTACGCAGCTGCAAGGGACGCAAACACAGTAAATACTGCCCTGAGGAAGGAAACCGATATGATGGGATATATAAGGTATGACAAAACACTAGATGAGCATTTTAGAGGAGTCTTAAGTTGAATTATACAGAATTGTCATAGTCAATCTGTAAGAACTGACATGCTAGTTTAACTTAACAATAACTAGCTCGACAAGCTTTTAATTTTAATCATGTATCTTTGGTTATCTATTTGTAGTTTTACTTAATGTGTCTGGCTTCAGGTGGTGAAGTACTGGCCAGACAAAGGAAAGTCTGGTTTCTTGGTGTGGCGGTATCTGCTGAAGCGTGACGACGATGAGCCAGCACCGTGGACCAGAGATGGCAAGGAACGCATCAAGAAGCTTGGTCTCATCATGCAGGTAGAGATCAGATTGCACTTGGTGTACACTGGTTATTTTGGTGTGTCGCAATTGGTTCACATACGTCAGCATGCTAATGATGTAGAAAACTGATCAAATTGACCTTTGTTGTTCCAGTATCCTGCTGGTTATCAGAAAGAGAAGGAGAACAAGAATGAAGTGGAGGAGGAAGCGACACCTAACAAGACAAAGAGGAAGAGAAAGTCTCAGAGCAATGGTATGTTAGTTTTGACATATTCTATTATCTGGACCATCAATCATCCACTGATAATATACAAAAATAATCACATTGCTATAAATCCAAGTTTTCGAGTGCTAGTGACAGATGAATAGTTTTCCCCCGTAAGAAGTCTTCTGAAACCTTTAAGTGACAATTGAATTTCTTGGTTTCTCACAGAATCCAAGACCTCCCCAGGGAAGACTCCTAAGAAAATCAAGGTAGAGGTGTACAAGCTGTCCCAGGAGCAGAAAGCCCTCATCAAAAATGACAAGACAAACAAGAAGCTGTGGGATGAAGCCATGGAGTCATTGTCACTTGGACCGGTGAGGGTGGTTGTGCATTTCTCAGTTTGCCACAAGGATGTTGCATAGTATCCTAGCATTACATTTGTATATATCATAACATGTTTAGATTACAAAATGTCTCATATGAGAGGAGGGTCGAGTTTTTGGGATGTGAGTTGTGTGGTTTACTTTTTCCCCCTCCAGATCAGCATTTTATTAAGGAGCAACTGATGTAAATTTGGAAGAATGCTGTGTCACAACACATTGTGATGTTTTTTTTTTTTTTGTATCGTTTGTTTTATTTCTGTAGAAATTCTTGAACAAAGTTGAAGAAGTTTTCCTCTGCATTTGCTGCCAAGAAGTGGTCTTTCAGCCCATCACCACAGAGTGCCAACACAATGTCTGCAGGGTAATTATCATGGTCTTAATCGAGTAAACAATGGAAAGCTGATTTGATAGCTTTTAAGTAGTAGCTGCAAAATGAGTGATACAGATTGCATGGCTTCATGGGGGTGTTACAATATATTTTACTTAAACTGATTACTTTTCAGTCAGTAGACACCTCTACAACATAAATTGTGGGAACAGAAACTGTCATAATTTGCTTTTACTCAACCACCCCCACCTACCTCTGACAATTGTCACTGAAGCTGTCCCCAGGTACTCAGGGGATTGCAGGCTTGGTTAAATCACAAGAGTAACCCATGTTGTTCTTTTTACTCCAGGAATGCCTTCAGCGATCCTTTAAAGCAGAGGTCTACACCTGTCCGGCCTGCAGACACGACCTGGGCAAAAACTACTCCATGTCGGTCAACAAATCTCTGCAAGACATTCTAAATCAGTTTTTCCCAGGCTACAGCAACGGACGATGATCATTGGTTCTGCCTACTTGGCCCTTGAGGAAACGTGATTTTAAACTGTAAGGGGCGTTTTTAGTAGAGGCAATAAAGAATCACTTTCTCTTAATATATTTTCTATGATTATAAAACTACAATATTTGTGGACTTTGATGCTCCCATTATTTTATACCTTGGATCAGCCATGATGCGGTGTCAATGATGAAAACTCCTTTTTATAAGTGGCTGTGTTATTACTCCATTAATACTTTAATTTTACTCCCAGTGTTTCGTTCTGGTCCATTAACTAATGCTAATATTACCCGTAATGTAAAAGTTGTCATTTAACTAAATTACTCCGTTTTAGCACTCGTTAAAAGAACGTTCAGCCGTTTTCCCAACTTTATCAGAGATGTTTTTGAACAATCTTATCTGCTTTGGCTGTTGTGGCTGTGGTTGGTCATTTTGGTGCAACTTTATTTTACTAAATTTGACCATTCAAATTTTAGTTCGTTTTCTTGGATGGTCGGATGATTGTGATTGCACTAATATGACAATTGAGTAAAGCCCCCCCCCTTATTTTTTTTGAGAAAAAGATGCTTTCTTAATCAACCACTGCTCAGTGCAGTGAAGATGAGACCAAACATACAAGCACAATCTGAACCAGGATTTATATTTTCTTGCCCTTGACCATATGTCTGTGGGAATTGTGTCATCGAACAATGTTTGATTTTCTGACGTATTTTATGGTTCCCTTAAGACTTACATGATTGTATATGAAGTTGATATTAATTTGATATAACCCTTAATGCCAAACCATTTCTTATACCATGGCATACATTTGGATTCTCCTCATTTTGGAAAGTTGTCACTATAAAGTCCAAAGAAATGACAATGCTTAATCAAGATTGTAATGTAGAACTATATCTATCTAGTTCTCTAGATGTTGTCCCTGACACTTGAGCCTTGCTGAGTTTAGAATTTGTATTTTTTTTTTTTTTTTAAACGTTAAAATGTGTACTTTGATATTTTATAATCTATTACTGCCATTTGTGTTGGGAGGTGGGATTTCAGTCTTTTGTCTCCATTGGTCACTTGTGAAACCTGACCTCATTTGATGAGCTAAAATGAATTTACTACTTTTGCGGTTTTGCCTTTTTTTCCCCTCTCCCTAGGAATGATATTTAGTGTTGAATTTTAACAGCTGTGTGTGTGTATATATCTATCCACATACCAGGACTAAATGTTTTGACAGACCAATATTTGCATAGACTGGGAAATGTATATTTACTGAAATTGTATAATTTTTTTTTTTTATAGTGCATTTTAGTTTGATGTAGTTTTAGAATTATTTGCACCTTTGATGCAACATTTTGTCTATACATTTTCAGTGTTATTCAATAAAATTTGAAATTTGGTACATTATGTTTCGTTTTTGTTTGTTTTGGTGAAGGTGGTCAGACTTTAAATTTGTGCAGTGAACTTTAACTCCGGTATGAAAGGAACTAGTTGTGCATCTTTAGATCTCTGCAGTAGAAAGTGTTTTAGATTGTAGGATTTAAAGTATTGATAAATGGAAGTAGAAACCCACTGACTCTTAGATTTAGAGAATTTTAATAAGAATACTTGCGTGATGGAGGTAGATGCTCTGGTGGAATGAAACTCTTAACCTCACATGTGTCAGAAAATGTGTAAATATGTTCATCTGCACTGAGGGTACTTTTATTTTTCTCGTGTTTAGCCGAGCATAGCAGCCTTTAGCACATCCGGCAGTGAGTACGTGCACGCCACGCACGTACACAGTACCGGAACATGGATACTAGTAAATGTGTCATTTCATTGGGTGATTTGTGTGTCTGTAACAGAATAAACCAATCAAATTGGCATGCCGCTCGCCAAGCGTCTTATCACGGCGTCGCTTCACCAATCACAAGGCACTGATTGTAATGTGGGCGTGGCTCGTCGACACCATAAGCTAGCTACGGCTAGGAGAAAATCGATCCAGGGAAATTTAACTCAAGGATACCTAATTCGACTGAGCAAAACAGGGACAGGACTATATTTTTCTGCAGGAGGTAATATCTACCAAATGGGCTTGATTTTGTTCCATCTTAGAGACTGTGTTCTCGCTTGACCGTAATGTGTGGTGCTCTGTCGTCGCGGTGTTTTGTTTTTTTTCTAAATGCAGATATGGAAGTAGCTAGCACGAAGCTAGCCAACGTTAGCTAGCTATACATTTACATGAGGACTCGGAGATGTGTAGCGCTACAGAATGTTTGGGTATGAATGCAACTCAGAGAAATTGCATTTTGCAACTATTTAGCTTCGCCATTATTTGCTCACTGTGAGGTGCTTCAGCTACATTTTCTGTTCCTTGTCATAGATCAAATGCTACCACTTAATGGTAGTTGTGCAGGGCTAGCGTCGCCTGTAGCTGCAGTAATAACTGGCACCGAAAAGCGTCGTTATTACTCTCAGGCAAGCCAAGTACGCGAATTAAAGACACGGTTCACATATACGCAGTATGCTCCGTGTTGGCATCTCAGTTCTTGTAAAAGGGGGCCAGTCGTTGCAGTATTGGGAAAAAGTTTCAGGCCCAGATGGAGTTAAAGGGTCAATGTAGGCCCCTTAATGTTTTGGTTAGGCAGCTGGAGTCATGTGGACGTCGGCTGAGTATGTGTGAGCCCCTGCTTCTAAATGAGTGAGTCATTTTTGGGGTCATTTTGAGAACATTTTGAAACTAGTACTACTGATTGTGAAAGCAAAAGTTGTTCCTAGTTGGGTAGTAGGGCCGGTTTCGTATCAGCAAGTTATCCCGGAACACATCGTTCTCAGTCACAGTATTTTGCTTTGAACTGATTTATTAATGTTATACATATATTGATTATGTTATAGCTTTCAAAGATCACCGCCTTTGTTTTTATTCAGCTACTTGCAACCTGACTACTCCTTTCATGCACAGTAGGCTTTGTGTATTTGATGCAAATGACATAGGAAATTATAATTGCAGTTTGTCTGGCCATGTAGTGGCAACTCGTTTTGCTATAAATAAATAACACATTTAACGCTAGTGCTGAGTTACAGAGGTATATAAAGTTGTAAATGATGAGCTGCACTTCACATGCAGGACTGCAGTGTTGTTGGTGTTTCTTTTTCGTATCTGTGTGTTTTTATTGTGATTTTTTCCCCCCTCGTTATCTAAACCATATTTGTACTTGCTGCTGTGCAAATTCAGATCTTAGATAGATTGATAGATTGATCTTTCCTTACATGCCACCCTAAAAAAATGTGTGCCCTGCGTGTGCCTTGTACTGCAGCTGAGAAGTTGTTGATTGTGTTTGTTTGGGTTGAACCTGTGCCAGAGTTAATCTCCTAGCAGATAACTTTTTGCACCCGTTTGTGCAAAACCGTTGATTTATCTGTCATCTGTTTGCTTGGAAATGGGGAAAAATTAGAAAAACTGCTCATAGATTGCGATGGACTACAGTGATCTCTTGGAAGATGCAGGATTGATTCACATGACTATGTTAATCTTTTTCTGCCCTCAAATGTATAAACATCTCTGCTTTGTACACCACCTTGACATTATGGATATACCTTTATTTGATAATATAAAGCTGTTGGATAACTTACTATCAAGGTCAGATACCATGTCTAGGGTCCATAGATGCCGAGAGCCAAGGTGTAGGGCTCAAAACATTATGATTTATTTAAAATAACATTCTACTTAAAATAATGAAACCAAACAGTAGTCCAGAAAATATTCGTCCCCATGACTGACCTGTCCTCTGTTTTTAAATTTTGCATACATTCAAATGCAGAGGAGGAAAGTGAAAGAGTCACAGATGAAATGGCACAAGTGAAAAACACGTCAGTACTAGCAAATTGAATCGATTTGAGATTTTTAGGGTTAGAGCAGAAACAGTTTTTGGTTTCTGAATAGGGAACTCTCATTAAGCCTCAGTTGCAAAATTGCAGTATATTTTGTCTCCAAGCCTACGTATCCTCCATGCTCTCTACTAGACTTTAAGCAAATCCTGTAGCCATCTTTGTGGGACCTAATGCTCCCTGGTGTAAACTAGGGCTATGTCTAACAGTGAAACTATTAGTTCAGTTTTTCATCAACATGAAGTAAAACCACTTTTCACCTATTCCATGAGTGTGGTGTGACTTTCTTATTATTATTTGTATTGCATCAATGGTATCATATGCATATGCAGAGAAACCAAAAGGGAGGACAGCGTTTTTGAGTGGAAATAATAAATAAAATTAATTAGCGGTTGTCTAAATATTTGTGTGTATGTTTTATTTTTTATTTTTTTACTTGAATATTTCACAGATAATTTCAGTTCTGGACTCATCATCTGGATTCATTTCCCCAGTGTCAGTACTCATGCGTGCTTTCAAGTGGCCTTTGGCTTTGTCAAACTCAAGCTACCCAGCTGCTTTAGTTAACAACTTTCATTCCCACCGTAAGCAAGCACCAGTTGCCAGTATTATCAATATTAGGACTAGGGACAGTAAACTCTTTGACAACACAGTTGAAGAAAGACCGTTCTAGAGTCTCTGGATGAGCAAGTGTCTGTTGAGAGTAAAGTGAGAGAAAAAATGGAAATGATTTGCTGTGTTAGGTGCTAATGCAGTTTCAAATACTGCAAGTCTAAAAGTAAGCAAAAATAGTGAATTAAAAAGTGCAGCACTTTTCTTCTGTTGTCTGTTAGTTTTGGTCATTTAGTTTTTGCTATTGTGATGGTGTTCATGTTATCTCTTGGCTGAGCCATTAACCAATTATTATTATTTGTTATTCTTACTTTAACCTGAATTCAAGTCAGAAACACTGGACTCTTCTCAATCTCAGTGCATAACTGTGCTGCCCTCTTTGCTTTTATATATATAAAAAAAACAGTGAAATTGACTTGCTCATGGTCTCCATTTCAGGTTTACCTGCAATCCATCAACGACTCGATGGCTACCGACATGCCAACAGACACGGTGTCAGTTCCTCACCCTGCCCCGTCCTTGCCCCCTGATCCTGTCCCAGCCTCTCCTGCTGCTTCTCTCGGCTCCAGCGCAGCCCAAGATCAGATCTTCATCCAGGAGCCAGAAACACCGGAAAGCTCTGACACACCAGTGTCCTCAGAACGCGATGCTGTTCCAGATCTCACACCAGCCCAACCTATGGACTCAAACGCAACTCCAGTCTCCGAGTCATCCCCTGGCCCCCTGCCGGCACCAGTGCCACCAGCCTCTGCTAAGAACGCCAGCTGCAAGATCATGACTTTCCGGCCCACCATGGAGGAGTTCAAAGACTTTGCCAAGTACATCGTCTACATGGAGAGTCAAGGAGCTCATCGTGCGGGCCTGGCAAAGGTGACAACCTCACACATATACGCTCAAATGTTAACTACTCTTTTTTTGACCTGGGCTATGCATATAGTATGGTATTATTATTGCCATGAAAATCCACTTTCTACCACATCCATGGTCAGGTTTCAGTGGAACCTGATCGTGAAAGTGTAAAACATCTATTGGCTGTGTTGGAATGAGAGTTAAACATGACTGAAGTACAGCAAGACTTGTATGTGGCTCACTTTAAATCTCCATTTGAATGTTAGTTAAATCCATGTAAATGTGAATTGTCCCACTCCTCCTTCAGGTGATTCCCCCAGAGGGCTGGAAGCCACGCAGGTCCTACGACACCATCGAGGACATGGTGATTCCAGCACCCATTATGCAGGTGGTGACTGGCCAATCGGGTCTTTTCACTCAGTACAACATTCAGAAGAAATCTATGACTGTGAGCGACTACCGCAAGCTGGCCAACAGCAAGAAGTAAGTTCGTCCACCTGAACTCACGCAAAATAAAGATTACACTGTTAACCATGTGTTTCAAAAGGCATCAAGGCTGATGAGATGTGTCTAACCTTGCTGTGACCTACGCCAGTGCGAGCCATATTAGACTTGTAGGTCTCGAGACCGGTCTCAAGACCACTTTTTCATGGTCTTGGTCTTGTCACGGCCTCGACAGTCTTTGGTCTCGGGTCTCTCGGTCTCGAAATGTCTCGGACTGGCTGAGAGGTCTCGAAGGGAAAGGCAGGCACAGTTTTTTTTATATCAATAAAAAATCATGTGCATTTTGTGACACAGAAGGCGTTGGCACTCGTCCTCTCACGCAAAATGATCGGTGAATTCGTCAGTCGTCAGGTTTGGTTTTACAGACCATAAAGAATTTGTTTGCCACACAACTAACAATAAGAAACATTCTGCAATATGCAAATTTTAATGGTACGGTAAGGTGTCACTACACACAGTCTGTCAATCCGTGACCGTGAGAATACACACAGGCTTAATCCCTCTCGTTCCTACATGATCAACATTCAATGCAGCCTTATTTTATTATTATATATTTTATTTTAGTAAATGTTGGATGTGGTATGTATAATGGTTGTCCTCTTCTGTGTGGCCCTATGAGCCTATCATGCCACTATAGCTGCAGAATGGTTTAGGTACAGATTCTGTAGAGAACAACATCAGACCTTAGAGTAGAAGTGTATTTTCTGTTAAGATTGGTTTGATTTCTTATCAACAATACACATGAGTTAGTTGGCTGACAGGAGGAAAATGCAAAATGGCAACACTTTTTTTTAGCCTCGGTCTTGGTCTTGAGCTGAACTAGTCTTGGTCTTGACTTGGTCTTATCTTGGTCTTTACTCTCTGGTCTTGGTAGTGTCTTGGTCTCGGTTTGGACGGTCTTGACTACAAGTCTAAGCCATATATACTTGTGCGCTCGTCAGTATGGCCCCTCTGTAACTATGCCAACGCTAGTCAACGCTGCGTCTCTTTTTGCCAGTCAGGTTCATTTTGTTTCCACTTCCTGCTTCACTTTCAACAACGGAGACTGAAACTTTCGCCAAAGACAAGTCATACACACGTTTGTATCTCTGAACTTCCTCAGTTAACCTTTCCTTGACGTGTTCCATCTTTATTGATCAAAAACAATCAATTGAGATGGAGAAGCAGTCGTAAATATCAAAGCAGAAACTACTACCAAGCGGACCAATCGAA
Source organism: Planiliza haematocheilus (assembly GCA_005024645.1). Lineage (NCBI taxonomy): Eukaryota > Metazoa > Chordata > Actinopteri > Mugiliformes > Mugilidae > Planiliza > Planiliza haematocheilus. Next base: position 1,033,425 of record SRSE01000306.1, read on the forward strand.
GCTGTTGCTGTCAGTGTTGTGTAATTCGTTTTTGGGGAGGTGCACTTCAGGCTGTGGCACTGTCGCTGTAACTGCGGCATCAAATTGACACAGAAGCCTACTGTCTACTTTTGACATTAGAAACCATTAAAACGTGTTGAAATAAATGCTTTTTATTGGCTGTGTGAAGCATTGTTGCTGTGTATGTCATGATCTCTTTACTGCCCTCTAGTGGACATAAAATCCTTAAAATTAACAGACAATGGTGAAGCCATATCAGTGTTTATCAATTATTTTTGGAGATAAAAAATAATAACATAGTACAGGTGAAGACAGTCAGATTGTTCTTTGTGCTTTTTATCTTTGCAGTTGTGAAGATGAAGCTGTTTCGTCTGCTGTAAAGTTACTAAAAATCGTTTACAAAAGAAAGTCGTAATGGATAATATCACACACAGATCGATAGACCTGAAACATGTACTAGTTCAACAGGCTTTATGCTTGTGAATGAAAACTGACTCTCTGTTAAACTGCTCATAGTTAAAGGCCCTTGTCCTCACTCACTGCTTACAATCTTATCTTTTCTGCTCTGTATCCAGGTACTGCACACCGCGCCACAAGGACTTTGACGACCTGGAGAGGAAGTACTGGAAGAACCTGACATTTGTGTCACCAATCTATGGGGCAGACGTTAGTGGCTCCATCTATGATGAGGTGAGGGCCTGTGTGTGATCCTGAGGACTTTCTGTTTGACTGCTTATTGATTAAAGATGATACCTTTCTTTGCTAAATATATTTATGGAAGTTATTTCTCAGTGAGGTCATGAAAAGGCTTAACTCCACATGCTCAGCTTTTTATCTGTTTCTGGCTACAGTTGAGTTTTAATTGGTATTTGTCAGAATTGTTGGTTTACTTACAGATCATCAGAATTTAATCCAGTGCAGTTCAAGGAATGTATCAATGGATCATTTTTAACTGTGTTATAGTCTTTAATGAAAGATAAAGCTGTAAGACTTGTTGTCAGAATAAAGAAATATTTTTCCACAAAAATGCTCTATGACTGATGAGACAGCTTGCAAGTTCACTTTTATGTTGTCTGCAGCACCATCTAGTGACCATTGATAGGCCTTCTAAATCGTGGTGACCCTTTTGAGTGTAGTGTAGGTATAGGCTACACTGTAAATCAGTCATAAATATGAATGTTATCCCATCCAGGACATTCAAGAGTGGAACATTGGGCACCTCAACACACTGCTGGATATGGTGGAGCAGGAGTGTGGCATCGTCATTGAGGGCGTCAACACTCCCTACCTCTATTTTGGCATGTGGAAGACCACCTTTGCTTGGCACACTGAGGATATGGACCTCTACAGCATCAACTACCTTCACTTTGGACAGTCCAAGTCCTGGTCAGTCACCTTTTATTTCCCCTGAGACCTTTTGTATGGCCCTGGGAGTCGTTACTTGTATTTCTAAGCTTTTGTTGTTTGATAGTGGTTGTGTATGTACTTGTAGATGTCAACAGTAGAGATTGTCTCTTTATCCAGGATATCCAAATATGGTTAAAACCATCTTAGAATAATTTCTGATCACTGATTGAACAGAATCTCTAACCACTTCATTCTACAAAATACAACTACACATGCATATTAGAAATCACTCATTCATATTGCAATAACTCTTTTTTTTTAATAATTTAAAATGTGACTGCACACTATTTTGAGTTTCTACAACATGCCCTGAAAGATCAAATGATAAAAAAACACCTCTTTTACGTACTGCAAAACAGGATCCAGCATTGCGTTGGCCATTTTTATTTATTTATCCGTCCGTAGGGACATCAGTGCCGGAGTAGGATACATTTAATTTTTTTTTTTTTTGCAATCAAGAAACTGCATAAGCCGATCATATATCAGATGCTGCATGGCGAGCAGAAGCTTGCGTCCCTGCTTGTCTGTATCAGCAATGTTACATCGGTTACAACAGCACCATCTGATGGCCAAGTAGCATGTTACGGAAACAAAATCTTCCTCTGTGTGAGATATGGCAGACATTATGGGTCAGAATGCTGGTTGAGTGACTGTTGTGTATTGGTGGTGAATATGAAGATTATTTATAAGAATGACAGGGAGTGGCCTCTAACACACAGACATGCAAAGTGAGGGTGATCCACATCATAGTGTACATAGAGTATGTTGAAGATGCAGTAGAACTGACTGAATCCAGTATTACTGCACTAAAATGAGAATTTGGTTTCATCCAACCTTCATATTTCTCAAATAATTTTATAGCCCATCTTGGACAATTTAGATCAGTTACAGTGATTTGAGCTAAGATGATGCTTTTATCATTTTAATTTCCTTCTGTATTTCTGTCTCACTGAGGTCTCTTTTATCCCCTTTCTGCTCCTTGACTTTTCTTTCATATCCCCCAAGTGTTGTTTTCCATCCTGACACTGCAGGTGGGCGAGCAGAGCCAGCATTCGTAAATATAGTATTACCTTTGTGAATATATCCATTTGTATTTGTTTTTAAGCTTTCCTGCACACGTTGGTTTTGCACCCTTCTTCTTCTTCTTCTTTTTCTTTTTCTCCCCCCCCATGTTCACTCTGTTGGCACATGGGCTGAGCCTGCGGTGGCACCATGCAGGTCTATGCATGCATTTAATTTATAGCTTCATTTATACATGATTGTGATGCGTTGCTAAACTGCTAAGCGGGTATATACTACCATTGATTGTACATGTTAAAGTTTATTTGCAAATCATCTAGCTTCTACTGCTGCCAGCATAACCTGCAAAGCTGCATTGTATATATGCACATGGTGGTTTTGGATAAGAAAAAGCAATACTTTGAATAAAAGGGGTTAGGTTTAGGGTTAGTCATTGCTATAGCTACAGTTGTGTTTTTTTTTCATGGGATTCATTATTTTATAGTTCATGGTGGCTGCTGTCCTCTTTATATGGAGAATGTAAAGTGAAGACAGACATGCTGTTTGGGTATTAATTAGTTAGTATTAAGTAGGTCAGTAGTGTCCAGTGTATTACACTTTTACACCACCTTCCTAACACTGTGTAGATCTTCCTTTTGCCTCCAGAACAGTTGTGACAGGGAATGAACATGGTCCCTATCGGATGTCAGGGCCTGTCTAAGTAACATACAAAGGAATACCAAAACTTTTCCAACAGTACATTTAATTGTCACAAGATGGTCAATGTTATTTACTTCTACTTTCAATGGTTTTAATGTTGTGGCTGATCGATACTTTTTATAGTTAACGCCCGCCCATGCTGAGAGCAGCTGCCGTCAGAATAATACATCCCAACTTTCTTCCTTCTGAACTTTATTTCCTCTTCTTACCATCATCATTTAAGACTAATTAACTCTCAGATGGTTGAATCTACACCATTCATTTAAAACATCTTTCTCCCCTGACTTTATTTCTTGCTTTCTTGAATTCTTTTGCTTGGTTTTGTTCTGTTTGTCACCTGTTGCCTCTCACCAAACCCACCTGTATTTTCTTCCTGAAACTTGAGGCCATTTTCATTTTAATACTTTTGCGTGGAGTAATGACAGGCTGTTTAATAGAACATGCTCCTTTAAAGCGCGCACACACATGCTCCCTTTGTCTTTCTCTTCCTCTCCTCTTATAGTGCAGCCGTTTGTGAAATTAACTCTAATCCCCCTGCAACTCTACTCCCATCAAAATCAGACCTCACCATAACTACTGCTGCCTCACACACGCATCGGTGGACGTGTAGCTCAGCTGCCAGTCACTTTCTCTCCATCTTTATCCCTCCGACGTTCGCGTCCCCCTCCCTTTTCAGCACTGAAACCCTCTCAATCACTGCTCTCCCCTAACACACAACACTGGATCTGCTGTCAGATAAAAGATTAGCCCGCGAGCATGTGAGAGGAACGTAGGGAAAAGGCTGACGAAAGAGAATTGAAAGAGAGATTTTGAAGTGTAGCCTAGCTGCAGCTTTGCGGGAAGGGAGAAGTTCATTATGAATCCATCCAGCCTTTGTGTTGTCCCATGGTTCTGAGCAGTTCACATTTGAGGGATCTGCATATTAGCTGGATTGTAAGTGCAGTGTGGATATTGGATGTGGGGCGTTCTGGACTTAGACTTAGTGTTTGGAGTAATTAAAAGTGCCTTTATGGGCCTCACACTTGTTTTTTTTGGGTTTAGGGTAAGAAAATTCCAAGAGGGACGGCGATTATTTGCTGGGAGTCATTCTAGTCACTCTGCTTGCACACTTTTGTACTTCACGTTCACTATGAACACTGCATTAGCATGTAATCATCCTCAGTTTCCCGTCATGAGGGGAATCATGTTTTAGAGCAGCTACAACGCACATGACCCTGAACTAGAAACTGATTAAATTAGAAGAACGTACATGTGTGACAAGCAGCTGTATAAGACACACTAACACATGCTGCCTGCCGCCCGCTTCATGCTGCCCCAACTCTTCAATTCCACCCGCCAGGAACCCAACCCCACGTCGGATAAATCGTACTCCTCCTCCTGAGAAAAGGTGTAAAAGTTCAAACCTTCATTTGCTGTGCGCTGTTTTATTTGTGAGCCTCTCGCTCTCTCTGCTGGCGGAGTGACGTTACGTGTTGTTGCCGTGGTAACTGGGGCCTTGGGAGCGAGGGGAGCGGGGGAACTCACGCTGATCGGCTGATTTGTTTAGTTTGCTGCCGGGATGGAAGAGGATCGTCTTGAGAGATGTTCTGTGGCGCAGCGTGCCCTGAAATTCGTGCGCATTTACGCGAAGAGCAGCAGCACGATGCTTCCCAAGCACAAGAGCACCTTTTTGAAGCAATACTCAGGAAACAAGCTTATGTTATGTGTTCTCATGAGTAGGATGAGAAACTTAACTTCAACTTCAGCTCAGATATGTTTGCAAATCGTGTAGTACATGTCACTTTCCTCCAAAAACAGTTTTACACAGCCATAAATGTGCAATATGTTGCTGCACGCAAGTGAGTGTTCACAATACACAGTAATGCTTTCTGAGAATGTCTTAAATTACATCGAAAGGTTGCTGCGCAGTCTGCGCGGTGTAATACATGCCCATTGATGGGCTACGGTGCAATTATATCGTCAAACATTAATGAGGCAGGCTGATGCACGCGGAGATGAAGTCTCTGTGTTATATCTGCTCATATTTTCAGTCGGGATAAGCCCGTTGGCCAATTGCAGCATGAGTTTTATTATGAGAAACCATAACCCAAGGTCAGATTAGAGTTGATATATATGCAAAGTTTTCAGTTAACTCTGAAGGATAATGGGAACCACCACCACCAGTCGGAAGTTATTAATTTTCATTGTCCTTTATCTTATGGCCACAGGACAAATTATAACTCTGATCATAAAACCTCATTCATATTTTATCGTCCTCCTCATTAGCTATTATGTGTAGGTACAAAATGTACAAATTAGACACAAGGTCACTCACACAGGAAGATTTTGGTCTTAAAACTTTTACAAAGATACAGACGGTAAACTCATTTACTTTCTAAACACACCATATAAATTAAATTCCAGTTCATAAAATTCCCATTAGATGTCACTTCCTTGTTTCCATATGGCGTGGTTACAGGTGTAGATCCATAATAACAGTGGACGAAGCTTTGCCTTTCTGACAGTCTAAGCTTTTGTCTACAGGTGGCAGTGTGGCACCATGTTTTTGGCACCTGGGACTTCTTTTACCCCCCTCTCTTTTTTCTTTCTTCCTTCTTTCTTTTTGTCTCTCCCTCGCTGTCAGGCTCTTGCTCATTCTTCTTCTCTCTCATTAAGTCTTGTTGCTTCTCGCCATCTCTCGTCCGTGTTGTTTCTTTCTCATTTTCTTCTTCTCCGTCTCAGTTAGCTGTTGTTGTTGAGGCTTTGGTAAGAAAGGGCAGATGTAGGCTTTTTTTCCTCCCCTACCCATAGTTCATTGCCTGCGGTCTCTGGGGGGGTTGAACAGCCGAAAGTAAATAATTGCAGTAATAAAGAGTATGTAATAACTTCACAAATGGACAGATTAGATTTGAGCTCTGCAGACGCCCTCCCATTATGTTTTACTAATAAACTTGCTTTAGAAATGTGGCGTCGGTCATTTTGTGCCTCACATGTCACGGTGCCTAGCTCATTTATTATCAGTACAAACACTATGGCTCAACACAACACACAACTAAAGCCTCAGGGTTACTGTATTTGCACAGTAATGAGATGGAAATATTAAAATCGTATATGATGTGTTGGCTAATTTGCACAGATACACAGTCAAAGAGTAAAAGAAGAGGAGTTTATAGGAATATGGTAGCAAAAAAAGCCGCCTCCCCTCAAACATTGATAAGAATAGTGATTGCTCTGCGTGATGTGCTCATGTGTGAAAGAAAATTGGGGGGAGCCATGATGAAGGGTACGTCATGGGCAATTTCATTTCTAAAACCGGTAAGTGCTCAGGGCTGAGAAATAACCCAGCACTCCCAAAACAGTAATTTCTCTTGGTTCTGCCCTTCACCAGTCATTTTATCTTTCCCAAGACCACCCTCTCTCTCTCCCTTTTCGCCCTTTTAGGTTATGCAGCAAGCTCATCTTTTAGAGAATGAGTCTGTTGTGTCAACCTCAATTCTTTCGGTATGTTCAAAGTAAATATCTCTTATTTAAGCAAATGTGCTTAGTGGAGTAACTTTGCATTTTTATTTAATTTTTTTTGGACATTGCGTAGTGTAGGTAGCCAGCAACACACACCTATACTCGGTGAACGTTAACTGGTTGACCCATGGTCCACATCTAGCCTGCCAGAGCTTCCCATCTGGCCCCCAGAATATTACTGAATTCAAGAATATGTCCCTGTTTTTTATTTATTTTTTAAATCAAATGAATAAAATGCCCTCTGAAAGTAGCTTGTGCCTTCAATCAAAGATGAGGATAAACTTGTTCTCAGTTGACATTTCTTCTAAAGTTCTCTAAGAGTTTTTCCCAAATGTCCTTGCCTAGACTTTTTAACCCACACGATGCTCAATGTAACAGAGAAGAGCTTGGTAAGCGTGGCTAATCTGCAAATAGATACAAATGACAAATAAAAGCGACAGGCCTTACTTATATTACATCAAATTAAAGTACCCTGTGAACAAATACAGTCAAACTAAGTAAATCACAACACTGAAATACTCAGGTTATTGGGAGAACTTACATTTCCCCTCCGACACTATTTTATTTTTTTTAAACATCGGGCTTAATGTGCAAGCAGTCCTCCAAAATCTGGTTAGCAGCTTTACAAGTCTAAGTTTATCCAAACATGGTGAGCTCATACATGGCCAATGTCTTCAGTATGTCATACTCTTGCGGGCAAGCCAAAAAATGTAACATTGCATGTGATGGACCAATTCAACGCCTCGCTGATATGAAGTCCAAAATGTTGCGATCGCCCCCTAGTGGTAGTACAGGTAATATGAGTCTGCTAATGCTAACAAAGGCTAAAAATAACAAGGACAATTAATATATCAAACAATATTATATCACCAAGGATACAATATTTTTTGTAAATGTAATTGATTAAATTAGAACAGAAGCTTACATCTTTTGTTTCTTTTCTTTTACCTCTATGCTCATCACTGTGTATAAATGTCTTTCTTTTTTTCTATTACTTAAAGATAAAATTCTCATTTCGTCATGTCTCCTCTTCATTTTGCACAGCCAGTTGCTCCGCTTGTAGTTGCTCTTTAATATACTATTTAGCTGTCTCAACAACTTGCTTTGCCTTCAGTTTGAACAGACCTGGATTATATTTAATTTAATAAAATTAGAAATCATCAGCAGAAATGGTACTTTAATCATACTCTTTGCTGCCAAGAAAAATTGTGCTGACATGTTGCCAGCTGTTGCCATTGTGGCATCGTTTTCCCCAAATGGGAAGTGATTTTGCAGGTGTACCTGAGGGAGAGTTTAAGATTGCTTGTAGCTCATCAGCCTGTGGAGAAACCTACTCCTTTATTTTGTGATATTTGTTTCACTTGTCTATATTATAAGAAACATGAACTAACTGTAGCTTGTTTTTGATGCAGAAGACGTGTCCAACTCATGTCAATCCACTTTTCTTAAACCCACAGACCAAACTGATCGCTTTTTCCTCCTCTATCTGCAGGTATGCCGTCCCGCCTGAGCACGGCAAGAGGCTGGAGAGGCTGGCACAAGGTGAGGACCTGCTTTCAATTAAAAACTATTTATTGCTCTCTCTCTCTGATGCTTCTTCACGCCTCCCTGCCTGTCTCAGTAATGTGCTTTAAGTGCTTCAGACCGTCAAACACGTGGCATCAAATCATACCCATGTTGCACACCCAACACACGCACTAACGAGCAGCTGAAGCACACTTCTTGGTCCTCTACTTGCGTGCAAAGAAAGCAAAGCTGCATCTCTCGGCCTCATTCATCCTGAGCACAGCAGGAACAACACTGTTTAGAAGTATTTACTACTCACAATAAACAACCATTCTGCAGTTTCTCTTCTGACAAACAAAATGGTCCTTGCTGTAAACGGTGCAACGCACGCAGTGATCCACACTCCAAAAAAATCTTCCACATGAATTCGGTGGCTGAGAAATGTTGATACTCTACTTTCTTCTCACATATGACATTCTTTGTCAGCTGACTGTGGTAGAATGGTGTTTGAGATGGAAGAGCAGCTTGAAGCATTTAATGTGTGCAGTGACTTGTGCTGAAAGATCAGGAACGTTGTAGATACTGAATGTGGAGGAGAGGCTGTTTGTGGTGAAGTCAGTTGCATCAGCTGTTTTGCAGAAGTCCAGTCAGTCAGTCAGTGACCACATTTACATTGATCGGGATATTGAAGTATCAGCCCACTGTCTGCGCATGCGCGAATGACGCCAAGCGACACACTAGAAATACAAACAACATGGCGGCAACGAGAACTTCTCACTTTTGGACCTGGCTCATTTTTTAATGAAAGAACTAAACATAACGACGTGTTTAGATGGCAGAAAATACTGAAATGCTGATGTATTAAAAGTCTGTTGCGGAAAATCTACGTGATGCTGGTTTTCCACCTCGCTCCGCTGAACAAGTTAGGTCCCGTTGGAAAACATTCAAAAAGACGTAAAACACGCATGCGCAGATAGGATGCAGTGCTCGGAAAACGGGATACTGTTATTTATCATGTATACAGGGATATGAATAACCGGGTTTCTCTGTGTGCCATGTAAACACCATATCCCGAATATGCTCAAAGCCGGGACAAAGCCTCAAAATCGGGATACTAAAGACCATGTAAACGCAGTGAGTGTCTTTATGAATGCTTCTGGTGCTGAGGAGTGAGCTGTTAATGCATGCAAAACTGTCTTTATTGTCTTTTGATAAAATGACATGGACATGTTTGACTCAGTGGGAGGAGCACGTCAGACAATATCTGTAAATTCATAAAGACACTTTATGAAAATGCTTAAACATGGCATTCTTCACTGATTTCCATGCTTTGTTTCAATTGTTTTATTTTTTAATTTTTTTATCTCAAGTCTTGAAATCTTGGCCGTGAAGTGAAGCCATTCTGCCCTCTTTCTGTAACAGAGTATTTCTCCTTTGGGCACCCACGTTCCCCTTCTTTTATTCCTTATATTGATCAATAAGGATTAACTTGAATGCTGCATGTGAGGTGGAACATTTGGTTATGATGAGAGAGATTTGCTTAATCCAAACTTTATGAAGTAAGTACACAAACTGTCCTTGTTTTGAAGAGCTTTGAGCTAATCAGTGATCAGTGTGTAGCCTCCGTCATTGGCCCTTTGCATTGGAGTAGCTCGTATAGGTAGCACACTCATTCAGCATGTGAAGTATGGCAGGCAAGTGGCCTAATTTACCTTGTAACTGCATCTTATTTGGAAATATTTAGTTATATGTAACTATGCCACAACTGCTGAAGACCCTTCCCTTTCTTTGTGAATGGTTGCCATGGCTACACACTTACAGTTCACCTTAAAGTAAGAATCTTTCTCAGGGAGCCAAACGGTGTTGACTTTTTGTGGCAGTGGTACAAATATACTGCTAAATACCAGTATTTTTGGCATCTGGTATTATTGTTTTGTTTTGCCTTTTTTGTGAGGGTGTATGTGTGTGGGGCTTTGGCAACTATAAACTATCTATGCATAATATAGCGCATAAAATAATCGGTCCATCCTCAATTTACTGTAATAATGAAGCGAATAATGAACAATGCAAATAGCTTCATGCTATGTGAGTTGTCTGAGCCGTTTTCTCCATCAGGTTACATTCATGACAGAGCAGGTGAGTGACTGGTTTGTGTTTGGAGGGTCTGGGAGAAGGCGGCGTTGGGAAGGTGAGGGAGGGAGAGATGCTTTCAGGAGCAGTAGGAAAAATAACACAAACGCAGTGTTGTTTGAAACGTGTAAAAATATTTCCCGATTCGTTATGAGACCATGGTGGAGCAAATAAATAACTTTAAGGATAACAGTCATGGGTCTTTTCTTTTGTTTGTCAGTGGCTAATAGGCTCAGTCAAAATTGTGTTGGCAATGGTGTTTTGGATCAATAAAGATTGAACACACCAGGGAAACATAAACGTCTGTATGTCTTTGGCGAAGGCGTCAAGCTGCATTGTTGAAAGTGAAGCAGGAAGTGGAACGAAGCAGGAACCCGACTGGTAAAGCTAACACTGCACTGTCTAGCATTTGGGTGGCATTTTCACAGAACCAGACTGACGAGCACACAAGCATAAATGAGTCACACTGGTGCAGACTTATGTGCGTAGGCTAAGACGTCTATGTCCCGTAGAGGTATGAACTCTGCTTAAGGCGACACCGTATGCTTCGCCATTTCTATACTTTGCTAGTGTTGCGCGACTATAAATCTAACTTAATCCAGCACTATGTCTTAAGTGAATGGACTTAGTCCTAAATGACTCGCATCCTCCTTTAATATTGTTAGTTACTCTCTGATCATGATCATCTTTAGTAAGAGAGGCTCATTTCTTTTCACCTTAGCCCTTTAATCTCTGCCTTCTTCAAGTTAAGTACCTGGAAAACGCTACAAAAGCAGCATTAAAAAGAACTGCTGCCTCGGCATCTTTCTGTTTAGTTGTTTCAATTTCCCAGCCCTGGTGTTCATGTTGACTTACTGGCCCTCCTAAATGGAATGAGGCCATAATTACTGTTATTACTTCCATCTCAGATTTGTCAGAATGTCTGCTCTAAGGCAGGCTCATTGTATTGGCAACTGTTACAAACAACATCGTATATAATGAAGGCTTTGCTGACACAGAAACCTGCTGTTGTAGGTTGACCATAAATACTGTGTTCTTACCTCAAGCACATTGAAACTTACAATCCTGAATGATTCGTCAGCTTGAATTATGCCTATTGCTTAAATAGTTGCATTGCAAAATAAATTTAACTTGTGATTGCTTGGGCCTTGTGTTTCAAGCGACCCAGTACTCGTATAAGCTTACTTTGGTAGGTAGATGAATACAAAAAAAAATTGCTATTTTTAAAATTAATTAAATTTGTGCATTTAAATATTAACACATTGTTTTTAGGAATACCAGTGGCTTCAAGTGCTTAATTGGATGAAATGGAGGGCCCACATGTGTTTTAGTGAATAATTACTAATGACCTGAGGCGTGCATTTACGGGGTAGATGAAAATATTATGTTTTTGTTAGTAATAATTTTCCTTGATAAGAGCAGGCAGATTTAATACGACACCAATTTCAGTTTTGAAACACTTGTACCCCAATCACACATAACATTAAAACCACTGACAGGAGAAATAAATAATTAGAATGAGAAGTTTTCTTCTCATTTACGGTGAAAACGACAAAATACAGTTTGGCAGGTCAGTATAGCTGCTATACTCTAAAATACAATATATGCAGTAAAAGTAGCACACAGTAGCAGTATTTTACCTTTGCTTCCTGAGTCTTTGTTGACCTTTGCTCGCCTGGTGTGGTGATGTGTGAAGCTCAGGTGAGATCAGCAGAGATGTGGACACCAAGGAACTTAAATATATCCACCCTCTGGTCCTCCTTTCCCTGTATAAAGAGGGCAGACTGGACAGTGTCCTTGGATTCCCTGGAGTTGACAATGAAACCTTGAGCTTAGAGGTGTTAAAGTCCAGGTTACTGTTGCTACACCACTGCACAAGATGCTGTACCTCTTCTCTGTAGACTGATTTATTGTTGACAGATATCAGTTCTACCACGGTGGTATCAGCAAAATTCACATTTGTGTTGGTGGTGTGAATGGGGGCACAGTCATGGGTAAATAGTGAGTAGAGAAGAGCGCTGACAATACAGCCCTGCAGAGTACCGCGTTGAACGGTTGACTATCTTATGACAATTCAGTGTCCTGCAGGGACATTTTTGGACCTGGCTCATGAATGGATGTTACCCCACCCCATAGCAATGACACTCCTTGATGGCAGCAGCCATCCTCAGCAGGATGCAGCCTGACACAGACACACACAAAACAGTTTAGGAACAACTAAAAAAAACATGAAGAACAGCACAAGGTGTTGACCTGGCCTCCAAATTCACTAGATACCAAACTGATCAAGGATCTGTGGGATCTGAGGCCCCCTCCCCTCAACCCATAGGACCCAAAGACGCCCACTAACAACATTCTTTTGCCAGACACCACAGGACACCCTCAGAAGGACCATGTCCATTCTCTGAGGAGTCACAACTGTTTTAGAGGCACAAGGGAGACTGACACAGTATTAGGAAGGTGGTCATAATGTTATGCCTGATCAGTGCAAGTACACTCTAATCAGTCTTCATCTCAGCAGCAGTCAGCTTTCAGTTAGTCAGACTGCAGCCTTCCTCTTATCTAAGCAGCTGGCAGTAGGAGGGAATCAGTGCCAACGTTATTTAACAGGCACCCACTGACCTATCAAAGCCGTCGTCGGCACAGGCGGCCAACTGTTTACGAGGTCCTAAAAAGACAGTTATGAGAGTAGCAGGAATGCCAAATGGGACTGGGACAATGGTCTTGTTACTTGAAAACTCCTCTCAAACATTTGACAGCGACACACAGCCGTTGCTCTTATTCGGACATTTTTGGTTGGGTGGGCAGGATGGGATTGGGAGGGGAAAGGCGGGTGCAAGGTTGGAGGCAGCAACTTAATATTCAAACTCAAAAGGACAGAATGAAGCCTTTAAGTTAATATTACCCCGTGGAGAGCTCAGAGTGCGAGCTGCATTTTAATGGGGATTAATACCCAGGCTCTCTCGGCACATTATTCACCTTTATCAGCTCCAACAAGCAGGAAGGCAACAAGAGAGTAGAGCCCCTCTCCCCCTCTCTTGCTTTGTTGGTTGGAACAGAGGCTGAAACAATGCAGCGAAAATGAAGGATGAAATGGCTGCCAATTATACTGTCAGTAACATTAAAGTTTAACTGTGTGGAGGCTCGGATGGACCCCCCCCCTTTGAGGCACCAGCGAGTACAGACGGCAAAGGGTGGGAGAGTGGGTGATGGAGGAGAAATTTTTTCCTTTGATTATGCAGAAGCTGTTTGAGTCTCCCTGTCTCCAAGAGCAAATGTGAGCCTTTGTTTTAGAGAGCGAGTCGAGGCTTTGAAAGCCCAAAATGTCAGCGGTTTATTGTGATCTCAAAGCAGTCTGTCCTCTTAAGGAAGTGGGTTTGTTTTGCAGTTAAAAAAGTAACATTGATAAGTTCCTGCAGCTAGAGTGTGCCATTGCTTATCAAAAATAATTAGGGATGCTCGATATTGGCTTTTCTGCCGATATCCGATATTGTCCAACTTTTAATTTCCTATACCGATATCACCCGATACCGATATATGCAGTCTTTTTACACCAAAATTGTTAGGTAACAACATAACATATCACCTATTATGGAATTGACACATTATGCCTAATTTTATTGCGATGTCCCACTGGATGCAAACATAAATGCAACATGGCTTTTCAAATGTAAACACTGTTCTTTGTGTTTTTAGAGAGAAATTTTTGCCTCAAACAAGACTACAGACAATATCAAAACAGGGACGATAAATGTAGCGCACAAATGTAGTATATAACTCCGCATGATTCTTCTTGAGCTGGGTGATCAAATTTGATGTATTAAAGGAAGACGCCTTGTTTCCTCGTCTCATAACCACCTTTGCTTTGCAGTCATTGCAAATCACAAATTTACAAAGTCAGTAGGTGACACTTGGAAATACTTCCAAACCACAGACATCTCATACACCAGGCAAGCAAGCTTGTTAGCTACGGTTAGCGACCTAGAGACTAGCGTGTTGTTGTTGTTATACGTCATCAAGCATCCGCCTGTTAACGTCCCATGCTGCGTTCATGCAGACTCGGAAATGCTGATGCCTACAGAACAAACATCGGTTATAAAAACCCGATACCGATAATTCCCGATATTACATTTTTGACTCACTATCAGCCCTAAAAAAATTATAGTTTCAGTCTTTCACGGTGCACAGCTGGAACATCTTACAAAGAAATCTACAGCAGTGACCCCGGGGTTGAATTAACATTAGGTTTTAAATAAACAAAACCGGTCTTTAGACAAATAAATCCTCTTTTACATGCACAGTGTTAATGTGATTATCTCACACTCACACACACAGTAAATGAATTCATATCCATGTTAAGCTGACACCGTTTTTTCTTTTGTAGGTTGTGGTTTTAACAGTGATATGATAAATACTGTACTGTACACACGCTGATCAGCCACAACATTAAAATCACTAATAGACCAGACTAGGCTCCCCTAACCCCATAGCAATGACACTCCTTGATGGCAGCAGCAGAAGGTGTTGACCTGGCCTCCAAATTCACTCGATCCCAGACTGATGAAGTATCTGTGAGATACACTGGAACAAGCCTGACACAACATTCTGTTGCCAGACATCACAGGACAGCCTTTAGAAGGACCATGGCCCTTCTATGATGAGTCACAGCTGAACTGTCATAATGTTATGCCTGATCGGTGTGCAATAGCTGCATCTGTTATGCCTGTGTTACACTGTTTACCTCACCTGTGCGTGACAGTGTACCTCAGTGAGGTAACCATCTTAAGTTTGGACTATACTTTCGCTATGGATCTAATGAGTGTGAAACTACAGTTACATTCACTGAAATTTTCCATGCTCGTCCACCCGCTGAGTCACTCGAACAAGGAAATGTATTTCAGACCAATCACAGCTGTTACCGTCTGCATCGCGACTATAAATCAAGATTTACACAAATGAGATAAGTAATGTGTCTAGGACGGGCCATGCTTCGCCCATGTCTATGCTGTTTTTAGGGCTGCAGCTAACACGCCATCTATCCTGAAGAAGTACTTTCAGTATATTTCAGTTTTATAAAGGCTTGCCCCGTTTTATTTGGGCCTCTGTTTAAAGAATTCACTCAATTTTGATAATTGACTTCAGACCTGTTGGGATACAGGATGAATTGATGCACTCCTGGCACAGGGAGCTGCCACAACTGGAGATGACTGTAAACAGTGTGATGTATTGATACAGTCTATGCAAACTGATTGATTTCTTGCAGCCCTAGCTGTAATTAGTAGCTATTTAAATGTCATGTCATTGCAAGTTTTTGTGAAGTTCACTTGGGCCAGCTGACAGATAGGGTCCAAATCATGACGACGGGACCATGGGACCAGAAAATAATTATGATAATTAATGGCTTTCTTAAAGAAGTGCTCCATTGGTGCTCTTAATAAACTTGACATCCATTTTTCTGTCCACTGTACACTCACTAGGTACAGTTTGCTGCAAGACAAACCTCCCATAGATCCACTAAGCTGTCCCTCTAACATTTTAATCTTAAATCTGTCCTTTTTTATTTGATTTCGAGTTTATTGTGTATCAGTATTTGCTAGTGATCAAGGAATGAATTTCAATGTCTTGTTAGTCTTATGGAACTTTTTTTTTTTTTGCTTTGCTTGATATTGTTCATATATTGGTGGTGGTGTTGTAATCATTCATAGTTCCCATATTATATAATTATCCTACTAAGCTCAGTAACACATCAATTCAACTGACGCCCAAGGGTGAAGTGTCAGAGAAATGCCCTCAATGTCTTCTGCTCTCCGCCGCCCCCTGCAGGCTTCTTCCCTGGCAGCTCCCAAGGTTGCGACGCCTTCCTTCGTCACAAGATGACGCTGATCTCTCCATCCATCCTCAAGAAGTACGGCATTCCCTTTGACAGGGTGAGTAGCGACATTATGTTTTATTTGTCCCTGTGACAAAAGAAAATTAATATTGGTCGTAGTATAGGAGATAATGTTACAGTTAGGAGGTTTGGTACTGTCCCTTCAGCCAGTACTGAATCACACTCACAAGGGTTAATTAATAAATACGTTTGAAGTGTAATATTTGAAAGAGGAAGTGAGGTCATGTATTTATACGCCTGTTCCCAAGTACACCTTGTTTTAAAGAATTCAGCTTTGACACCAACAACGCAACTGATGTTCGTTGTATTAATGATGCAGTATGAGTGAAGATCTTCTCTGTCGTAGAATATTAATTGGCATCTGTTTTATTCTGTTCAGCGTGCAACACAAGTTCTCACTGTGGAAAAAATATGAAAGATGGAATGGCAAAACGAATGCAGAGCAGGAAACTAACAAGTTCTCACCGTCAGCATAATGCCCTCCCTCCCCCCTCCACCCCTGCCCTCTCCCCCACCCCACTTATCACATCACTCCCCCCTCAGGACGTCATTATCACAGCCAACATGTTACACACCTACAGTACTGTTCCTGATTCATGTGTAAAAATAAAGCCGTCGCGTGTTCTTGCAAAAGTGAAAAGGCACGTTTGATATCTGCACCACTGCCTTTAGTTAAGGAAGTTTATCTCCTGCTTTCAACCTCAGCCCCTTGTTTCTGCTCTTGTTTCTCCGTCACCTTGTCTGGCTTGATGTGTCTCTTGATTGCCGGGATCCAGGCTTCACAAAGAAGCCGCGATCCTCAGTCAGACATAGGAGCACAGGGCTTAAGTTTTGGGGCAACGCATTTAAAGGGAATGCGTTTAACTTGTCCTCACATTTTAAAAAACATTCTCAGAATAACTCCCGAGCTTGTGGGAAGACGCTCAATACTTGCAGCAGCAGTCGCGTTAGGTTGAATAGCTTTTGCTCGCGAGTCAGAAAAGTTTACACAAAAGTTGGTTCTAAGGAGTCAAACTCTCTGTTTATCCCCCAAACCTTAATGGCAGTTGCTGTCTATGTGGAACCCATGGGTAACAATAGATCAAGTATTAGACTTCATATCAGAAATTTGTAAAGTCTTTTCTGTTTTTGTCCCTTCTGTGAACAGATAACCCAGAACGAAGGGGAGTTCATGATCACTTTTCCTTACGGCTACCATGCTGGCTTCAACCACGGCTTCAACTGTGCAGAATCCACAAACTTTGCCACTCTGCGCTGGGTGGACTACGGCAAGATGGCTACCCAGGTAACGACACCAGCAGGGTATTCAGTATGTTCAGTCCTGCTGCAGTGAGAAAAACGTCTGTTAAAAGATTTGGGGTAATGGTAATTTGATGGGTCTTATGATCTTGTGGAATCATCCCAAAAGGGAAGGGTGCCTGATTTTGCAACTTCTTCAATATTGTCATCATCACACACACACACACACACACACACACACACTCCGTTTAGAAGGAACGTGAGCCGATGTGTGATTCAGAAGCACCTTCCCAGACGTCCTGCTCTG
The DNA here is from genome assembly GCA_005024645.1 of Planiliza haematocheilus. Lineage (NCBI taxonomy): Eukaryota > Metazoa > Chordata > Actinopteri > Mugiliformes > Mugilidae > Planiliza > Planiliza haematocheilus. The sequence continues at coordinate 1,051,121 of SRSE01000306.1, forward strand.
GCTGTTTGCGTCTCTGAAGGGATAAAGTAATAGATCATATCAAAATGTAAAAGCAGCGTCTGGTTCTCTGCCTCATGCCATCTGTTATCGGCACTAACTGTACCCCCGCATCCCTAGCACTGACGCAAACGGTCTCTTTGCCTGTGGGCTGTTGAGCATGAAATTGACAGAGCGTGATTTGGTTGTGGAAGGGAGCCCAACTACAATGTGGAGGAAACTCCCCACTTGTCTCTGTTCCATACATTCCACTTCATTTTCTTGCTCACTCCTCCTGCCTCTCTTTCTCCTTGTGTGCTTGTGCAAGCGCCCCTTTTCCCTGCTTCTTTTCTACTTGGCTGCATGTCAGATTTATGAGGTGCCAGTTTTGCAGAAGTACATCTCCCTCCCCTCTCGCTCTTTCTCATTTTTCGACGGCCTTCCCGCTTTACCCATGTGGCCACTTGTAATTTAAGAATCAGCAGTCTGGGCTTCAGCGGTCTTCCCTCAACCAGTGCTCAAGGGAGCGTCTCCACTGCACTTGTCTTTGATAAAAAAGAGCGGTCCATTCAGCACTGCTAATCCGAGTCGACAAATCGACATCCCAGCTCAGCACACACAGTCAGAGGAACGTGAAATACAAACAGCTTGGCCGACGAGCAGGGCTCTTTCTGCCAGTCTATCTTTCTTTTCCACTCTCCATAGGGTTCCATAGAAGCGCAGCGGTTACAGAAATTGTCTCATAACCAGTGCTGCGTAACTTCAGCATAAATAGCTGTCACCCCTCATTATGGCTAGGTCTCAATGGGTTTTGCTGGCAAAAATAAAACATGGTCGGTATATATATATATATTTTGTCTCATCCTCATTAATAAGTGAAATATGTGAAAGTGAAAAATGCCTTTTTTTCTGTACAAGGGACTGGAATTGCTTACACTGGTTGACAGTCAGGTTGTAATACTACACGTCTCAGCCCTCCAGTACTGAACTATATAACTGCACTTAATTATAGTGAGAGATTGGTCAGTTATTCCGTTTCCACCTCAGGTTTGTTTAGGTCAGTGGTGTTAAGCATACCGTAGTTTTTCATAATCCATCTATGCCTGATAATAATGAAGCCTCTCATTTTCTATTGGTCTTACTCTAAGTCTGGCCCATCCTTCTCTCTAGCTCAAGCAGCAATCCGTTAACTCATTCAGCTGTCTCTCCTCCCTGTCCCGCCTTCCTCCTTCTAAGCCCTGTTCTGTCAGCACCAAACGGGACAGTGACGGATTGGGCTCGGCGTCAGATTTGTCACATTTTGGGGCTGTCAGCACACATCTGAGAGAACGAGAAAGATGGCGCTCAGGCCTGCTGCGCGTCTCGGCCTTCTTAAATACACATTCTTGTAACTGCCGACCTATCCGTCAGGTTTGCTAAGGAAAGACACACCCAGTTTTTAAACAGGACCAGTGTCAGCGTTCCTAGCATGTGTGTGTATGCACGTATTCATCTGTCATTGAAGACATTGCAGTCTTAATTAGCGGCAGCGGTTTACCAACTGTACATGAAGCATTGGATTTATCAAAACTGAGCCTTCTGATTATCGTAGTTTTATCTGCAAAACCATCACGTTGCCGTTGTCTATAGTTTATGTCTGCTGTGTCTGTCGTATCCTCAGTGAAAGCCTCTTTCTCTTCATCGAGAGCTCAATCACACTTTGCTGCTGTTCCTCCAGGCTTCCAGGGTGATTTTTCTGTCTGGTAGAGGAGCAGAAATCCTCCTCCCAGGTCCCAGGCTAAATCACATCACTTTTTCATCTTATGAGTTGCAAATGACTCACTCCGTCTTTTTATGTTTGTTTGCGAAGTTGTCTTGTGTTGGCGAGGCCAGACGTACGGTGATTGGACAGCATGAATTATTTATTAGACTTTGTTTATGTGCTGCCCGTGTCTGTAATAGCCATTCAGCAAAGGGCGTTATTTTCAAAGTGTTGTAGGCCTACTATATTATTTAACAGAAGAGTATGATTGTTCCTGAACACTGCCTGGAGCCGAGGACCAGTTGTGTCCACCAAGAAAAGAGGATCACATGCTACGCAAACCTTTCAGTAGAAGATAATACCCAGCATTTGTCAGGTGAATTTACACTGCAGGTGGACATGACTGACAAAAGTAATCAAAGCCAGCTTTTGCCACATTGAGTAGCCACACATTATATATCGGAAGTAAAGTAAACTTGCAGTTTTTAAATTAAAATTGTTACTTGAGATGCACCGATACAGCTGTTTGATAGCCACATGTGCTCATGTACCCATACAACCACATATGATACACATTCACATTAAATCTGATGAATTGTTTCTATTAATGTTAGTGGCAAGAAACTGCAACAATGCAGGAGAGCAACGCTTGAGACAGTTTTACAGTTTTACCTGTAGAATAAGCAGACGCTAGCAGAGGATGTCACAGCATCACAGAAACGGCACAGGCCATTAAAGCTTTACGTCGTTGTGGAAACGCTCATCAGATTTCTTGTCCTGCTACAGTTGTTGCGGAACAAGAAGTTTTGCAGTACTAAAATCTACTGGTGGGGTTACACGTGGCACACAGCTGAGTTTGAATGTGTCACGTCATGATCAATTGTTCTTGTCAGGCAGAAACTGAGGAACCTCTGATCTAAAAATGGAGCCAGCTTACAGTATATTAACAAGTGCGCAAATGACTTCACAAAAAAAATGTATCGGTGCAACCCCGGCCAAGATCTATAATAGCATATTGTATACAGGGAGTTCTGTACACTTGGACGTTGACTAAAGATGAGGAACAATTGCTTTTGTTACTCTGGATAACTCAACCATGATCAGTCAGGATAATTGAGTTTTATCCAAAACAAAAGAACATAATGAAACTACTTATCAAGCATTGACTTAAAAATACATATAGATGCATTCCAAGGCTTCTTGCACTCAAGACAGGCTCTGTAGTACTCAGTCCACCCTTTCACTACTCACTGCTGTTAGTGGCCATATTGTAAATAAAGTTGAGTTTAGACGATGATGCGTCTCAGACTTCTGGCCACACAGTGAGTTCTTTTTACAGTTGTAAATATCACAGACATTTACAACATAAACATAAACCAGACAGCTGCAGCAATACACTGTTGTATACAGTGTAGTGTTTTTTTGTTGTTGTTGTTGTTGATTTTTATGAACGCAGTCAGCCTAACAACGCTAATTCATTTTAACAGTGTGCTATTTTCCCTTAACTTCCTTTAACATTATGACCACCTTCCTAATACTGTGTAGGTCCCTTGTGCCTCCAAAACAGTTGTGACTCATCAGAGAATGGACATGGTCCTTCTGAAGGTGTCCTGTTGTGTCTGGTAACAGAATATATTGTTAGTTGGGGTCTTTGGGTCCTTTGGTTTGGTGTTCTGTGGATCAGGCTTGTTCCAGTCCATCCCATAGATACTTGATCAGTTTGGGATCTAGTGAATTTGGAGGCCAGGTCAACACCTTGTGCTGTTTTTTATTTTTTTATTTTTTTAAGTTGTTCCTAAACCGTTTGTGTGCGTGTGTGTGTGTGTGTGTGTGTGTGTGTCTGTGTCAGGCTGCATCCTGCTGAGGATGGCTGCTGCCATCAAGGAGTGTCATTGCTATGGGGTGCGGGTTCCTGGTCAGACCCTAAAGTGTCCCAGCAGAACATTGAATTGTTACAAGATATTTAATGTTATTTACTTCTCCTGTCATAATGTTTTGGCTGGTCAGTGTATTTGAGGATATCTAGAAATCAAGAAGAGAAAGAATAAGTGTGGAAACTGAGAGCTGTGAAATTATTAAATACATTTGATCAGCATTTTTAGGCAAATATGGCAAATAAGTATTTGTCTCGTTTTACAGTTAGCTGGATGATAATACGGCTTTAGCCACTCTCCAATCCATCTTAATTCCTAGGATTGTCTTTATTTTCTGCCTTCTTCAGTAGTGTGACCTAAGTAAGAATAAGATTTTTTTCTCAGTTATTGTGGATCTGGTTAAACTCATGCCTTTTTCTGTTAATTGTACTCGGCATATTCACAGAGTCCATAGATTCATGGAACGTCCCCTGGCTCTAGGTTTTCTGTGACTCCAACAATCTAGCTTCATTAGGAGCTCAAGCATACTTCAGGGCTCATTGACTGTCTGCCCCTCGGTGAGCTTTTGTTTTGTCAGATCTTGTGCATCTCCAAATGTGTTTCCTCTAATTAAGCTTTCATATGATAATAAAGTGGAATTTGTCTTGGCCCTTGAGGATATCAACTATGTCCATAACCTCTTACTAGTATCCTCTTACAGATTAAATAGCACTTCTTCCCTGGCATAGTTGTGAGAGCAATATTTATTTTTGCTGTTTCCTGGCATCATGCAGTTTCCACTAAAGGTTTCATGATGCTCACTCGCCCCCCGCCCTCCAACTTTTCACTCCAGCACCCTCCACCCGACACCACATTTTAATGTTTCCGTCTGTCAAGTGGTGTCTAGATGAGATGTAGGCTGGATATTGTTTTACTGTGGGGGTGTGAGCTGTTGTGTTTCCAGTAATTGAACATAAGGCTCTCGGTACGGCCCGGGAAATAATAGGGCCGGAATGTAACACGGCAAGCAAGGCACAGAAGAAAATATTTTCATTTCTCTCTCTTTCTCCCTCCTCTGCCATTTTTGTTTGTTAGATCTCCCTCCTTCTGTGTCTGTCATTTCCCCAAAGTTTTTGCTGCTGTCCTTGTACCTGCCATTTTTCACGTCAGCTCTGGGGTTTCATTTACACAGCAGCTCCACTTTCTGGAGAGCAGAAGGGTCCATTGACCTGTAATGCCACCATGAAGGTTTGCGGAGACATTTTGAAGTGTTAGTGGTTACCAGATGCATCTGTCACTCTCATTTATATATCGGCCTCCTTACTACAGGCCGTATTTTACTCACTACCATATTTTAGAGAAACTTTGCTTTGAAAAACATCTGCAAAAAAATAGAGTTAAAAATGACTTTAGTTTTCCAGCGTCTATGTAACCAGACATAAATTCAATGTTCACATCTGTCTTTACAGCTATTCCCAACTCTAACACAGAGCCATGTCCTCATTCTCTGCATGTTTTTTTCCAACACCAGTGTACCTGTCGAAAGGACATGGTGAAGATCTCCATGGATGTGTTTGTGCGCTGCCTGCAGCCTGATCGCTACGAGCTGTGGAAGCAGGGAAAAGACACCACGGTGTTGGACCACCTAAAGGCCACCGAGCTCAGCAGCCCTGAACTAGAGATGTGGAGGCAGCAGCGTATTGCTTACCGAGCTAACCTCCTGCAAAGGTGAGGGGTCATACTGCATATGTGGAGGTGTTACACATCAGTTATTTGCATGCATTTTACTTTATAAGCTGTGCTCTCCTTACGTAGTTTGAGGTACATTTTGAGGAAGAAATCTTATTACATACTCTGCAAGAACCAAGACATTTGTTGTCAAGTTTTAACTCTTCTTCTCTTCAGCCATTTCAGCTTCAAGAAAACAACACATCATCCCAAATGTATAGCACTGATTCTGATTGCATTTCTTGTCTTCATGAAAAATGGTATAAGCTGACATGAAATAATTACAGAGAACACTTAGAGCAGCGCATTTTTCTTTTTCGAGACATTTAAAAAGTTGTTGTGAATTAACATGAGCTAAACGTGGCTTTAGAATGTATTCACTACTTTGTTTATAGAATAAAGTCTGTGTTTGTGCACTCAAAGGGAGAACATACAAAGGTTTTAATCAACTATCTCTTTGCACCACCCCAGGGCTAAGCAGAAGATGAAGCAGGTTCGTCGTTTAAAGCTGGAGGAGGTAAAGGTACTGGCGGAGGAGGGCATCGAGCTGAATGCTGCCGAATACCAGCGTCAGGTAGAGGAACGCGAGGCCCAACGGAGGCAGGAGAGGGAGGAGAGGCTAGCTAGAGAGGCCCTAATGACCCTGGAGGCCATGGAGCGTGAGGAGCAAGAGGCTGCTGCTAAAGCAGCAGAGACTCCGTCTGTAGAAGGTGAGCAGGATATGAACAGGTAGAATGCTCAGGAGGGATTCTCAAGGCTCTGCTCAGTTTGATTAAAATTTTGTAAAGGCAGGTTGAGGCCTGCTTGAGCAGGCTCCCCATAAACCAAGGCTACAGTCCTCACTAAATGGGGGAATCATGTGAATCCCTCTATCCCTTGCCCCATTAATTCCTCTCTCTACAGATGACTATCTAAAAATAACTCGAATAACTCAAAACCTTCCAAATTAAAAACTGATGATTTCTCAATGTGGTCCATAACCTAGTAAAATACGTCATGCAGTCTCTTGCTTCTTCGATGAGCCACAGCTCCACCTCTGACCTTTTGTCCTCCACATTTCTTTGCCACCACCAGAAACCGAGAGCATACCGCAGAACTTGACAGACGACATTGAGAAAAAGAAGCAGAAAAAGCCAAAAAAGGTCTCCATTATCCCAAAGGCCATGACTGGATTTGAGCAAGCGTTTGAGCAGTACGCTACATCCGGCTTCAAGAGTGTAGATGGTGTGGTCACTAATCCTGACACTCAGTCGCCAACAGACGGTGACATCCCAGAAGACAACAAGATGGATGTGAGTGCCACCCAGGTAAGACTGAAAGTCGATAGATTTGTCCTTTTATTTGTAACAAATTAAGGCGTCAAAGAGGCAAACCTGCTGGGATTTTTCGTTTACTCGTTTAATTTATAGCTGGCTGATCTTAAAATAAGGTCAGCCTTACTAAATTCATATTTTTTTTCCTCTTGTGAGATTATTTAAAGGATCGAATGAATGCAAATATTTTAAGGTATTAAAAAATATTTTTATTCAGAGACATCAAAGTCATCCAAATTTGTTTCCTCAGGCGTGCTACTCCAAGATGAAAAAACCTACTGAGGTAAAAAAGAGTCGCCGTCACCCCCTCAGCAAGCCACCCATGCGCTCCCCTCTGTCCATCGTCAAACACGACCCGACCAGCGACAAAGGTATGATCATATGATTGTAAATACTGTGCATTTCCATTTTAAACTCACCAGTGCGTGTGCTGAAAATGTTCCAACCTCAGACTAATTTTGCTTCTTTGGCACCTACAAAATAGTGACAAACACGCGTGTCAGTTGAGAGACAACTAGTCAAGTTTAAAAACTAAGAACATTGGCTCAGATTTGCCAAAATGTGACATTTATTTTTTTATTTTTCATTTTATTCCCCCCCTGTCGTCCTCATTAGTCATCCCACGTATTGTCCTCTCCGTCATGTTACACAGAAGACTTCATTTTATTTATATATATTTATTTTTTTGATTATTGATCTGGAGAAAAGAAAAACAAGCACGACTTAAGCTCCCTGTGGGGATAATGAAATCAAGAGCATAAGTCCTCTTTTTTTCCCCACTACTCTCTCTTCAGTGTTTTTCTTTTCATTTTCTGACGGACACTTATTGATCCCGGGATCATGACTTCCAATTACCTGCTTTCAAAGTCACTTTAAGTTGGCAGCAAGGGACCCGACTCGGGACCCGTCCTTCAGAAGGGAGGTTGAGGAGACGAGGAGAGGGAGAGAGAGAGAGAGAGAGAGGCCAGACGGTGGGAAAAAAGACTGAGTTAAATGAGATGCTTGTGAAAAGATCGTCAGGTTTTTCTGTCCAGGTTGAACAAACGGCCTGGATCAGTGGCTTCAGGGCTGTGATGCAAAATTGATTCATGGCCCAGAGCAGCAAATAATTGATGCCTGTGCTGTTTGTGTTGCTGAGTCAATTATATGTAGGCTAATGCTGCTAAGGTCCACGAACAGAATGTACTATTGTTGTTTCTTGGCATGGATTCCCTTATTAAGAAGATCTGGGGAGCTGAAAATTCTATGTATGAATGTCACTCATCAGCAGTAACGTATTATGCCACTGTTACACAAGAAAATGCACACCACAGTACCTGACAACTTCCAGAATACTTAGGTAATTAGGAAATACAAAAGTTACATGTCACTCTATCATATTTTGTTTTGTGGTGCCTGCTCTGGTCTAAGTGGGTGTTACATGTCTAAGTAACATTCACATGAATGCCAGGACCAGAAGTTTCCCAACAGATCGTTGTATTGTCACAAGATGGTTTTCACCCATCATAATGTTATGGCTGATCAGTGAATGTATCAGTTTAAGTTTAATGCCAGCATCTCATTTATGTGTTATTTACTTCTAGTTGTGTCTCCTTGTGCAGCAACCTTCTTAATACATTTTTTTCTTTTTACCCACAGAAGTGTCGCCCCCTCTGGATAGCGACATGAAGAAGCAAGAGCATCTGTGGCAGAATCACTCACCCAACTTCTTGGCAGAGAAGGCCTTCAATGCTGCAGTGGCCGCACTCCAGCCCCACTGTGCTATTTGTTCACTCTTCTGTCCCTACACAAAGGTAAACAGTTGCAGAGGTCCATGAAGTAGTAACTTTACAATACAGTATAATAGTTAGTAGTTGAGGCTAATAAAAAGTCAACTATTAGAACTGCAGACAAAAACTGTGGGCCACAAATGATTGAATGTTGTTGAACTTTTCCAGCCACAGCCACAGAAAGACGTCTCCAATGGAAATGATACCCCGCGCGCCCCTCTTCCCCGTCATGGCAGTTTGACTCGCCCATTGGTCCCAGAGATGTGCTTCAGTGTTGGAGCAGGGAACACAGAGCCACCGCCCACCAACTATCACATAGGGGAGGATGGAACCAGTCTCCTGATCTGCTGTTCATCTTGCAACATGCAGGTTCATGCCAGTAAGTGCAAAAATGTCATTGCAGTGTTTGCATACCGGTCATAAAACGTTAAGTCATGCATCTGCAGAAAACCTTCTAGCAAAGAGAATCAGATGGAATACGTTGGTGTTTCAGGGGTTTGAGAATTTGGTCTTTTCATTTTCTTTTTTTTGTATTTATTTATCCGTCCGTCTATTGCGTTCATGTATGTGACAAATGTGTTTTACACATTAAATAAATTGTAACACTGCTGCAAACAATTTAAAAACTAATCTAACAAACGGACATCAGTAGTTTTCAAACAGTAATGTGTAAAAAGCTAGCACGCATGCTTTAAAACGCTTTGTCCACTTTTATTTTATTTGATTCTCTTCTGCAGCATTTGATTTATTACGCAGGGAATCTTTTCTCAGCCAGCTACAAGACCATACACGGACTGACGAGGTTTACAGACTGACTCCACTGTTCCCCCTCCCCCTCCTCCTCCACACCCGTCCCCCTGAGAATAGTATTGGAAAAATGGGAAGCGCACAAGATGAGACCCCACCACGGCAGTTCAACAAACTGTCTACTTGATTCATCTGTTGTCGTCCTCAGAGAGGCTTTCTAGTTTAACTCTCCTTGACTCAGGCTGGACTAGCTAAGAAGCTGTTGAAGCAATGCGCAGGTCTCTCTGAAGGCATTACCTTCCCCTGGTTTTATTTACCCTGCTTTCTGCACTTAACTGTTTTTTTTTTACAAGAATATTGGCATTTAAAGGCCTACAGACTCTGTCAAAGCAAAATATGAAAGCGCAGAGTGCCTATTAACATTATGTTTGAGTGAGTTATTGGAAGGATCACCCTGAGCTATGCTCTTAAATTTTGGTTTATAGCGCTAAAAGACAAAAATTCTGTTCATCAAGTGTGTAAAAATGTTTTAGATTAAATATCCGCAGACATTTTGAAATATTTGCACAGAAGGGTGATTTCTGTCGAGCTAAACATACAATCACATATCACAGCTTAGACGTGTGCACACGTGCGTAGTCAGTAACGCAGCACACAGACACACACACACACATACACACACGTCAGCCCTCCTGGGTTCTTATTATCCCTAAAACTGGAGTGCACCTTCAAGGCCAGTTCATTAGCCATCCAGGGATGAGCCGGGCTCAGCTGGGGAAACAGCACTTCTGTTGATGAGAGGACATGGAGCAGAAAGAGCTCCTGTCAAAAAACGCCAGTTCTGCCCTGCATCCTTTTTTTTTCTCCTCATTGTTCTTGAATGGACATGCAGCTAAAAAAAAAATCATTCAAACCTGTCCAGGTGTTACATAAACCTGTCACACTTTCAGTTCAGAAGTTCAAATTGGATATGGTGTGAACAAAATGAGAAACCGCTGAGGTTTTGGGTGCTTTGCAGGAAAATGCAGAAAGCATCGAGTGCTAAAAATAGAAAGGTAGAGGAAAGGTGAAATATTGCATGATTAAGAATATGTGAAATGATAAGTTTTCCTCTCTTACAGGTTGTTATGGTGTAAAGCCAGATTCTGTCAGACAATCCTGGGTGTGCTCTAGGTGTACAGCAGGGGCCTGGACAGAGGTGAGTTGTAGCTGTACTTAAAGTGTTTTAATTGAAGGTACTGCAGAACACAGACACTGTAACCTACGCCTACGCTGGTGTGAGCCATGTACAATTGTCCGCTTGTCAGTCACCAAAGATGAGTCATACAGAAGTTTGTGTCTTCAGACATCCTCCGTTAACCTTTCATCAGTGTGTTCCATCTTTATTGATCCAATACAACCAGTTCGAAAATTGTGGCTATGTCGCTGCGACGCATAGATACATTTCTCTGGAGGTGCATGTAAATTGCAGCGCCAAATTGACACAGAAGCCTAAACCACCCATTAGGTATGTGCGATATTTTTATCGTTTGCGATATATCGTCACAAACATTCCCCACGGTAAGATTATGTCATCCCGTGATTAAAAACGATAAATTTCAATTGATGACGTATATTTGGGTGTGCGCCACACTCGCAGCCCAACACGTGTGGAATATTGACAAATTGACAGTGGTGGAAGGCGGAGCAGATACGCCGGGGAACGAAGAGCTCGTTCCTCGACGAGGATCCACCTACATTATCTGGAACGGGTTTGGTTTAAAAGTCTTTCAATCAATTTACAACATGCAAGGTTTGCAAACAAATAGCGCACACAAAGGACAGTAACGCCACTAAAACACAGCTCGAACCTGAATATGAAGAAAATGCGCAAGAAGCAGCGTCAACTTCACTCAAAGTCTCCAAACAAAACTTGCCACTGCACTACAGTCAAAAGGATTAGGCTAAAATGGTGTTTATTTATCGTCATTTTTAGCGTTACTGTGATTACTAGCAGAAATTATCAGGATAAATTTTCTAGTCCATATCGCCCATCTCTACCGCCCATTGGTCTAAAGTATTGGATGCACAAGTTTCAAGCGTATATTTTGGTCCAATTTAGGGACTAGCATAATAAGTAATATGTTGCAATATTGCATTCACCACTGATTCACTTCATGTTCACACAACAATCAACACAGCACGTAGTGATGAGGGGCTGTCAACACTACGTGCAACAGGGGTGGTCACTGGTTCAGAAAAACAAACCAGGTGTGAAAGCACCCTCGGGGTTGACTGCAGTTTATTTGGACATATTTTATTATTATGGTTGCATGCTCACGTCTGTATAAATGTTCACTTGAACTTAAAAAAATGAATACATTTTAAATCCCCTCAAATTCTTTACTACATACACATATATTAAATGAGTCAAGACATAGGTTAAACTGAACTTGGTCATATAACCATGAGGTGTCATTTATTTAACTTTTGTCTCACGCACATTAACGTTTAGAAAGAGACTGACCTGTGTTACGTGTTTTATGTTATATTTTAGGAGTGCTGTCTCTGTAACTTGAGAGGGGGAGCTCTGAAGACCACCACAAATAACCGGTTAGTGTCACATGCTTGGATTTCACACTGACATTTGCAAAATTCAATATCAATACCCCAAGGCGTATGTGAAGATGTGTGTCTTCATAAGAAGTGTAAAAGACAACTATGTCACTTTTGTCTCTGTTTGTCTCGGGTTTTATAACGTCTTTTCTCTCTCGTCGTGTCCCCAGGTGGGTGCATGTCATCTGTGCCATCGCTGTGGCCGAAGCTCGCTTCGTCAACGCCATTGAGAGGGAGCCAGTGGATGTCAGCGCTGTCCCAGAAACCCGCAAGAATCTGGTAAGTTCAGACAGAGATGAAGAAAAGATGATGGTACAAAGATGATGGCGCACATATCAAACGGACAGAGGTGTACGTAACCAACCAGAGAAACAAGTCTACGCGAGCACAGAGGAGCTGATGGTATTGTTGAGTCACTATATACATTATCCCTTGAAGACAGCGTTAGCTATAGCATACTGCTGCTGGAAATGGTATAACTCGGTGAAGGATGCACGCCCCGTGTTGACCATGTCTTCAAATCTATTCCATTTTTCATTTCTGCAAAGTATTGTGAAGTTGTTCCAGACTGGAGTGTTGATCAGTAGTTCTACCATCTGTTTTGTTTTTACATTTGCTTCCCTGTGAGATCATGTCAGTGTTCTCTGATCTGGTGTGGGTTACCCTGTTAATTACAAATCATGTAGAATGTGCAGGTTTGTGATTAGGGAGAAGAATGTCTTAAGTTTCTCCTTAAGAGTGTGATGCAACCTGATTTCAAAGTCGTATCAGATTTTCTAACAGCTGCAGTCTGAATCAGGCGAATTTATGCAAAATGCCTTCTTTCCTGTTCACAGTCTCTGTATCTGTCACTTTGTCTGTAACCCTCCCTGCATTCCTGGTGGATGGATATTTCAGTTTTTTTACGAGCAGCGGAGGACATGGGGTAAAACAGATGTGCTAAATGGAACGGCTGAATAATCAGCTGTCATTTCTCACTGCGCCAAATGAACTGCATCGATCCCGTGGGCTAGAGGCAATTTCCCCATTGCTGCCATGTCTTTGAACACAACTCGTCCCCTGCCTTTCTTTTATTCTCATCATCCCTCCTTCTCGTTCTCAGCTCCCCTGCTCCATTTTCCCCCCAATCCCACTTCACAGGCAACAGCAGTGCTTGCTGTTGCATTGTCTCAAATCTACAAATAATGTCACCTCTTTCCTTTCTCTTCCCTTCGCTTCTCTTTGAATAATCGATCACATAAGAGCCGGGTGACATTTGCATCCGCGTGCTGTCAAAGTAGATATCCTCTGTCTCTTCTTAAAAAGCTGCGAGAAGGAAGCTCTGCAGTCTAATGATTCGGATGATCAAATGTGAACATGCTCCTTTGGAGCCAGTTTATATCGCACGATGTTCAGCAATCAGTGTTTTCTCCCTCCCATTTTTCAGGATTTGGTTTTCAGGCATGGAGAGATTTCACACAAGTTGCTTTTGTTTTAGTTATTTCTCAGGCACCCCTCTAAAGATGAACCCTTCCCAGAGGTAGTGTTGCATCTTGCACCTAGGCATACTGTGTTTTCAGTTCTTGTGAGAAACACGCCTCAAGCTTGGAAATGCAAGAGACTTAAATAAACCATCACGGTTTTCCACCTACGTGCAATTGTAGGTCCATTCTCCTGCTTCATGCAGTAACTAAAATACTGAAGCAATGCTACTTATCATTTACTTAAAACAGTTGCTTTCTCAGTTGATCAAGCTGTCAGAGAGTGATGTTGTAGACCAGTGTTGTGGATTGAAGGGAAGGTTAGACTAGATTTACTTGAAAGATTCTTCTCAGCCATGTTTTTGGACATAAAAGTATCTATAAATACGATGATGTATTAAATAAATGATGCCTCCCACTACACCGCTGAAAATCACAGTTGTGTGAAAGTTTCAGGTTGTGCACAGAAAAAGTTTCCCCTTTCTGCAGATGAAGAGAAACTTTTATAAATGCATAGATGTCGAAGAAGTTGAAAGTTAAAGAGAAGTATTTTTTTTTTTTTTTTTTATTTATTGGTTTGAGGACTGCACATTAATGACCAATTGGTACAAATACATGAAGTTGTGTAAATGTGATGGATTTGGCTACAGGCTAGTATCCATCTGTAGTCCTTGGACATAACATAAACAAGCAACAAATCACATTTCAGTACAATAAATAAAAGGCAGCTTAAAAGTGGACTATAGCGTATAAAAGTGCTGATCAGATTTCACACATGTTCGCTGTTTTTAAGCCTTTTGAGCTGATTTTTAAAAGCAGTGAATGACAAACTTTCTTGAATAGTAGTTGGGAGACTATTCCAACTCAGACAGCCTTTGACAGACAGTGTTTTGACCTGTGGTAGTTCATCTGAACTGCACCTTACAGTCCCATCTGGAGGCTGACCTGGTACTAAGAGTATTGGCAATTCGTCTAATAAAATCTTCCAGGGGTGGGGGTGCCAGACCTTGAAGGGACGAAACAAGCACAAGTACTTCTCTAAAATGGCACAATGGTGAAATGAATGTCTGATGGCTATTTTGTAAAGTTGTTCTGTGGGTTTTGGTGTAGTAGTACCAGCAAATGACCAGGTTATTGACCAGATGTGACCTGAAATTTGTTTAAAATTGTGCAGGTTGAATTTTATAGTGTTGGCTGTTTTTTTAACATGTTTTTAAAAGTCAGATTAGAGTCTAGTATCACTCTGAGGTACTTGAATTTAGATACCTCACCTCCTATGTAGACAGAAAAATTAAAATATGTAAGCTTAGTTGGAAGAACTTAGTGGTCGATGGTGTCAGTTTTGAATGCTTCCTTAAAGGTTAGCTTAGACAGTTTACTTTCTGTTGATTAGTCTTTTCAGCCTTGCAGAAGAAATAGATGTATGCTTTTTTTTTTTTTTTTAATTTAAAGAAAATGGCAAAAAAATAAAAAGGCAACAAGTATTTCATGCTGCTGTGGCGTCTTGTCTCTGCTGCAATTTCAACCTGGGGAAAACTACACCAGACCTTTAAAAAAAAAACCTGTAAAAACATAGCAGCTGGTGAAATATCTTTCCCGCTCCAGTACAGAAATGAAGTATCGACACTTTAATAAAGAATTTTTATTTTTTATTGATCGGCCACGCAATGTGCTACAGCTGCTCATTTTTTTTCGAATGGAGGAGAAGGGAGGAACTAGAAAGTCAGTGATTGTATGAGACGGTTGATAATCACGATAAACCACATAGCTAGAATGATGCCAGCAAACAGTTGTCAAAGTTGTAGGGATAATGTGTTGAGTCTGTTTGATTGAAGATAGTTACGTGTAGAATGTGAACAATTACACTTTCAGTCTGTGTCTCCTTTCGGTTTTGACTTAAAAGAGCACATGAGGCATATGTAAGGACAATGACCTGGAGGGTTACAGGAAAGCAAATTAAAATGGTTAGCAGTGGTCGTAGAGGGCTGTATGGATATGGTCCAACATAGATCTTAAGAGATGTGAAAATGTTAATGCTTCAGGAGAGAGTAGCAAAGTCCTTTTCGTGATCATGTAAGCGTAGAGTTTAGACATTATGCCAGGAAGAAAAATAACATTTTGAATGTCAAAGTGACAGCTGATTAGCAAATATAAAGTAAATGAAAATGTCATCATAGTAGTGCCATTGTGCAAGCATGTCATAGTGCAAAGCTATTGGCATCCACGTTTTTTTTTTTAAACGAGTGGAAACCTGTTAGAACACGCTAGTACACCAGTCAGGCATGGACCTGGCAGTGTGGATAGAAGCCCAGGACAGAGGACTCTGGTGGACAGTGATCAATGGCCTATGCTCCACGAAGGAGCACTAGGCAAAGAAGAAGATGATTAGTGTGGTTGTTACTTAGACCTGTAGCACCCACCTAGATCAGGTCAGGCACCCGGGGTGGGGGGTGCCTGACACTCTTTCATGGCAGCAGCCATCCCCAGCAGGATGCAGCCTGACACAGACACACTCAAAAATTTTAGGAACCACTCAACTCACCCTGGCCTTCAAATTCACTAGATCCCAAACTGATCATGTATCTGTGGGATGATCCACAGAGGCACCTCCCCTCAACCCATAGGACCCAAAGGCCCCCACTAACAACATCCTGTTGCCAAACACCACAGGACACCCTCAGAAGGCCCATGTCCATTCTCTGATGAGTTATTGTTATGCCAAATTTGTGTATACTAAAAGATCCCGGAGAAGAGGACATAGTTGCAGATGCTGATTCCTCCTCTGTCTTTGTTGAGAGCTCTGCAATTTCATGATGCGTGAGACTAAGACTGAAATAGTCTTTGTAGATAATTTGTTGTATTATTTCTTTTAACCTTGGAGTTTCACGGCACTTGGGCTTGGATACTCAGCTACTACATTTCTTGTAGTTGTGAAATGGTGAAGAAGTTGTGTAAAAAGTATTCAGTGTATGTTTCTCATGAGTGGTTGTCAAGATGCAAAAGTCAGAAAAATAAGTGTGTTTTTTGTTGTTGTTGTTCTTTGCAGAAGTGTGTGTTCTGCCACGGCAAGAGTGCCAGTCAGAACCGCGGCGCTTGTATCCAGTGCTCGTACGAGAATTGCGCCACCTCCTTCCACGTCACCTGCGCCCAAATCGCTGGAGTCGTCATGACCCCTGCCGACTGGCCCTATGTGGTGTCCGTCACCTGCCACAGGCATAAAAACAAAAGGGCCACTCAGAAGGTGAGTGCAAACCAGAGAAACGGTTCAGTCATTTAAGTGTGTTTTCTTTTTTTTTTTCTTTTTCTTTTTGTAATAAGAAAAAAACGCACAAAGGTTAAAGGGTCCTGTTATACTCTGACTTTTACAGCTACTTTAACAAATTAATAAAAATTGCATGTTTTCCTGTTAGTTGTGTTTCATGAGTAGGTATTGAAGTGTTTTAAATGCCTTTTTAGATGTAATCTGTTGAGAAACCTTTTAATTTGAACACCTTTTTTTGTTACATTACGCGAGGAAGTATAAGAAGTGACGAGTGTTACGCACTGTGTCTGTGTTCTTCTCCCTTTAGCCTCGAACGGCACACAAAGCACCACAGGGTCCTATCCTGGGCCAAAAGGTGATTGGTCGCAACAGTGACGGCTGGTACTACCACTGCACCATCATTGGCATGGCAACACAGACGTTCTACGAGGTCAACTTCGACGACGGCTCATACTGTGACAACTTGCACCCGGAAAACATCTTAGTGAGTGTTCCTACAGTTTTTGCAACACACCTACCTTTATTCGTTTCATACAGCTAATTTAAAATCCTAGCAACTCTACCATGCTCTGTAGCTTGAGAACGTTGGCAAATGTAAATGTATTGACTAAATATAAATTCAGGTAACCTTTAATGAGTCACTGCAGCAAGTTGGGAACAAACGGAAATCTAATAACATTAAATGCTCAAAGAGAAGGAGGTCAAACTAAGAAAAAAGAAAACCGTGCGTGAACTAAATCTAGCAATGTAAAATACCAAATCCAATTATGCATTGAACTTTAAATTGATCCTTTACCACTTACAAAACCAAGCTGTTTGAATTGCAGAGGAGTGAAAACTCTGGAGTCTAGCTGCCTTAAAGAGCAGGGCTGTTTCAAAAATGATTTAAAAAAAAAAATAAAAGAGGAAAAAAAAGGACTTTTCCCCTTTACCTACTGAAACAGTGTTTCCCACACAATGTTAATACTATGGCAGCCCGCCAGTGTCTGATTTAGTCTGCCATGCTCTCATAACGAATCAAAAATATTTGTTGCATGTTTCAAACACCGTTGTGCTTGCGTTATTTTTCCTATTGCTCCCAAAGGCATCTTTACCTTCCTCCTCTCCCCAAAGGCACTTCCCCCCCAGATCTATGGAAAAAACGGACACGTATCCACTGCTGGCATATGTGGTTATATGTGTTGTTCATTATATTCATTTATGTTACTGCCACTTTTTAAAACCCAATGTGCCATTGATTTATTTAGACCTTGTTCAAAACCTGGGCAGAGCCACTCCATGCTGCACATTATCTTAATCTAAGTACGTGCCGTATTGCCAGGTTTCATCGCTCTCTTTCTCTCTCTCTCTCTCTCTCTCTTTCTCTCTCTCTCTCTCTCTCTCTCTCTCTCTCTCTCTCTCTCTCGCTCTCTTTCTCTCTTTCTCTCTTTCTCTCTTTCTCTCTTTTTCTCTCTTCATTGTTACAGAGTCACGACTGCCTCCGTACCGGTCCCCCTGATATCGGGGAGCTGATCGTGGTCAGCACACCTGAGGGTCAGGTTCTCAACGCTTCCTTCGTCAAACAGCACATCCACAAGTTGTACCAGGTGAGGAAAGCAACTGCCAGCCTCGCTCATTTATAGTCAAACCTGGGGTCGAAACTCAGCAGTCGGCTAGAGGATAGTCTGCCACAGTTGTGGCTGGATGATAACGATTTAAGACTGCAATTCGTACAACAGACTGGATACACTTGTGTGGTGAAACGTCATAAATCTGTGTCGTACAATTTATGAAGGGAGAAGGAGTAAGACATTCTTGCAGCTGCTGTTTCAAAAGCTTTCAAGCAGTGTTTCAATACCCAACAGTGTGAAAGTCTTCAAATTAAACAGTGAAAATCATTTCTTAATACTGCTTTACGTAGGTGTTGGAAAATTGCTTAGGCAGGTCGTTAAACTTACTTCACCCGATGCTCTTGTGCGCTTGCTCTTGATGTGAAACCTTTATGATTCATGGAATAGTGCTCAGGAAGCTCAAATGGCAAAATTAAAATGTGCAAAGCAATATAATGTCTGGGACGTCTGGGGGGGTATCAGAGTTATTGATACTTAACTATCAATAACTCTGATACTTAAGTGACATTTTGCCTTGATTTTGACTTTGTATGTACATTCAGAAATTAGGATTACACAGAGTGCCTCTTCTCCTTAACACATGATTTAATTTCTGTATTCAAATACAGTTTAATAAATAAACTAAACTGTTGCATTTACTCCAGGCGTGATTTGGTATCCTGTTGCTCTCCCTCAGATATCTGTTAACGCACAGATAGCTTTTCAGACGATTCCTTCCTTAGAAAGTGAATCAGAAGCAAGTCTTTTCATGTCTCAGTGGAACCTGCTGCCTACAGTGCTGAGAGGCCTCTTAGAGACTGCTGCTGCTGCTGTGATGAGCTAAAAACAAGCCTCCAGCTGGTCACAGAGTAACGGGCTACAACCCTGACCTTGTCCCTTTTTCACTCAGTATTTATTTATTTATTCTTTTTAAATCTACATTTACATTTAAAGTGCTTAACCGGAGCTCTTATCCAGTCAGTGAGCAGATTTGGGGTTCAGTGTCACGGTCAAGGACGTTTTGACAAGAGCACATAGTTGTTGATAAAGCCATTTGTTATGCTTGAGATCCAACCTGTGGCTGTCTGGGTGCTCTGTTAAAATCTCCACTCACCAAATCTGTGATTCCTTTATAACTCCATTAGTGCACAGTGGTTCTCTGTACTCCCAGAAGTAAATCAATTGAAAATATGTGTTCATTAATCAGTATTACATTATTATCTGTCCAGGTTGAGTTTCAGGACCAGACTCAGCTGCTGCTCAAACACTCGGAGATCTTTCAGCTCGACCAGGAATTACCCAAGAGGGTCAGATCCCGACTGGTAAGTATTTTACTGAAGATCCGCATCCTACTGCATTGGTGCACCAGAAATACTGCATAAGAAAAGGTTTTATTTAAAAAGGATTTTTTTCAGTTGCAGATGTAAATGTAAGGAAACAGGCAGTCCAGCAATAGATTGTAAAAGAAAACCAAAGTAGCTGCAGATAAAGGAATTCAATCCAACAACCAACACTTGGCAGTCCCTGTAGGATGAAAGTCAGTGTGGGCAGGGACGTGTAGGTTTTCAGTCTGAATAAATGTCTGTTTCTGCTGTCAAAGCGGAATTTGAGGGGAGACTAACAGAAGACCAGCTAGGAGCTGTAAAGACCACGCCAGAGGAGATTTCCATGAGCTTTTGTGTAGAAAGAAGGCAGGACAGACTTTTTAAAATTGCAGTCACTTTGCATATATTATAGAATTCACACTTTACAGCCAAGTGAGACATCTTGCAAGAACACATAGATGTGTATGGATATGTGCATTACGAATCATTAAGAGACCGAAAAACAATGAAGAATACTATTCTTATTATATCTGATTATATTTGTTCAGTCCTGGATCCAGTAGACGGCTGAAACAGAACAAATCCATTTCTGCCTCGTGGGCTTTGTTGCTGACAACAGGGTATCTAACTAAAGCCAACTTCTGGTGGCAGAAGACTATTGCTCCTGAGGCCTCAGTCTGAGTCTGTGTCTGTCTCCTTTCAGGCAATACCTGTACCACAGGAGGAGGTCTCCTCTGCAGACGAAGCTCAAGCAGCTAAACGCCCCCGCCTGCCCTCGGGTTCAGCTCCATCTGCTGATACCCCCATGGAGACAACCAGTCCGCCCACCTGCCACCCAACCACAGCACTGGCAGCAACGCCGGCACCAGGACACCACAGTATTAGTACATTGTCAACCTCACAACCTCTGTGCCAGGCTGCCCCGACCCCACAGGATGCCCCTGCTCCGGCCCTGGCTCCGGCCCTGGCTCCGGCCCTGGCTCCGGCCCTGGCTCCGGCCCTGGCTCCGGCCCCGGCCCTGGCTCCGGCCCTGGCCCCGGCCCTGGCTCCGGCCCTGGCTCCGGCCCTGGCTCCGGCCCCTGCCCCGGCCCCGGCCCCTGCCCCATCTGGCGATATTCACATGGTCCCTGAGACCCCAATGGACACCAGCGCTGCTCTCACAAGCGCTATAACAGAGTCACACCTGGCCTCGGACCCAACGCTGACGCCGCACTGTACTCCTTTTCAGACAACCTTGAACTCTGACCCCCTCCTCTCCACCCCGTCCCCTCCCCCTCCTCTTCGGCACATGTCTGAAGGCTACACGCCCAGCAGTGGATACGTGTCCTACATGGAGACGCTCCTACATTCACATTTTCCTCAGGACGATGGCGCCGGACCTCTGTATTAAAAACACAACTCCACTCTGTTATTACTCAGCCGGTGGAGGCTGAGCCAATAGGAAGTAAGCTAATGGAGGTGGGTCCTGCTGAGTGCTGTATTAATGGACATATATATTTCCTCTGCTCTGAGTGCTCAGGAGGGGAGCAGGAAAAGACACGGACATGAAGCACTCTTTTAATGCATGTTACTTTTCTATTTTTGAGTTGTATTTGCAGTGGTGCTTTAACCTGCTCTGAAGCAGAAACTAAATAGGACAAGGCTTTTTTTTTTTTTTAAGTTTAATGTTATTATTATTATTATTGTCTTTTTTTTTTTTTTGGTAAGCTGTTTTGCTTTGTCAGCTGCATCCCGCTCCCCATCTCATTATGAACAGTCTCTGGGTGGCATCAACTCCATACCTCGTTGCATTAATTCAGTAACAGCACACTCCCGTTTTCTTTCTACAAGAAGCTAATTACCACAACAGCCTCTCAGCAAAGAGGCCCTGGTGGACTCTGCTTTTTCTTTTATAGAATCGAATAACCAGCAACAAGATGATCTATTTTTAAATCCGCTCAAAGCCACTAATGACTTTGAAACTGTCTGGACAGGAAAGTGTCACATCGTCCATCTACGGGATGTTTTCAGTGAGTTTTTCATTTTTGATTGCAAGACTTAAGCGGGGGAAACGGGGTTTGAAAAAAAAAAGAGATGTATTGTAGCAGGAACTCAGTATTTAATTGTCTTAGTCGAATATTGAAAGATGTATGTGTAATAGAAACAACTTGTTGAATGCAAACACTAGTAGATTTGTCTGCAAGAATGCATTGAATTTTTGTGAAGACGTGTCACAGTAGTTAACAGATGAGACCTTTATGTAGTGATGACATCCACATGGTCACACCGGTCACACGGCGGCTTTGCATTTCACACCAAAACTGTCTCAGGGTTCCTACATGTGAATTTTTTTTGTAATTATTATTATTATTATATATATATTATTATTCAACATAAAAGTCTTCACACAGCCAAGAACAGCAAGGAAATTCTCCTCGTACATAATCGGTGAACATACGTTGCTTATGTCGTCGTATTCGCTCCCGTTAACAGCGGCCGACGTCTCTCGTTTGCCATCACACGCCTCCTATCAATAAAATCATGAAGTTTGAAAAATGTGACATTTGGAAAAAGGAATTCTGTAGGAACCCTTAAATCTGGATGTATTGTACCATTCTTGGTTTAAAGTGTGTATAAAATCAATATGGTATATTGTTAATGTATGTTTTTTCTATTACTGTATTGTATTCTTTCTATGTTCATTTTCTGAACTGAATTCATGAACTTGGCCAATCTAAAAATATTAATTCCTTTGTATTTTTGACAGTTGTTGGCAGCCACCTTACTCAATTTGTACTGATAGCTACACGTTTGTCTTTATTTTTTTTTTCCCTGATCTGGGCTTTTTGTCCCACAGAGGTGCTAAAGAGATATTAAAACTACTGATGGATTGATTTACCCAACACTGTCACGTTGTACATACCGCAGGCCTCGTGTTGTGGATCAGATTTGTAAATGTCACGCCATTCTTTTCACTTCTTTCTGTCACCAGAAATGTTGGAACAGAGTTGTGGTCCTGTGTCCAAATGATGGTCATGAAGAAAATGTTGGGGATTAAAATGGGTTGCTAGTCGCAAGCGCCTCTGTGTTTTTGTTTTTCTGGGTCAAAATCCTAATTATGGGCAGTTACTAGAATATGAAACTGATAGAAACTAAGCAGCTAAAGACAATCAATGAAATAGACCAATCAGGAAAAACATTATTATTCCTAATAGTGTGTAGGTCTCCCTTGTACTTCCAACACATTTGTGATTCATCAGAGAATGGGATAGGTGTCTTTGGGTCCTATGGGTTGAGGGGAGGGGCCTCTGTGGATCATCCCACAGATACTTGATCAGTTTGGGATCTAGTGAATCTGGAGGCCAGGTCAACACTTTGTGCTGTTCTTCATGTTGTTTAAGTTGTTCCTAAAGCGTTTTTGTGTGTGTGTGTGTCAGGCTGCATCCTGCTGGGGATGGCTGCTCCCATCAAGGAGTGTCACTGCTATGGGATGGGGGTGTCCGGTCTGGTCTAGGTGGGTGCTACATGTCTGAAATCTTGGGCCTCCTAAAGAAAATACCAGATTCAGTTCTCACTTCAGACACTGAAAAAGTTGTTCCTTACAGCCCAAAGAGAAAATAAATTAAAAGTTTTTCCTGTTGATTCATACAATAATTGAAAAAAAAAAAAAAATTATGAGCCCGTTGGCGTGGTTGCAGCTTTTCCAAAAGACACGATCTTCTGCCTTCTCCTCAGATCAAGAAAGTGTAAAGTGCCAATAATTGGCAGAGGAGTCACCAGCGTTGCTTTTTATTCCTCGCTGCAGTGACTCATTGGAAGGAATCCTAGATTCTCACATTAAACACACAGCAGGGAAGAGAGTTTCTGCGCCTCCTCGCTGGGCTCGTCACAAGTTATTTTTAGAGGGTACATATAATTAACACGAAACGCCACCCAGACCAGCTGAAACTCTCGGAGTTCTGCAATTTATATTTTTGGAAGTGGAATATACTGCTCTGCTAGGTAAAATGACTCAGAAAGCAGTTACTCTTTATAATGATGTGTTCAAGATCACTCCATACACATCTGACAGTCAAAGGTATGCAATGCATCGAAGTAGCTCTTCATCGTTTGAGCATTTTAAAGTAATTCAAAGGTGAAATAAACATGCAATGGTGAGGCAGCATACACACAGGTTAGTATGTAAAGTCCCTGCTGCAGTGGCACTTTCAAAGTGTCTTTTAATGAGGTCCTTGCCATTCCTCTATCTACCTTTTGCATATGCATATGACACAGATATGTGTCAGGCAGGGTGACGGAGGTGAACACATAGAGAGCGACATTTAACAAGCTGCCGCTCTGAATGGGAAAACCCAGCCTCACATATTCATTACAAACATTCCCAGACGTCTTGCTTTTGTGCTTGCTGGTTCAATGTTGCAGCTTGAGCCGGGATGTAATCCACTTTGAAAAGGGTCTGTTTGCTCTTTCTTTATAGATTACACCTGAGAAAGCCCACAGCCTGCTGCATGTTAGCTGTAACTGAGCGGCAACATCCATGACCGGATAAGTAAGCAGTTCCTTGAATGGCCACTTGGGTAAAATGAGCCATTCCTCATTGATCTCATGTTAAAATATTCAACTTTACAGGAGAAGAAACCATGTTTACAGCCAGGTACAACTAAACTATTTTGATCATTTTGGCTAATATTGCACCCCAGGACAACTGTACAATGTTGCAACATTTTATATATAGTTATACCAATTAGCCACAACATTAAAACTACTGACAACATTGTGACAATACAATGTTCTCCTGGGAAACTTTTGGACCTGTCATTCATGTGAATGTTGTACCACATGTACCACCCACCTAGATCAGACCAGGCACCCCCACCCCATAGCAATGACACTCCTTGATGGCAGCAGCCATCCCCAGCAGGATGCAGCCTGACACAGACACACACACAGAAACACTTTAGGAACAACTAAAAAAAACACATGAAGAACAGCACAAGGTGTTGACCTGGACCCAAATTCACTAGATCCCAGACTGATCAAGTATCTGTGGGATGATCCACAGAGGCCTCTCCCCTCAACCCATAGGACCCAAAGGCCCCCACTAACAACATTCTGTTACCAGACACCACAGGACACCCTCAGAAGGCCCGTGTCCATTCTCTGATGAGTCACAACTGTTTTGGAGGCACAAGGGAGACCTACTCAGGTCATAATGTTATGCCTGAACGGTGTACTGTATATCAAAACTTAAAACAATCTTGTCAAAAACTTTTAGTGAGTGATGGGTACTGCCTCCTCCCACACTCTGCCTCTTATCTCAATTCCTGTCTAATTAAAAACTGAGTCATGCATTGCCATGATGACGGCGGCCAGAGGCGCCCACACCGAGCTTCAAAACTGCCATTTAGGAAGCCCACGTGACGGCATGGAGGCTTTGACTATACATGATGTTGAATCAATAGCTGTAGCTTCTTTATGAGGCTTATTTATTATTAAATCCATTCGCAAGGACCGCTTGCCAACCAGCCATCACTGATGGAGGCACTATCAAGTGTCACAAACTGCCAAGTCCCACAAAGCTCTGGTGTGCTTGTACACGCTTTGCATGCATGTCGTGTGAACCGATTACTGAACTGAGCTGCGAATGGCAGCTGGCATGATGCAAATTTTTGTGAAAGTGGTTGTTGATGAAGCATGTGTGTCTTTCTGCCAGGACAGATCCGTCATAGGAGCAGAACAAATACTTAACACTGGTACAATATGGCCACTCCAGACTCTAGAATTACTGCTCCTTTTTTTTCTAAATGTTGAAGCATTCAAAGCAAAACTAGTTTTTAAATGTGTCAGTATTGTCTTCCCTTATGTCCTGATGCACTAACATGAGTCTCTTCGGCTCTTCAGTGTTAAGAGCTAGTACGTTCAAAAGAAGCCCAAAGAGAAGAGGATAGAAGTGGAGAGAGAGAGAGAGAGAGAGAGAGAGAGAGAAGGTCACTGAAAGAACAAGAAGTCTGTTTCTTATGGACAAATCGTTAAAGTGGGCATGAGCTCGCACACGCGCACACATGCACACACACACCCACATACACACACTCTACCACTACTAACTGTGCATATGCCAAGCCTGCATTGCCCTCGCTGGATCAGGGTGGTCATTAACATTCTGAAGTGCCCGCCGTGTCTTTGCAGAGTAACTGGGGATGTGCCAGCTTGGCAATTACTTTAACAACTCCAGAGTTTGATTTCTTTATTCAGCTGAACTCAGCCAGGGGTAAAACTAAGGAGAAACAAGAGGAAGAGGACTCTGAAAGGACAAAAGTTTGTGCTGACCCATCTGTAGTTTTACTTGAAAAAAGGAACTACATGCCTATTGGTATTTTCATCACGTGAAGCCTTGACAGTTTTGTGCCATGTGATTTTTAAGTGGCCAGACATGTCTGTGAGTTCAAAGGACACAGCAGCTAGTTTAGGTTTGTGTTCACCGAAACGTCCTTCAGAATGACTTTAAAACCTGCTTGATGACTATCAGTCAGCAGAATGGCTCCCATGGAAATGAACATCGGTGAATGCAGGGGGATATAATTGCAGATGGAAGTGGCAATTATGTTGACAAGCTGGTTGATATGACAGACTCCATTATAGCCTTAAGCTTTTATTACATTTCTGCCCAGTAAATCACATCGCTGGAGCAGTAATACCATAATGACTTAGTGGAGCTCAATCTGTCAGCGCTGTCCCTTGTTTAAAGGGGATAAGACTGAGATATTGGAGGTGGCTGATCTTTATGAACTCCTCCAGACACCAAAGACTCAACGCTGACGTAACCACAGAGGCTTTGTCTCTTTTACATTCGCAGGACATCCTCCGGTAGCCATGCTGAGTATCTTCTGTCTGGCAAGAGGCGCGGGGGAAAAGCACCATTGCCGCGCTGTTAGTTACACAGCAGGTATGCTCATTAGTCCATTTATCAAGAAGAGATGTCAGGAAAGCATAGATACTCCCATTACAACTTTGCAGCCATTTTACAGACATAGGATTTGTGCATTCAGGAGAGGCTGGAACATAGTTCTAAGACTAGATGAATAAATTCAGGCTCAGAATATATGTGGGTGTAAATCAACGTGCTCACACTTGTCTGAGAAGATCGAGTCTCACGCTTCCAGGTTAGACTACTGCAAAGCAAATTTATGTACAGGAAATCAGGCTGTGTTTTTATATGTACACCAATCAGGCGTAACATTATGACCACCTTGCTGTGGCATCTATGGGGTGGGGGTGCCTGGTCTGGTCTAGGTGGGTGCAACATGTCTAAGTAACATCCACCAGGTACAGCTTCTCCTGTCAGTGGCTTTAATGTTGTGGCTGATTGCTGGGCCGTAGATTTGCTCATCCAAAGAGTGTCTTGACAGTCATAGTTACTTGGAGCAGCACAGCTTCTGACGTGCCATTCTGTTGAGTAATAGAAACAACTAAATAAATTCACTAGCATGCAACAACAATGTTTTGTTTTTAACCATTTGTGTGAACTGTCTGCAGATGCGGGTACTAAACTGGCCTGCCTCTAGTCCAGACCTGTTACCCACTGAAAACATTTGGCGCGTTAGGTCCTGAGCTGTTGAGCAGCTAAAATCCTTAGTGCTACAAGAAAGAGTGATGCAACATAGTGGTAAGCATGCTCCTGACCCAGGTTCTATGAAATGTGTTAAAGTCAAAATGAGCGTAAGATTTGCAAATCAATGCATTCTGTTTTTATTTGCATTTTAATGGGAAACTGGGATATAGCGCTCGTAAAAATCAAGACAAACTTTGCATACTTTTTGATATGCATTCAGTGTCTCTAAGTAAAGTCTGCCAAGTAATTAGCACTCGTTTTCATTCTGGAAGGAAACTAGTTTTTTTTTGAATGTCCAAACTTTTTTGAAGCTTTTGCTGCCTCCCTCTTTGTCGCAGATTTGCTCTCATTTGCTCCAGAGAAAATTCACCAAAGAGGCAGGAGAGAGGCTTGTTGGAGAGAGAGCAAGAGAAAATAAACAAATGGAAAAAAAAGAAAGAAAGAAACAATGCTGGTAAGTGTTGGGCCTTATTAATGAAGTGAATCTTCATCCAGTCACACGCGACAAATAAATGGCCACCCCCTAGAAGCTCTTAATCGGCCCATTAGTCTTTGCGCGACCACAGCCCCGTCCTTTTTCTTACCCCCCCGCCTCTCGCTGCCTCGTTCCCTCTGGACCGGACCAGATACATCCATCACCTCGTATTTGCATGCCGACCACACACACTGACAGAGCTCGGCGCACAGCTGGAGATGCTACATCATATTTACTCCCTTACTTGAGCAATAAACACTGCTCTCTGCGTCTCGAGCGTGTCTTCCTTCTCCCCCCTCGCTCTCCATCATTTAAATACATTAGTCGTCCTTTTCACAACAACACGCGCCTGCTCAAGAAGCTCCATTACATCTCTTTCAGATGCATCTCCTCCGCCTGAACTACACTTGTTCCTTCTTCTTAACCCCCACATGATCGTTTTGGGGAATATTTCGTTCGGCCTGCTGCCAGGTTGCTGTGACTTTTCTTTGCTGATGCATGGATTCAATCTGGAGAGGAGAGTGTCTAAATGACTCAAATGAAAGATGAACACGCCAAGTGATGACAGTGTTTGCTCTCCTAAGTCAGCCTAATTAATCACCAGAAGGCGTCCTGTGTGGCTTAAAGAGCTGCACAAACACGGAGTCAGCCTCTCGGAGAGCCGCCATGCTTATCAGTATGTGACCCGCGCTTATTTTCCCTCCATTTCTCAGCTGCCGTGCGCCACAAACTCTGCTAATTCAGACGCTTAAAATCTCATTTCAGACACAATTAGCCTTTAGCTCATCCAAGTGCCGCTGCCTGTGGTGTTTTTGCCCCCCCCCACCTCACCCCTTTATCCTTTGTGAACATTTTCTTCTTTCACTCCCTGATAAAGATCACAGAGGTTAGTGAAAAGGGAGGTTTGATCATTTACAGGCGAAAACATATTAAAGGGGCCTTTTAGCGGGCCCATTAGGAGACTGTTAAAACCCTCGCTTGTTGCCACGACAGTTATCAGTGCTGCTGGGAGCCTTTAATTCATTCCTTTGCCACAAGTTTTTTAATTACATTTGAAGGGGAAATACTTTCACCGCAGCCCAGCCCGGCCCGGCCCAGGCCCTGCTGCTGTTATTTACTCTTTGTGAAACTCTTTAACTGCGGAGCCTGCAGAATGAGGATGCTCATCATTTTCACTTTGCAGGCAAGTCACAGCATAATTTTTACTGCGTCTGCTCTGCAGCTGCCTCTAAATGGTTGTATTTTTCAAATGCACAATTGGGTAATTTTTGTTTGGCTCAGTGTACAAACAGCGCGCATGAAGAGCCTGACAACAAATCTGGCGGCTGAAAGATTTTCCTTTCGATTATTCAGCCTCACATTGCCTCACCAAGGCAACCTCCCCGCAAATTTAGTTTTAATGAAGTTTTAATTATCAAAAGTCCCTCTTTTAGAAGCCTGAACTTGAGAAAGACCTTCTATCAATTGTGGGTCTTGCTTTTGCCTGAAAATGAAAAATAAATGGCAGGCATGCATAACTTCATAAGCATCTCTGGTTAACTGCACATGAACTTGTAGTTGATTATATCTGCAGGATATATATTTATAAAGTTAATTAAATGATCTCATTTGCTGTCCTCCTAACTCTAAACATAACTGTATTTCAATTTATACTAAACACTATAGGAATTTTACACCAATCAGGCATAACATTATGACCTAATATTGTGTAGTTCAACTGTCCAAAACAGTTGCCACTCATCAGAGAATGGACATGGGTCTTCTGAGGGTGTCCTGTGGTGTCTGGCAACAGAATGTTGTTAGTGGGGGCCTTTGGGTCCTATGGGTTGAGGGGAGGGGCCTCTGTGGATCATCCCACAGGAACTTGATTAGTTTGGGATCTAGTGAATTTGGAGGCCAGGTCAACACCTTGTGCTGTTCTTCATGTTTTTTTAGTTGTTCCTGAAGTGTTTTTGTGTGTGTCTGTGTCAGGCTGCATCCTGCTGGGGATGGCTGCTGCCATCAGGGAGTGTCATTGCTAGGGAATGGGGGTGCCTGGTCTGGTCTAGGTGGGTGCTACATGTCTACGTTACATCCACATGAATGACAGGTCCAAAAGTTTCGCAGCAGAACACTGAATAGTCACAAGATGGTCTTAATGGTTGTAATGTTGTGGCTGAATGGTGTATATTGGGTGTACTTTAACTTACGTTAAATAAACATGATTGTACCAAAGGTTGGATATATTTCAACCACCAATCATATGTTTATAGACAGTGGAAATGTCTGAATTAAATGACAGATGCAACAAAAAGCATGCAACTGTTTATTCAGTTGGTTTCATTTATGCCTATTTGTGACTTCTGTGGAAATGTGATTTGAGGGCTTGAGATACTAGAACCAAATAACCTTCGGCGGTTATAAAGCAAAAGCTTTGAGGAACAATTAAACCTCAACTTCAGGTCAAAGTTGCAGGCCGTTTCTGTGTGAGCTCTTTGCTCCGCAAGTTGGACTCTGCAGCTCTGCGTTGCACATCTCACCTCTGACATTTCCTGTAGGAATCTGCACTGATGGGAGGATCTCTGCCCATGCAGGGAGGAGCCCAGGAGGCACGTCATTACTAACCTTTGGGTAGCCTCAAGCTGAAGCGTCAGGGAGCCACCACAAAGTGAACACATTGTACAGAGGATTGAGTATGAAAGAGAGCGTGAGAGTGTGTTTGAAAAATGGATCTGGTTTGATAGTGGTGGCTAATGTCAGTAGATGTGTTCAGGGTTTTATTCTGACAGTTACAGTGTAAGAGATTTGCTAATCTTTATGAGCTCTTCTAGATACCAAAGACGTAACGGTGACGTAACCACAGAAGCTTTCTCTCTTTAACATTTGCAGCACTTTGTTTGATGCAAGTGATTACTGTCATTATGAAGCCAAAAGGCTTTGAATGTGTGATGGTTTTATCATTGTTGTCAGGAGGTCTCCCACTGACTTGCCACTAAATAAATTACAGTGATTATGAAAATAGCAGAGGAGAAAGGCTAGATCATCAAGTTAAAGTTAAAATGTGGATCAGGGTAAACTAAATGGGTCAGCAAGTCAGATGTAGGCGCACAAGATCACTAGTGGTTGCCTGGAGAAGGAAAATAAATGCCTGTCATGCTCACATCTTGTCCTGATCTGAAAACAGTAATGAAAGACTCGACTCTATTTGAGCCTTTGCCCCAGACAGTCGCATTTAAGAGTAAGATTTTTCAATCTGAATAACCCTTCCACATTTACTGTAGGACCTACACTGCTAAAATGATGTGACCTTAATGTCCTCTGTGAAAGCTGTGGATGTCTTTCCTTCCAAGAGAGTGTAGATGCAGTTGTTGTTTAATCATGTCTTCATAGTGGTATTGGTGGTGCCTGGCGTGACAAACTATAATGTGGCTCACTTCCAATCCTTAGAAAGTCTAACATGTCCACCACATTAAGCATGATTCCAAAACCATATGGCCTTTCAGCGGGAGTGGAGTATGAAGCGCTTCAATATGGTGTGCATCAGTTCAAGCTTACCAGTCAGACAGCTGACCAGAGCAGCCACACACCTACAAATACGATTCAGAAAGTTGATCTAATAAACACGGTAGCTTATTGTAAGTGGTTTGTGTTTCAAGAATCTGTGGAGTTCCGTCTTAATCATCAGTAGGCTACATAAGTTCATCACTGTTACAGAAAATGTGGCCTTTGTCCTGTCACGTATCTAACAGCAAGTTCTCAGAATAGCATAATGAGCATAATCACAAGTTGCAGAAACAGCTCATAGTAAAATCATGTAGCTTTTTATTGTTGAATTAGTATAGAATAAGGACAAGAAGAAGAAGACGACGCGAGGAAGTAAATGATTTTATTTCCATGCTGTAAACACCAGAATAACAAGGAACGGAACAGCTGCATTTTCAAGCAAGTGATAATGGTCTTATTGAATCCATAGGATAAAGTAGATGTAAGTCATGACAGATGCTGAGTGGGAGCTCCTGCATCTATCAGAGAAGGCGAAGTGTTGACAAAGGTGTGTTTCTACCCCAGAGACCCTAATCAGCTCCAAGCGTGACTCCACACACAGTAACACTCTGTGACCTTGTATCAGGTTGTACTTGGGCCCCTATCACCACAGCTTCCCAGAAGAGACACCAATTTCTGTATGTGATGTGTTTTCTTGTATGAATATGTACATATGCATATATGTATGTATATCTGAGTGTGCTTATACTTGCAGATCTCTGTTTGCCCTTGCCCTTGTTGATGCCTATGTTTTATTCTGCGTGTGTGTGCGAATTTGCAAACGCCTGCGTGGACTGCGTGTGCGCCTGCATTTCTGTGCCTGTCACTGGAGGAAAAAGAGAAGAGACATTTCTTTCTCGTAATTAAAGCGAGCTCTAGACGGAAGAGGAGAGGGAAGCGTTTAATACCTCCAATTATACTCATTCGTCGCTCGACACACCTGCGCCAGCGTCGCAGGAATTTCATTTGAATAAAACTGAAATCGAATCAGCAGCTCAGAGAGAAATGGTGCGCGCTATATTCGTGTGTCAAGGTCCGCAGGCACAACCAGGGAATTAATACAGGAGTGACCACATTTGTTGTAGACAGATGGAATAGCACTGATTTTATGAGCACACAATCCTCCAGTAACATGTATAGTACACAGACAAGTATAAAAAAAGTCTAGTGCATGATTTAAGGACACATAGTTACAATTCTGGGGAGGTGCACTTCACTTGTGGCAGTAGGGTCTGCGCAGGCTCTGCATAGGGGCCTGCGTTGTTGCTGTAGCCGCTGTGTCCACTTAACGCTGAAGTATAAACCGCCTATTACAGCCCTAGGGTCTGTGCATATACTGTATATAGTTGAATTAAATTGTACTAAAGTTCATAAATAGAGTTTTTTTGCCCACACACACACAAAAAAAGATCAGTGCTTAATCATTATAGTGGGATTTCTTGGTGCTGATGACCCTGCTACTGACTGGGTGACAGTTCAAATCTGTTTTCTGCAAAAAAACGCAAGATTCATCACAAAATGAAACAAGCAATAAGGCAAATGTATCTTGTGGTGTCATGTGCGTCCTAGTGGTGATCAAAACAGAATTTCTAAATGCAGGATGGTGTTAAAATTTTATGATTACATCAGAGTTGCAGTACATCAACACAGGATGCACAAACACCTGGCTAGCTTTGCAAGAAGGATTTAATTTGATTAAATCACTATAAATTATTGCCCAGAAAGCGAAATGAATTACTTGACAAAACTAATGTTCAGTTGCTAAAATGCCACTAAACTGCCCCCCTTTGTGGTCTCTTATATTCTTCTATTCATTTTGTAATCACTTAAATTTTGTTTTGACGGCTTTTACCCTGCACCCTGCAATTACAGCTCCAACTGCTATAATAGCCATTTTACTAGAGGGACTTACTTCAGTAATTTGGGTCTATTTTCGTTGATTTGTGCGCACAAATGATTATTTTAAGGGGAGTAATTACAGGGGAACAAAAGTCTGTTTACAGGTCTTTCTACTATGAATTTTATTTGAAAGAAAAAGAAGAAAAAAGAACAAGCTCTTGAACAGCCTAATGTGAATGAAATTAAATGTTCCTTTAGTGAATGCTGGTAGGGAGTAATGATAAAAATGTGCAGGTGTGAAGTCACGTCAGTCAAGTTGCATTGTGTGCCCCAGGTTTTGACAATTAAAAATAATGTGTGCAATTAAAAAAAGTGCCATATTATATGAATTACTACTTTTATACATTGAGCGTGATAAAAATAATAAATAAAAAGGTGTTTATTTTTTTGTTGCATAGATTGTGTTTTATTCAAAGCAAAAACAGCTGTAAATATAACAGTAAATATAGCCTAAATATAACAGTATTAACATTATCCAAATAAGGTTTCCATGTATAATAATGCGTCCCGATTCCTTACATGCCACAGTTTCACAGGGACACTGTCTACGTGCAAGCAGATGGACTAACACCATGTTTGATGTATTAACAGTGTATATCTGGGCCCAATCCATCATTCCGGAAGCATAGGTGGCATCTCAGTCAAATGGCAGATATCACTTAGCAGAAACAAACATCCCATCCACGCACAAATCGATTCACAATTTGACTCCGGCTGTTATCAGAGCCGCCCTGAAGATCGATCCACCCAGAACGCTATTTCTGCAGTGCCGGCCGACGCAACAGATGATGCATCTGTGGCAGGGAGGCAGAGAAAGGAGACATCAACATTCATCACATGTGATTGGCTGTCCCACCCTGAACATCAGACAGATGTGCAGCCCGGGAGGAACTGCCGCTTGCTGCGACAACATGCCTTCAAAAGGACCTCCCTCCTCATCATTATCACATCCAACACTTCAACCTCGGCCCCCCCGTCAGCGAGGAGACCTTAGTTTTTCTTGCTAATTGAAAGCAGCAAACACCTCTTGGCTGCTAATCCACTTTACACTCTGAGTGTGACGGGTTCCTTGTGGGTTCGTCTAACACCACGGACAGAACAACAAGTGTTGTGTTTATTTGTTTCTAAGGTTACACAACGGGTAACAATTTGGGAAGTTTATGTACACTGAAAGCCATACCGGACTTCATTATTCTTTTACGTACGGAAACGGCAACTCCTGGAACCTGTGGTCATTTCTCTGTGGAGTGGAGGACTGTCACACATCATTTACTCATTGAGTTGGCTTCCTATTAGTTTTCAGATGGCGGTCATTAGTTCTCAGATTCACGGTTTTAAAAATAGATGCCCATTAGTCACGGGTTCCAATTTCTCGCATGAAATTCTGAAGATAACTAAACATACAGCGTAACAAAGACTACAGCGGCAACAGCAAATATCCAGTCATTTCTGCAAGCTTCCAGTAATGGCCAATTCTGACATTAACCCTGAGGTGAACCCCAAGCATCAGCTCCGATTCCACAGAGTGAAGCTCTGAATCAATAAATCATTAGCATGTTAATTTAGAGACACGACTATGGATTATAACATCCAATTAAAACGTCTAAATATAGCAGAGAACACCTGTTACCAAAGCAACGCAAGTCACTTTGGTATTTATGTCAATTTACATATAACCAGCACATGTAGTCGAAGTCGATAAGTTGTTCTGATTAAAGTTGACTTTAAATTTGACCCTAACATTTGAGGTTTGTCAGATTATGCGGATTCATCAAATGGCTTTGACCCATGTCTGCATCAGCCAGGACTATATATGTTTATATGCAAGTACAATCCCGACCTTCAAACGGATCAAACAGCGACGTGTTTGACTTTTACAATCAGAAGAAGACAGATGGCATAATTACAAATCAACTCTCAACAGATCTGTTTATTTTTCTTTGGTTTTTGCACCACCCTTTCCCTCACAGTGCTGCCTGGCACCTTTTGTCTGCCTTTATAAAAGCAGTATAGTAATAAAGTATAGCCACGTCAGTCTTTTCTTTGTTTGCTCGGGTTTACTTGGAAGTCTGGCAGAGGGAAAAAAAAAACTGCACAGCCATTTAAACACCTCAGAGAGAGACTAGCAGCGATGTGGCAATAACAGACCATGGAAATGTTAAGTAATTCAGCCAGTTTTAGCATTGGTAGGCTAAAAAGTAGGTTCTTCTCTGTGGTAGATATCTGTGTGCACTTGGAACCAATGCTAGATAAGTATGCTCCTTCAAAACAAACATCACTGAGTTGTAAAACAGGCAGTAACCACATTTTTATTCTGCTAAATAGCACAGCTGTTCATTTCAGTCCTATACACAACTTTAGCCTTGCAAGTTGACGTATAGGCACTTCACAGCTTCCCTTTCACTTTGAGTGCATCAGTGTTCACTCTTCCAAGTTAGCCGCCATGGCTAGGAGGCTCTGCCCCGTGTTCTGTCATCATTAAAACTAAATTCATTACCTCGGCAAAAGGCCACAGCCTGTTTTCCCTCAGTGTCTTTCCTGCAGTGGCTGCCACTGCTGCATGTCACTGCACAGTTCCTTTACAAATGGAGCCAGCCATTCACATAATTAAAACCAAGATGCTAGGACATAATTCTTAATTAAGCACTAATGTGATAAAGCGTGATAGCAGGACAAAACTCTCCTTTAAGGGAAGAGAGGCCTTTGTAATGAGGTGATTAATGGACTTAAGAGGGGAAGAAGATGTAATTGGCTAGTTCGTCCCTCCCAGCTGAAAAAGCAGAATACAGCTCGCCGTCTGCTTCAGACGTCTGCTTGCGGAACAGAAAGCGATTCCATCTGGCAGTAACAAAAAGCTTCCTGTGCAACCGGTCTGCAAGAGACATTATCTGAAAGGATTATAGATCTTTCGGCTATTTCGTTTTCTGTCTAATCAGACTCGTCAGGGTTTAGGTACTTGTTCGAGGATGCAGTGTCCTGCGTGGACCCGGAGTAAAAATGTGTCCCAAACAGTGAAGGAGCAGGTTAAGAGATTGGTCAACTGTTTTATCTGTAACCACACCTACAGTGATCAACCTCACAGTACAACACCTCATGCACCGATCAGGCGTACCATTATGACCACCTTCCTAATATGTGTAGGTGTAGGTCTCCCTTGTCCTTCCAGAACAGTTGTGACTCATCAGAGAATGGACATGGGCCTTCTGAGGGTGTCCTGTGGTGTCTGGCAGCAGAATGTTGTTAGTGGGGTCTTTGGGTCCTATGGGTTGAGGGGAGGGGCCTCTGTGGATCATCCCACAGATACTTGATTAGTTTGGGATCTAGTGAATTTGGAGGACAGGTCAACACTTTGTGTTGTTCTTCATGTTTTTTAGTTGTTCCTAAAGTGTTTTTGTGTGTGTGTCTGTGTCAGGCTGCATCCTGCTGGGGATGGCTGCTGCCATCAAGGAGTGTCATTGCTATGGGGTGGGGGTGTCTGGTCTGGTCTAGGTGGGTGCTACATGTCTAAGTAACATCCACAAGAATGCCAGGTCCAAAGGTTTCCCAGGAGAACATTGTATTGTCACAAGTTGGTCAATGTTATTCACTTATTTTGTCAATGGTTTTAATGTTGTGGCTGATCGATGTAGAAACCTAAGGTAAGAACAAGATTTCCAGCTGCTTCTCTTTACATAAAAACATGTTTGTCTTATAAACAAACCCAAATGTATTAATGTAATTAAATATAATTGTGTTCTAGCATTCATGGTTTGCCAGATTTCACTGCCATATTTTCACGCGCTCCACAAATGTATAAACATTGCTCTATAGCTGATAAAAACTAAAATTAGTGACATATATTGTATGACAGAGATCAGTTTATACTGTCTGATGGACTCTTGCCGTCATGTTTTTAAGTTAGGGAACCAATGTCTTTCTGTTTTCTGAAGCCTTCTATTGATCTCTTGTGCCAACACACACAACAATCACTTTCACAGTAGCAACCAGTTAATCTTGGTAAATTAACACTCAAACTACTAGACTGCATTACAGGAATAATTCCAATCCCAATAACATCATTAGGTTCACAAATAATGCCACAGTGGAACCTAGATTCGTATCGGCCCTTTTAACAGCAATACAGCTGCTATTGTTGAGATGAAAACGTGCTTCATCGGTTTGCATTGTTGTGTTAGACGGCATGGCATACGGAGACTAAGCGCTTCAAAAATGGCTCCTAAAACAAGCATACACGGAAAACAGTAAGACATCAGAAAGCACACAACACAGATGGGAGC
Source organism: Planiliza haematocheilus (assembly GCA_005024645.1). Classification (NCBI taxonomy): domain Eukaryota; kingdom Metazoa; phylum Chordata; class Actinopteri; order Mugiliformes; family Mugilidae; genus Planiliza; species Planiliza haematocheilus. The sequence continues at coordinate 1,088,240 of SRSE01000306.1, forward strand.
ACTGTCAGCGAGCACTGTCCATTTTGCCCTAGCTACATGCTAGCTTGAGGAGCAAAGCAGCTGGATAAATGGTACAAATTGCCAGGTCCACACAGATTATGAGGTCATGGACAATGAGAAAGATGAGCATGGCAAATAACATTTCATTTGATATATTATTGATAATTATATTTTATAATAATGATTAATGAAATAATATTTTTTTTTATTTTTGCATTTTTTTTCTTCTCTTCCCTCCAATTATCTGAGGCCCACCTAGCGCCCCCTGGCAGCCCCCCACTTTGAAAACCACTGAGTTAGAGAACAGATCTTAAGAACCAATTCATTTTGAGAGTCGATTGGTTGTTAAAAGTATTTTTAGCTCAATTATTGAAGCTATAAACATGTATATTTAAGATATGACTCGAATGAAAATGACTTTTCGTTGCAGGTTTATGTTTTTAAATGGGATTGGTTTAATACATGTACACTGTGTCAGTGGAACAATCAAATTAACACACAGGAAACAGACTGCTTTATTCTTCACAAAATAATTTTTTATTTTTTTTGATATTTTAAAAACAGGCAACTGGCATCTTACTGAGAGCTTCCAGTGTTTCAGTCACATTCAAAGCTGAACTGAGGTTCAGGTAATCAGTAAATGAGGAGGCGAATAAAAATGTAGTCTAGTCAGTGGATTTAATTACACACTTTTGCAATTTCCTCAAAGCGCTTTACAGTCACAGACACATCTACCCATTCGCTCACACAAGCACACACACATTCACACACCAGCACATGCATTGAGAACAACTGGGGGTTCAGTGTCTTGCTCAAGGACACTTCAGCACGTGGCACATCACTCATAACCCCTATCCCTCTGTTTTGTGGACAACCCGCTCTACCTACTGAGCCGCTGGCATTAAATACAAAATATATAGAGTATGTAATATATAAAATATGGACATACGGTAAGTTGTGTATATGTAGATACATTTAATGATAATAACTACATTGTGTCTACAGCTCTGGACTTAGAGAGCCACAGACTCCATGAAGAGAGGGCATCAGAGCATCTATCACGCCGCATTAACAAATCAAATGTAGCACTAGAGCCTAATGTCTCTAGTAGCGTGAACAGATCCAGGGTTCTCTACACCAGGCAGATCCTGATCCAGGTGTCTGTGATCCAGAGATGATGTCAAAATGTCTCAGTGAAGATCTATTGGACTTTTAACACACTCTGTCATGACATTAAACAATGGTGATGGTTTCATTAGAAATAAACGCGTGACGGTTGAAGCAGCACGTTACGTGTCCCGACAGGACGACTCACCAATCGTCGAATATCGTTATCAGCAACATTAAACCACTGACAGGAGAAGTAAAAACAATGACCTCTTGTGAAAATACAGTTTTATGCTGGGAAACCTTTGGACCTGCTATTCAATAATAGCAATGACACTCCTTGATGGGAGCAGCCATCCCCAGCAGGATGCAGCCTGACACACACACACACAAATGGTTTAGGAACAACTAAAAAAAACATGAAGAAGAGCACATGGTGTTGACCTGGCCTCCAAATTCACTAGATACCAAACTGATCAAGTATCTGTGGGATGATCCACAGAGGCCCCTCCCCTCAACCCCACTAACAACATTCTGTTACCAGACACCACAGGACACCCTCAGAAGGCCCATGTCCACTCTCTGATGAATCACAACTGTTTTGGAGGCACAAGGGAGACCTACACAATATTAGCAAGGTGGTCATAATGTTATAACTGATCGGTGTGTATAGACAATGCTTTCAGAAAATCAGAGCACCTGGTTGAATTTAGTCCAGAGAAAATGCCACAAGCATATATTCTGTTTTTCCAGATTACTAAACAACACAACCACTGCCGCCACAGAATCCCTGCTTACAGACTGTTTTAGAAATGCCACTCACAGCTCAGGTCCTCTCTGCTCTAATGAATATGTTATTTAACATCCCGCTGGAAGGGAGTTTATAGCTTTTCTGCAAAATCCAACCCCAACCCTCCCAAATCCAATCTTATTAAAGAACAAAGCAGCTTAATGTTGCTGCCGTTTCTTCCACAATATTCGTCGGTTTAAAAGTAAGAAGTCGCACTTAGAAACAATAGCAGTGATAAGCTACAGGATTTGCTGAATTCTGCTCACCGTCAGAGCTGCTTTGATATGGTTTTATCATGAAAGAAATCTTTCTTGTGGCGTCGACCAACAGAGGTGAATGTTAAGGAAAAACTCTTGAGACTCTCCACCTTCACTGGGCTGTCTGCATTGCAGAACGACTGGTTAAATGGAAAAAAAAATGAGGGATTAAATTTGTGACATATATTTCATTTGAAGTTAGCGAGGTCTGGTCTAGTGGACAGATGGCAAAGTAAAGTAATTTTCTACTGCAGGAAGTGTCCCAGTGAGAAACAGTGACAGCACAGACAGAATGGTGTTAGCAAACTATCACAAAATATTTACCCTGGGTGAAGCAATTTTTGAGACTTTGTACAGGAAACAAATTCAGCCAGTGGTTCTTTCAGTCAGAATGCAGGTAAAGTTTAACAGCTCCCTCAAAGGCTTCTTGGCTCTGATTGCCCAAGTAACAGAAAGTTGTTTCTGGGACAACACATTACTGTGAAGTTTTTCAAGTTGCTGTTCAACTCTATTTAAGCACAGTGTATTGCAGTGACAGCAGAAGTTTCAGAGACTTGGAGTCTTAAGAAAACAAAACAATTATATTGAAGTCAGAGTTTGGCAATCTCAAGACTTTTTTTTTTTGAATAAATGCATTTTTACTTACATAACCACGCCCTAGATGCAAGAAATGTAATTGGGGGAGAGAGGTTGCAGGGAGAGGATAAATAAGGTTTGATGATGAGATTGGAGATGGTCTTCCCATGATGGAAGAATGAGAAGAGTGAGACTCTGGACCTGCTCAGACCTGGTATTGACATGCGTCCGACAGACAATATAAAAGTGAAGCCAGAGCAAGTAGAGCTCCCCTTGGTGACTGGCTGCAGTACAGGTCATAAACTCCACCTCCTCCATGTTAGTGGATGGTACCTGCGGCAAATTAAAACGAACTCCAATATACAAGTCAAATATATATATATATATATATTTTAGCAAGAATGGTTTCTGTCATTTTAGGTAGTTAATCTAATACGGATCCATGTTAAAGTGTTTTCTTTAGTTATTTGACGCTATAGAAGCAGGATGTGACTTGGATTTTAAATTGTGCATGTGAGTGTGAATGGTTGTCTGTCTCTGTGTGTGTGCGCCCATGACCCTTCACAGGACAAGTGGTTACAGAAGATGAATTAATTGAATGAATGAATGAATGAATGAATACAGCAATACAACCACCTTCCATCGCATCAACATGAACACATGGTGGGTTTGTGTGAACCTAGACAAGTAGTCAGGGAAAGTAAAGTAACATGAAGTGTGGCATTGTTCCCGATTTGTTGTTTCTAACTGAGTGAGATAACACAATGATGACTGAGCCTGTATCTATATTGTACTGAATAGTTTCATTATAACACACTTTGTTGTCTGTGGGTGCAAGTTAACATAATCTCTATGAACAGACATCCGGATATGAATGTAAAATGTAAAAAGATGATCTGTCGATAGTGGGTGGATTCAGGGATTGCTGCTAATGCAAACTGAACAGAAATTCCTCACACTGCAGCTTCACACTGAATCAAACTGGAAAAAGGGGGTTTGCCAACGGGTTGACTTTCATTATCAGGTAGTCACAGGAAAGGCTGGGATGTGTTTTTGACAGTGGGCTCATTGTTGTTGTTCAATAGAAATTGTAACTTTGACAGTGGATCTGCTCAAATACTCTGCCACGTGCAGCATAAAATCAGATCCCGATTGCTGACAGAATGAAATGACATTCGTTTTTTTACTTCACCAGAAGTGAAATCTTCATAATTGCCACTTGTTTTTTTGTTTTTTTTCTCACTATTTTTTTCTCATGGCAGACTTCATCGGTAAATCAGGGCACCAGCCGCTGCTAGTTCCCCCTCAGCTTCTTCAACTGGCGAGCACTGGGAGAAAATTTCACAAAAAGCTAAAAGGAGGAAGGTCTAGTTATGGGTGAAGGGCATTTAATCTGTGTGAAAGCAGCCAACAGTGTCAACAACATAATGGCGATTGAAAAGCTCATTTTACTCTTAAATAAACACAACAAGTTTGGATTGAGTGATTCGTGATCTCTGTACTCACAGTGAGGTTTTTAACCACTGCTGCATCCCCGTTTAGCTCTCTTGCAGTAATGATGTCCAACATCAGCTCACGCTCACACGCTGGCTTCTTACTTGCCTCGTGTCAGATTGAACTCACTGTTCCATGAACTCACACAGGTCAAGTGGACACTCACTGCTGTATCCCAGCGTTTGTAAAAGTTGAGTTCAACTGCTCTTTTTACACCTCTCCACTTCATTTGGGATTTTTGAAACATTCTGCTGACCAACTAACCAGCAAAAAAAACAAAAAACGAACCAGCTGACGTGAACGTCTGTGCCTGCTGCTAAACAGGCACAACACTGCTATTCAACTACCATCACTTGTTGTTCGCTCACGTCTCATCTCTTTCAAAATGTACTTTCTTTGATGCAGCATGTTTGTGGCTGATTATTCCTGTCTGCTTTTACATTTCTTTCTGCGCTTCTCTTTTTGGCATGGTCAGGAACAATATCAGTGCGCTGTGTCCTCGGTGTCCTTGCACCCCCATCCACTCTTATAGCATCAATTTTATTCTGCGCTTGTATAAACAAGGATAAAATCAATCGATGCCCTGCCTCTCAGACTGGATTGACTCACTATTTGTATATCTGGAAACACTCTGCTCTACCTTCCTGCCACTCCTTGTACTATAACAGGTTATGTATGTTGTCACTAGGGGGCAGTAAAACTCCACATGCTCATATATGACCACATGGCATCTGGTGGCATTTCTCATTCAGGTGGCATTGAACTGTGTGATTTTAAAGGTTACACTGATTGTAATCATAAGTATGTTATAGTGTAGTGTTTTTTTGTTTGTTTTTTTTTTAAAGTACATTTGTCGTCTAAAGTGTTTTGTGGTGTCTGTATTGTACTAGCTCTCGTCTATGCACTGTTTGGACAAGCTTGCACACATTCACTTCACTTAGTCCTTTGTCTTCATGTAGCTCCATGGTCTTGGAGGAACGTTGTCTTGGTTGAAAGGTTTGAAATGACATTAAAACAAAACAACAACAACAACAAACAAAAAAAAACTGACCTCTTGAAATAAAATAAAAAGCCATGTAGGTTGCAGCAGTGGGTGTTCTTCCGTCAATCCTCTTTTACTCAAAGAATTACTGGCTGAGTTCATATCAAGAGTCTGTCTGATGCAAGATGTAAGACTGTAAGCTGGAGCACATGACCACAGACAGAGACTTTAAAAGCCTTTGTGCCTCGTGTCACTCTATAAAAACCAGATACTCAGGTATATTTTGGTATAGATCTTAAAATAAAAAGAAGGGCATTTAAAAAGATTGCACACTGTTTTGCTATAAGTGGGTAAATATCATAAAATCTAAGAGATTTTGTTCATTTATACTTAGATTTTGTTCAGTTTAATTGAGATGGTCTTCCCATTAGAACTAACTCCAAAATACAAGTCAAATATTTTATTTTTAGCAAGGATGGCTTCTGTCATTTTAGGTAGTTAATCTAATACTGATGCATGTTAAGTGTTTTCTTTAGTTATTTGATGCTATAGAAGCAGGATGTGACCTAATGGTGAATGCCAGTTGTCGGTCCTGTACTCTTCTCACCACAAACACATTTTTTTTTGTTTGTTTGTTTTGTTTTGTTTTCTCCTCCTGTTTTGGACTCCCTCACAGCAAAAAGGTTCTGGGTTCAAGTCCAACCAACCAAGGCCTTTCTGTGTGTAGTTTGCATGTTCTCCCTGTGTCTGCATGGGTTCTCTATGGGTACTCCAGTTTCCTCCCACTGTCCAGAGACATGCTGGTTAGGTACATTGGCTAAATTACAAATACAGCAATACAACCACCTCATGACACATGAACACATGGTGGGTTTGTGTGAACCTAGACAAGTAGTCGGGGAAAGTAAAGCTCTAACGCATTTAATTGCATTCACTAACAGTATATTAAAGATCACCTGGACATTGTCATCAACAAATAGCCAGAGCAACATTGCAGTGGACTATGTCTGTCCAAATATCTATTGTTTATGAAGAGGACATTTTAATCCCACTTAAGAAAGATTTATGACAAAACTAGATACAAACTAAGATGTAAACCACATTTTCACAACTTCACCAACTCAAATATAAATAGGATGAATAATATCTGCGTGTGTGCGTGTGCATGAGGACTGCAAGCAGCGTCGTCTTTGGCTACAGCTTGGATCTCATTTCAGGAGGTGGAATTAAAGCCGGCTGAGACCTAATCCCAGCGTAATAGCCCCCCTCCCTCTTTCCGCCCCGTTTTATGAAGCAGCAAAAGAGGGTAGAATGAAACGGTGAGAGAAATTAGAAAAAAAAAAGAACAGGTGATTTGAGGTTTAGAGGTGAGAACAGACTCAGGGTGAGGAGAGATGAGAAAAACTACACAAGGTTCAGACTGTACTGAGCCGTACCACCTGAGTGCTGTACGGTCAACTGATATCCCTGAATAACAAATTACAGTTAATCTGCTTCTAAGCCTCATGTGAATTTCAAACGGCAAGTTTGGTCATCTTGAAGGTCATGCAATGTGTGTTAGCATGTAGCCATTGTTGCCATTATTGCATTAGGAGGTATGTTTTGGATGTGACAGTAAAATATAATTTAGCATCGAGTCATTCGGATTCGCAGGCAGATTGTCAGATTTAATAGATGTCCTTTCAATTTTGAGCAATCTGAGTTTCTATTAGAAGGACTGAAGGTGGGTGATTGAAAACATATTAAAATAAAGAGTATAGATGATTCAATTTCTGTTGTTCACATGAAAGAACATAATGTAATAATATACAATAAGGGTGTAACAACTCTGTGTTATCTTTTATCCTGGTGATCACAAGCCAAACTGTAGCAATATGGAGCTCTTCTTACAGAGCAATGTGCTCCCTGCATGTGTTTGATTAGGCAACACATTGCTTCCTGCATGATGTACTATTGCACTGCAAAATCTCATTCAGCTCTTTTACCAGTGCTCTTACGTGTTTATTTTGGGAGCCATTTGCACCTCTTCACCAAACAAATGAACATAATTTAATTTGGAAAGAAAGTCACAGCCTGGTAAGGACCTGAGCTTTGTTTGAAGCAGACGTGAGGAAAGTTAAGTCTTGTTAAGTTAAATCTTGATCCAAAATACATCTGACCTGAACAGATCCGAACTGCATAGCAACAGCATGATGCACCTCCAATTACTGTAATGAGCAGCTGCAGCAGAAAGAGCAGACACATTCTGTGTTTTGCACCAGTCAGTACACTGTTTTCTTCTATGATGATTATGGCACACCTTATTATCAGGTTTGATTGTGGGCCCACGCTTAGGTACTGGACATATTTCTGACCTGAGACCAACAGCGTTGTAGTGTGAACAACCCAAGACCCAATTAGTTTGAATATAATTTGGATATGAACCAAGTGCACCTTCACATCTGAGCAAATAACATGACCGAGCATGCACCGACATGCCAGTCTCCCAAAAACTGTGTGTATGTTCCTTTATTATGCTGGCATGGAAACACGCAATTACAAAAAAAAAAAAAAAAAATAGAGGGAGAGAAACGGTAATGCGAGAGGACAGAATCAATTTCTGTGGGGGTTTCAGATGACAGCAAGGTGTTTTGTCAAGGTCAATGATGTTGCGTTTCTCTGTTATTTAGGCGTTCTGGGATGACGGCCAATCAGATCGCTCTAATGCCGTTTTCCCCAAATCCTCATCACATTATGTCGCAGCGTAAGCCCTGTTGAATCAGTGGCTATTGGACTTGCAGTAATCAGCTTAGCTTAGCCCCACTGTAAATATGCAAATAGTATTTGATGATTAATTGACCCCAGTTGGCGGTGCAGCCAAGCAGAGGGAGGGAGAAAGGGGGGAGAGAGAAAAAGAGAGAGAGAGAGAGAGAGAGAGAGAGAGAGAGAGCAAGTGAATGGGGGAGACAGAGAGGCAGACAGTATAGGAAGAAGAGGGAAATAGATGTGTCAGAAAATCTCAAGAGGTAAATGATGTTGTGTGTGAGATGGTAAAATCGAATGAAATCATAACAAAAGTATTAAAATCCTGATTACTGTAGTTGTGTTTGACCACTGAAAAATGAATTACATACATAAAGAATTTAACTCATACTACACATGTAAATCAGATTTAGCCATATTTCTTTCCTCCTGCCCGCATTTCACATTTTTCTGTACTGAAAAATACACCTGGCATCGTGCTCAGTAATTTTTAAAGTTTCAGAAGAGGAAATAAAAAGAGGGGACCTTTTCCTCTGACACAAAAATGGTGGCAAACGTGGACGAGTGCGGCAAACAATGAATGTTCTAAGCAAGTGTTGACTAAAAAAAAAACCCCAAAAAACACGTCAGTGACTGACAGCTACAATATTAGACTGATAAGTGAAATGTCTTCTTGATTCTCAGATCAGCAAAGAATCTCCTAACAGTGACTATATAATACGTCTGAATAAATATGAGTCAAATGCAATTTGCTGTGTCAGAGGTGAAGCTGAAGACATATTTTTGTCTATTGTTGGACAACAAAAAAGTAGTTTCATGAATTATTATATTTATATATTAATATATTAATTATTAAAAAAAATATTGTTCACCTCTTCTTTTATTCCTGTCATATTTTGAGTTTCCATGGGATGGCAAGACGAGTTCTGTTTTATTCTCACAAAGCTCCTGATAAAGCCCGGTGTGCTCTGATTGGCTGAAGAAGGTACCACCCACCATTCTGTGTCAGTTCTTCCGCTGAGTGCTGAGCGTGCGACTATCAGCGTTAGCATGTAGCCGCTATTAACATCAGGATGTCAATTTTGGTGATGACACTAAGAGAGAATCATCGTCAAGGAATCATCAAGTCATTCAGATCTACTCGTTTGGAATCAGCAGACATCAGAATTAATGGAAATCCTTTCAGTTTTGAACAGCAGCGAATGTGAACAATATCCACTTGAGTCTGTCCCACATGAAAAAAAAATATTTTTTTAAATTACGTCCAGGTGGACAAAGAAAAGGAAACAGATTGTGTGCTGGTGGAAGTATAGAGTTGAATCTCAAAGGGAAACAAATGATAGAAATATAGAAGTAGAGAAGGAACTGAGGAAGGAGCACTGCAGCTATGTGAGCACACACACACAAACAAACAGTGCCCCCACCCCTACGGCTCAAATGTCAACAAGGAAAATTGGAAATGAGTAATTCTTTCAGAGTGTGAAATAGATTGCTTCTCATATACGTACATCCCTGAATAGACAAATTGATTCTTGCGGAGAGTCGAGCAGCAAATCTACCAGACAACATTTATTGTATTTTTTTATTTTTTTGGAATTATAATTATGATTATTTCTTTCTTTCTTTCTTTCTTTTTTTTACCAAACACGGCTCTCCATTGTAATTGAAGTCCCCTTGCCCGCAGGGGAAGTGCTCCTTTTCCAACCCTCTAATTTGTTCTTTTAGCAGCCTTGATTTTCATTCTGTCAATAAACCAGGAGTCAGCGAGAGAGTGAGCGAGGGAAGACAGAAAGAGAGAGAAAGGGAGAGAGAGGGAGAGAGAAACGAGGGAATGATTATTTAATATTAACATGCTGGAGCCATTTGAGATGTTTCCTTCAATTACAGTGTTCATAATGTACCCCGCTGTCATTCCCATGGCGTGTGTACGTGTGTGCGGCTTCAGCTGAGAATGAGGGGAATCAAATCGATTAGACATCTGTACAACCCTCTGAAATTGTCTGCTGTCTGTTTGTGTGTGTGTTTGATTGTCCAATTTTCCGTCCTCTAATTTTCTGTTGTGTTTCCATATATCCAACACTCCTCCTGAACACATGATCAATTCTTTCTGTTATTCCTCCTCGGCTGTCTGCCTCCACCTTACCCTCTCTCTCTCACTCTGTCTCTGGAGGATCAGTGTTTTATGAAGTTGGAAGCTTGTTGCTCTGTGGATGGAAAAAAAAAATTGGTTGGCAAAAATAACTCCAAATTGCTTATTCCCTGACTTCTCCCGACACACACACGCACACACACAGCTCCTGTATGGCTCTCAGATGCATTGATTGTCACACCTACAGCGCGTATTGTCACTGGTTAGGGCTGAATGCGCCAAACTGACATAGTAAAGACCTGGCGGCGACAAGGGCCGATGGTGGTGGCTGTGTATAAATATGGACAATGCGTCTCCACTTCCTTGCACTGGCAAATTCTATCTTCCTGTGGAAGGCAGTGCCATCTTGCAAGTCTTGAGCTTGTTTTTGTTTTATTTTGGCCCATGTCCCATCCACTAACATGTAGGAGGTGGAGCTTATGACCTATACTACAGTCAGCCACCAGGGGGAGCTCTACTCGCTTTGGCTTTACTTTTTAGAAGCCGTTCTGCCATCTATCTTTATACAGTTTATAGGTAGGACTAGAACCATGGTCTCTGAAAGAACCAGACATTTCCCCTTTTCACCTTTTTTTAAGCAGTAGCAGTCAGAACCCCCACATATTCCAGTACACCTGCCTTTTTTTAGGGAAACTATCTCTGTTGAATCGCCGCCTGTCATACGGTCAACTCACATTCTTTTCATACACAGTATCACACATGCTATGAAGGTTGGAGCTGAGGGAAACACAATAAAGAAAGTCAAAAAAGGACACAACACTGTTGTTCCCATTAAAGCCAAATTAGTCGATCGATACTAATGAAATATTTTGTTGCATTACTCAACTGAACTGCAAACAAATCTTAAATTAGATCTTATATTTGACTGCAAATAAATGCATTAATCAGTAACAACACTAATACTATTGAGTAAACAATTACAATGTCCAATGTAAGTCAGAATTTGAGAATATAAAGTATTAAGAGGAGTTCATGACTAACAAAGTAGCTGCAAAGTAGCTAACTAATTGAATATCAAGCACCATTTTATTTCAGTTTCATGCAATTTTACTTTTAGTCATGCTTTATAGTTCCTTTAACAAGAACAAGATTTAACACACAAAAAAGTATTATAGATTCTTGTCAAACTTGACCTTAACCTGTTTCAACATGGAAATGTTTTCTTACTTTTGAGACTATTATTCTTTTTTTTTTTTAGCTGTTTAGCATTTACAAGACCTATTTACAAGACCATGCCAGTGCCAGTTTTAGAGCTGTCTCCTCACTGTGTGCATGTGGTTAATTCTCCAGCACATCTGCATTATGAAGTAGACGTAGCTAAAGGTTTGTGTCACAACTGCAAACCTTCTGTTTCTGAAGTTAATGAAAGCTCTGAAACTACGAATCGGTGACATCAGACAAAGAACAACAGCAGAGTAAATGCTCGGGATGACCAACTGTGTTTCGTGCACCGGGTGCAGTGAAAACTAAAGATGGCGGGCATGTTGCACCGTGGCTGTGTGCTAATCTGAGAATCGCCAAGCCTGTTTGTATCATTTACTGCAGGTAACTGGAGGAGCGGAAACATGAGGTGTTTTGAATAAGGCCGGAGGTCAATGAAGGCTTAGGTGGAAAATACATGGCCTAATAAAGCATTTGAATAACTGAAAATATGTCAGTGCCCTTTGTCAAAATATATTTAGTTCAGACTGAAATTTAGAATCTGAAGATGACCTTAAAAAATAAAGTTTTTAAATTCTAATTATTTATACAGTGCATATTATATAAATATAAAATCCCACAACACATAGTTTAAAAATGTTTTGTGACATTTTTAAAGAACATGCAGAGACAGCTGCAATTTGTGTGCATGATTGGTGTGTGCACTGATACACGTCACTATCTTGACACCCTACTCCCTCCGTAATCCCTCTTGCCAGGGTTTCAGATGGTGACAGGGTCGTATTTGGAGCTAAAACATTATCTTTCTGCTCATTAACCTTCGACAGGGTTTCCATTCCGCCTGACTGATTCTCCCTCTTCAGCCACCTCTGTCTTCACCTCCATCTCTTTCCCCCCGTCACTCCTCTCCTCCCTATTTGTCGAGGCACTCACCCGGATGAGACGGGAGCCTTTTAAAATGTCTGGTGATGCTTCACGGTGCCGCTCCTCGGCATCGGGGATCGACTTATCTGGACAATTTGTCCCACGAGTTTCCAAGACACTAATGAGATCATCCTCAGCAAAGTTTAGGGAGTTGAAGTTGCTGCCAGAAAAAAAAGGTTTTCTCTCGCCATTTCAGTATTGTAAGCCTGGTGATGCTTCTTCGCTGAAACAACAATCAGGCACTGTGCACCATGTCTGTTGTTACTAACAACGTGAAGTATCACCTTAATTTGTGGAACTGAATGTGGGGACCGACCTTGTTAAAAACATGTGTGAAACGTGGATATGGGAAATGTGTGGATTTGGATCAATTTTCCGGCAGTGCAAATCCCACATAAATTCCCACGTGAAACCTACGGGATAGTCTTAGAAACCAGTCGGATTACATGTGAAACCCATGTATAAATTACATGTGAAAATGACATGTCAAATTCACGAGGGAGTAGGGGTTTGCAAAACTGTTTAAATTTAGATTTGGGACTGCAGCGAAACTGAAAATGTCCTTGTATATGGACATTAATGGTGTCTTATTAACTATAGCGGTGCAAAAAAGCCTTTGAAACAAACTTTAGTTTTTAATATTTGCAACATTTAACTCGATGGGCATGGTGCTTTTTCAAACAAATCAAAGCGCAAGTCTAAAGAATTACTTAACTCTTGAGCTGACGATGTAAACAAAATTAGGAAATTCAAGAAACAAATAAAAACTCTCTCCTCTGAGCTGTACATTTCTGTTTCGCACTCTGGCAGCAAATAAAACACAAACACAGTATCTATTGAGAAGCAGTTGCAGACACTGAACCCACAGGATGAGAAACACAGAGACGTATTACAAGCAAACACCATTAATGGCTCTCGTTGCTGCTATGGCATGATGGTAGCGTCGTCCTCATTGTGTGTCGCCACAGGGTTTGTTCTTGCCTGTTCTGCAGGCGACAAAGCAGCGGGGACCGTCTTTTTTAACCCTCTAAAAAAACTAAAGGCATCATTTTTGCTCCTGTGGTTTACAACAATATCTGGGAATGATCTGGTGGCGGTGTTCCACTGATACAGCATACTGGATTAAATCAAGGTTGGAGATTTTACATTTATTACAACTCTGTTGCTAGGTTTAGCAACTTGCACCTAGCGACAATGTAACTTGCATAACAAGTTACACTGCACTGAACAGAACTGACATAAGTATTCTCTTATAGTCAATACCGAACACTAAAATTTTAAATACAAACACGTTTACTTTCATACACTTTGCATTATGATCTGGATTCACTGTTGTAACTGTGTACTGTGGATTTTGGTGAAGCTGTAACTTGTTTGTTTAAATGGATGTACATTGAGGGAGGCATATGAGGTTGTGCTAGCTAGCATATGCACTCACATATCACATGACAACGTGTCTTGTCTCTCAGGGTATACGTTTTAAGACAGATTCAGACAGGTCAGTGTTTTTTGTCACGGCTGCTTCAAAAATAACACCTAGAATTTGCCAACCTCTTGTGAACTTGTAAACAGAAACAAGTTTGTACAGGCTCTCCTCGGGCATTTTTGTTCCTTTTTTTTTTCATTTGGTGATCATTTAGGATCATTTTTGGTTGTGACATGAATTTTTGTAGGAGCACTTCTTTGGGGTCAAAGCTTTAAAATCCAGTGTCTTTTACTCTCACATACATTCATTCTAATACAATCTCATGATGCATTTTGCACACTTCGTGGACAAAAAAAGTACCCATGCAAAAAACACATACATAAAAAAACACATTTACTGAATTACTGGCATTGAAGAGACTAAAATCCTAAAAACTATTGAAAGTTTGGTAGTTTTGGACAAGAATTAAGTTGTTTGATATGTAAGGGTTAAGAGTCTTCACCGCAGAACACAAACAACCATATAGACACACATTGTATTATGTATATATAGTGTATATACTATATACACTATATATAGTGTATATATTATTAGCGTAACATTGCAGTTCAGTTCTATTGTGATCATACAACAATAAAATGCATATAATTCATGTGGTGTTTTCTCTGTTGTCGGGGTTTGACTGTCATTTGTTCCCCAACTCTTCTTTACATGTGTTTCTAATAGTCTTTTTACTCACTTAAACACTCAGCGAACAATGCTAGACAAAGAAGTTTGTATCTGGATTCATTTAGTGCCACACAATTACCCTTATCTGTGCCTGTGACAGTGATTTTTAAGCCTGGTTAGGTGGGTTGTTTTGGCCTCATAAAGTAAGCCGAAATTCATTTGGTGAGAAGAATTCTACATTTTATTTAAGACATGGCTGAGTCACATTTGTTGGCCCCGAGTGATATTTCCTCATCTTCTCTCTCATATTTTGTACTCACTATCACACACTGATGCACACGCATCCGTAAATATGCGTTGAGTCGTTCTGAGACTCAGAACATCTTGTTGTTGTTTTGTTTTTTTTGTATTTTGTTTATTTTTTTTAAATAATTTTTTGTTTCCTGTTAGAGGTAGTTTCAAGAAATCATTTTCTGAGAACTCTTCCCAAATATCGTTGATGCCTGCTATAAGAAAATGGGAACACAATATGCTCATTATGAAACACAACCATTTTCATGCTATTAAGAATAATAATTATAAAAAATAAATAATTAAATTAAATACTTGTTTTCTAGATCCTTGGACCCATCAGTGTATTTTTACTGCATTTGTTCTTAGTATTCTTACGTTATATTTTGTGGCTTTTTATTCGTCACTGTTTAATCTGCTAAATTCTTTGCGAGTGTTGTGAAAACAGCCACTGTTATTCATATTTTTGTCTTCATTGATTTTTACCTCCGCTCTGCCAGTTGTCCCGTTGTCACATTTAATGAGAAGATTGCAAGACTCAATAAGCTATTACGTTTCTTGTAACTCAGGCATTATTGCTGTCGGCTAAAAAAAAAAAAAGAGAGAGAGAGAGAGCTCTGCTGGAGTCAATTCATATTTCAAGTGTTTCTCCTGTTGTGAGGTGAAAACTGTAATAGAGGAAACTGAGAGCTTGATCACCGCGCACTTGTGATACTGAGTTGTAATTCTCCTCTCAGTGGGCTCTCTCTCTTTACTGTTTGGATTGGTATTTTCCTCCTTAGGGTATGCATTATGCTGATCCTTGTTTTCACTGTTCTCAATTTCAGATGTCAAGTGAAGGTTTGCTCAGCAGTTTCAAACTCGGGAGGATGATGGCACATTTTCACAACTGCTCACAGGATGCATTGCTGAAGGACAGACCCCCATTAGAGCGGGATTATGTCTGTGCCTGCCTGTATTGTGTATCACAAAACTGTGGGAATTATTCTCTATCTCGTCTGACATTAACACAGTTCAGGTGTTTGTAGTAGAGCTGAGTTAATTGTTAGGTTGTTATTACGGTTCTTCTCACCTGAAACATCAAATCAGTCACATTTTTCTTTATTAATAATTAAATGCATGTGGCAGACAGCTCATGCTCTACATACTGTGCGCTGCAGGTATAGCCTGTATAAAAACAGGCTGCAGCTCAGCACTATCAGTAACATTTAACAGTAATCCAGAGTGTGTTGTAAAATAGGATAGTGTGGCCAGGTTAAAAAAAAATTCAGTATTTCCCTGAGGCCTTTTCTGTGTACTGCAGCTTAAGGTCTAATACCTTTACAATGAACTTAACCAGTTAAGTATTTATTATTCAGTTGTCTTCTCTCTGTTACCACAAGGCATTTGGTGAAGTTGTTAACTGACTGCTATAGAGAGGATTTCGACTGTTCCTCCGTTAGTATTAGTGGATGCATTTTCAGATGAATGTGCATTGTAGTAGTATTTTTGTTGTATTTCAGGGCTGACTAACATATATTGCATGTCACAGTAGTATCTAAAGTATTTCCACACACTTGAACCACTGCTAGCTTGATGCAATGAACCACTGAGCTCCTCACCTGTCTTCTCAGAGCTGTCTATGTTGTTACTGTCACATGATCAGCGACTAGTCAACATGATGCCTGAAGCGTCATGGCACAGAGGTGAAGTCGACATACCTAGTCGACTAGTCAGTACAACCTCTAACATAAAGTTCTTTAACTACGGTTATTGCTAACATGCTCACTGGCATGGATGGCACCAGATAAATGGTTACTGTATCACCCCATCACCATTGTCTCTATGATTCATCCTCCATCCATTCAAGTTTCATAGCAAGCCATACTAAAGCCTAAAGTCTGTTTTTCTACGATGAGCACTGATTTTTCTATCATCGCCACTTCTCTATACTAGTATTAGTAAGTTTGTCTTGACCAGCAGAGAATCAGTTTGTTCCCTTTTACAAATTAACTTCTGGGCATTTCAACCAAATACGTATGTTGTTTAACAGGGGGAACCAAACACCGGTCAGTTCTGAACTTAAAAAAAACCTGTGAAAAAATAATGCATTGCTTTGTTATTACAAGGAGTTTCTTCTTCGTTTCTGTACATCTACATTTCAAATTGGCCATTCAAATTACCAGAAAAATATAAAACGGCATCTCTGGAGTATCGTCAGAGAGATCAGCTCCATGCTCTTTGCAAATGTTGTGTAACACACAGCAGGTAAGAGCAATCCTCTTTGTAAGCTCCAAAATGCAGTGCTTACATTTTAGTAGACACTTTCATTTGTCTTTTAGTATACCAAATGCAGTTTCCACTAATGCCCTTGTTCTTCATAACCTTGAATTATAACGGAGCAACCATGGAGTCAACCTGCCTGTGTCTGAGACTTGCTTCATCAGGCAAAGTTTAAGGAGTTACTCATTCATTCATCTTCTGTACCCGCTTATTCCTGTTAATAGCAGACTTCTGCTGGTGCCTATCCATGTCATTGGGCGAGAGGCGGGAAAGGTCGCCAGTCAGTCGCAGGGCCAACCTAACCAGCATGTCTTTGGATGGTGGGAGGAAGCTGGAGTACCTGGAGAGAACCCACACAGAAACTCCACACAGAAAAGCCCAGGCCCATGGATTTAAACCCGGGACCTTCTCACTGTGAGGCATCAGTGCTAACCACCTTGCTACTGTGCTGACCCCTTTGCAGGAGTTATCCAACATCTAATAAGTAGTGTCTGTTGAAGATCTGTTTCATCACTTGCCACTGGGCAAAACTGTTTCAGCACACATCCATCATGCACCCTGCTAGGATAGCCGAGACACACGAGAACAGTTCTATGTTATGAACTTGTAATTTTACTGAATGCCCTGCTGTCCTGTTAAAGTAGTCTTCCAAGTATAGTTTTGGACTATTATTGTAATGTGACTACCAGCTATTGCACCAACACTGTTAACATCTGTTAGTAATCAGGCATCTACATTAACTGCCTGGTACTTGGTAATTAAATGTGGACTGGCAGCAACAACTTTGTATTACACCATTGACAAAATGTATTGCAAACTCTGGCAAATGGTAAGGTGATTCACAATACACTTGTCATATGCAGTCAGCTTCAAAATGGTGAGTGCAACCTGTTAACTGATTGGTATAGATTTGTAGAAGTGATGAAGTCACTTGTAGATGTCAGTGAGTAACTCCTGTGACAAGAGCTTCATCAGTCACTCAAAAATTACATTAGCCAGTAGTTAGGTAGTAGTAGGTTTTTGTATGCAATTGATCACTTGGTTAACACAGCCAGTAAACAAACAGGCTAATTTATTATTACATTACAGCAACATATGTAAGCGAAAGTAAACTAGCCTTAGGTGGCACAAGGTTAAAACAAAAGATTCTCTTTCTTCTGTCCACCTTGGACACCATTGCTGCTACCCTCTATATTTCGATCTCCCACCGGTAAAATTAAGAGTCCTACATCAGGATGCTCTTTATTGACTGCACCTTCAACATAGTCATACCCCACTCATCCACAAGCTGTCTGCACTCAGACTGCACCCCACACTCTGTGACTTGCTCCAGGACTTTTTCACTAGCATGCCCCAGCCTGTTAGGATTGGGAATAGGACTTCAGCCAGCATCCCACAAACATTGGCACTCAACAGGGTTTGTCCTCAGCACCATCCTCTAGACCACAGGTGTCAAACTGATCCGAGAAAGGGCCATGTGGCTGCAGGTTTTCATTGACAGGGGTCAGTCAGGTCGCATGGTGTGAGGACAACAACCTAACTTTCAACACGGACAAGACCAAGGAGATGATAGTGGACATGCGGAAGGAGAGGCGCCCTCATCAGCCACTGTTTATCCAGGAGCTTGAAATGGAAAGGGTGAGCAGATTTTAGTAGCTGGCGGTCCAAGTCACTGAAGACCTCAGCTGGTCACTGAAGACCTCAGCTGGAAACTGAGCACCACACAGCTGGTCAATAAGTCTCAGCAGTGACTGTACTTCCTGAGGAGGCTGAGGAAGTTCGGCATGTCGCCTTAGATCCTCAGCAACTTCTACAGCTGCATCATTCAGAGCATTGTGAGCAGCTGTATTACGGTATTGTGGTGGCACTACAGCCATAGTCTGCAAACATCTGCAGAGAGTGGTGAAGACGGCTGAGAAGACCACTAGGACTCCACAACCAAGCTGACAGTAGTCTATAATCATGGACAAAAGTCATGGACTATTTCATGTCATACAATGCACTATTCATTTTTTTCAGTTTCTGTTTACATTCTCATTTGCATGTTTATATTTGCACAAGTTATTTTATATGTTGTATTATATGTATCTTTTTATATTAATTTCTAAGATTTTTGATATTGTTATGAAGCTGGGTGGACAGCAAAAGAAGAATTTCATTTTACAGGGAAACATGTTTCTATACTGTGCACGTAACAACAAACTCTTTGAATCTATAATTGTCTGTTTCCATTCTTCAAGCTCAGCTTTTCCTTTGACTGCCAAGCCTTAGCCACATTTCCAGTGGGTATAATGTAGAGGCAACAATGCACATTTCTCCCAGATTTTTGCAGAAATTTGGGAGACATTCCCTGGTTGTTTCCTCGTTTATCAATGGTTGTTGGATAGTTGTTCCCTTTGTTGTAGTGGCCACTTCCCAAGACTCATTTGTCAGCTTAAAAAGGCTACGGCTGTGGCACGGTCACAAATTACTTCAGCAAAGAAACGAAAGGCAGCAGTCGGGGAGTTAGGGGAGCAGAGGGAGGACATAAACTTCTCAAAGGACTGGTTCTCTGATTCTCTCCTTTTTTCGCCCCCATTTCTCCATGCACCAGTGCTCAGAGGAGTAACCACTCAGCAAAAAGTCAGCTGTTTTGTGGCAGTACAAGTAAGGAAAAAAATGTGTGGCATATTGTCAAAAAAGAAGCTTCTCTTTCTTTGATTGTTGTGACAAACAGGAGCTAGAGGGGCATGATTGGGGCCTAGGTTTGGAGAAAACTGACTAGCTTGAACTACAAACATGTGCTTGTATGCATACATGCACACGCTTAAAGTGCGAGGCAATTTATTTTACCCCCTGGTTATTTCAGAAGGATTTTTTGAGTAGCTGTTTCACTGCAAACTCTCTTGCAACCAAACCAGAGAAAAAAAGAGAAAGAAAACAGGGAAAACATGCAATTAAAACAGGTTTTGATGGAGACCGTGGCCCTGCATTATTCAGAGCTCAGCTGCTGGGCTTAAGGATGCTGTCCGTGTTTGACCGCAGAGCTTCTCGCTGAGGCTTTCCAGCACTTTATTGTCATGAAGGATTTTGTTTGAAGAAGAAACTCGGATAGCTGACGACCACTGTATACATCCCACTGACCAGCAAACAAAAAAGAGTGGTTTATTTTTAGAACTTCATTCTTATAAAGCCAGTGGTAGATCATGAACATCTCTACACAGGAACTGACTGAATCGTGATGTATCCTATGAACTGTATGTTCTTGCCAGAACAAAAAAATGTAACTCAAGTATTATGAGACAGTATTTAAGAAGAAGATTTGGGTCTGATGAATTGCTGCAGAGCTGTCTGTGGTTATTTAATAATTTATTCATGCATATTGAATAGAAAATACAAATGTATCCATTGTCAAAGATGTCAATAAAATGAAATATGAGATAAAAATGAATGCAGTTTTTATTTAATTTGTTTAAAGAGCTGTTAGGCCTTGAATCCTGTGAGAACGTTTGGTAGAATTAGATCCCAGAAAGCCTCAGAAGAGAAGCACTCACACACGCACACACACTCACTCTTATCAGACCAAACTCAGACTGCGCTTCCTAATAGCTGTAATGCCGAGCTAAATGGTTAGAACCAACATTACCCTTGTCTTGTTTGCAATATTTATAAAAGCATGCCATTTACAGTGGTTGTAAAAAGCCATTTCCTCCACTGATGAGGTTTTGTTGGTGAGCCTAGTCACTGAAATTGATTTCCATACTATCACTGCTTCTGTGGTTACGCTTGTCGACTCACATGCCATCGTAGCAAGTGTTGGAAAGAATTGTGTCAATGTGACACTGCACTGACCTTTGTGTCTAATGTCAGAAAAATAAGCTACAGATCTTTTGGATTTTGTTAAAAGGCCTAAACAATCCAATGAGGTAGAGGTGGTTCACGCATAATACTAAATAAAAAAAATAAAAAATAAAAAAGAAATGGAAGTGCCTATGTTGGTGTGGGGAGGGGGGGTACCCATGAGACAATAAAATACAACAACTAGTGAGCAACTGAGCAACTTATTATTGTGGTGGAAGTTATGTGTTAACACTTCTTATATATTCTAGTGTATTGTATAAATGCAAAATAGTCAAATTGTAAATGTGTTTTAATTCCTTGAATTATTAATCCCAGATCGCTGAGTCTGGCCAGAATGGCATGAACGGCCACATGCCAGATCTTATTATGGAGTCGTACATCATACAGAAACGATATTCTTAAAGTTGTTCCCCTATAGTATGTGGCTGCAAGTTACAAATCAATGATGGAGCTATGTATAAAACTTTTTTTTTTTTTTACCAATTACCAAGCATGGTTATAGTATGTAGTATGCCATTTTTGGTAGACATGTGGAAAGGAGGTTCCACTGAAAAATACTCATTGAATCACTTTATTTCATTGTGATGAACAACGGAAATACTGCGGTCCTGTTAAAACGTTTAAATAATAACAAATAATGTGAGTTTAAATATGTTGTTGTAATGTATTCAAATGGCCATTGGAGCCAATTCTATCACAAACCAGGTACATCTTTTGGAGGGTGACCCCTATGGTCATTCTCAAGGCCATTCAGGGGTCGATAAGTGATGCCTGCAAACATTTTCTTTGATGCATGTCAGACAAAGTGGTGGAAAGTGTATAGCATTGTCAGCTAAACTTCTATAGAGCTGTACAAGTGGAGGTTGCTACTAGCAACTGAGCAACGGATGGTTGCCATCCACAAGCTAATGCGCTGATCAAGAATGATTTTAGTGTTTGACACAGGCATTATGGCAAATTGTAGTCACACAAAACATTTTATATAAAATAGCCCTTGCAAGAAAATTATTTGACTTTTATTCTTGACTAAAACAGCAACAACACAAATCACACCAGTACTGTGGTTTGCATCCAGGGATTTGGGTGCGGCAAGACTTTTGTTAATGTTAGAGAAAGGCGACAGTATTGGTAGACCAACTCTCTCGGTTCCACATTATTCTATTCTCCTTTGTCAATGATGCTCTGGCTGGTTAAAAGAGCTTATTGAACACAGTTTTCGTCAAACCTGAGTCAGACTGAGAAACAGATCTTTGTAAATGGTCAATGACACTTTTCCATTCCCTTTTATGAGCCTCCATACATAATTGATATGGAGTTGCATGACGCACAGACCAGTTACATCACACATGCAGCCAAGGCCCTGTATGTAAGTCTTAAAAGTACGCCTGTATTAAGCATCTCCGTTTCACATTGATCACTGGGGGGTATTAATTAAGTACACACCCCTACGGGGAAGTTAAAGGTTGGGGTCAGCTGCAGGACTGCATCTCTGAGTGGAATGGGATTCATTTCATATTGAAAAGGTTACCCCATTAGAGTGCTTCAATTCGTTTTGCCAGACAAATTAATCTACGCATCAGTGTTCATAGATGCACAGATTTTATGCAGAACAATATATCTGCAGCTCAATAGAATTTGTATATGGATGCACTCACAGGTCTGTGGGACTTTGATTAAACTGTCCAGGAAATTGTAGCTTAGGCAGTGCAGAAAGTTGGAGACTTTTACACCACTGTGTCCTCTTTGGTTGTCTCAGATAAATTTATCAGGTACAGGATTAACCACTTCTCTCTGGATTGTCTCTCTGGCGTTGAATTAGCTGCTAATAATTCTGGCTACATTCTTGTACCTTCATTCTGCTTCTTTACATTTTTGACTTAAACTAAGAGTGATTTAAGAGTGAAATTAAGGGTCATGCTGTATGTAGTGGGAAAATGCAAGACACCTGGGACAAGATGAGAATACTAAACTTAATAAACTTACGGACAGGGGAACAAAAGAGCTGAACAGAAGTAAGTAACCAAGAAAATACAAAGAAAAAAAGGAAGGTGATTGGGGAAAGACAGGACCATGAAACTAGTGGGGAATTGAGACAGGGTGAAAGTAATGAGGGGGACGCAAACAATCACATAGACTAGATCAAAAGGACAGGAAGTGAAGCTAAAGGACTGTTTCAAAATAAAACAGGACACGTCAGGAGTTACAAAGCAATGGGCGATGACTGAAACGCTTCTTACCTTAACGGGACTTTGAATGAAATCAAGATTTCTGTTGACTTCAAAGGGGCAATACTAAGAGGGTGAACTGTAGCAAAAATCAGAACTTGTTTGTTACTGTCACTGGGATTCACTTGGAGCTTTAAAAGCCTCCACCAAATTAATTTTCTGCCAATCATTCAAGGGTTGAGCTATTTCATCATAGACCAACTGGACAACAGTTATCCGTGACCCCACTGCTAACATGGCTAAAGATACTATTCTGTCAGAAATAATTGAACTTTAACACATGTTTTGAACTGAAAACCACTGGTAATGGCACCACGGTATGCTTCAGGAGCAAACAACAGGGGGCTCCATCTAGTATTTTTCTACATTTATTAGTGGTGTGGCTGGGGATTGCCTATTCCTATTAGTTCCATTCATTACCCACTGGAGGGAGGCCTAATGTATCTTCTCCCCTGCTACCGTCATAAGCCTCAGATTGGTTCTAGGTGGTTGGTGGACTGCAGCCTGCTGCGGAGGAAACATATTGAGCTTCTCCACAACTTTACTTGAGGTCATTTCAGCAGAGGAGGGGCCTTCTGATTAACTTTCTCTCAGCCTCATTGCATTGAGTGCCCAACAGAGTTTTCGTCAGGGCTCTACTGTCTCCTGATTCTGTACATTAACATTACTCTGCCTGATGAGACGTTCACTAGAAGTTCCAGCCAAAGTAAATTATGCTCGCTGTCATTACGGGTGCCATTTTTAAAAAGTATCTTTGGCAAAAACTACAAAATACAACTAAAGTCTCAAAGTACAAACACGTCAGCTGTGGCAAAGGCTCTGCGTAGGTGCCTGGGTGTCACCGTAGCCTCTGCATCAACTTAATGCAGAAGTATAAACCCCCTATAAGCCTCGAGTGCATGGACTGTGTGAGTACTTTTCAATAAAGTAAAGGGATGAATGAGATGAAATCTAAATGAGAAGATGTAGTGATTAATAAAAATACTCTTAGCCAGTCACACTGATATCATTGGCATACCTACCAACATTTAGGCTTAGGTTTAGACATGTTCTTTGCTTCTATCTGACCTAGAAAACCTCATGTCTACTAAAATACGTTGACAAATACAGTAGAATATGATGGCTGCAGTTACTTGTGGCATAAGTGGTTATTTTCATTTCATCATTACTGAACGTTGTTGCCCACCAGCCAACTGGGGCCTTTCTATGTGGAGTTTACATGTTCTTTCTGTTCCCCACCGTCCAAAGACATGCTCATTAGGTTAACTGGTGATTCTAAATTGACTATAGGTGTGAGTGTGAATGGTCGTCTGTCTCTCTGTGTTAGCCTGTGTTAGACTGGAGACCTGTCCAGGATGTACCCTTCCTCTTATGGGTGCAAGGCTATTCCAAGTTTAGATAAATACCCTGACTGATGATGGCATTTCTACCTTTCTTTTAATCTTGCACTTATTGTTAATTGCCACCCAATTCTCACTTTTTGCTAAAATTTAATTCAATAAAACAGTTCACAATTTCATCCATATTTTTCAGTTACCATTTCACTGCTAAAATAAGTAGTTAATGCAACATTATGTGGCTTTGAAAAGATTTCTCACATGGGACTGAAACCTGCTGTGTGCACTTTTTCTTGTGAGGAGATCTTTGGACATCCAACCTCTGGATAGCCATCTGATAATATAGATCTTCTTGTAACAACATAATATACATTCAGAAACATTGAACCCCCCTGGGCAGTGGGTGCAGCAGTGGTGGGTTACCTTTCTGCAGGGTATCACTATGCTCCTGACAGCAAATGGTGTCAGCTTTAATTGGAACAAGCACAACGTAATGGAGCGTGTCAGATGGCTTCCACTGAGCTCGAGAGGAGGTATGGCTTCCAGGTTTTCTCTGTGGCTGGAAGGTCAGAGAGGGTGGGAGAAATGAAAGAGTAAGGTGCAAGGAGACGGAAAGTAAAAGAAGAGAAAGTGAATCAAAACGATTTTATTTCATTCTGCAGGTCCAAATGATAGATGGTGAGAAGATCATTTGTATTCCTCTAAGGATGTTCAGCACATCCAACAAAGTATCAAAATAAAAATGAAAATGTACAAGATGTGAGCCAAGATATGCAAAAGGACTCGGGGAACCAAAGATATGGAAGACACAGAATGAAATGGCTGAAACAGTTAAGTGGAAGGTAAAAAACAAAACAAAAAACAAACAAACAAAAAAAACTCTCATGCTATAAAAATCTATCTCAATGGAAAAAAAAAAAAATTAAAGTTATAAAAAAATGTGGTAGCCTAGTAACCAAGTAACCTGGTAACCAAGTAAAAAGAGGAGCTATGTAAAGGGAAGCATTTTAAATCGGCCTCTTATTTCAGATTTAATTAACGTGATAACAGCACATACTTTCAGTACTGCATGAACGCTGTCAGTGCTAAACAGCCATGGTGTCACTACATGGTGAAAACTTTTAGTTGATTTTCTTTTTACCAACTGAATTAGTAATGTATTTGTTTACTTCACTCAAATTCATTAAAAAATAATACAGGAATAAGTAAAAAACTAATCCAAGGTGAGTGAATGACAATAAAATAATACTCGTGATATCTGATTAAAGCCATAAACCCAACATATAGGTGATCTAGATATCTAAATACTGCACATTTTTCTTGTCAGCTGCTGCTGTTTCTTTTAATATCTAACTCCTCAAACTGCTGTTTAACCATCATATATAGACACAAAAAGTCTGGCTGTCTGGTCTTTTTCCACATACTGATTGTACCTCAAATCATTCACGTTAAAATTCTCCTCACATTCAACATACATAAATGATCTTAAGTAATGTGAGCTCGACTTAAGGTTAGAAATAATAGATCAAAGCCAGAGATTTGACTGCATCGATTTTGATTCGTGTTACTTGTGATGGTAATATCTGACGAGATGGATGCTGCACAGTTGCATCAGAAAGGCAGTGATGAAAATAGCTGGCAAACAGTGCAGAACAAGCAAAGACGGATTCTTGTAGATGACTAAATTATGAACACATGAGCCCTCGTGTGCAGGCAGTTTGCCAGCGCTGCGGTGGGAACGATCGGACTCTGAAACTATTTATGCATCTTGATCATTCTGCCTTGACAGATGGGTTTGTAGAGTGCGACTGGGCCATCAGGTACGCTGTTGTAAAAATTCACAGCTCCCCGTCGAGTTGAGGTAGGGCAGATGGGTTTTGCAGGAGGCCACTGGATGTCGCTCTTCAGTCTTTGCTTTGAGACACACAACTCCAAGACTCCTCCTAAATGTGGAGGGATTTGACATAATGTATCTGTAAACACGGTGTCTTCATTATAGAGCAGATTAACCTTTCTGTGGCAGTGCACCTTCATTGTTTGCCGTGAAGCAGAAACAGCTGTTATAACACTGCAGCTATAACACACCAAAGAATAAAACACCACAAATATTACACATGCAGAGAGCGCAAAGTTAGTATTATGCCTGAAATAACATCTACGCTTTAAGAATAATTAGCTGTTTCTGAATTCATAGGGCAGCAACTCACATTTTAACCGCCACAATATATTTAGAAAGCTTGAAATACAAAGGATTAATGCAAGATGCAATTAAAGACAAATGATGTGGAGATGGAGTTTCTGTCTCCGGCATATGCTGGGATTCTTTAAGAAAGGAGGAATAAAAATCCAAAGTTCTCCGCAAATAGAGGAGACAGAAACTGAAGCAGCCATTTGCGATCTCTCCTGCTTCCCTCTTTTTCCCTTGGCAGGAACAGTCGTTTAGCCTCTGAGCCTCCTGTTTGCTGAGGCTGTGACAGTTCTCTCTGCAGCACGGCTGTAGGAATAACTCCCTCTGTGGACCTTAACCCCCCGGGGACCTTCCACTGCAGGGCACAGTCAGTTAAGACAGGGAGGAAGAGGAGTAGGATGCTGTACATGCAGTAGATGTACTGTGTGCCCTGTGTCTGCTGTAGATACTGTATGTCTTTAAGATGGATGGGTGAATGCAATTTATTTCGTTCCGCTAACACCTTGTTGTTGTTTGTAGAGGAGTGGGTGAGAAACGCGTGAGTTTGGGGTAAGAATGGGGAAAGCAGGGAAAAAATAGAGGTATGTGGGAGTTTTCTGTTGCATCATGCTGTGATACGAGTGTGTCTCAGAATTCAGCAGAGATGAAGGGGATGACAACAAACAACAGGGCTGCAAAATCAAAAGGTTCTTGATCATAATAAACCTCAGTTGATATTATGTGATGTGAAACATTGTGAGTCTCTCGTGCGGCTGCTCTTGAAATAAGTTTGGCATTGCAAGATGCTTTATTAACCAGGGCAGTGTTAAAACTAATGACTGGTTTGAATGTGTGTGGGCCACCTTGTTTTACTATATACAAAAGGAAACCACTTGAAAAGCAATTCACTTGTCAGGGAACTGGAGCAGAGTTTTCTTTGTTCTGTTCACCCATTGATTTGGGTTAATTAAGGTTTTTAGTGGACAGCGCTGATGATGATTTGTGAGGCTTAGCGGCCACACGGTTTGGTGCTTTTAAGTTCTGCCACAGACCTTTTTTTCCCCTGTGTCTGAGTAATTCTTTATGATCGTGTCTGAGTAGGTGCTGGGATGAATCAGCGCACGTGTGTCCCTTCATTTAACTAGTCAAGCAGTAATAGAAACAAGATGTAAAGATGTGTTTAGGTGGAAGGTCGCCTACAGACTCAGACCACACAGGCATCTTCAAAAAGAAGACAGCTGTGTACTGTGCAGGGAGAAGGAGTAGGTTGAACAAGAAATAGACAATGCATTGTATTTTATATAGTGGCTTTACTCCTTCTGCAGAGTGCACTCCAGGCTTGACTTCATAGTAAAACAATCTTCTACATTAAAACTGTAAAACAGTTTTGTCGGTTGGAGACGGAGAATCCCCCAGTTTGAAATGTTCAGAATCCAAGGTCATAAACAGCCTTCAGTGTTATAACCAAGTATCTTTAATTAGTGCATCAGTTAAGAAATGTTATTTGAAAGCCTAGACCTTCAAAGACCATGATAGTCTCCAATCAAATCTGCAACATCCGAATTACGGTCAGAGAGAGACCATTCCTTTGGGAATCTTGTCACATTTCAGGTACTCAGGCACCAAGGGAAGAAAAATCCAGGTTAAATTATATGATGCCTTATTTGAGTCAAAAGTCACTCCTGCTTAAATTGGAACTCAAGACACAAGGAATTTGTGAAGAGCAAGGCGAGGGAAACAGAGAGGAACCATGTTTGGATTGAGCAACCAAATCCCCAAAGAAATAAGCGAAAGACGGAGGGGAGTGTACCCCATACATCGAGGGTCAGCTGTTCCGTGACTCCTCTATTACACCCTGGCTTCTGTGACAAAATCATAGACGGTAATATCATAGACCATATTAGGATGGAAGGCAGAACAGCTCCTCAAAAGTGAAGCCAAAGCCAGTAGAGCGCCCCCGGGTGGCTGACTGCAGTATAGGTCATAAGCTCCACCCCCTCCATGATAATGGATGAGACTTTGGCTGAAATAAACACTAAAGTACATGTCAAATAAAAACATTGCAAGGATGGTTTCTGTCATTTTAGGCAGTTAATATAACACTGATGCATGTTCAAGTGTCAATTTATGTTTAGGTTTCGTTTTAGCTAGTTATTTGAAGCTATAGAAACTGGATGTGACATAATGGCAACCACTAGTTCCCATGCCAACCGTGTCCCTGTGAGACTGTGCGAGTTGTAAAGGCAATTTTTAAAAATAAGTACAGTGTACAATCCAACATTTCCTTGTAACTGGTGGAGGTGGAGCAGAGCACAGTATTAATTAAACGAAACACCAGTTGGCACCCTCAACACTCTTGCTCTGTCGCTCTTTCTCTTCACATCTCTGTCCGCGCATCTGTCTTTCACAATCTCTCCCCTCTCTATCTCAAAGTCAGAAACACGAATACACAAGCTAGCACAACGCTACACTCTATCATGACCTACTACCATCTCTTCTCTGCACCTTTTTATTACAGTGATACAATGTGTGCATATAAATGTGATGTGTCTGTCTTGGCCCTGTGATGGGTGCGCCCCACTTTTCGACCAGTGCACGCTGGTATGGGCTCCAGCCACAGTGGTTCTAGCTAATGGACAGATAGCTGTTCCT
Source organism: Planiliza haematocheilus (assembly GCA_005024645.1). Classification (NCBI taxonomy): domain Eukaryota; kingdom Metazoa; phylum Chordata; class Actinopteri; order Mugiliformes; family Mugilidae; genus Planiliza; species Planiliza haematocheilus. Next base: position 1,117,291 of record SRSE01000306.1, read on the forward strand.
GCAGGTATTATTGAGAGGATGGTACCAAACAATGATCACTGATGAGCGTTTCTCATCTGTTTTAATGTTAAAACACAGCGACCACCTTCTAACAGACATCACTTACATTCCTGCTAGGGGAGAAATTATGAATTGAATTATATAAATGCCACCAAATATGCAAGTCATGAAACAAGATAATGGGCCCAGAACTGCAAAGTACATCTCCCGCCGCTGTTTGTCCAAGTGTTTTAGAGTGCATTTGATTTTTAATTAAAAACACATTGTGGCCGCTGAGCAGCTTCCATTGATGCAGTGGAAAATTAAGTGCTTTACAAAGTCACCGTGCTTAAGGTGGGCAGGGCGTTTGCATCTTTGCAGGAAAGGCGAAGACTTGAAGCATATGGTTACCACAGCACACACACAGTACACTGCTAAATGTGTGGTGTGTGTACGTGTGTGTTGTCTTGAACGGCTAGGTTTGAATTTGACACCATTGGAGTGAGGATATTTGTGCCATGTGAGGACATATCACTTCTTCATAAGGCTGTTTGAGGGTTGAGACTTTGTTGCAGGCTAAAGGTTACTGTTAGGACTAGGGGTTAGGGAATGCGTTACATCAGTGAATGTCCTCACACAGACAGCCGTACAAACGTGTGTGCCTGTGTGTGTGTGTGCATGTCGTACACGTGTTTGAATATGTATGGGCACATCCTTCTGCCTGTGTGTCAGACTGGAGATTATTTCACTTTGTGCTTCATGTGATGCAAGCAGGAACTGTCAGAAGCGAGAGCTGGCTGTTCTAATGCTGCAGGATCCATCTAAATCACTCTAATTCTGTTTCCACTTTTCTTTTTCACCTCATCTGCTTTGGTTTTTGTTTGTTCTGTCTCTCCCTTTTGTCGCTGTTTTTCACCATTGAGCAAGTTTCTCAGTGAGTATTATTGACAACGCATTGTTTGTTACAGAATGAACAGTGGAAGCAGATGGTTAAATGAAATGAACCTACTTTACTTGGCCCAGCTCCATTGAAGTTGCCCTTCCACAGTCATCCACATGGCAAAAGACAAAATACACTGCTTGCACCGCTAACTAGTAGTGACAACATCCTTTTGCACTACCTGTGCAGCTGTAACAGTACTGGCAGCTAGATGTGTTAACATGTAGCAGAGCTGTAAGGTTGGCTTTGGTCAAATGTCAACAAGAGACTTACAGTATAGGCTGCTTTTCACCTATATTTTCCATATTCATCTGTATTTTCCCTGCAGTAGTAAGGAATGCACGTACAAACAAAAACTAGCGAAACACATTGTTCTTTAATATGCAGAGCTCATACAGTTTGGAGGTATTTGCGGAGCATCAACAGCTTGTCTAACGTTGGGAGTCTTTGTGCACAGTAAAGCTGCACGCTTCACACACCCTCCAAATGTGAAGGAGACGGTAATTCATCAATGCACTGTCCATGTGTGTACACGTGTAGCCAACAAGACACAGCATGGAGCTGGAGTCGGAGGCTGCTCTTCCTTCAACAATCCACTCCAACCTAACAAGCGTGGCACCAGTGCCTCAACTGGACATATAGTGATGAAACTGATGTTAACCTTCCCGTATAATTCTCGGGGAGCACAACAAACAAGCTGCCCAGGCAAAGTCAAAGTAAGAGAACATTAGTGTGGTAACTAATCGTAGCGATCCAGTTACTGAATTGTAATCATTTATTGTAATATATGTTTTTTTTATCTCCTCACAGTGTTTCTGTATCTGTATTGTTTCTTTTTTCCTCCCCTCCTTTCCTCTCCTCCCACTCTTCACTTCTGTCTCAGCCACTTCTTCCGTCCATCGTCACGATCTGTCTCTCATCCTCGCTCTCAGCCCTTCACTCCATCTGCCATCCTCCTCTCTTTCAGCCTGTGCTGCTTCTGTTTCTCTCTCTCTCTCTCTCTCTCTCTCTCTCTCTCTCTCTCTCTCTCCCCACCTCCTCACTCCTCTTGCTCGCTCTACATTCTTCTCACAGACAGCACTCATTAACAGCAGCGGCCTCTTTTGGCTCCCTGTTTGCGGCCAATGAGCCATTAGTCTGTTGTGTGCAGCGCAATAAATCGCATCAGGCAGGAACCCAAGCACCCCGACTTCCTCCCCGTGTCGGCCAATCAGGACAATTTGCTGTGGTTTGGTGAGCAGTGTGGATTCGGGAGCGGTAGTCCTGTTGCTCAGTCCAGCGGGGCTAAATGTAGTGGTCTAGCCTTTGCGATGCAGTAATAAACGATTTATGTTATAAGGAACTTTGCCTTTTAACACTCAATATATTCTAGTTGCCCTCAGGTATGGATAAGTATATAAATGTTACGTAAAAAATACACAGGATGTCTCGATTATTTAAAGTTGGTTTTTGGCATAGTTTGACATCAAATAGCTGCTTTAAGTATGAGCCGTTTCTGATTCTGAATACATTTCAGATACCATGCAAACTGAATTCCTAGTGCTGACGGGAAAGGAACTCAGTGTTACAAACTCTCTCTGCACTGTCTGAGTTATTGTGACAAACTATAACTTAATTTTTGCAGTGTAGGTGTTGATTCGTGTTTTTCACTTGGGGCTTACCATATAGCCATGAAAATGCGTAGACAGTCTAACACTGATGGCAAACCTGTAGTGGACACTCTTCACTTGCACTCTATGAAGTCTAACCTCCTGGCACAGGCTGCTGCCCAAGAGCATGCTGTGTGCTAACAAGATATTTCAGTAATGAAGTCAAAACTTTTCTCTTTCTCTACTATTTGGGGCTGCCAGTGTGTGATGATATGCAGCTTTAATGATTCCTGTGGGGAAACTGCTGTTGCAGCAGTAAGTAGTAACAAGAATGAACAGCAAAGAAGAGAAGAGCACCAGATGTGAAAAGAGGAAATGGATGTTATGAACACAGCACGTTTGATATTTCCAACAGTGGCACATATAACGTTCGAAAGATGTAAATGAAAATCTTCAGAACCGGGTTAACGTGTTCACATGGAGAGTAAAACGAAGGAAACAAAGGCTTTACAGGACATGTGCCTCATCAAATGTGGACAAGTTATCAACAGTATGTGGTAACAAAAACAGAAATACTGAAGGGGTGTAACATTCATGTTAGCAAGTCACATAGGAAGGAAACCAATAATGTGATTAATTTACACGTTGTATGATTAATTTATCATTTTAATCGACGCTTTACATGCAGACGTACTTGGTGCATCTCAGGGGAGATAATTAGGTGTTCTAAACTGCAGTTACAGCGGCATAAATGCACACACAAAAAAAGGTGAAGCAGGGATTCATGGATTTGACGAGTTAGATGGGTACAAACTAAATATATTTATCACCGTACTAACTTATTTCATATCTTGTCTCTTATCTCGTGTTTCTTGTTCCAACTTTTCCAATCCTGTATGTTAGAGCATATTATGATAATGATTATTCAAACAGCTGAGAACATGTCCGGAATACAAGGCAGCTTTTTTGTTCCATGGTTAGGGCTAACACGCATGCATTTCGCTTCTCTGATCGTGCCGCTGTTAAGGAAAGAGGTGACCTTTAAGGGCTTGGTAGACAGCAATTTGAATGTTGCAGAGACACCGCTACTGCTCTTGCCTTAATTTCCGTTCAGACTCTGCATCGCGTTGAACGATGGCATAATTATGACTGCAGCTGTGCAGATTGTGGGCAATGATTAATTAATGGGGTGTGTACGCTGTGTCTATAGAAATGTGTTTTAAATGTGCATAATGCATCTGCATGTGGTAGAAATCCCACATGTTTGAATAAGTACGCTGGGAAATAAATATGTGTGAGTTTTGTATGGTTGGTGCACACTAGCAGTAGTGTATAGTGTGTTTTCACAAATGTAATACACAGTATGTGTGTGTTTGAGCTTGGTGTGTGCCCTTGCATGTGTTCTTGAGGCTGTGAATGCAAGTGACATGGAAATACGGAGCTGTATTCACTTACATGTTGAAGAATAAGAACAAATGCAGTTTTTATGGTAAGCAGCGGCGCAAGACTCGCCTCAGTTCTTATTAGAATATGAGTTTGATCCATTTGGATTTCATCATGAGGCGTGTTTCAGCTAATACAGATGATTAAAAACCTCTGCATGCAATTAAATAGATCTGCAACTTGCTAAGAGGCTGTGCATGATTATGTAGATGTTCCTCTTCTGTCCCATCACTGCATAATGCCAGTCCAAACTATTTGATTGGGATGGCAGATCCTTGCCAGAGAATAATCAGTTCCCAACAGAGCGACTCCAAACCAACTTTCCACCGCAAAGATTTCGTGTGAGGGGGGAGTCGGGCTGGCTTTCAGACTAGCAGAATGCTGTACTGTTGTTCCTCGCTTACACGACATTAAAGCCGGGATAATGAGAACTAGCAGCAGCTTGGAAGCTAAATGGTGACTCATTTCCTAGTGAAATGACATCTTACCTCCTTAATTTAATTTATTTCCCATTCAGACAAGATGTCACAGAGGGATGTAACCTTGGCAGTGTACAGCAACGGGAAATTGGTTAGGTTGAGAAGGACCGTTTCATTTGAACTTCATAACGGAGAGGGCAGCGCGTATCAAAATTCGAATGTCTTGCAGCTCACTGTAACATACACATATACAGTAAGCTGCGGTGGGGCGCTACAACAGACACAAGCCTGTATTTACTACGTGCACATATCATTTTTTTATTTCCTCTGGTGTGCACACGCCACACACAATATTTCACAAGAATACGTGGTCAGTCAGGAAGTGAGATCTAAAGGATGAGAGATTCTGAGGTCTTGTATTTTGCTCCCTGTGCCTTGTAAAAGGTTATGTGCTACCCAGTCAGCCATTGTTAAAAAAAATATCCAAGCTTTTGTGTAAAGCCATCACACTGTTTACAAGTAGGTGTATGTACAAAGAATGGAGAGGGGGGAATGGAAATGTCAGAGAAATGTCAAATGCCTGCTGGCTCTGTCCGTTGGATTTCTGCTGCTGAAATGTTCTCTCCAGGGAAGAGGGTCCTGTGCAGGAGGACTGTGGCTTACCAAGGTCACACTTGTTGGCGACTTTGAACATAACCGGCTCTAATGTGGTATGCACAGATTAGGTGAGGAATAAATGGATGGCCAAATGAAGGAGTAATTCATGAATTATCGATTAATGAATGCACAGAGTAATAGCGTTCAGAAAGCGAGGGGACTGAAAGACCAAAGGGGAAAATGACAGACTGAGACACATACAATACATAGACAGACTGATAATTGTGTAGTGGAGAAATAACAATCAACAAATAGAGCAGGGGTGGATATTAAGTTGAATAAATGGTGTGTGTCAGAAGTGGATGGATTAGTGGATGAAATAACTACTGGACAGGAAGAGAAGTTGAAAGAGTCATTAATAGTTTGTAGAACCCATGGAATAAAGGATGGACAGTTACATGAATTCTGAAGTGGAGTGAAGGGACATGAGAAATGAAAATGACGGCTAATAAGTAATGGCTCGATGCCGCACATTGAAAGAGTGACTAATTATTGGAAAATAGGATTATTCTTTTTTGAAAAACAGATGAGGAGCGATAACCTCATTAATGAACATTTTTTGTAGACAGGATGCGTCTGAAAGAACTCATTATATGTTGATGGAAAGATGGGTAAATGGAAGGACAGATGGAGACAAACCAGTGAATACACTTAATGATGGAAATTTCTACCACACACACAAACACAAAATATCGCAAATCAAGTGCCTCTCTGTACACCCCTCTCATTGCCTCCTCCTCTAGCGATGTCGACATCCAGCACCAGTGAGAAATCGCCTGTCTTCACCCTTTTGATTTGCTTGTTTGTGGGGTGCTAATTTATGGCTTAATCAATTATCCATTAAAGCCTCTCTCACATAAAGACCAGTGATGGTAGTTGCCAGTAATACTGTTGTTCTTAATATGCATTAGCGTTCCTATCATTCCCCACTTCCCCCTTTATCGTTAATGGGCCGTGTCTCGTGCTCCAGCTTTTATAATGTGTCATGCATCTGTGCATTTTTCTCCCCATCTTTTTGCTTAATGGCTTGACTACGGCACAGTGCAACACTAAATACTACGTGTTAGATCTCCATTGTGGAGAGACATTTATTGCTGCACTAGCACAACCCCTTAAATTGCCAGTGACACATTCAGTCAATCTTACGGTTTACCATGTTGCTAGGTAACATATATACACAGTATATAACTTTTAGTTTCATAAGCAGTTCCATCAATGTTAAACTAACATTTAATCATCTCCACTCTCAACATAAGCTGGGACATCGTCACCGCCTGCAGATCAGTGGGATAGTCGTACATGCTAGAGTGTCTGTGTGTATCACCAGCATGAATGAAACAGGGGTAGCCCCAGAGCCCTGCTGGTCCAATTAACAATATCATTTAAGCAGAGAAATGATGATGGTTGGACTGATGGTGTAGTTGTGCAAGCATGGGACAAACAGGGCTTGAGAAAATTGCCCTTGCTGCTGCTAGTTGTAGCAGTTAATGTACACTGTAGCAGTACGCTGTAGCAGTTTATGTACATTCTCACAGGTACATAAACTGCAGGAGACTTTAGAAGAAAGGATTGCAGTTACATAAAGTCAAATTGTGTTGGGGAGTTTGCACACTGCATGTGGTGTTCTATTGTTCTATTGCTGGTTGTTCAGCAGCTAAAACACACGCTATTTTAGGGGATGAACATTTATGTCATAAATGGCTGTAGTAAATTTGTAAACAGCTGTACTCTGTAGGACTCATTTCCTTTAAATTAAGTTTGCAACAGACTGATTGACGCGTGAGATAAGGCGATGCTGGTTCATTTTGATCTGCTTTTCTCTATGCGTGCTGAAGGTGATTCACTAAAAGCTCTGCTTCTCTTCAGTCTACGTATTCATGAGGTAATGAACTACTCCTGGGAACTCGCATGAATGCCGTTGGCTACCGGGTTTGATGCAATACCAGCAGTCCTGAGGCCCAGAACCAAGAGCTAGCATTGTAAAACATGAATGAATGTATTTGTGAAGACAGACTCATTGCAGTGTGATGTAAGCTTTACTTTATGCTACGTTAAAATCCCCTATGCATGAAATAATGAGTGGAAAATATATGCAACGCTGGCCTATATGTGCAAAAGAAGCCTTTTAATGAGTAAGATTATTGAAAAAGGATGTCTACAAGTCTGAATTAATTTGTTTCCATTTGCACAGCAGCAGTCCAGACGTACATATTTTAGCACAAAGCTGTCATCAGTATTTACACTCTTACTGGGATGGACTTAGCACTAAAATGTGCCCATTGTTGACTGCTGCGTACATAAAGGAGCATTAAATCATGCCGTTGCAAGTGCAGACATCCTCTTTAATATCCACGAGTCTGCATCTTTTTCATATTCATTAGGTTTAGAGCATGCCAGTCTTTTGTGCAACATGTTAATGAGAAAATATTTTAATTCTGAGTCACAGAGAGCAACTTTGGCTCCGCTGCTAAGCATCTGACTACCTGAGCTGAGGAGCTGTTTGGATGCAGTTAAAGCGCAGTATTTTCTGCGGGTAAACACATTTGCATGGAGGAGTTTTACTAACACAACACAACTCTCCTTAAAGCCACCTAATAGCCTTTTTAAAGCTTTACACGGTTCTTCTGCTTTCTCTGGCTAATGGTGAAATAAAAAAAATGGAAGATTTATTTTTAAGCAACCTTTGGAAATGGTGATAGTGGCTGACATGACACTATCGGTATTATGTTGGTCATGCTCCACGGATCAAAGAGACACAGAATGAAATATTTTGTATAGCTGCCATGACATTTGGTACAGGCATTCATGGAGGATGAACGTGAACATTGTATTCAGGATTATCCACAGACCTTGCTGTCAACAGTTTTTAAAGGGACATTTTCTTTTTTGGGGGGAGCCTTTGCAAAAGGGTCATGCATAAATCCATTTTTTGAACAACAAAGGCAACAGATCCAAAAGTGACCTGTGGCATCAGGACAGATCTGAAATAAACCTGACAATAATTAGATCCAGAGAGATGAACAAAACTGGCAGCAACATAATGCCCTACAATGCACCAGCTCCTCTTAGTCAGTCAGTCATTTTCTAGACCCGTTTAGTCCTGTTAGGGGTCACAGGGGTCTGCTGGAGCCTATCCCAGCTGTCATTGGGCGAGAGTCAGGGGTACACCCTGGACAGGTCGCCAGTCCATCGCAGGGCCAACATTCACCTACGGGCAATTTAGAATCACCAATTAACCTAATGACCATGTACCGGAGTACCCGGAGAGAACCCATGCAGACAAAGAGAGAACATGCAAACTCCACACAGAAAGGCCAGCCGGCCCATGGATTCGAACCGGTGACCTTATTGCTGTGAGGCATCAGTCCACTGTGCCACCCTAGCTCCTCTTAGTTTTTCATTTTTGCAAAGACACAAGAACAAAATACAGCCAGTCCAAAAACAGAGATGACATCTGGTCAGAACTGGGGCAATTATCTTGTCTATATATTATTACTGTTATTCTGATCAAGAACATTTTGACCACCTTTCTAATATTTTAGGTCTCCCTTGTGCCTCCAAAACAGTTGTGACTCAGAGAATGGACATGGGTCTTCTGAGGGTGTCCTGTGGTGTCTGGTAACAGAATGTTGTTAGTAAAGGGCCTTTGGGTCCTATGGGTTGAGGGGAGGGGCCTCTGTGGATCATCCCACAGATACTTGATCAGTTTGTAGGGAATTTGGAGGCCAGGTCAACACCTTGTGCTGTTATTCATGTTGAGTTGTTCCTAAACTGTTTTTGTGTGTGTCTGTGTCAGGCTGCGTCCTGCTCTGGTCTGGTCTTGGTGGGTGCTAAATGTCTAAGTAACATCCACACGAATGCCAGGTCCAAGCATCTCAGTAGAACACTGCATTGTCACAAGATGTTATTTACTTTGGCAGTTGTGGCTAGTTAAAACTACACCAGCAGAACTCTAAATACACTTTAAAGAAACATTTTGAATATACTGCGCTGCTTCACACTTTTGTTTGTCTGCTGCATACTCTACTGAGCTCACAGACCCATTGTGTCACGCCGGTTAGATTTATTAGGACACAGTCTCAGAACACAAACCAAAGACCCGAATAGGAGTAAGTAACCAGTTTATTGGTTGGAGACAAGGAAGGTGTGTATGGAGCTGGTGGTGGTATCTCTGGAGAGAGCTGAAAGACTGCAGACGAACGGACGGAGCTGGTGGAGATCAAAAAGGCGAAGAGAAGCAGGATATGACGAGGAGATGGGTCCGGGGAGCACTGAGGTAAGCTGACGATCTGGCGACGAGTGGATGAATGAACCAGGCTCAAGTAGACGGGAAGAGTAGGTGGCTGATGAGGCTCCATTGATTGCAGGTGTGAATGCAGGTGACTCCAGCTCCGCCCAGCTCCAGACCAACCTCAGGGAAAAGACAAAACCAAACGAACCAGGAAACATAGATCCTGACACATTGCCTTCAAGCCTTTCTGTAGCCAAGGATAGGAAATTTGATCATGTACCACAGTCAAATATTACTCACTGTTAGTTAGTACAATGTTTCCACTTGGATTTAAATACTTGTATTGTCCCTGAAGATTTTATATTTATACTGTGTTAAAACATGCTAAAAATACTAGTGTTATGAAAGGAAAATGTTTTACTCCCAAGTGTGACCTGCACTCTGTGGCCTGGAAATACCTTCGTCTAGACAAAACAGTTGAAAACAAAACCCGAATGCACACTTACCTTTGGCTTCCCACCTCTAAACACACACAAACACCCAAGGGCCGCTGCTCCATGCAATATGATATCCTTAGCATCTTCCATCTATCATCCAAGGTGAGGCAGAGAGGCTGCTGTCTCCTCCCCAGTGCCTGCAGTGTCACCAACTATTAAGATCCAGCAGTGGGTTCAGGAAGAACAGGGGAAGATAAAGTGAAAAGGTTTTATGTGAGGATGTTGTGATGGATGGGTGGGTTGCCTCTATGGGGGGAGGCCCGCATCGTCACATTTTCAGCACTTTTCATGGATGATAAGTCGTGGGTGATAAATAAAAGAAGGGCTGGCCAAGCCTCTGCCTGTTTAATATTGGTGATGTGGAGCTGCTTGATGCAGGCAGGGGAGTGACCTGCGTCACCTTACATATCAACTGGTGTGGGATGATGAGCTCGGAAACATAAAGTTTTATTTATCCAGATGAAGCTTGATGTCGTGGTGTGGTGGGTCCCCAGCCACATGTCACTGAGGCCTGAACGTCTGCAGGCTGTTCATAAACAAACAAACAAACAAACAAAACATAAAATGGACGACATAACCTGTGAGATCAACTCTCAACATCTTAAATGACTCATGTATTCATTTGAATATGATACGATGATTTACTGTTACATTTTATTTTATTTATTTTTTTACAAATGACTGCACCTGAAGTACTGAAATGGCTCAATGACAATTTGATGTATTGTCATGAAAATTGGCTGCACCACGACGAGGTCAAAGTTTTCACTCTTGCTGTGAAATATTTTCTACTCTGCACCATTGGCACCATATTTTTTGCAGACCTTCATCATTTCCAAAGGAAGAATTCTTATGACTTATAGTTTTGCCTGTAGCATCACCGTGAGTTTCACAGTTTTTTAGTGATATGTCCTGACAATTATTAGAAGGGATTGCAGTGAAATTTGCCAGACCAATTTAAGTCCCCCTCAGAGCAGAAGAATTGTAATCACTTTGGTGGTCTATTGCTATTTATTTTCAGGTCCAATTTCCCTTTTGTTCAGTGCTAAAAACCCTCCACAGTCCTGCTTCGTGTCATGACATTAACGGCACAATTATGAGCATATCGGCAGACTCTCTGAGGAGGTGTCATTTATTGCTATGTTTAAATGAATTGTTGTCATCTAGAAAGGTTGTATGTCCTTGTGTGTCTACAACTGCGCATGCAGCTTACATGTGTCAAACAGCGGGAGGGTGAATGCTGCTAAGGGCAAAATGGCTCTTATTATCCTCACTGTGACCAACACACAGTACCGGGATTGGTGCTGTGTGTTGGTCTGTCGCTGCTGGATTCCTTTTGTCGAGAAGTCCTCTTTACTTTCAAGACAAAGAGTTCAAACCATGCAAGGTCCAGTGATCATCTTGAAAGATATAGGAGCTCATCCTCTTCTTGTTTCAGAGGCGGGGGCGAGAAGAATACTTCTTTCATTCCCTTTATGTGGTTCATTTCTCAAGCCTTTAACTCCTGTAAGAAGGTGCATAATTACAGACACATCCTCAAACCATTATCCCAAACAGCTCGCTGTACTGGAGAGTTTACTTCCCCTTGATTTGCACTATGCTTTGGCTCATTGTTGCTAATGACACGGCAATGGGAAAATAAAGGAGATGTAGCAAGTTGTCTTCCTCGTGTGCTTGTCTCGGCTCAAACATTGCTCCTTGAATTCAAGACCACTCGTGCATGTACCCACATGCAGAGCACTTGAGGTTAAACAAATTTTATCAAAAATTAATTTTCACAAGTGTTTTACAGCATTGACTGTAGCTCTTCATTCTCAAAATTCTATTCAGTGTCCGTCTGTGACCTCAGTTAACTTTCAACAGATATCAAAATGAAAGATTTTCACTATAAATGGCTGACTTTAATAATATGCACCTTGTGTTTGACACATAATTTAATTGCACACACAGAGTTTTTACCTTTTTTTCCCTCTTCACCATGGAAGACCCTGACACTGGGAATAAGCTGACACCCGTTTTCAAAGGTGGTGGCATTTTGAAGTTTCCTCTTGATTTCTCTGTGATTGAAATGGATGTTGCATTGTTGTGCTTCAATTGGTGTTGTGCCAAATTTACAAAAACGTTTTAAACTTACAGAAAGAGTTTGCTTTCACGATTTTTTCTTTGCCTCCTGGCTTCAAGAATATGCATCTTTCTAAATGTGAGCCTGCACACTGGATAAAAAAAAAATAGTGTGAGACATGACAGCCTGGGATCATCTAACAGGGCATGAATAACAAGGCCAGTCATGCTACATGTAATAGGAACGTATTTTATAGTCCTGGTGTGTTAAATCACAACATGCGACCTCAAAAAAAAAAAAAAAAGGACCACCCCATGTCTTAGGCCTAACACTAAACATTAAAATGCCCTGCGAAAAGCTTAAAATGCGTTGCCATGACATAGGAACTGTGTCTGTAGTGGTGTGCTACGAATGAAAGGCTGTCAGGCAAAGATAAAGCTAGTTCTCATCCCCGACGCACGGTGAGAAGTTATTACTCAGTGGGGTCAGATGTAATCTTTTAATGCCTCTCCTTTGACTGCTCCACAGGTGGACGTGCACACACACGCACACACGCCCACGCACACACACACCCACACATACACACACTCTCACATGCACGTACACACAGAGAAGGACAAAAAAAAGGTTAGAGGTACAAGCCTTCACATGCAACAATTTTATGTCCCTCAGGTTTCTGGTCAATGACCCCGAAAACAAGTGTGGTGTACACACGCAGCACACGCTGGCAGTGTAAGGAAGGACACTTTTAAATGTATTCAGTTAAAGAATACAGATACATGCCCTAAAATGTCAAATGTAATGTATTCTGTTATATTATTTAATCTGAGTAACGTATTCTGAATACTTGGATTACTGCCACACTGAATTGTACTGTATGAGTGTATGAATGCAGCAATCACACCCTGCAGTCTATGAACCCACACAAGCTAATTTCAGCTAACGTTAGCTAGCATGTCAAACAACCACAGTAAATCAGCAGACTGTCAAGTGGCATGTCAGCTGTCAACTAAGGATGTAGCTACCTACAATTGAATTAATTAAATATAAAGTAAAATATAAAGTTAAATATAATTCATTTTACTCACCAGAACTTAAGAAACAATTTAGAGTCTTCCTCTGTGTAATAAATAATCAAAACTTTAACAGGGACAATTTGCTTGTACAGCTCACAACAGATGAACATAAACCGAACATGAAGCTCGAAAAGAGCGTCTCTCTGACCCGCCAGAGGACGTGAAAACCCTGATGCTTCCGTCGGCCACAGGGAGGCCTAAGAATACGAACTTGAAATGTGATTGGTTAGAGGAACAGCGTCATGACAATGTGTTTCAAGCTTCAGCTGCCTGCAGATTTAACTGTGGCCCAGGCAGATTTCTTTGACTCTGGACAACAACTTATGGCTGAAATATGACTGGATAAAAGGTCTAATGTAAGCACCACAGTTGAGAGACAGACAAGACATACAATGAAAATAATAGACTATTGGGAATAATTTAATAAAATGTATGAGAAAAATGCATTCTCCATTCTCTTTCATTAATGTGAAGTGCTGACTCTGTTGTGCTGGAACTGGCCCTGGTCTGGGCTCCTGCTCCAACTCCATTATCTTGACTGATCACACAAATAGCCCAACTGAATATTAACAAGTCTTTGGTTGCATGTTCTACACTAGGGCTTCTGGCAGATTACCTAAATCTATTTAGAGAATGAATAAACATAAAAGTACCTCATTATCAGTCATGTAATCCACTGATTTCAGCAGTGTAACTGTATTCTAATTACTCCGCAACGCTTCATGCTGGCGACAACAAACCTCACTGAAAGTAAAAAATGATTCAGCTTTGATCAGGTCAACATCTACTCATCTCTCATTTTTTATTAATGTTTTCAAAAAGTCCAGGTACAGTCATTGCACACAGAATGACTTGTAAAAAATCAATAACGTTTGTGTGGTATTTTCCTCTCCCTTTGTCTTGGTTCCTATCAGGCAACGCCCTAGTCAGAGATGTGTGTGTGTGTGTGTGTGTGTGTGTGTGTGTGTTTTATGTGTTGCCATGGAAACTGCACAGGCATCTCTATCAAACAAAATAACGGCAGCAAAAATATGAGCATGAAAAAGAGAGGCGTTCGTGGTAGAGAGGCAGGTGTGTTTTAGTGTCGGACACTGGTTGAAAGCCAGTCAACCATCTGCAGTGGCTCTCGTGAATGCAAACACTGAAACGTGACTGACTTACCGGCTATGCTACTATTCAGCTCTCGATGACTGTGCAAACCTTTCAAATGTTGTAATACATTTATGACGGACTTTTCAATCAGCTGGGCCAGAGTGAATAATACAGATATTAGCATTTAATAGTTAAGTTATGCTACTCTTTCATATCGGCAACACCATCTGAATCAGCACAGCAGCAACATTATCTACAATCACTGTGCTGCTGATCTGGCAGGCATGCCTCAATCAATATTTGATTACGTTTACACAGTTCGTTTGATTATGTGTAGAAAGCCTCACAATTGTGAGAAAAATATCCTGGGAAAAGTTGGTGGGTTCATTCATTCATTACATGTAAATTTTTGCACGTTGCCTGCAGGGACAAGTGGGCAAACTGTAGGAAGGTTCTGCCTCATGCTCTGTGAAACATACAATATGTAATACACTTATGTAGTTAAATGAACGTTTTGTCTAAAGACAATATACTACTGTATAGTATAGTACTTAAGCTTAAGTACTACACCGATCCATTACAATTCTAGCTTTTATTTCAAGACACGTTGGAATGTAAACATTACTTCCTCTGTATAAAGTCTTCTGACCCGAATATACAGCTGAGAGTTCACTCAGATCACATAAATCAGCACACTAACAAGCTTGCCAGCATACATTAGTGACGGTTCAAACTCTCCAGAGGACCTTTCAGTTTTGTACTGTTATAAATTCTTGGATCTTTATTACATCTTTCTACAGTTCAGGTTTCTTCTCATAATAGACATAATCACAGTGATGGTTAATGTCTCAGTCCCTGTGTACACTTAATGAGGTTGGTGGGTTCAGGCCCTTCCCCTTTAGACTGCTTCTGCTCTAAAATGGTCTACGGGTTGTATTGTTGATTTATTTGTTGTGGAACTGCAGAATCAGAAAAATTAAATTTCTCTAAAAGGACTCGTCTTCCAGGTTGTTGCTTGTGTGGTGGACCGGTCGGCCAGCTGAGCAGTTTTTCTATTGTTTCTATTGTTCTTAATCGTTAGTACTTTCATGACGACTCCCACACTTAAAAGTATATATTTTTTTTTTGTCTTCCCTCATCTTGGAATGCACTTGGTATGGATATCCCAAGCACCTTTTTTTATTTATCATCTGTCTATCTATCTAGGTTCTGTAAGGGGCCCCCTCTTACTGCTTTCAGTCAATCAATCAATCAATCAATTGACACTGCAGCAGCCTCACCTGCCACCCCTCTTCTCAACTCCTTCTGACTAAATTTATTTATTTTATCGATTTGTGTCAAATTCAGTGAACTTAATCCATTTAGTTCTACATATTCAAAACTTTTCTTTTCCAACCAAAGTTCAGCTAACTCACATTCTGAAAGCAGCAGAGCAACGTTTTTAAGTTGATGTGCAAAGTTTGATGTGTGACCTATATGCCTAACAAGCTAAAATTGCTTTGGATTACTTGATGTTTCACACAAAGGGATACATTCATTCATTCAAAAATAAATAAATAAATAAAAATAGGTAAGGCAGTCCTCGTTTTGCCCTTTTAAGCCAGGAATAAAAAAACAAAAAGTTTTCAGTTCAAATGATGAATCAACAGAACAGAACTATTCCCTATTACAATATACACCTTTCTTTGAAAAGCACAGCTCTTCTCTGGTGTGCAATGAAAATGACTGCCAAAATGTGTTCCTATATCTGCAGAAACCAAAATAATTAAATTGTTAGTGTGCATTCCTGACAAAAGTTGGAAAATGCATAAAACTACTGTGCCTGTATCCACCAAGTGCTCTCAGGAGCTGGATTAGACGTGTGAGAATATTAAGGACATGACAGGTTCAAGTTTTATAATCCAAAATTCCTTAAAGTATTAAATCATGAACACATACTCCGGCTACCTCGCGATGAGCTTAAGGAAAGAGCAGTAATTTAAAATGTAATATAATAGCACCCTTGTGGTCTGTGTGTGTGGGGTGACCTGAGGGAGAGCTTCATTCTCAGCCTGACTGATTTCCCTAATGGAAACCCAACTCCTAGCTGACTAACTGACAGGAGTCAATGGATGATAGGTGCCTGTCAACACTACAACCTCTAGTAGCTATTGAATATCAGAGAAATAAATATAGTGGAGAAAGGTAACAGAAGGGTTTAAAGTACCAAGCTCAGGCATCTCTCAGACCATGGTATGTCTGTCATAAGCGTATCAGAGGTTTCTACAAGGAAGCTGACTCAAAACAAGGCTCAAACAAATGCAAATGGACTTAACTGAACTCTCCTGAAAATGTTTTACCTTTCACCCAAGTGACTAAGAATCTTCACAGGTATTAGTCCCGTCCCCTCAACCCCTCTCATCAATTTCCCTAGGGCCATGTCAACTGATCAACTCCCTTGCATGTACTAAGGGGTGGCCTTTTGGGGGGGGGGGGGGGGGGGGGGGGGGGGGGCACTACTTGTGACACTACAGTGTTCTGGTGGGAAATGTTTGGACCTGCCATTCATGTGGATGTTACTTAGACGCCCATGTAGACGAGATAGTTCAGGAACAACTCAACAAACACTAAGAACAGCACCAGGTGTTGATCTGGCCTCCAAACTCCATAGATCTCAAACTGATGAAGTATCTGTGGGATGCACAGGAACAAACCAGACTCCACAGGACACTCTCCAGAGGGCCCATGTCCATTCTGTGATGAGTCACAACTGTTTTGGAGGCACAAGGGAGACCTACACAATATTAGGAAAGTGGTCATAATGTTATTAATCATCATTTATACATTCCATTACTATGTTTTAAATGTACAAAAGCTACAAAATTAGAACATACAGTCTTAATTTCCTGATGGCGTCTTGTCTTGTCTTGTGCCAAGTGAGGAAAGGGAACAAGTAGTATCAGGGATTTATTTTATTTATTTATGTTTTGTAGAGGAGTTTTGTAGAGTTTATGACTGCCAGCAACAGGCTCTGATGTCCCTCCTGGATAGAATGAATGCCGGATGCCTGGACGTGTCCGTGAGTGATGGTTTAAACAGCCCAGCATTTGGAGGGGCAATTTCCAAAGTGATTGCATCTGGTCAGCAGGTTGTTTTCTGCTGTGCAAGGTGATGCTGCCTGAGTGACAGCTCATTCTGCCTCATGCAACAATTCTGAACTATCCTTAGCTTTATATCAAGTTAGGGTGAAAATCATCTCTTGTTTTGTTGCGTACCCGGCTTCTAGAAGCCACCCCAGGTGCACAGTAGCTATAAATAAACCAATGCAGCATGCTCATGACTAAATGTCACACCAAGAGTGCACAACAGAATTTTTTTGAATCATCCAACAAATAGAAAAAGTCAGGTATTTTGTTAGATCTCGTTGGTACTACACCGAACACACAATCATTTTCTTTCAAGTTTTAAAACTGGACCAAACCCCAAACTCATCCTTTCATTACGTATTTTTACATTTCTTCCACATTTTAACAACTGAAATAGCTGCAGAAGGGAGAAAAATTTGCACTACCATCCTGTACTGCTATTAAATGTATGCTTAAACTTTCACTTGCTGCATATTACAGCATAAATGCTGGTTATTTCAGCTCAATGACTGTGCTGCTTCTGCAGTTTCACTGATTCATTTATTGTGAGAGAGAGCTTCTGGGCGGCTCATTAGCCATACCGGCTAATGTGTGCTTTCAGTTCTGGATGCTGCTCAAATACTTTCCTAAAAACTTTTAGTAGAATGATGTGACGCTTGCAGCACTTACGTCCTAAATATTTATTATCTTAAATGTTCATCCGCTGGATTAAACATCCGCCTCACTGTGACATCTCCTGGTGCAGGATTTCATTTTGAACGCTGTCATTTTTCCCTCCTTGCGCTCACATCATTAGAAAATAAAATGACATCTGCTTCCTTGGACACAAACAACATCACACATCAAAACTGGACGATGGGACACAGGCTCATGGCAACCCTATCAGCTGGAGTAGGTGGTGTTTTTCGGGAATAGAGATCTTGGTACGCTTGGAGGATGGACCAGGTTGGCTTAGCTTCATCCACAGTTTCTCTCATTGAATTTCAAATTCCATTCAAACAATATTTTTCGTCATCTTGCAAACCCCAACCGTTACTAATCTTAACCTAAACACCCATCTTTCTCGAAGCCCCATCTACTGTACCTGATGACAAAATTTAATCTCACTCTATATTTTGATGATGTGTTTATTTCCAGCATTTTAGCTGGGTAAGGAAGATGCATAGCACTGAGGAGCCGTATTCCAGTTGTCAGCATAGGCATCAGCCACGGTGCGAAAGGGAAGGAGGAGAAAAACACTCAGGATGAGGGACTGCTACAGTTGGGTCCAGTAACCACCCTTGATGTGGTGACTGCACCTGACGACAGCTTGTCCCCGATTTGCCGAAGACAACAAAGCCTTCCTCTGTCCGTCAGATTTTGTTATTCTTTCTCAGCATTTCCAGATCTGCTTCGTGCTATTTTTAAAAAAATGTTTTTGGTCTGACAGCTGCGAAAGCTAAATTATTTGTGTTCAAAATGTTTAATTTGATCACATATGAGGAAGTTTACAGTCTTTCATATATTTTTTTAGTTAATATAAGGTAGCGATGATTGTTATCAATCATTAATTGTTATGTCTTTCATATAGCTTCAGTAACCCCAACATAACAGATGATAATATGCAAGTGTGCAATACTCGCTACCTGCATTTACTTAAGGGCTGCCTGTATTTGCCTTCTAACTCCATAAATTTTTTTTTTTACCTTTTTTTTTCCTTTTTTCTTTTTTTTACCTTAACGAAGTTCTCACTAAAGTGCTGACTGTAATATTTCAGGGCACATTGTGTCTCCATGAAGCACAGACGCTGTAGTACCTGAGAAACAACGGGCCTTTTAGCTTTGACTAAATGGATTTTAAAGCCCTGAACTTTGGTTAATTGCTTATTTGCTCTTTTTAAATTTGAAGTGAACTGGAAATTAACCTCATTAGCACCAAAGGGAGGTCACTCCAGACCTGGCTGCGGTGCCAGGGAACAATAAATCCACAAAGAGTTGATACTTTTTCAGAAACAGTAGAAGAGGATCAATATCTGACTAACCCAAGGACGTGTTGGAACCCACACAAAATTCATGCTACATTACAGGTTGTTGTCCAGAATATATCTACCAAAATCTTTTAAATTTTGTTTCCTGCAGCTTCATAGAGAAAGTGATTGCCGTTATGAAAATTTCATGTATAATTCTTTACCAGTTACCCAGAGAAGGTGGGTGTGGGTTAAGCCACTTCTCAATAATGGGTTTTCTAGCAGCTAAACTCAGTAAACCAAACAGGAATTTTAGAAAACCAGTATACAGTTAAGTCCAATTAAATGTTAGATTCTGCATGGATACTGTGCCAGAAATAAACTATTAATGGGTGTGCCCAAAAAAAGTACGGGTATTCCAACAGTCAGAGGAGCCTGAATGACGAGACATCTGAACAGGGTTAATAAAACCCAGACAAACACTCGCCATGAACCTGAACAGCTTATTTCAGCAGAATATATTTTTCACAGCGGCGTGAAGAAGACTGATCAGCATTTATCAGCCTATTTCTATTCTGACTGAGCTGTTCAGCGTAGCGATAATTAAACACTCCACTTGATCATTTTACCTTGCTTGCAATAGCAACAGTTTGCATAACTGCACTACTCGTTTAGCTTGAATACGCTGTAAAAGTACATTATTGCTGCACTTATTTCATACATACGTCTTCTTTAAACAAGTGGGAAAAGTCAAGGCTAGAGTGCTTTGACAGAGACACTTTTCTGGTAAAACTGCTGCACTAATGAAGAAATATACTTGATTTCATAAAAAAAACTAGACTATGCGTACTGAACTTACACAATTTATGCAGTGTGTCTAGGACTAACAACTCTTTGAGCAAGCCACCCTTAATCATGATGAAACATTAAGGGAGATGTTATGCTCTGGAAAGAATTGGAAACTCTGAAATAACAGAAATGTAGAAGGTGGGGCAAGTTCACCACGAGAGATGTGTTTCTGTACTTCACATTCCAGGCCTGAGTCTTATATTTCACCAGCCTGCTTGTTGTCACATCTCTCACCGAGTCTTGAACTGATATCATGACTTCCTTTTAGTGGCTTGTGGCACGTAATAAATTGAAGTGAAACATGTCAAGTTGAAAGGCCTCCACCACATCGGTCTAGTTTTCTTCTTTATCTCGGCAGCAGACAGCGGGGCTGGGAGCTGCTGTGTGGCACCGCCGTGACAGGCAGCCTTGCTATTGAGCTAGTGCCATCCAGACTCATTATTTTCTCCCCTCAACCTACTTTGCTGCCTTGACAAATGTGTGTGTCTTCCATTCAGAGGGAGGCCCTGAGTTGTCTAACTTATCAGACAATAAACACACAGATGGGAAGCTCTCTGCTGTGGCTGGATTGTCACAGAGTGGCTGACGAGGTGTCCAGTGTCCTCATTCTCAGGGTCATTATTATTGGCTGAAGATAAAAAACAAAAACAAAAAAACAACAGTAAAAATAAAAGTCATAGTTGATTTTGAGAAGCAACGCATTAGATAACCATACCCCTGTTTAAAAAGCATGTTCTCTCAGTAATTGTGTCACGTTTTTTTGTTGGCGTGAACGACCCGATCAGATCTCTCCAGTGCTTTCCTCTCAGTTCTTGCAGTTCTCGGCATCCCTTCGAGTTTGTATCTGCAAATGTCATGATGTTGTGAGATCAGCATTTGAGCCACACTTGCGACCCTGTCAGGGGATCTCGTTTCCATGGTAACAGCTTTAGGGACCCTAGAATTTTTTGTTCTTGACAAAGAAGAAGAACAAGCTGAGTCCTCCTTGGTTTTAGGCACAATTTGTTTGATTACTCTTAAGCTAAGAAAACAGTTCACTGTAATTTACACCCAGTGGTATGCAGGAAACAAGTAATGTGATCAGTTACCATGCTGGAGAGGGCAACTTGTGTTGCATGTCTCTATTTAACATATGAATTAAGACTACTTTCAA
Source organism: Planiliza haematocheilus (assembly GCA_005024645.1). Taxonomy (NCBI): domain Eukaryota; kingdom Metazoa; phylum Chordata; class Actinopteri; order Mugiliformes; family Mugilidae; genus Planiliza; species Planiliza haematocheilus. The sequence goes on from SRSE01000306.1 coordinate 1,138,348, forward strand.
GAGACACATGGGTGTGGTCTGTGGGTGGGACACATACATGCACTGTTCTGTTGATGTGCCCATTAAGGGTTGTTCATTAAATAATTTAGATCTTAGCAGAGAGTGAAAAGAATGAAAACATCATCTTCTGAAATACTTGGGACCTTGTTATATTTTTGAAAAATTATATATTAAAAAATGATGTTATTGAGATCGTTATTGTGAATGTTCAGGCGTTATTCATCCACAAGTGAAACTGCTTGGTCACAGTAGAAAATAGACAAATAGGTGAAGATAGTTACAAAATAATAATAATAAAAAAACATGAAATACAAATATAACTAAAAATCTATTCAAATAACATGAAATAGTATAAGCACAAAATTTGCAGTTTAGGGCAATTTTTCAAGTCCTGTGAGTGAATTAGGTATGTGTTAAACTAAAATCATAAAATAACCCTCCGCCACTTTACTGTGTTTATAGCTTCATTTTTTATAAAGATTAAAGGTAGGATCTACTTTTGTAAAATGAAAAGTAACTGGAATAACACGTGGTGAATAACAGCACATACTTACAATAATACGACATTTTTGTTCAAGTTAACTGACTTAGTCCTAACTTCCACTACAGATGCATGTCTGAAAATGATAGCTGGGTGACAGTGACAGTGACTGATCGCTACTATCACGTCTCATCCTTGATGAGGCAATGTTTTCTTACATGTTGTCTTCCTGTTTTATTTTGTAGAATTTACCCTCTCCTTTTGTTTCAGGTGTCTTTATTTCCTGCCCTTGTGCCCATGTGTTGATAGCAGCAGCCCTGATTGTTTGCACCTGTGTTGTTGTCCTTCCTTTGTGTATTTAAGTCTTGTCCTTGGTGTTTGTCTTTGCCAGTTTTTCTGGTTCGTAAGTCTTGCCGTTTTTTCTGACTGCCAGTTCAGAATAAATCTGATTTTGTCACTTACCTTTTTGAGTCGTGCTTTTGAGTCCAGGTGCCACTGAGTAGTGATAACTACACAACCTCAGGCATAAAGAATGTAGAGTTAATATTCATCTGCCCACCATCAAACAGCCTAAAATGACACCCGAAAGTACAAAGCCTTCTATCTGCAGTGCGACAGCTGTAGTAGTTAGAGGCAGTAGGTGTCATTACTAGAATATAACATGGTACCATTATAGTGGAAAATTCACTGTTTCAAACAGGATAATTTGAGTATATTAGTTACCTAGTTACCACACATGTTGGCATAACAACCCGTAAGGCATGGGGAGACGATTAAATATAGCGTCAGTGTGTTGCCTACTGTGACATCCTGGCAGAGGTTGCACGTCATTTTCCATCGTTTCCACATTTTATGCTCTGGTGTCCGTGTGCACAGCAGTCTCCCAGTCGGGTGAAATATACTTTTGATTATAGAGGAGGCAGTATTTTTTTTCTTCTCCCTGGCAGCAAAAACCTCAAACAGCAACTGTATCTCGGAGGAAGAAGTTCACTCTCAGCGCTTCACACAAAACTTTGCCTCATTTCTGCACACTCTCAGTTTTACTGCCACTTTTTCAAGTCCTATCCGATCGAATGAGCTCTTTCCTGGTTCTCTCCTCTTTTCTTTTACCTTCTTCTAAGGTGAAGGTTGGTAGTTAGTATCTATTTTTAGCCTTAGCTGCATTGCCTTTTAGCTTTAGAATCCTTGTCTTTTTTTGCTCATGCACAATGATTCTTTAGCTCTTTAATGTTCACTGGCATTCCTCAGAGGATGAAGCTACGACAGTTGGAATAGTTTGGCAAAAAAACTTTTTCTTTACTACAACTAAGGCTCGTGTTCGGAAAGTTACAGCAAAGGAGAAGAACTCTGTGCTGGGACATCATCTCACGAGGGTGTCTGTCACGTATGCAAGGATTGGTGTTACATACTTGCAGAGCCGCTCAATGTGTCTGAGTGCCATGTGTTGTGTGTTATGCTTGAGAGGATTCTGAGAACATGTCCAGATGGTGCTGTCTTCCATTTGTTTCTGCAAGTAAGGGGTGACTCCGGGACGGTTTCAAGCGATCACAAACTCACCACATTTGCTTTTAACGTAAACCTGACAGCAGGATAGCGTGACGTTAAAAGTGACAGATTCCCATGAATGAACAGGAAATGGATAGAGAGTTGCTGATAACCAGTCTCAGGTCCTGCCGTGAAAGCGATCTGACTCTAAGAAATGTGTAGATTACTAAGAGCTTCAGATTTGTTTAAAGTGACTTTAGTATCAACAGTATATACCCACAAGGTGGGCATACTGTGCTGCAGTAGCGGCTGCTGGTCTTTCAAATAGGGGAAGCCCAGTTTTGTAAAATTGGCCAATTATTACATCATTAAATTGAACAGAGTTACTAATTCTCCTTATATTGTATATGTCTGTGAAGGTTAGTCATCCAGGTCATGGTAATCTAAAAAGTTTCAAAAAAGGCAACTGGACTTGTAGATTTTTGGAGAAAACGTTTCACCACTCATCCGAGTAACTTGTCACATGCCGATTTGGGTTGAATTGGGCGGGGTCTGAGCTGGTCGGCCATGATGGTAGGAGACGCTATCGGTTGCCAGGGGCAACGCCTTCAGGAATTAACAGGCGAGACGAAACATTCCAGAGCTCTTTAATTTTTGCGTGTTTATTACTTCGGTGGGACAGATACAAGAAAAGTTAGAAAGTAAAGCAATGGAGAAAGTTAAGGTGAAAGAAAATGGACCTTACAGGGACAAGCTTACATAAAACAGCGTTATTTGGAGAAGCCCTAAACACATAGACCCATACTCCCTGCAGCGGAATGGCACGGAAACCCGGACCATTTACCTCCGTGCACGTATATGGATATTGTAAATTACCTTGTTTTTGGTGTGAGTTACTACACGATGCAGGAATTTAAAAGCCACAAGTCTTTGGAAAGTTACGAGGCTTTCTGCTGTGGCTGGCATTTCAGTAACCTAAAAAACTGTATTCCATTGTTCCTATGTTCGTGTGAGGTAGCCTACTGGAGCAGTTTTTAACGCAGCAGTCAGTTCCAGGCATGGTATTACAGTGCGGGATTGCGAGAGCCTCCTCTACTACCGCGTTAACAACACACGTAAACAATCATGTTTCGCCGCTGGAATCCTGCCAACATGGCGGAGAGGGGGAGGATCCCGCGATATCGAGGGGAGGGGCTCTGTAGCATGACGACAACTCCTCACTCTCTATAGTCTTAAAGCGCTGTCAATCACGACGAGTTCCAGCCACGTTAACAGTTCATCCAACCATCATACAGAAGCTCGGCGTCCAGGTACATCCCACTGCCCATTCACTCCCTGAGGCGCCCGGCTTCCCTGGAAGTGACGATTTTGGAGCGTTTGTCCAATAAACGTCCAGCTTTTTTGCCCTGAGATCGGCCCATTCTGAAGCTCCATTGAAAGTCCATTGAAGCCGAGCCTCAGTGGGTTTTTAAACGGACCGTACCATTACAGCAATACGAGAAAAAAAAATCATGATAGACGAACGGCTAAAACTTATTAATGATTGTGTTATTATAAGAAGTAGCCATGAAGTCGATCATGTTCTAGCACATTTGAGTTTGAGTAGTAATGTAAATTTGTAGTATTTGACGAAATTGCCAGTGATATTTTAGGGGAGGCTGATGACGCTTTAAGCAGGAAGTCGCAGTGGGTCATTGAAGCAAGCTAGCAGCAGTTCGTCACCTGTATAGAAATACTTCACTAAAGATGAAGCCCATTCTACCATGACATGCAGAAGTAAGTCAGTCTTGAAATACAGCAAATATTCTACTGTAATGTATTGCCTGTCTGCAAACGCTAGTAGAGAAATTGTTAAGTGTAAATCCTCTCAACGACAGTCAATAACAACTTCACCAGTGGTAACACGGAGAAGGAGGCTGCAAATCAACAATTTGCTGGTGAATAACATTATCTAAAGTTATTAGACATTTACCTGTGATGCGCGTTAAAGGCTTTGGAGATATACCACTTTTTTTAGTGCTATTAAACGCTATTGACAGTGCTGATTTATATAGACTATACACATCTGCAGCTCACAGTATTGATACGTTTGTGTCTTTATGTTCAGTTGTGTTGTGTTCTATTTACTGTCATTGTTGCTGCTGTAGAGCTTTTTTTTGTTGTTTTCTGAGCCGGAGACGCATATTACAAGTCTGACGGTGTTTATGGTGTTGACGTGGACTACAGTTGACAGTAGCCCGTGTCCAGTCTTTAGTTACCTCCTTAGCTTCTTTTGTGTGAGACGCTACAATATGTATTCAGGTCAAGAATGCAGTTTTCATTGTTGCAAAGCATTACTTTCTGCTGTACTTTTATGTGTGACGTCATCAACTAGTCAAAGTCGACTTTTGACACATATTAGTTGACTTTAAAAAAATCAGACTTTTAAATCAGCCCCCTAGATCCTTATATGTACTGTAATATTTGTAACATTGGATACATAATAATAATGTTTTCACAGCATCCCTCTTTCTTGTAGCGTAATAACCCATAGTGCGTAGTGTAATAACCCATTTTTTGTAAACAAGTATGCTGTTATGGAGGGAAAACACAGATAGGAAGTGAAGCATGCATGACACGAAAAATTAAGGAAAGAAATTTTAAAAGAAAAACGCGGAACCCAAGGTTTTACAAAAAAGTTCCAAACTCGGTCTCTTGAAGAAACAGATAAAGGTTCTAAAGTCAATACCATGACAGTGTTAGTGAAAATACATACTAAATCCGTACATGAAATGAAACAATGTCAATGGCATTGAATGGTTTGGCAAGTTATGTGTTAAACTGAGAAGCGTGTATCATGTAAGTTTGGTGGTGACACATGCTGCGCTCCCTGAACAGGCTCAGAAGCATTTTCTGGGAAACCATGAATCAGTTGAATTTATACATCTATGTCATACCTTTGTCACATGCCACCTCCAGAACCAAGAAAGAAAGAAAGAATGAACCCCTTTCTGTAACATAGCCCTCAGAGCACTGCCTATATCAACAAGTGGTCATAGAGGGAGAGGAAGAAGACACTTATGGATCCTTCCTCGTGGCAACAGCTTCATTAATCACCCTTCCCCAGATCGATGACTGCACAGGAAACAGAGGCCGCTTGGTGCTTCCCTCTAACAAACAACAGAATAGATTTTTCCCTATTCTATCTCTCACATGCTGCATCTTTGGCCCATGTTTGTCTCTGTGAGTTTACTTTCTGCTGAATACCCAAGTGTGCATGTGTTAATGCTTCAGAGGAAATACTTTAGAGAATGGTCAGGGAAAGTCGTTAAGTCCGTTACTTGAACTGCATTGTTTATTGTAGATTGAGTCCTTTCTTGATCTTTTACCTAAAATGCCGAAAATGCACATTTTAGCACAGGATGAAGAACACAGTGTCACAAAGCATCCTAACTGAACTTGAAGGCGGGAACATAGAAGCTTATAAAAATATACGTACTGACACAGGTGTTGTTTCATAGTTACAGTTGCATTACTCTTTCAACAGAGCCATTGTACCATAATGATGCCTCTTCTATGCTGATTATATCTTATCCATTGTTGGTGTTTGGCTCGTCTCTTTCCTTCAACTCCGATAACTGTTGCCAGTCCCAGAGCTGCACAATGAGCCGTGAAGTATGGCTGATTAATTGAAAAATCTGAAGCGATAAAAGCCATACTGCTGCTAAACTAGGGAGCAGGTAATGCATGGTTACAGGCTACATTGCTGATGTACAAACAGGGTAGACACAACAATAAAATAGAGTTTAGTTGATTGTTAAAGGGCTACACTACAAAATATCTCATAGTAACATACATAACATACTGACAGTAACTTGACGGGGTCATGTGTTTACATTGATTGGTCATATGAATGTCGTAAGGTTAGTCGTATGATTGGAAATATAAGAAAGGTTCTGTGCTACATATAGGGAAGTAACTTCTTTGTGGCAACCATAAAAGACATGATGGACAGACTTCTGTTACATTCAAAAATCAACAAAAATCCCAAATGGAATCTGGATCTCTTCTATAATCACACGGCTGTTACACAAGCCGATCTGCAAAAACTTTATAGTGTTCTTCGCCACCAATTGCAAAAGGCAAGCAAGCCACCTTTACATTATTCGAGCGGTGTTAGAAGCTCTGCGAGCCCCTGCAGATGTCCTAATGATCAAGTAGTGCAGGAGCTGCAGAGTTACTAAAACAATTCAAAGACATGCGGAGGAAGGTTGATCAAAATCAGAGAGGGGCTGGAGTGGAAACGTGTTCAAAGCAAACAACCACCCGTGGAGACACTTGCACACTTTCAATGATCCACGCCTGCCAGTCCCTTGTTTCATGTTTTAGATGGATCTTTTGGATGAAAGATGGAGGGCTGATGAGCCTTCCGCCAGCCTTGGTTTCGATTTTCTACAGCGGTAGGTACGAGACATGTAGCAGCACATCGCTGACATGCATTTAAAAGCAGATCCCAAGTGGATACCCTGGAGATCTTGCCTTGTCCTCACACCCACTTCCAGCCCCTCGTCTCCCTCTTCTTCTTCTTTATCACCTCATTAGCGCGCAGCCCAGGAGGGTTCCTCAAGGTGTTGTAGGTGTAACACATCTAGATACATGGCCTTACACTGCTACTTTATTTGCTTCCTGTTGTTTATAGACAGTTCCAAAATCCCTAATGCATTAATGTTGCTCACTTGGAGGCACGGCCTTGTGATGCATGGTATATGACTTACCGTAGGTAGCTGCAATATATCTGGAACATTTTAAATAGAGATTGTTTCGGAAGAAAAGCCAAAAGGTTTTCAAACAAAAAATGATCTCCTTTGCCCTACGGTGATGCTGGGATCCCTTCTCAGGAGAACATGCTCTTCTAGATGTATTCAAACACAACAAAACACCAGGGGAACCAGAGTTAAGAAGCTGTGTGCAGAGCAGTGGTTTGACAGCAGGAACTGTCAGATGGCATCTTTATTACATTACACGTGGAGTCCTGGAGGACTGCACGAGCATCTGTTTCTCCTCTTTCGCTGCCACCACAAGCATATAGAACTCAGCCAACTTCACCCATTCGACAGAATAGTACATAGTTTCAGGGAACAATGCAGAACAGACAATTGTATTGTCGGTGGAGAAAGGAATGGGAATGCATTGTTAAGTGTGTTGTCTGAGCTGTGTGATTCAGTTGGCTTTGCTGTTACATTTCAAATCACCAGTCAAAAAACAAGCACTAATGAAACTAAGGGATACATTTTTTGTTTTTGTTTTGGAGGGGCTCAGTGGTTTATGTAATAAATCATGCAATGACGAAAAGTGTTTAGAATTATTTGGCTATAGATGTCAGGCAGATGTAGATGCCAGAGGCAGATGTAAAGATGGAGAGCAAACAAAACAGAATCGTAACATGAGGTATCAAACATGGGGAGGACAACACAAGTTGAATTTTCCAGTTGAATCTAGTTGAATGTTAAACTGACATGGCTGAAAATATGAGAGAATACCACATTTGCATCAGGCGACACTGACACACAGGCTGTGGTGACTGTAACTGTGGTGTGATATGAATATTCTGCTTCTAGTAATCAGCCTTAAATAATGAAAATGCATCTTTGACCGAAACTGGCAGACGGTTTTCTTCCCTGCAGCGCTAACATATTTAAATAGCGCCTTAAATTGAATGCATAAAATTTCCTTTACAGAACATAATAATAATAATAATAAAAAAATAAATAAAAAGAAAAACCTAAAATAAAGGTGATTCGAGCCATGGTCTGCACAGCCGACCCTGTTTAGCCACAAACTTATACTGCGAAAGATAACGTAGCTATATGGATGTTGTTAAAGTTGTTATGCAGCAAGAAGAAATAAAGAAATGATCTTTCTAAGTGACTTATACAAGAAGCTTTTCATACGCATATCTGAATATAACCTACTGTCAGCTTTAAATCCTTTGATTTAAAATGTGTCACCTCCAGTGCACCTGATTATTAGAATTTGCAAAAAAAATCTAACGTGGCTGGATTTGCAAACAATGTTAACTTGAACAAATGTGGACACAATGTGAATGGAACTTCTATTTAAATAACTCATTTTATCTATGCAATTCCTTTACCTAAACTTTAACAGTTGGCTTCTCATAAATAAATGACCTTAGCCAAGCCCAGTTTCTGTACATTTTTATGTTGCTTGAAAGCAGTATTTACACTTTTAAAGGTTCCAAAGTTTGTATCAAAAATGCTCTTTCCATTTGTAGGTAAACACCTTTACATATATCTCTAAGGTTCATGTCACAAACTTCCTTGCTTTGAGTCTTAAGTGGAATCTAAAAAATACAGGTTTAGTGTGGGAGAAGATGTGGCCTTCAGGGTTTTAAATTGAACCAAATAATATCCATACATGTGACTCATAAAGGGCACCTGCTCTTGGCTTCCTGCTGGGTGTGTTTTCCCAGCAGTTGGTTGAAGATCAGGGCTGAAAATGGAGCAGGGGCCCAGTGGGGGTCCACATCTGGAGTTTGAGAACATAAAGGCCCAGAACTGAGGTTTCAGGGTCCAATTTAGCAGCTGTGGCAAACGCGAGGAAGATGGTAAATGGCCTTGCTTTTATATAGCGCTTTTCTACCTATTGGTACTCAAAGCACTTTACGGTCAGAGACACATCTACCCATTCACACATCAGTGCCATGCACTGGGAGCAACACATGATACAACAACAATTGGGGGTTCAGTGTCTTTCTCAAGGACACTTCGACATGTGGCACATTCCGGGGATCGAACTGCTAACCCTCTGGTTCGCGGACAACCCGCTCTACCTACTGAGCCACAGTCGCGAGCAAAGAGAAGAGAAGAGAGCTGAGTAGGGTTGTGATGTGTTCACATTACATAGCCACTGCAGCACGAGTGAACTGATGTTGAAATAAATGTCTAAATGTCCCTAAACTGCAACAGATACTTGAGCCTCAACTGAACATCTTACATATACTGTATAAAAATATGGACAATGCGTCCCCACTTCTTTGCATTGTCCAAAATGACGGTATTTTCCCGGGGATACAGATGGCACCATCTTGGGACTTTGGACCCAGAGTCTGCAAGGTACAGTCCGAGAGTAGAGACACGCAGAGCCATGATATCGATGATCCACCCACACTTCCACTAGACTCACTTGCGTTTTCATTGAACTAATACTGCACTCTGCTCTATCTCCACCTGTTACAAGAAAATGTTGGATTACACACCAACATTTTCAACCAACTCTCCTATGGAGCAGCTTCACAGAGTGGTTGGCATGGCAACTTGCAGTCATCACTTTGTCACATCCTTGAAAAAAATGCATTTGTGTCTCTCCACTGATCAAATTTTGTATGTGAGGAGATTTCTCTTCCACCTTGGTAGAAATTGTCATGGCAGGTGTCTGAACCTCAATTTCTTACATTTTTTTTTTCTGCGTGTTGTGACTTGCCCATGAGGATGAAATATTCTCATATTGTGTTTATGGGCAAAGATTGACAACATCAAAACAAACAAAATACACTTGGAGCCACCACTGGCATACAAGTATTACTAAATTGATTTGATGTTCTGTGCACCAAATAAGACTCGAGCTGAACAATGTGAATTTTAGTGTTTCAGTTTTACAAACTTCTACCAATCTGCACTTCTGTTTGCAAGATAAAGGTGCATATTTGTGCAGATTGGGTTAATGTCCTCACAGTGTTGTAGATTGAGGAAAGACAAAACAAGCGAGCGGGACTGCGATATGCAGCTTGGTGAAGTCTTTTGTCTTTTTGTGCTTAGTATTCTGAGCAATGTAATAGAAATTTTAATTTCTTTGTCTCGGCCACTAGAGACGGCCAACTTCCCCCCTTTCTAACATGAGATACTGGGCCCTTTTGTCTATGTGGATTGTGATGTCTGGACTCGGCTTTTCACTTGAGTGCAGTGCTCCAGGTGTAAGACACACCAACGGGGGGTCGGCGTCGCTACCTGCAATAGGCAAAGGGGTGTGGCAACACTTCCCAGTGGGGGCACCCCTGCAGCAGACAAAGGGATGCAAATGGGATGTTCCTCAGGTATAAATGTTTAGGTTTCCCCACAATCGGGGTCCTTCTTCACTTTTGACCGCTCGCGTGTTGATTGACCTTTTCTTTGCAAAGAAAATAAAACCTTGTCGGCCGGCAGAAGTCTCCATTTCATTCTTCACCAGCAGCAGCGGAAGAGGCTGAAAACTTCCACAACAATTTGGTGTCAGAAGTGGGATCCCTCGAGCGATCGTCTGGGACGGAACGCGGAAAGTGACGGGCCATCCTGAAAGAAAAACTTTCAGCCTCCAACCTCAAAATTCTTTTCTGAGAAGGGAGGGCTGACCGCAAACGCCCCAGATCGTCGCCGCTGGGATCTTCACGAACGTAAATTCAGCGAAATTCATCTGGTGAGCATTGAAATATTGACTTTTAAATTTCTTTTCTTTAAAAATTGGGTTTTAAATTCGGAATAACATTTCCGCCCCTCAGATATCCACAATCGGCGGGCTTTTGAATCACTTGTAGTCAGGACTAAGTGATTTGCTTTTTCATTCGCTTGTGGCATAGACAAAGCGATCGGTCTTCTCACTTGTCCCCTTATAGCATAAAACGAAGTGACCAGGTCTGTAATTACCTGTACCTTTAAACCACGTGATTTGCTTTTGTCGCTTGTAGCATAAACAATCGACAGGTAGGTTTTTAAAATTACTTGTATCCTCAAAAAAATAAGTAATTTGCTTTTTTCGCTTGTAGCATGAACAAGCGAGGTCTTTTAATCACCTAGATCCTTTAAATAAAGTGATTGCTTTTCTCCTTGTAGCATAAACGAAGTTGACAGGTCTTTTCACTTGTTCCTCAAACCAATATTTTTCAACCCTTTTTGATGACAATATATAATCATTCTTGTCAAAGTGTCTTGGTTATTAATTATAATTAGTGCGCCTCGACATTGTGGTTGAAAAACACTGCTATAAACAGTGAACTTTACAGAGACGTCTGTATCGTAGTATAGTTCGTGCACGGCCTCCATTTGGGTAATGGGGAGTAAAAATTCCGTCGAGATTGGATCTCCGGTAGGGCCGATAGTGGATATCATGAGAAGGAAATATGGGGACAAAAGCTTAAAATATTTAAACGATTGGACAGCTGAGTTTGGATTCCCAATAGGGGGATCCCTCAGTTTAAAAGTCTTATCGATATTGGAGGAAGAACTGAGGCGAAAGGAACAAGAAACGAGAAGGAAAAGTAAGATTTCTGTAAAAAAGTTAGAAAATATGGAAGGTCAGAAAGAATGTCTTCAGATGTGGAAAGGGGAAGCGAAGATGCGTGATAGAAAAACACTGAAGGAACAGAAAAAGAGACTAACAAAAAGCAAAATCTCACACACAAAGGGAACACCAGACCCGCAGATCTCTTCTTTGTTTCCACAGTTGGCGGTTTTGAAGCTGGATCCAGACCTTGACGGCAACCCACCTATTCACCCTTCAGCTCCACCACCATACAAGACCACAACAACCAGCAGAATAAAAGAAACGGACTCCACCAATTCACAACAAAGAATAAATTCAGGAGCAGCTATCCTTGATGTATCCATTCCATCACAGGACCCTACATCCAAACCCTCTTCTCCAAAAGCACATAGACTGTGTCATCCGAATCAAGATGCAGTCTTCAACATGCCCATGGTTGAAGTATCTGTACCAGAAGGTGCAACGTTGGTTTTCCGCCCATGGATTTCTGCTGACATCACAGCAGCCTCACAACATCTGCCAGACTCAACAACTTCAGCTCCACTACAATACAACACCACGACAACCAGCAAAAGACGTGTCCGACACAGGTACCGGAAGAGGAAACTTCCACATGATGCCTGTTTCCTCTGTGGTCAACATGGACATTGGAAACGTGAGTGCCCCAGAAATTTCCTTACCATCGCTGGTGGACAGGGAGGAATGAAATTGGGAAGGGGTTGCCGGAAAGGGATGGACTCCCGCTGACAAACCAAACCAACTTGTGACATTGGAAGAAGGTACTGCACCACACTCACACAAACATACTGAGCAGACTAATACACAATCTGTAGAGAATTCAGACAATAGATATGCAGTTGTGTCAACATATGTTTCAACCAAAAATGAGTGGAGACTATGTGTACTCTGTTGGTTCACCAGGTTAAACAATTAGAGAGAATATCACTGTCCCACTCAAGTGTGTGGATGGGCCAGATGCAAATTTCAAACATGCATTCTTGCTCTCAAAAGTCTGTCCTACTAACCTGATGGGCAGAGACTTGATGTGCAAATTAGGCCTTTGTCTGATCTCGACTCCAGAAGGTATCAAAGTTCACAGACTATCCGATCTGGAGCCAAATTTTTCACACTCTTTTGTTCACCACACCCCAGACCTACAATATACATATCAATGGAAACTGCAGTCACCAACAGCATCTGAGCTTATCACATTAGCCAGGAAAGCAGTCTTAACAGCTACAATAGATTTCAAGACACCAGAGGATCTGCACTGCACCTCTCACGTGTCACCAGGACCTGATGAACCATATGAGGAAAGTTGGCTGAGAGAAAGATCTGGTAAACTCGCACTAACACATATCTATTGGACACAACACAAATGCGCTGTATCAGTCTCACTCACACCAGGTCAATGTGATATGTATACCATGGACCATTCAGTCCCACACATCACACTAGCAAAGCACACATCAGATTAATTGGGAAGATTTGGGCTCTTTTATAAAATCCTGTCAGCACGCAGCCAATTGGCAAGAAACATCTGATCGATCTCTTCTTTATTTTCATTTTGTTTTTATTCTTATTTCTTTTCACCATCGCTTCAGTGTTACTCTAAGAGTTTACCATCTAGTGTGCACACTCAAAGAACAATCCAGCTGGTACCTAAAAGCACTTAAAATCTTTTTATTTTCTGTCCGAAGAACAAGCAACAGCTATGACAGCCCTACAGGAGGTCCCTAAGACACTGTGGGCTGTTGGATCACGGAAATAAACCACGCCCTGTAGCTTATTTTTCTTCAAAACTAGATCTTGTGGCTGCAGGCCTCCCAAGTTGTCTCAGGGCTGTGGCCGCTGCTGAAAAGGCAGTCATGGCTCCCAGGGACATTTTGAGCTACTCTGATGTAACTCTCCTGGTTCCACATGCTGTGTCTATGATTTTACTTGAACAAAAACTTCCCATCTCTCCACAGTGCGGTGGCTAAGATACAACACTGTGTTGTTGGAAATGCCTAACATCATTATTTGCAGGTTGTCACTAATCATGAACCTCTTGTCTCACGTTCACTCCCCTTTCACTATTCTGCACAAGCTGCAGAACTTACAGCATTGACAGAGGCATGCAAGCTGGCAAGCAACAAGACTGTGACTATCTACACCGACTCTAGATATGCATTTGGTGTTGTACATGATTTTGGTACTGTGTGGAAACAATTCCACAGAGTACAATTCTTAAAATCTGATGGAAAGTCCATTCTCCACCATGACACGGTTGCAGCTCTTCTAGATGCCATTTTGCTCCCGACTTCAATCGCTGTTTGTAAATGTCTTGCCCATACTAATAACTCAGATTCTGTCTCTCTAGGGAATGCAAGAGCTGATGCTGCTGCAAAAAATGCTGCACTCCGACCCACCATCCTTAACCCTTTGCTTGTTTCAACTCGAATCTCTATTCCAAGTTCTCTTACAGCAATTCAATCCTTTGCCACATCACAAGGAAAGATGTTATGGAAAAACTACGGTGCCACATAGAAGGAAGCAGCGTGAACCTGACGACAAACCTTGCCTGCCCAAACACTTCCTTCCCCACTTTGCAAAATTGAGACACGGGTTAGACCATGTCTCAAAAGGGGGAATGTTGGTTGCCAAAACTCAACACTGGTTCACCAAAGGTTTTTCAGTTCATGCGCAGAAGTTTTGTCAATCGTGTATGGTTTGTGCAACACAACGCAGGTAAAACCAAAACAATCACACACGCCACACACCCACCACCGGGTAGGCCATTTGAACATTTGATGCAGTCAAGTGGTAGCAAAGGCTCTGTTAACAGAAATTATTCCCAGATGGGGAATACCAACTAAACTGAGCAGTGATAATGGCCCACAATTCAGCAATAACCCAAATCAGAAAATTTCTTGCCATCGATCTCAGGCAACATTGCGCATACCACTCTGCGAGTGCAGGTGCAGTTGAACGAGAAAATGGCACGTTAAAATCAAAATTAGCAAAGTGTTGTGAGGAAAACGGGGTTGCCATGGACATGTTCTAATGAATGAGAAAAAGGTCCAGAGTGAACACGACTCCTTTTGAAATTCTTTTTGGCAGACCCCCATCCCTAGGAGTGGAGCCTGTAACCAGGCCACTCCCCTCCACCGGCCTTGACATGTTGACATGCTGCAATACTGCAAAAACTTATCTTCTACTCTCTCTCAGATCTACCAACAGAGGCATTCAGCTGCTAACCGGATGGCACGGACATGAACAACACCAGGACAGATGATGCAGAGACGGACTACACCAGGACAGATGGTGCGGAGACGGACTACACCAGGACAGATGATGCAGAGACGGACAACACCAGGAGAGACGGACAACAGGAGACGAACAAGCACAAGGAGAGGACGACACAAGGAATAACTCCACTAATTTAACAACCACCAACCAGACAAGATGACAATCACAATCCAACCTCAATATTCTCAATACCCCGGCCTAAACTATGATTCTAATGAGGACATTGTGTAAATAATATTTTTTGTTTGTTTGTTTGTTCTACTTTGTTTTGTTTTGTTACTTAGTTTTTCTACTTTTCTTCCCTGGTTCCTTCTAAACAGCTGCCATGATGATACATTTTGAAATCCCCGTGAATTTATGTGTCGGATAATTAAGTTGTGACTACGAACTTTTATTTTATTTTACCTTATTTTATTTCATATTCTATTTGGGAAGTTAGTGATTAATCAATAATCAAAAGGGGGAATTGTAATAGAAATTTTAATTTCTTTGTCTCGGCCACTAGAGACGGCCAACTTCCCCCCTTTCTAACATGAGATACTGGGCCCTTTTGTCTATGTGGATTGTGATGTCTGGACTCGGCTTTTCACTTGAGTGCAAGATCCTGCAGGATGCTCCAGGTGTAAGACACACCAACGGGGGGTCGGCGTCGCTACCTGCAATAGGTAAAGGGGTGTGGCAACACTTCCCAGTGGGGGCACCCCTGCAGCAGACAAAGGGATGCAAATGGGATGTTCCTCAGGTATAAATGTTTAGGTTTCCCCACAATCGGGGTCCTTCTTCACTTTTGACCGCTCGCGTGTTGATTGACCTTTTCTTTGCAAAGAAAATAAAACCTTGTCGGCCGGCAGAAGTCTCCATTTCATTCTTCACCAGCAGCAGCGGAAGAGGCTGAAAACTTCCACAACAGCAAAAAGACAAAAGATCCTTGAAATTTCAACTTCCACAGCGTTGTTAATAGCACAGTACTGACATAAATACTGGCATTTACAGAAGGCAGATTAAGCCTTGTATTAAAATAACAGTCTCCTCTAACATTTTTCCAGCTGAAACCAACCATCCATTGGCATTTGAAAGCTGTGGTAAAGCCTTCCGTCAGTTGAGGCCTGGAAAACTGCTACATCTAACTATTTAAGAATTTCTGCACATGCAGTCCCAATGAGTTGATTCATAAACGTTATTTGTAGCCTCGGGTAGATTTTCTGTCATAAAAAACATTATTACCAATGCCCAGGAAAATGCTACCTTGCACAGGGCCCTGTAACCCAGCTGCAGCACCAGATTGTTACTTCTGTATCATTGTGTCTGGCTGGAGGCATCGTAGCAGATAACACAGCCACTACAAGGTAAGTGAAAATGACAACCTTGCTCTCTTGCAAGTTTGATCAGGTACGCTCAAAGAAATATAAAAGAAAAACACCATGCCGTGAAACACAATTAGCTTGAGGAATGCCAGGGTGCTGAGTGCTTAATTGAAAGAAAAAAAAAATGAATCGCTACGGGTGTTGCTAACAAACTGACCTGTGCATTTCCGTGTTAAGGAGCAAACCAATTCAAAACATGAGTCACTACTTTAACTTTTAATTTAAGGATGAAAACAGCAACGTATTTGTAAGTTGAATTCACCATGGCAAGGAGGAGTCTAAGAGATGAAAGTACTTTCAGTTCTTGCTGTTGATGAAAGAGATATACTTGACCTTTGCAATCAGAGGTTCATTTCGCAACTGATGATCAAGTTTTATGGCACGGGTTTCTAATAAAAAAAAGCACACTTTTTACTGCAGAACAATCTGATCTGCCACTAGATATGACAGTGGTGTTCTCCCAAGCTTAATACACCTTCCCTCTTTCAACATACACTGATTGGGCAATGTAGAGTAGGCCTCGGGGTCCTATGGGATCAGTTTGGAATCTAGTGAATCTGGAGGCCAGGTCAACACTTTGTAATGTTTTTCGTTTTTGAGTTGTTCCTAAAGTATTTGTGTGTGTGTCTGGGTCAGGCTGCATCCTGCTGGGGATGGCTGCTGCCATCAAGAAGTGTCATTGCTATGGGGTGGGGGTGCCTGGTCTGGTCTAGGTGGGTGCTACATGTCTAAGTAACATCCACATGAATGCCAACTCCAAATGTTTCCTATCAGAACATTGTATTGTCACATAATGGTATGTTATTTACTTCTGCATGTTGCATCTTGTCACTTCTTCCCACTCAATTATGTACTCTCTTTGTCAACTGTTTCTTCCACTGAAGTCCATCTGCTTGCAGAGGGAACACCTGAACTTTCCACCTGAACTCCTCTCCACTCTTTCACACCAGCACTTTAGACCTTTTCCCATTAGCTCCTCAGAGACTGGTTATGTAGCTGTCGTCATGTGAACAAAGCCACCTCCACTCCTCAAGAAACTTCATATACAACTAATGTCAAGACTTTCAGACTTCAGACGAGTATGGCTGCTTTAATTCATTTCCAAGCAGCGGTTTGAAATACACAGCCCACTTGACTTAGCTGCCCACACCGACCAATCTCTTTTTTCTCCACTTATTCAGGGTCCTACTGGGCTCCACACTTACCTGCTCTTTTATGTCTGCAGGGCGATTACTCAGTCTTCAGCAGATATCCTCTCACTATCAACCTAATCTGAAACACTGGTCCTTAAACACTGACAGTGCTCAATTTACTGCATCTTACTGTACTTTCCTCAGCCTTCTATATAGCTGTATATCTATAAATAGCACCAGAGTGATATAAAATGACCATGGTGTGACTATTAAATTAGTTTAGAAAACGTGAACCTCATGGTTCCACCCAAATAGAGTTCCCCCTGGTGACTGGTTGCAGTATAGGTCATAAGCTCCACCCCCTTCATGTTAATGGTGGGACTTGGGCCAAAGCAAAACACTGAAATACATGTCGGAATATATTTATTTTTTTTCATGGATAGTTTCTCTCAAAAGCCAGATTCTTACATTTGCTGTTTACCAATTACAAATGTATTTTGTATCATTCACTGCCGAACTAAAATTTTGCCCCGATGGAGAGAATTAAGTACAGTTCATCGTGAAGCGAAACAGTCACGTCAATCAAGGTAACTGCTGAGATGCTCACATATTTGCTGTTGCATCACAACAGACCATATCTGCTGACGACCCTTTAATGAGTTTGCCGTGGCATCAGCTGTTTTGCAGTCTGCTGGGGCAGCAGCACCTTGACTGCAGGCGGGACGAGACTCAACAGACTGGACAGGAAGGTAGCCCTTGATCCAGGGAGAGCTGGGAGATGGCCCCTTCAGTGACAGGCAGCTTCACCCACCTGTGTGTGAAAGAGACAATGCAGATTCTTCTTTCCTGCTGCTGTCAGACTGTACAAACAAGCCCGTTCCCAGTGGACCATAACCATAACACAACTAATAAAAATCACCCATGTCCAATGCCATGTACACTATAATATTCTTTAGTGTTCTGCTGCTATTGTGTAATTACAATATGCAAACATTAGCAATATACATATATATTATTTTTACTCACAACCACCAGTCAAATATTTAAATAATTTATTTTCTATGGTATCTTTTGTACAATCAATTTTTTAATGATTCCTAGTATTCCTAATGTGTCTGTCTACTTTTTTATTCCTTCTGCTGTGGAATCAATAAAGGTTTGTCTTGAGTGATCATATTAACTGTAAATCAATTACATGAGGTCATCAGTTAAACCATTAAACTTTATATTTCTGTACAAATTTGCACTGTAAATGTATCGTCCTTTTACTTTTACTACACTATCGCTGCTATGACGCAGAAACAAATGCCACAGCTGTAATTGTTTTACTGATGCTACTATCTGGAATTCAGAACTGGTTCCTGATTATCATTTCACAGTTCAAGCGGTCAGTGTTGATTGGTGAGTTTTGTCTTTTGTATATACTGTAACTAATCTAGTTGCATTCATGAGAGGTATGTCATTTACCTTGATAATAAAGGGCTGAGCAACTGAAAAGCTGCTCTGAAGGCCTGTTGCTAAGCTTCTCCTTCAAGCTTTGATACAGCTTTCTCTATAAATGGTTTAATCTCTGGTGAGGTCAAACTGCTACATTCAGCTTACTGAATATAGAATCAGATCTCCATTTATCACCTGTAATGCAGCGCATTTAGCAGATTTACATTTAGATCTTATCCACAGTGTGTCAGGATGAATAAAAATACAGCATGGTGTGACATCTAACTAGTTTATATGACCAAATTATTTTATAAACAACTAAAACCATATTGATGGAGGTCACTGGAAGCCTCAATTACATCCCATCCTTTGCTTTAATGAAGCTCAACATAAGTTCACTCGGGAAGACTATCTTTACCCTTACTCGTTCACCACTCCCTCTCTGATTCTTCTAATCAGTTCAGACTTTCATAGACTCCAGCTTAACCATTCAGATTTTGCCATTCACGTCAAACTTTAAACATGTTATCCTGTTGCTATTAGCTGGAATTTCAGTTTGAAGCTGCTGTGTACTTTCCACCCTCCCCATCTCTGCACATCCACCACACAGGTCCAGCTCCTCAGAGTCCACTCCTCATCCCATCCAAATCTCAAGCACTCTTATCCTCTAATCATCACCACCATTGGTGTCAACACCTGGGGGGGTGTAGACACCCGCTGTAATGAATTGTACTTGGACACAAGACAGTCTTCACTGTACCGTTGTGGGTCGACTTAGGTTCAGTTATGTTACCAGGCTTCTCCTTCACCTGGAGTCATTTATAAATAGACTTATCTACACCAGGTCAAGATACTCTGTTCCCTTTCGGTCGTCCAAGCAGCAGTTTGCTTTATAATTGGATTTCTCTCAGTTCGCTTTCCTTTCCACATGAAAGTGGCTTTATTTCATGCCGTGTGGATCACACCAGTGACACCAGTGAAACCTATAGCAATATCTTCACCATCTGGAGGCTTCCTAATGAACGTTGGTATAACCTTGCACTATGCACAAACGACTGACTGTACAAATTCATGTATACTGTATAAAGATGCCTGCGATAGACTGGCGACCTGTCCAGGGTGTACCCCTACCTCTCGCCTGATGACAGCTGGGATAGGCTCCAGCAGACCCCTGCGACTCTTAACAGGAATAAGCGGGTATAGAAGATGAATGAATAACAGAATTAACGTATATAGATGCACTTTGTTAGAAGTTGCTGCTGCTGTGTTCCATTTTAGAGAATACTCTGTGAATGAGATCATTTCTCAGTTCCACTTATTGATATTTCACATCCCATTGTTCATTCTTTTTATGCATGCATTGTAACAAGCTGCACAATAACTGCTGCTTCAGATATCTGACTTTGTCTGTGAAAAAAACAAGTTTCTGTCACAGAATTTTAGCACTATTCAAGCTAAACGATTTATATAGGTTGTCATATTGTCTCCAAACAGAATCCTGTCCTTCAGATGCTGAATAGCCACAAAACATGACCTGACCAACTCCAAAGGTCTGGGGTGAACCCCAGAAATAATCGTCTCTGTGGCCTTTTGTGCACTCAGCAAGGCAAGACAGGGAGTTCATTTGCCGTGAAAATTTATATCTCCCTTTTTCCTTGGCTCCCTTCCCCACCACATACACTTGGGGTATTCTTCTTTCTTTGGGCAGCAGCCGCCATCCGCGACGCACCACATGTTTTATTGCCCACTAAAGCATAATGCTCCACTCCTTTTTGATATTGAATTATTTATTTATTTCCCCGCGCCGCCTGTAAGCCTCTATGAACGATAGTCCGCCTCGGGCCTGCCGCGACATGATCTCGGGGGGTATTAAATATATTGCCGGCATTTGTTTCCCACCTCTAAGTGGATCGGACGACACTGCAGACAAATACTCATCCTCCAAAGTAGAAGAGCCCAGACAACAAAACAAGTATGTCCTCTGCTCCATAATCCTTATTGCATCCCGTTGTCTGGTGGAAAGAAAATGAAAAGGAATAGGAGGCTGTTATGATCGGACTCAGATTGTTTTGTGTTTGTGCGGCATGAGTTTTGTACCAGATCTGTGGCTTTATTTTCTAATACTATTTTTATGATTATATATTTATTTTTTGACAAAGAATGGACGTGGCATCTGTGGAGGGGGTGTGGTGCATCAGCTGCAGGAGAGAGGTGGAGAGAGGGCTCATGAGAGCAGCACCAGGTGAGAGTGATTAGCACACCTGCATCCTGTTGGACTAATCACTCACTCCTTTTAAAACACAGTAGCGTGCTGGACCTGGAGGACTCAAGGCAGACAGATACACTCATGACAGTCAGCAGTGGAGAAAGGAGATCCAGCCTGTGAACGACCACAAACGTTGTGTAGTGTGTTGTGCTAGAAAAACCGTCATAGCTCTCCGGGTGATTCTCTGCTGAAGGACTCACGGTGGCATCAAAGTACGCCACAGCATCTATGGAGATTTTTGATTTCACTCCATGCAACACTAACGCTGTATCTGCATTCATAAAGTTAACATAAGTAAGACAGAATTAAGGCTCATTTAAGGCACTGCGGGACTAGATGCCGTAACCTATGCAAGTAGACTAAGCTTTTGTTAACACTAGGAAGCCAATTTAAAACAGACAATCAGCTGACATGTTGACAGCATTTTATAATGCAAGCAACACTCATCCCTACAAGAGGCCGAACCTACGCATCTAACAACAGCCTTGTTCGATGTAAACTGTGCCTCACGAGGAATGAGGAAAAGAGCAGCTGGTAGCAGCAGGGGGCAGCGGCAAAAAGCTCCACACAAGTCTGATGGTTTCCAGTAGCCTTCAGCCTCTCAGGAAGTTACAGAAACATCCTGCTAGACCCAGTTCCAGTGTCATAAAATGTTATCAGACCCAAAAATCAGTTCATACAGAGTCTACGGTAGTTTTCATTCACTAACAAGACCACACCTCAGTAGGTACAAATAAGTTTATTTTGACCAGGTTAGGGGGAGGGAAAGGTAGGGGATGGGTAAGGGGGGGTTGAGGGGGTGGGATGAGAGGGGATGGAGGTATAGGATGAAGGAAGATGTAGAGACCGATGGTGGCCCTCTGATGTGAGGTTCAGGGTGGAGGCACATCTCTGGAAGCTTCAATTCCATGTTCCAACAGTTTCTGCAGTGAGATTATAAGAAAGTAGGCTCGGGTAATTGCATGTTTGAGGCGTGGACTTGTTCCTACACTGTTAAATGCAAAGACAGACATTTAAAAATGATGGCCTATTACATTACTATACAGGAAAATGTAATATCTGTTCATTGCTCAGTCTTTATTTCACATGGATTTTCTGTAAACCAGCGTTGTATCATTTTATTGCTGCTGATCAACTTACACCAATAAACTAAAATAATTAAGTGCCACGTTAAGTGAATTGTAACACATGTTGTTCCAGGTCTTCATATCATCAGATGGTATTTTAATAATCCTCACGTCCTGTTTTCCTTCAGTTTTCGTGTAGATAAATGCTTACCACAGTAATTAAAGATGTCATCGAGGGGAATTATGAATCACTGCCTCTTTTCCTCAACCAACTAATTTCCTTTGGCCAAGCTTTTCAGCCGTCTCTGCAAAAGATACCAGTGTCTGAATGAGAGCTTTTCAGTTGCGCATGTGATAGAAAATCACCTGTAACGCGTGTGAGGCATTCAGGGTAGCACGTGAGTAGGCTTTGATTCATGTGAAAACCTTTCCCCGACACATGCAAAAGCTTTTCTTTAGTCTACATAAGAATTTCACTACATTTTATGGTGGTATTTTAGTTGTGAGTGCATTTCTTTTCTTTTTTTTTTCTTTTTTTTTTAATCCTTGTGTGAAAGGTTTCATTTCTATATCATTGACATTTTGCTGTAGTACAGTATGCGAATGAATTTGCTTTCAAACACGTTCGTGAGAGGCAAATTCCGAGTAATGTCCCCAACGGCCCCTCAAAATTACATCTGAACAGTGTACTGAAAATGTGCAGCTGATGGCATAAAATTGGTCCATCCTCAAGAGTTTTTGCAGCTAATATGGTGCCCTTTGATGAAAAAATACGCTGTGTGTGAGGGAGGCTTGTGGAGCAGATTCTTCGGCTTCATCATTGGGAATGACTTTGGTTCGTGAGGGGGTTCATGAGGACCCCGGCTAAGTAATTGATTTATTGCCTTTATTAATACTGCTTGGCCATGTGTACTGAAATAAAGCATGAGACAGTTCTGTACTGTACAAAGATTCTACTCACTAAATGCTTTTTAACGCATTTAGTGAGTAGTTTACTTTGGTTTGTTACTTTATATGTGAAATGTAGTTTAGGGCTCAAGACAAATTTCAACTTTTTTTTGTTTTTTTTCCTCCAACATAAATATGACTACCAATGTAACAGACCATTAAATCAACAGCTAAACAGCTGGAATGTCTGCAGTTTCTGTCTTTGGTTAACAAAAGTGTAGGACTTGAATAGAAATCATGACCGACAGAACCCTTTAGCTGATACTGATGTGCTGCATGACCGCGGTATCTCTCACGCTCACTTCATCTCCATATCTGACTTTCTTATTGCCGACTCTCCTTCTTTCGCTCTCATTCACTCTTTAAAAGCTGCAACAAAAGAGAGAAAAAAAAAAAATGAGAGCGTTATCGCAGCTTTGCATAACCAGCCCATCAGTCTCATACAAAACGATGTTTATTCATTTTGCCCTCGGGGGAGAGGGGGTAAAAGGGAGATGATTAAATTCTAATTTGACCTCTATCATAATTTAGCTGAGCCTATTATGATGTCAATCAGTTGTACTCAATGCTGCAGTGAGGAGAGAGTGACGGTAAAAGAGAGAGGGATTATACATCGTTTGGGGACCACACAGTTGCTGCATCAAATTGGGTTTTATCCAGTCACATGTTACCTCCCCCCCAAACACCCCACACCCCAGGGACAACAGAACTTGTTCAAATGTTCAGTGTGTGAATTGAAAAGGAATGACAGACTTGACTATACCCAGTGGAAGTTTCTTTGCAATGTGTAAACTGATCAGGAGAAAGGACATGGTTCTTATGAAGCTGAGTCATAGATGTGGCAAGCTCCATGAGTTAAGACAAAAAAATCATCTGTTTTCTTTGTTTTGATATTCTGTGTTAAATGTTGTGCATGCTCTGTGCATTCACTTCTTATACATGCAGAAAACGTTAGGAATGTATTGTGCGTTTTTGTAATGGATGCCATTATATTCTTATACAGTGTAAAGCATGTCATACACGAGCATGAACACCGTGTTCCCTAAACATCGACTAAGTGCTCTATTCCAAGTCTGCATTTTGGAAAGGTCAGAACTGCATGCAAACTGAAAACTTGTGTGGCGAGTTTATTACCGTAGCAGGACGGATGTTGGCTGTTGCAAAAAAAACCAAAACAAAACAAAAACAAGACATGACATGAGACATAAAAAAATGTCCAAAACTGATGCAGCATAGGTTAGGTACCTTCACTTTCATGTCTAATTTAGATCAAATGAAAAAAGCAAGAAAAAAGAAAAAAATCTATGTAATTGTTAGCATCTTGTAGCAACTCCCGGCCCTGACCTGAGTATTTCAGAATATCCGTCGGTAATCTTAAAAATGTTGTCTGAAAGAAAATATCTCAGAATTTCAAGGAAGAGGTAAAAATGTCCTTTTGACGGCACAGAGGCTCTTTTCACAGGCTGAATTTGTAGAGTGATTAATATTTTTATGGACTAATGTCTATTTACCCCTACTTATTTTGATCCACAAAATATGTAGTTTGTCCAGTAGAACCCAAACTTCTGCGTTCAAGTGTTCTCTTGCATAGAACACTGATAGAACTGATACTAATACTTTCTTCAGTATCTCAAGTATATCTATATTCGATATAGATCAGAATACATTAAATATAGCACACTTAGCCAGTCTGTTGGGTTAGAGCCTCATATTGTTCATCTAACATGTGCAGAATTTATGTTGTCTCCATAACAACTTGATGTCATCTGTTAGTATGTGTGTGTGTGTGTGTGTGTGTGTGTGTGTGTGTGTGTGCGATGGGCGGTACGCTGTCAGTGATGCTGTGTCTGCTTGATTTTCTTCTTGTTTGCGATGAGAAGGAAAATCTAGTTTGTGCGTAAGTGCTTGTTTGCATGTTTGACATTGGAAGTACATTTGTCCTCCTGGTATATACAGGACAGATGTACTTCCAATCCTCATTGTGTGTGTGTGTGTGTGTGTGTGTGTGTGTGTGTGTGTGTATATATATATATATATATATATATATATATATACACACACACCAGGAAGAGATCCACTCAGCAGGTAAAATCACTCCACAGAAGGAGGAGGTCGATCTGGATGCATTTATATATTCTTTTGTGTTATATTAAAGCCCTAGCAAAAATCGAACTTTCCATAAAGCCAGGCTTAGGAAAGGGAAATAAAATAAATATATAACTAAAAAAGCGACATAAACATAAATGAGTTTATCACTCCTTTGTCCTTGGAGGCATTTCTTTTTCAATTTCTCGTTTTTGCTGTTGTACGATATGAAGTTTGAAGACAGTCCTAGTAATGGGAAGCTGTGTGTCTGTTTTCCTTCTCCCAAGGTTTTCCCATTGCAAGAGAATCACTCTGTGATCATAAATGGTTAAATTACATTTCCAACATAATGCTCAAGAATAATTAAAAAAATACAAAAAAAATAAATAAACAAAAAAATAAATAAACTGAAACAGCAGCCAAAGATAAAGTAGTTGCATATATCAAAAACCTAAATGCAACTGATATTTCCCAATGGCTTCATCTGCCTTTGAACAAGTCGGTATCACCAAGACAACAGCAGACGGAGACATAATTAAAAAGACATAATTCAATTTATTTAGGTAAAACAGGCCTCCTTTTTCTCGTGGGAGTCTTCGATTATAATTTTAGAAAATTTTAATTTAACAGCCACACACACACACACTCATCTGTTTTTGCTCACGCTGGACATTCATGTTTGAGTTTACCAGTAACAAGACAGCACAAGGTTAAAATTAAGTTATGTTAATAAAACGTATGTTCAGGAACAAGGCCACACCGCATGACATTCTATTTACTGCATTTGCCTTAAAAAAGTAAGATAAAAAATGTCTCAAGACAGAAGTGGATCACTGCTTATAGATGAGAAAACTATATAATTATAGCTAGAATGTCTAATATATGTTAATAAAACCTTTCTACTGGATAATGAAAAATATATAAAATGTTAGGGAAAGGTGATGGATAAAGTCTGTTTTAAAGAAACAATTGAATATATGCAGTGATTTTCAAATCATGTGCTTAATAAATGTTTTTCTTCTTTATTTGCCAATTGCTCTAACATAAACGAAAAAAGGGTATTTGTGGGTGCACATCCATCTAGACACATGACTTATTATTGGTGGATTGATCTCTAGGAAATAAAGCCCAGAAACAAGTCTGGCAAATAAAAAGACAGAGCACAGAATTACCTGGAAATTAAGATAAACAGATAAACACGGCATCTTAACATGTTGGATGTTTGAAGTTGAACGCCAGCCTCTGAGAAATACTAAGAGCTCATGATCATTCATTGATCCTTCAGCTCTCCAACAGCCACATCCCTTCAGGTCATTTCTGACCTCCCCTCTCCTCGTTTTTCCACTCCACCGTCTCCCTCCGCAGAATCTGCCAACAGCCTGTACGGTCTCATTGATCAGCATCTTTCAAGGGCACAGTGATCGCATGGTTGGAGGCTTACTGCTATCTGGACTCTTACACGGTCGAACACGTTAAGATGAGTGCCACGGACCACTTACAGAGTCAGGGAGGACGATGATCTGGGAAGCACGGCGTTGTACAGCTCAAAGATTGAGGGCTTACCCATATCTCCACCTCATTACCCTGTTATTCCAATTTGTAGATACATTCCACGGCACAGTGTCGCCCTCAATCACGAGGCGACAACTTCTCTCTGCATATAGCGTGAAACGAGGGAAGTACGTGCACACACACGGTCACACACAAATGTGGTTTAAAAAAGCAATTTCCCACATACAGAGCTAGCTATCCATCTGCCCTGCTCTAGCCATGAGGTGATTTTAATAAAATCCACTGTATGAGATGAATAGCTGCATTCACCACCTATGTAATTAATTACAAGGCTGCTGTAAATCATGCTTGCCGGCTGTATGTGACTGAAGAAGACGGCTCTATCTCAATGTGTCATCTGCATGACCACAAAGGTTACATCTATTCAGCGTGACTTATGTTTTCCTTTCTACTGACACCTGAGGCTGCATTCATTGCTTCTGATTATGTTGTTACCCAACCTGAGCAATACATCTGGGCCTGGTGAAAATACTGAACACTATCAAACAGGTGGACTATTGCTCATCACAACTTCTATTTGTATGATGAGGCTTCTGACCATAAGGTCATTGGCGTGTTTAAGAAGTCAAAGTAAAATTTAATAGCAAGCTACGAAACAAAACTCAAGGCGGTGCGGGGAAGGCAAGGTATAAAGAAACACCTCCAAAAACCAAGAATACGAGGAACTGAACGGGAACACAGATGCAGCCCAGGGATAATGACACAGAACAAAGGCCGACTACAACTTGGCATTGGTGGAAGAACAAGGGGAAACATAGCAGAACAGCTAAACAGGGTTAACATCACTGACAACTTGACAGAAAATAGAGGTAGGACTATATATATACACACACAAAGGCAGAAGGTTTAATCAGACACAGGTGAAAGTAGTGAAGGGAGTAGCATGTAGACAAAAGACATAAGGCAAGACAGGTGAGCCGAATCACAGAGGTGGGAACGGAGACAGGAAGTAAAACTTAAATCCAACAAAAAACTGATAACAAAGCAGGAAACTAGGAAGAACTTCATAAAATAAAAACAGGAAACACAAGGAAAACCTACAAGAGTCACATAAAACGTCGAAAAGCTCAGAACCTCAGCAAAGACAAGGTTATGGTTCTGGTTTTCAGATATGGTTTACTTTAACCACCCATCCGGTACTAAGAGCTCTAATAAGATAAAATCACAATTGTTTTCAAGGATACACATAATAAGGCGTTGTGTCACGTATCACTTTGTGTCAGAGCTGGTTTGAAGTCCATGGACCATCTTTTGTTTGGAGACAGGGCCTTCCACATAAGTAGTGTGAGGTATTGACTATCACATTCTCAAGACATGCCTTGTTAAACTTAATGAAACAGAACTGCTGGAAACAATAGCTGGTTCACATACCGGCTGACATCAGCTGCTTTAAACAGAGTTTCACTGTACTTACTGTCACGTTAGCTACTTTACTAAGCCTCTTAGTTAGTAAAGTAAAGGGTTTGTATATAAACGCGTCCTCACTCGCTTGCATTGCCCAAACTGACTCCACTTTCCCAGGGATACTGGCAGCGCTGTCTTGAAAGTTCGGAGTCAGAGTCTGCTGAGTATGGTCCAACAGTGGAGCCACACCAATTTGATTAATACTGTGCTCTGCTCTATTTCTACCAGCTAGTAAGACATGTTGGATTATACACTGTGTTTATTTATTGGTATATCTTTTCCTACTCTCACAGTCCTATAGACAGCTTCACTGAGTGGTTGGCATGGCAACTTGTAGTCATCATGATGTCAGATCCTGTTTCTGTGGCGTCAAATAACTAAAATGAAACTTATCAGAAAAATGGACACTTGAGTATGGATCAGTATTACATTAATTACAGATTTTAGGTATTTAATAGGCTCAGATGTTTTGAAGATTCTTGTTGACGTGTACTTAGTGTTACTTAGTGGATGGAATTAGGATCAAATTAAAACACTAACATGGTGGGGTGGAGCTTATGACCTATACTGCAGCCAGTCACCAGGGGGAGCGCTACTTGCACTGTCTTAACTCCTTAACCACAAAGTAAGCAGGAGTAAAAATAAATCAGTTATTCTACAAAATGTCCATCAAAGCCTTCTGTAAAGCTTCGGTTCATATTAACTGAGCAACAGCTTCAAAAGATCCTCAAGAAGACCCACATTCAGCAACCACAATGACTGACTAGGAATCCTTTAGAGCCATGGATGTCTTGAAGCCCGAATCTATTGTCCTTTCGCACTGCCATCAGCCTTGGTTAACATAATTGCCACTTGGCTGAAGTGAGTGAAAACACCAACGGAGGGGTACCATAGGCCTTTAACTGAAAATATGTGAACCCAAGAGAGGGCTTTCTGCAGCTATGAGTGTGGGAGGTAAATGACACAAGTGGTTGATCTGCAATATTAAATGAATGCTATTGTTGGAGTGTAATTGTGCCTAACAAATCTGCATTAACAATAAATTGCACGTAAAGAGGCTGCTGTTCTTTTGGCACTCTGTAATATATTAGTGCAAACACTTACACTTTTATTGTTTCTTTAAGAATATCAGAGGCAAAGTTCCTCAGTAATGTACCTTACTGATGGCAATCAGCAGGCAAATTACCCAGAGAAGCCAGTAGTGTGGGTTGGAGATGTGCCCTCTCCTTCATGTTCCCTCCTTCCCTGCTTTGCATATTGCTTTCCATCTCATTGCTGCTTCCCCATAGTTCTCCTCTCCGATTCATCTCCTGTTATACGCAGCTCCTTCGATTAAAATCATTATTGTTTCTCAGGAAACCATCAGGGATCCAGGTATGCAAGTCTCCGATTAGATTACATTCCTTGTCTTTAAGATGAGGAGCATTCATGTTGTTTCATTATTAAAGAGAGAACATTTAATCAATAATTGTTGGGTTGGAGAATTTATGGTAGACAGTCAGTTAAAAATCTTTGCAGCAAATGTTATTAACTGTGACAAGGTCTGTGGCTGCTGAGGGCTGCCTGGCTGCATGGCGCCCTGCATTCTCTGCCAGCTGCGGACAAGAAACACAGAAGACACTTGTGCTGCCTTTTCCCAAACAAGATTCAAGCACAGGGGAAGCCTGTGTGTTTTAAAGTGACATACACATGCAGGTGAGTGCTCAAACACATGCTTACACCAACATCCTCATGTGCTAGTCCCCTGAAATGATCTCAGGCAGCCAGAAACTCCCAAAAGATCCAAAATTCAAGGCAAGCAGGTTTATTCACAAGTGGCAATTGACAATCCACAACCCTATGTGCATTTTTCTGAGGTGCACAACTTGCCTGTTTTATTCCCAACATACAATTATGTTTGAGCATACCCAAGGGCCCACTTACTTCCTCTCCTCTACCTCTGTAAAGTTTTATTTGATTGATTTTCAGCAATTTCTTCTTGTAAATCCACTATCTCTATCATGCTTGACTTGCTTCGCTGATGTCCGCCCATGCTGTCGACACTGTTTCAGCTAAGGGATGGATGAAGAAAGACGAGGTTGAAGGCACAGGGAAAGGAAAAATAAAAACTCGGATTGGGAAGGAAGGGAAGCCAGTCCTGTAAGAGGCTTAAGAGTCTCCTGAAAAGCTGTCGTTTGGCTTGGGACCAAGCTCTGTTGTGGAATGGAGTTGGCCCTTTATCTTTTTTTTTGGCTTTGTGATTCCAGGCAGAAGTCTGACCACCACTGCTCTGCTTAGTTGACTGTGGCACATACACACAAACTACACAGGCTTAAGACCCTCTCACACACGACTGACTCCAGCCTTAATTTCTCAGCTTGAACTTTTAGTTGCTGTTTGGAGGAAGCGACAAGAACAACAGTGGAGAGAAGCAAACAGAATTTGTTCATTTCTAAGCTGTATTTATTATCTAAATAAATACCAGTTTTCATGTTCCGAAATGATGTTAATCTCCACGGCTCTGATTGCTTCTGCACTGAAGGAATGAGGAGGAAAGTTTAATTTGTGCCCTCTTCCCAGAGATCCAACTGTGTTGCTCGAGTCAGTTGAACAGATGTAATTGCTACTTGATGGTATACGCCTCATTTACTGTTTGCACCTTGTGATTTTACTTCATAATAATGTAAATACAAGGACTTCTATATATACCTTCACCAGCTGGTCATAGGCTCAATCAGATGGTGATTTAACAGGATTTCAATTAAATAAGAAACCCATAATGAGTTTAATCAACTTGCTAAAGATAAACCTTCCATCATCACCATAATCGTCATCATGACCATTATCCTCCATGAACAGAACTTTATTCTTGTAACACTGCATGCTCTACAGTAGGTTTGCTATTAAAACGATTTCTTTAACACAAAATAACCTCGCTGTTTTATCAGTATTGTTCAACTTATATCGTTCGATTAGCAATGCAGGTGTTCCATATTTCTGTTTGAAAATGTATTGTTCAGACCTGCATTGGGGGGTCAGCAAAGCCATTTCAATGGAATCCTGCTCAACATAACCATTCTCTGAGTAAAATTATTGAAGACCCAACAACGTGGCTATAATTCAGCCTCAGTTCATCAAAATGTAAAATATTTCTGAGCTAAATAAAGAATTGTAGCTGATGTAAATATTCCAGTTAACTGCTGAGTAACACTGGTGGCCAGCCAGCAGCAGTTCAGTGACATGTGCATAATATTACTTATGCAAGAGCACAAAGGGCACAGTGTGCAGTGTACAGCAGAGCATACAGCGCAAAGCAGGATATAGATTGTTAGAATAAAAAGGAAATTTCTACTAGGGTGGACACTAAAAGATATAACACTTTGTATAATAAGATGACTGTCACACTGATGGTATCATTAATGCATTTGAAACACCAAACCAGCAGTTGGTATTTGGCTTATGGTGATATCTGTGGAATTAGATTTTTTGCGGTGTGTTGAAGTGTTGTCACTAGTCAGACCTCTGTTGGTGACTTGTAAGTCTATTGAGCAAGTAGAATTGGCTGGTGTTTAAGTGTGTCAGTGACAGAGATATCATTTGGGTACTCTGTTTTTCCTTAGCTGATGTGAAGAAGACCCTGTCTAGGATCAATCCCACACAAGGCTGCCAGGGGAGAGTATTGAAAGACTGTGCAGAGCAACTGAAAGAGGTCTTCAAGGACATATTTAATACCTTGCTGAGAAAAACTGTGGTATCAAAGAGATTAAACACCACCACAATCATACCAGTGCCAAAACAGTCTCCTATAAACATTGGCCCTGCATCTGGCCCTGACACATCTAGAAAACAAGGACAGTTCATAGACTTCATCTTAGCATTTAACACCATCATCTCACAGCAAAAGCCCACAGGGAAGCTCAGCCTCCTAGGCCTCAGCTCCTGCCTCTGAAACTGGGTCCTGGACTTCCTTACAGAAAAACTGCAGTCAGCCATTAGCTTCCCAGCTAATAGTAGATTTTTCACTTCCCCACTTTGAATGACAAACACAGACAACTGCCCTCTGCTCATATGAAAAGTTATTTCACAGAGGTGACATTCTGCTTGGTCTTCATGGCCAGTACTTCTCTGTACAGTATTGAGAAGAAACAGATGCTAACTGCCTTGAGCAGACAAATTGTGCTTTGTAAGGATGATACAAGTCACAACAAAAATGTGATAGAAATCATGAGATAAAACAGACTGTGAAATGATGGTATTTAATGTTTTATGACTAGAAAGGGTGAATAGATGTATGTATGATTCAATCCAGACTCGGACAGCTTGAATGTTACACTGGGTGTCAATGTGATGTGCCCCGTGTGTTTTCAGAGCCAGTCTGAGGTCAAGCATTTTTTGTTTTCTGGTTATGCATGCTTGAATAAAACGCTGCTTTCACCCAAACAGGAAAAAAATGAAGCCAAACTTTGCAATGAATACTGTCATTTTTGAAAACTCTGGTCAGTGTTTGACTTTGAATGACAACTCTGGAATGACCTCCATCATTTTGTCTAAACCATCAATTATAGAGTGATGTGCCAGTGATTCCTCCGGGTGAAATGACAGCACACACATACACACACAGAAAGCAGGCCCATCAAGATTCAGTTATTTTCTCTTACAAGCTCTGCTAACATTTGTGTTTAATCAAGCAGCAGCAGAACAAAGATGCCTATAAGCTTAAGTTCAAAGCTTTGCTATTTCTTTAGATCCCCACTGATAAAACTAGAACCAGCTTTCATGGTGTCAGGCTATGTTTATATAGTTTTTCTGGATAAATGTCAACTCATGACCTTTTTTGAAGTAATTTACTCTCAACAAAAAGCAGATACCATGCCTGCCTTTGTTCGGTTGTGTTCACCGGCGAGGTGGTCTGATATAACCCTTTACATTTGCCACCTTATTAAAACAGACAGAGATGCATGCACATACACACACAGCATACAGTACATTGAACAATATACAGTACGCAAACTGTAAAGGCAGATCTGTCATTCAAATAATATTCAACTAATACTCGAAATGTTTTTTCTTGCACTTCTTGCTCTTCACTGCAGTCTATAAAGACATCAAGTAAATCATTAGTTTTACAACACAGACCTCTAGTGCACTGAGAGTGACGGAGATCGGGTTAAGCTTAGATGTAGCTGACCACATACACTTACAACAGCTTGCGTTGTGTGCTTGTGTGGTTTTTAATAATCCCCCCTCATTAGTTTGTAGACAGGAAGATGGACTACTCCAGTTGAGATTTAATGCCTGAATTGCATCGTGCGCTCTGTGGCTAATGCTAATGTAGGATGATGTCACAAAATGCCTTAAAATACAGAAACACAGACTATTTCTATTATTATTATTTTTTATTATATTCAGCATTTTTGTTTATATAAAGATATGTACTGCTACTTTTAAACTGCTGGGGGCTGAAAGTTCTCCTCAAGAGCAATTTCACAATAGTTATTGTGCTCATTCAGAGGTCAGACAAGCTGCTCAAATTACAGTAACTGTTTTTTAAGAAGTCCTCCCCACCATTTAAAAGTAATCTGACTTAATTTTCCCGTTTGAAACAAAAATGTCATTCAGTTCCATTCGGTTCAATTCAATTTCATTCATACAGCATCAATAAATTGTTGCAACCGGGCCTGAAACCCCTAGAGCAAGCCTGAAGGCGACGGTGGCAAGGGAAAAACTCCCTTTTAACAGGAAGAAACCTTGAGCAGAACCCAGCTCATATGGAGGGACCCATCTACCTAAGGCCAGCTGGGTACAGACAGAGAAAGAGAGAGAAGAGAACAACAGGAGGAACGAGATACACATACATCTGTCATAGATACATACATCTGACTAAAGTGTACATGTAGAATCTGATGATGATACAAATATAGCTGATGATGTTTGACATGTTTGAGAATATAAGGAATCATAGGCATGTTGGAGAATTGTTCATTCAGGGAAGAAAGGGTAACTTCAGGAGGCCATGAAGACTCGGCAGGTTGATGCGACCACAATAACAGATGTGGTCTGGATGGGAGGGGAAGAGGAGACAGGGACACACAGCAATTAATATACTATACAGTAATAGCACAGAATTGCATGACTAGTAGTAGATAGGAAGTGAAAGGACAAGAGCTCGGTGCCAGAGGAAAGAAAGTGGAGGATGGGAGCTTGGTGCAAGAGAGAATAGAAGACATGTGCTCAGTGCATTGTCCCCCAGCAGCCTAGGCCTATAGCAGCATAACTAAGGGATGGTTTAGTCCAGCTCTAACTATAAGCTTGATCAAAAAGGAAAGTAGCCTGTCCTTAAAAGTAGAGAGGGTGTCTGCCTCCTGAACCCAAACTGGGAGCTGGTTCCGCAGGAGAAGAGCCTGATAGCTGAAAGCTCTACCTCCCATTGTACTTTTTGACATTCTAGGAACCACAAATATCATCTGTTGGGATGATATGGTATAATTAGGTCTTTCAGATAAGATGGAGTTTGGCCTTCTATTCTATTTTATATTTTAACGGGAGCCAGTGAAGAGAAGCTAAAGCTGGAGTCATATGGTCTCTCTTGCTAATTCCTGTCAATGCTCTTGCTGCGTCATTTTGAATCAGTTGGAGGCTTTTTAAAGACCATGAAATCAAACATGTTTAAACTTGACACAGATTGCAGTGAGGCAACATGTCATTAGTGTAAACACCAGAGAGAGAAAGCAACAGTCTGAATACTCTGCAGACAAAAGGTTCACTTGAATGAGGTGTGAATAAAGAGATGTGCTGCAGTTTGTGCCACAGCACACAATCAAACGCACTTATCAAATACCATCTAATTTGAAAAAGAGTCGACAACCTGTAGCAGTACAGCGCATCCTCTATGTGCTCCTGTAGACGCATGGTGGGAGGCCCAGTGGAGGGTTGCATGGTTGGTTTGCCTCTCGATGTCGCCACCTGTTCATGCAGCCAAGCGTTCAGTCAAATGAGGCTCTGAGTGAGCTGAGCGTTGGGAACGAGCAGCATTTTACTGAAGCACCCTTCACGCTACAATCACACAGGTGAGAGGTACTCAGACACATATTCACATGGGTAGACACTTGTGGACAAATGTACTTATACATTAGAGTCTGATTGCCTCTTCACCAGTGGATGCGTGGCTCTTTTATAATTGATGGGAAGAAGCGCTTTCATTTTAGTAATCATGTTGGTTTTCTTTCTCATTTTGATTTGTTGATCTCGTCCAGAGCAGTATGAGTTAGGGTTAGTGTGTTGCTGAAGAACATTCTAGAAATTTGAAGATGCTTGTTTTCAGACTGATATCTGACCATCTGACCTCCACTCAGGCTGGATTTTTTTCTACAGGCCTCACAACTTTATTCAAATTTACTGGTCATTTCAACCATTCCACCGTTCACCTATGGTTTGTATTTGGGCACACCCACCAAGGGCCTGTCTAAGAAGCGTTTGGATCGCAGATACACAGTATTACAAATACAAGTCTAGTGGGCATCATGCTATGAATTACTATAAAGATATAACCTCACCCAAAGAACTATAACAATGGTCACGGACAGAATTCATTAATTCATTCTTTCATTCATTCATCTTCTGTACCCACTTATTCCTGTTAATGGTTGCGGGGGTCTCCTGGAGTCGATCCCAGCTGTCATTGGGCGAGAGGCGGGGTACACCCCGTACAGGCTGGACAGAATTCAGCTTAAGAGAAATGGTAAATACTGAACTGCATCCTACTTAATGGTCCTTGCATTTGCACTGAAAACAGTCAAACAGATGCACTTCCCTTGCCCCAGACAATATTTTGCTGTCAGTGTCACTAAGCACTGAATCTACGTCTGTTCGTTTTTCATAGTAATAAGTAAAAGATTAAAAAATGTAACTTTTTTTTTAAATTTATCATCATATTCCACTCCTGTCTTCTGCTTGTGCTACTGTAACTCACCACAAAGCTTTTAAGCTTTCAATTTATGTATGTGAGATAACTGATTGATTCTGACACTGAAACATGCCACATCTGTCCCCTTCTCAACCTGTACTCTTATGACCTTGTCATTGACTGTGATCATTCTCAATATACTGTCAGGATCATGATTAACAGCTCCGTGGCTCCACCCCCACTTCTGGAGAACCCCATTAAATCAAGAAGCTCAAGGGTCAAGAGGTCCTACTGCTGCTGGACAGGGTGACACCAACTTTAAGGGACTATCCAAACACCTATTTTCTCTTTAGTGTCATCTCTGATAGGAGAAATGGAACTGATGTGTTAGCCTGTGTAATATTGCTCAGTTAATATAATGTGAAAGGGAGCAGGAGCCGGAGGAAGATGAATGAAAAGCCTTCAATCTGAAAATGAGTTTAACGGCATTGAAAAATGTAAGCGCCTATCTCAAAAAAAATAAAATAAAAATAAAATAAAATGCAAACCTTGAAGCTTATTTGTTTCCTCAGGGTCTCTTTTTTTGTAAAATATAAAAAGTGAAAGATTTATCAATAAACATAATGAAGCGTTATTCAATTCAATAGGGATATTGAAGTGTTTTTGTCAAATGAGGTAGTCGCTATTTGAAGACTGGGTAATGTATTGTCGGTTGAACTTAGAGATACCAAAAGCAGTCTTTCTTAGAAAATGAATACTTCAGCGCAGGAAAATAGAAAAATTGCCCACTTTTGTTTGAAATAAAGACAAGAAGCACAGACGAATGAGCACAGATATCCACTATGCCTAAGCATGGACACGTATCAACAAGAAATATTACTAGCTGGTGATTGACATGTGATTTGTAACGAAAAAAAATTGACATTTCCTTTCATGTAAGGAGCTGAGTCAAGGTGTTGTATATACAGTCACAGAAAGACACAATCAGAAAAGCTTGGAAAGAAAAAGAAGAAAGGGTGAGCAGAGATTGTAATGTAATGAAGACCTTACTGTCAGACATCAGTAGAGGGCACTGTGAGGCTTTTTGGTCAGCTCGCCCCACCCCACCCCGCCTTCACCCACACAATCCTACCAACGGACCAGCCCCACTACCTGGCATGCTGTCTGTTGGTGTGGAAGATTTAAACAAAGAGGGTTAATATCAATCAGTGTGTGTGTAAACGCACTCATAACTCACTTGAGTAATGAAGCAACAGTGAGTCAGCCTTTTTCCCATGTGGGGATAATGGCGTGTGTTTGTGTGTGTAGGGGAAGAAATGTGAGAGACGAGGCTAGGCCGTGATAAGATTGTAGGCATGCTGTGTGCATTACAAAGAAAGAAGGGGGAGACTGGCATACGGCCTCTTGCAGGACTGCACGCAGGGAGTTATGTTGAGGATATACAAAACATTTTCTTCATAGATACAGTCTGTGTCCAAGCTGTAAAAGAAAATGTACTTTTACCAAGAATACACTATTTTTTTTTTATCCCATGAGCTTTATTACATCATTACAATTTAATTCATTTTGTTAATTTATAAAGAACCGTATGTTGCAAGATCCTCTACCCTAAGCCCAAAGCAGGAGTATAATAGTAAGGCAAAAAATAAATAAATAATAATAATCATTTAAAAAAATAGAGTGAATAAAATGCGTATTTTCAACACATTACATAACTGCTAACATTATACTTCCCTCCCCTTAGTGTGCGCACCTTATTTTAATTGTGGATAGAATTGTGATTGACTTAAGCTTAATTAGATTTCTTGTTTTTCAACACCTGCAAGTTTCTCTAGACTGAAATTACACATTTACAGCTGACAGGAATGTCACCAGAAATAATAGATACAGCTACAAATTTGACATTGTGGGCCACATCAAGGACTGTCAAACAGTGTGGATAGTTCATTGCCATGGTGACACTTGATCCTTTTTCAAGACACTTCAGCTAAGTAACATTCATTCATTCATTCATTCATCTTCTGTAACCGCTTGCCCTGTGAAGGGCCGCGGGGTCTGCTGGAGCCTATTCCAGCTGTCATCGGGCGAGAGGCAGGGTACACCCTGGACAGGTCTCCACTGCAGGGCTAACACAGAGAGACAGACAACCATTCACACGCACACCTATGACCAATTAGGTGAAATGCCAAAAAAAAACAACTCAAAAACAAGGCATGCATTCACAGGGACTCCACACAGAAAGGCCCAGTTGGCCCATGGATTCAAACCTGGAACCTTCTTGCTGTGAGGCATCAGTGCTAACCCTATGTGCCGGCCCAGCGACAAACATAGAAGGTGCAGAAGAATGCTAGTTAAAAAAAAAAGAAAAAAAAAAAGAATAACAATAAATCACCATTTATATGACTCACTAATGAGTGAGACGACAGCAGCAGAGCCAGAACTGGCAGGACGGAAGAGAGGGAGTGATGATTGAACTTAATCATTTCCCTTTCTTTCTGTTTCCTGTCACTTAGGCCTACACATGGAACAAATTATCAGTTGTGTCGAGAGACGTGTCAAGAGTTTTGACCAAGTATAAACGAAGCAAGCTTCAGTTTAAATAAACTCCACGAACCCATTCGGCTCATTAATATATACACTTCCATCAAAATCACCTGCTTCTGCAAACCATTTTGCAGTGAAAATTAAACAGTGCAAACGTAATGACACAGAGCCATCATCGACTATCAGCAACTACACGCTGTATGCTTCTGTCATTAGTCATTCTAATTCTAATTTATTGTGTTTTATTCATGAGTTTGCTGGCGAAACACTACACTACCCACATGCTTTAGTGAGGTCTCACTAACTGGCGATACTGTTGTTGCCATGGTGACGTTGAAGTTGTGCAGTTTGATCACGCTAAAGAAGAGCGCTAACAACCTTTACTGGAGGTTAACTCTAAGGTTTAACCGTGAAATGATGCCGCTTTTGAAGAAGTGCAGAATAGTAGATGATTGAAATGAGTAATTAATGGATATGATTAATTATTATTATTTTTTTAATCCCTATTTTTATCATTTGTTTCTAGAAACAGGAATTAGGAGGGTAGACACATATCATCTCTGTTGGAGTTTGAATTTATCTCCTTAAAGACGTCATCCTTCGGGGGAGTGGAGTTTCAACTGGAACAGATTACCTAAAGTATAGCATACTGTGTGTACATTTATAATCCACCATCCAGCTTGTCAGCCACAAGATCATCCCACTGAACATTAGTCTCACCTTATTACATTCGGTAAATTGCATAAACATATTAGCCTGGTAAGCCTACCATATCATAACAGGATCTTTAGCAGTATGACGCTAAATCCTACCAACACTGAGAAAGCTTTGGAGTGGAAAAAAATAGCATTTCAAAATGGGTGAAAGAAGATACGGGATATCAGATTTGTGCACAATGACAGAAGTGTATTTTGCCATTTAGTGTGTAATCACAAAACTGATTAGGAAAATGCTCGTTGCACGCAAACAACAACACAGCACACACTCCACCATCACATCTGACTCCTGGCTTGTGTGGGCAGGTGGATTTGCTGGGCATCCTGTTCATCTCCCCGTACATTCAATTACAGTCGCCCACAAATTACTTCAAGAATACAAGCCAGCATGAGCCGCCTGCCGCCTCCGCATGTGAACGCACTCCTCCTACTCATGCCCCCATCTCACTTTCATTCCCTTCCTCTTCTCTTTCTCCTCTGGCGTTTCCGCAGACTGTTGGACTGTTAGTTGTCTAAGTGCAACTTGCCTTTTGGTTTCCACGCCA
Organism: Planiliza haematocheilus; assembly: GCA_005024645.1. NCBI lineage: Eukaryota > Metazoa > Chordata > Actinopteri > Mugiliformes > Mugilidae > Planiliza > Planiliza haematocheilus. Next base: position 1,177,859 of record SRSE01000306.1, read on the forward strand.
GTCTCTTTTGATCTTTCCGACAGAGTCAAAGTGGAAGATACGAAAGCGGAGAAAACACCCCTAAACAAGCGGCTGCACGTCTTTAAACACCCACTGCTGACACGTGCTAATAAATCCTTCTTCTTTTCTACTTTGTGCCCTACACATACGTGGTGCTCACGTGCAAAATGCACAGCACACACAGCGTGCATGCACACAAATACAGCTCACAGTGTGCACCAATACAACTCCAAAGCAAAAATTACACACCCACAATCCTCATCTGTAAGTGCGTCTGTAAAATCCACACTCTTCTCTCTCCTTCTCTTCCAACGCACAACAAGGTTGTTCTCAGCGTGTGCTCTCTCCATCTTTCTTGCTCCTTCTGTCGCTCTCCAGGGTATGCATGATAGCGACTGATGTAGGCAGCAATTTATATTGCTGAAGGAGGCATATGAAAAATACAGATGATATCCCGCAAAGGGGGTTTCAAGAGTGGAGCAACTGTGGTTGTGAAGGGGATGAGGAAGAGTTGGGTGGAGGGTCCCAAGAAATTGGTATAAAGGCAGTAGTGTCATTCAACTGATGTGTCGAGAGACATTTGCAGTCCACTTTAGAGTACTTTAACGACTTGTTTTCTTCAATTTTCTCAGTCTTGTGGTGCAAGGGTCAATCAGACAGAGCACTACACTGTATTAAGCGTAAGAATTAGCAGTGGTGGACAGTAACGAAGTAAATTTACTTGAGTACTGTACTTAAGTACAGTTTTTGAGTATCTGTACTTTACTTGAGTATTATTTTTGGGGGATACTTTTACTTTTACTCCAATACATTTGAAGGACAAATATTGTACTTTTTACTCCACTACATTTCTGTTGATGCTCTTGTTACTCGCTACTTCTGAGCTTACGTCAGCTGATTATTTATTTATTATTATTTTTATTTTTTTTTCAAAATTCTGAGAAACTGTTTCTGGTGAGTGGCTGATTCGCTACGTCATGCCATACAATCCATACAATGCAGGAAGAAACTGGAGAAACTCCCACGAGCACCCGTGGCCTTATCTCAAACCCTTGTTTGAGATTTTTGCCACAAAAAGTGATTTGTTTCATTTAAAATATTTGTTGTGCTTACCGCGAACAAATGATATCATGGCCAGCTCGTCTTCCAACATGAAAAAGCACGTCGCGGTATGTAAAGTAGCTGCTGACGTTAGCTAGCTTAATGTTTGATAAATTGCTGATGAACATTTTAAACGTATTTGTATGAGCTTGTAGAGAGAGAGAGAGAGCGAGAGAGGCTGTGGATTATAGAGTGGATTGTATAATGACAAAAAAGCTACGTCCCTTTCCTGTATTTCCTGAAATACTTTTTAAATACTTTTACTTAAGTATTTGTTTAAGCAAATACTTTAGTACTTTACTTAAGTACATTTTTGACTAAGCTACTTTTACTTGTATTGGAGTAATATTTGACAAGGAGTATCTGTACTTTTACTCAAGTAGTGAAGGTGTGTACTCTGTCCACCTCTGAGAATTAGGCAGCTTTTTTTCTGTATGCAGCTAACTGTTGCTTTGCCCTGTGTTTGTGATAATCTAGCATAACCCCCCCTCCAAAAAAAAAAAAAAAGTAACATGGAGTGAGACGGGGGGGGGGGGGGGGGGGGGGGGGGGGCAATCCCAGCTGTCACTGGGTGAGAGGCAACCCTGGACAGGTCTCCAGTCTGTCTCAGGGCTAACACAGAGAGACAGACAACCATTCACACTCACACCTACAGCCAATTTAGAATCACCAGTGAACCTAACCAGCATGTGTTTGGATGGTGGGAAGAAGCTGGACTGACGGGTTTGAACCCAGACCCTTCTTGTTGTGAGGCATCACTGCTAACCACCACAGCACTGTGCTGCCCAATATGAATTTTAGGATGACAGATGCATCGGGTGGCAAGACCATTTCAGTAAATGAGAGTAAAAGTTTCTGCAACAGTGCTTACCTGCAGATTTGCCACCAGAAGCCTGCCTGTGAAAGTTTGAATATTTAGTTTCCGTTTCTGTTATTTATTCCAGATGCTACAAATATGAAGAATTTGTCTTACCATGCTACATCATCTGAATCATCATATTTATCACCTGAGCATTACAGGATGTAAGCTGAGATCTTGAACCACACAATCTAGATGAGGAGGAGGTCAGGGTGGATGGATGGGTCATCAAAACAGCAAAAAATATCTGTGCTTGGCATGAACAACCTGTATTGTGACCATTGTTGCACTGATGACATCATCGTTTGCTTTGCAGACACTGCACTATTTCTGTTTAAGAAAAAAGTATTAAGACAACCTTGAGTTGTCTTGCAATGGGGAAATTGCAGGAGAAATAATGTTCAAATATTCATATTCATAAAATAGAATAACAAACATACAATTACTGGCATATATATACAAAGTACTGCCTTACACCAAGGTTTTGAATTTGCACAGATGGAGCAGGTGTAACTGTGGTATGAAGCTGTATATAGTACATAGTAAATAGTAAAGAGATGTAATAATATTGCACACATAAAGAGTGTTTCACCTCTGACAAAGTCTTAGCTGTAGTGTTAAACTTCATTTGCTGTTACCATGGTAACCATGGGTGTTGGCAAATCAACCGGGACTAAGATCTTGACACCTCTAATTCTTCTGGTGTGTATCACTGGGAACAGTTGGAAAATTGGGAATAAATGTTGTGGATAGACAAAGTCCCCTTTTATGTTCTTTGTTCACAGGAAACACTGCATTAATTATGTCATGCAGACAGTTATGAAAGTGAAATTGAAAACAGACTGGCTCACATATTATGAAACAGACTACCATGAACTATTTAAGAACAAAACCACTTGAAGTTGTCGTGTATTGGCTTTCACACTCCCCATATTTTCTATTTTATTTAAGTGTACGTTTTACACTTAAACATCAGTTTATAAAGTTGATATATTTTATTTTTTATTAAATATTCAAAGTTTTGTCGTTTTAAACACTCTATGTGTTCTACATATTATGTACAGTGCAAACCTCAGCCTTTTACTGAGGCAGATCCACTCTGCAGTACACTGTTCATTATAATCTACTACAAAGCTATTCCATTATTTGCAATCAATACACAATTATCACACAAGCATAAGGGAAATCTTATTAATGGTCCATATTTTTTTTTTTTTTCTGTAATGGTTCCGATTGACCTGTAGCTGTAGAGAGGATGACAGGGGATGTCAAGTTTTTGATGTACTACTTTAGATCAAGTTCAGTGGCTCCAAAATGAAGGCGAGGTAAATTTTAGGGGTGTAGGAAATGCACTTAAAATCTGTTTGGTTTTGACAGAGTCAACCAACCTTTGTCTGAATAATGTAGTCTCCAGCGTGTGCAATTTTTCTCTTCCTCTGCACGACTGGAGTAATGCAAGTCTCCACATTAGGCCTCATACAACACGTTTCCTTTCCGTTCCACTTTTGCAAAAATCACAAATCTGTTCTCGGACACCTGGACATTCCTAATGTCTGAATTGCAGTGACGTGAAATTGTAATTAAAATGTTTGACCCTGCAGGTTACTTGAACAACATCAAAATTCCCAGTTTTAGCCTTTACTTTGGTCTAAAAGGTAAACAGCTGTTATGTGGAATATCTTTAAACTGGTTCCATCTCTTTTCTCTTATCAGATATCACTTGTGTATTTATTGACATATTCTAAGCTTCTGTCTGTAAGCACCACATACATAATACAAATGTGTAAGAGGAGTCTTCAACATACAAACAGAAGAAAACCAAAATCATGACTAACAAGCATGAAACTTTGTTTTGAGTCACTCTTTTTAGTGTACAGCGCTAATATTGATGATGTAAGGAAGGGCGTCCTGTTAGTCCAGATGATAAACATTTCCTTAGCCAGCACGGAACAAGGTCAACCTGGTGGTTACAGGGGTCCCTGTGACTGATGTTTTAGTTTCATGTCTGAGTGGATCAGTGTTTCCTTTTCCCTTTGGTTAGTGCAGTGGTAAGCTATCCAATACTCCCATAAGGCCTGAGCTTTTTCCAATGGTGGCTTCCAGTAGGGAAGAAAACCCCTCTGGGTCTTTAACTTCCCACCACATTTCCCCTCCCTGATTGGCTCCTGATCTAAAAAAAAGTCATCTCCCATTGCTTTATTGATTTGGATACTCTGGGGAGGGCAAACTGTAACATTGGATACCAGGGATCTGCTTGTGGATTGTGTCTGCCTGTCAACACTTAAAATTGCCACTGGGGCCTATCCAGCAACATTCAAGATATTCAATATGTCAGTTGCTGTTAAAGGCAGTGGGTGGGATTATCAATGAGAGGGTGAGTAACCAAAGAGGGGCCCCATTTTGGGGGGACACAAGCAGGAAGTGGAGCAATTTGATTTCCATATTGATGGTTTTTGAAATGAGAAACTGCGGATGGAAATTGATGCTGTGCACCATGTCGAGGCTTGCTGGCAGTTTTGAGGGGAGGCAGGGGGCAGAGAGGTAAAACAACAGCAATTGTTACAGTTATTATTTTTATTTTACATTACACCAGTAGTCTTCTTACTAACCTCAGGCAGTCATGATGTTCTACATCTCCTCTGCAGAGAACTGACTGGGAAAAAAAGCTGTTCATGTAATTTGACACTGGGGTAATGACACATTGTTATAAGCATAGCGACATTAACATTTTTCTGCTAAGTCTAGAGTCTGAGACAAAGCAAGGGCAGAGTCATACACATGTAACCAGGAACCAATATGAATTGGGGCTGACAAGGAAAATTATGAAACAAGATTACATTATTCTAATGTGGGCAGACAAAAGGGTAAGGGACAAGAATAAATGGAAATACAGCTGAGTCAGAGGAAAGAAGATAAATGCCAATGAACCAATGCAAAGACTTTTATTTTAATGAGATAGGGATGGGGTGATAGGATGAAATGAGAGGTCAATGATAAAAAAATGTATGATTACACACTTACTCAAATATTGCAAAACACTGAAGTTTGAAGTTTCCACTCTTTAGATGTTAAATGGAATTATGTGGAGTTTGACAGTAATGTCTTTTTTTTGACAATATAATTTAAAAAAAATGATAAAAGAAATTGATGCAAGAGATGCAAAAGACTTAATTACGATTAGATTTTAATTGCATTTCTGACAAAGTAAACAGGTGTGGTGTTTTATGTATCATTTACAAGTGCCTGAATAGGCGCCAAGTTCAAAATATAAAGCACCAAACATGTAGTATAATTATGAATCTGGATCTTCACCAGAATAGATTAAAACATCTTGGGCTAATGTTTCATCCATCTTATATTTTGCCAACAGACAAACAAAATCTGCTTTTCTTTCAGTATTAAAGTCATCAGGAAAAGACAGCAACAAAAACAAAGGGTTACGGTTTCAATTCCCACTGGATCACCCGTGCTTGTATACTTTTACCGGTATTGGGAGGTGGTCTCAACACAGTGACCACACACGCTTTGATAAATGTGAGCCTCAGTGAAGAGAAAGTAGATCCTCATACTGCAAGCTATAGAGAAACACAGAGGGATTTATGTCTGAGGCTCCCTCCATGGACCAGGAGTCCAAGCTCCTAGATCCTTGTGTCTGTGACGCTCACAACTCAGTGTAAGTCCTCTCATCTGGAATTATTCATGCTTCCACAAACAGGGTTGAAGGTTTAATCAAATGCCTGCTACCCCTCATTGTGTCGACCTCTTTCACGCACAGCTGTCACAGCAGGGACGATAGGTCAACTGCTTCTGCCACCACTGTTTCCTCCGAGGAGCATTTCCACTGCATGCGATGGCCATTAAAGCCATTTAAATCAGTTCTGGCAGAGAGGACGTGGCTTCCTGCTTGCCTTGGTAACTGACAATGTAATGATTAATGTGAGAGGGCTGTGGTGGTCCTAAGGTTGGGACAAACACACAAATGACTAGAGGTTCCAGAGGTTCAATTCCGCAGAATACTTGGGAAAATTCAGCAAGAGATGGAATAATAATTACTCCTATCTTGACAAAATATTGGAAATGGCTCAAAGCAAAGATCTTAGAAGCCATTTAAAAACCTCCAAATATATTTGGGAATGCTGCCAATCCTGACTCTTAGTTCTGAATCTTAAGAATTGCATTGTAGTCCGGATGGGCTGAAACCATAGACTGTATAAATATGGACAACGTGTCTCCACTTCGTTGCACTGGCCAAACTGAGGGTATTTTCGTGGGGATATGGGGCAGCAGGGAATTTAGAGCAAGAGTCTGAGCAGTACGCAGTAGCCCTGCAACAATATGATTGTATAATATGATATGATTCTATACAAACACCCACTTTTGTGATCCATGGTCTGTAGGAGGCACTATAAAAGCAACATTTGACAAATTTGGCAATGATCATCTTTGGCTGACTCCTTACAAGCCCACCAAGTTTCGGGCTCTGTTCGTGACGTATATATATTTGATTCACACTTGCTTTAGCCTATGACTCCCTCTAGTGGCAGACTGAGGCATCTGTGGAAGACTGTATACTAGCCGATATTAGCCCACCAAATCTTGATTTCTTCCGCTGGGGACTCACAAGCACAACGCAACGACGCAGCGGGCTCTGCGTCGTTGCGTATCGACAGATATGAATCAGCATAAACGAGCATAAACCAAGCTTAAAGACCGCGAAAATTTAAAACATTTAACAAAGGAGAACGCATACCTGCAGAAGCCACAGACATATACGTGGCCTTCAGACTGTCCTTTCTGTACCTCTGCACCTGAAATGCAAAATAAGAATCTGTATTACCACTGGCTACTTTGGCCAGGTGACATATCCTGCGCTAGCATAAAGCTCGGTTTATGCTTGTTTATGCTCGTCCGTATCCGTCGATATGCAACGATGCAGATTCCGCTGTGTCGTTGCGTCGTGCTTGCGTTGTGCTTGCGTGCACCTCCCCAATTTTTTAACTATTTAACTAGACCGCATCGCTCTGATTGGTCCGCTGGAATTTTACCTCATTTCCAGAATTTCATGTTGCTGGTAGTATTCCCTCACCACAACAACAACACCGGCATTTTCATTAAAGAACGAATGACAAAATGGACAACATCGAGGAACGTGTCGCAGAGGAAGTCAGGAAGTATGAGCACTTGTGCAACCCGACTTTAAAAGGTTACAATGATGGCCAAATGGCACACAATTCGTGGAGGGAGATTTCCCTTAATGTGGGGCTGTCTGTGGAAGACACCATGAAAATCTGGTGAAGGCTCCGGGATAAATTCGTCAGGCTGAAGAAAAATCTACGTGGCAGCAGCGGTGATGCAGGGGGGCGGAAAGTCCCAACTTCATATGATGCTCTCCTGGCTGGCACCCCACATCATACACCGGGAGACCTCAGCTGGAGCAGCAACAGAGATCTTGTCCTGGGGTCCATCGTTCGTTGTATGTGGAGGAACATCACAACAACAACCTTGTGGTTCACAGGGGCAGTTACGCACCACGCCCCCTATTGATAGGTATCGCCCCCTATTGTTCTGGCGATGAATTGCTTTGCGGAGAACTTCGAAAGGATTCACCTTTGTGTCAATCCGTCTGCGTGACCACGCCTTACGCTGTCAGAGAAGCTTAATTCGACCTTTAGTTTTCCCACCCATGCGTTTTTTTCTTCCTTTAGCCTCCAGGCGTCGCTGGTTTACCGTGCGTTTGAGCTTTGTATGGGTGCAGAGGTACAGAAAGAGCAATATGAAGCCAATGTATGTGTCTTCTGCAGGCAAATAAATGCTGCAGAAACCTCCCTGTGGATAGCGTCTTCCTCTACGGAGTCCTCGCATCCGTCAGACTGGTGCCGTGACCATTTGGATCTTCAGATCAGCTTGATGGTGTCACTGGGTTGCTGCGCCGCTGCCGTGGTCTACGTTTAAAATTAGCCACGTACTCAGGTTTATCCAAGACTGGTTTTGACCTTCAGATTTTGCTTTTGTGTTCCACGTGATTCATTTACAAACTACCGGCAAGTGTTTCTTAGCGGCAGACATAACAAGTTGAGTAAAATGTATGTGCCCATGTCTTCTGCAGGCAAATAAATGCTGGAAAACCACCCCTTTGATCATGTCTTCCTCTATGCATCCAATCACATCCGTTACACCATTTCTTCGTAACTCGGATGTCGCCGCAGTGTTTCGCTTTAGTGTTCATTTGTTCATGTTTTGTTTTAACATCATGTCTCCTGACGTGGTATGGCACCCTACCCACGCTGACTAGAGCGCTCAGCCACCGAAGGCAAACTACCTGCTCCTGCGTATTGGCCGAGGACCTGATGATCGGTGGTTTCAACCTCGACTGGTACAAAGATGAAGAAGGGCTTCAAAAGTTGAGTGAAAGCTTTGTTCAGCCAAAACACCTGCACACGGTAAGATGTTGAAGAAGGCATATTGCTGGTGCTGACTAAACATAATCTATTTAGTTATTTATGTACTACTACTCTCATGGTCCTATAGAATGACTAACACTTGTGCATGTATTAGAATTATATTAACTACTATAATGACAGAAAAACTTTAGTGTTGTGGCCCGAGTCCAGTTAACATGGAGGAGGTGCAGCTTATGACCTAAACTGCAGCCAGTCACCAGGGGGAGCTCTACTTGCTCTGGCTTCACTTTCTGCCATCAATCTTTATTTGCAGTCTATAACAGAAAGAGAAACAGTGACGCAGACTATTATGTTCACTTACTGACTGCGTGACTGTCCACCACTGTTCTAGTACAGCTGTTCAATGACTGGTATTAAAGGACTGCAGAACACATTCATTGTTTTGGTATGTGGGTGAAACAGAACAAAGTCTGAATCTCATGTATTTGTTTTATAATGGATATAAGAAATTAAGGTCTGTCTACCAAACCCCAAACTCACGCTGCACAGCATGACTTCGAAGGAAGAAAAACAGAACATAAATTTACACTAGTCAGTCTTAGGTGCTGAAGTTCCAAACCATTAAGCTGGCAAGAAAGGAGTCTGGATATATGATGCCTTTTGATATATAGTACCTTTCTCATCTATATGTCTGCTTGTAGTGTCTTAAACAAGATTATTTCAATTAAAGTTTGAAATGAAAGACATTCCCAGATGGAATTTTCAGTATCTATTGGAATCAAACAATGAACATTTTAAGTCAGCCTTTTCCCATTTCTCTGACTCCTCTATGACATACTTCAGCGTGGCATCAGAAGTGCCTCACTCATCTCACAGGTATTTTTATTGGAAGACTTGCTGTGAAACAGCGGCATCATTTCATTTTACGACTGAACAGATGCTGATACCGACTCTTAAGCTGCCACAATATAGTCGTGTCGATCCAGATAAGACCTCACCACATGATGCAGTGCAGTATTATATACCACCCCGATGCTTGCTAATCCCACCTGTCACCGTTAAGGTTCCATTTATTATCACACCTTCCAGCTCCTCTTTTCTCCCCTGCTGGAGTTGAGGATCTAAATCTTCTTCATGTCTTTTCACACCCAATTAACTCACGGAGGCAGAATGTGCCCTGTTGACCATACTATGCTACCCTGAGATATTTCCTACATCACAGCCGCATGACAAGAATAGAACTGTTGCCAACTGCAGTTACCCTGGCAATCGTTGCCAACACACAGTAAACAGTGAGGCTACCTCTGTGCAGAAAATATCCACTACAATGCAATCATCAAGTCATTATGTCCCATTTATATCATTTTTAAACTTTAAATCACATTACTGAAAAGGAGCACAAAACACCACATTACTGGCAACATGCACCAAACATTATACCACTGTGCACTAAATACCATAAAACAGTGTGACACAGAAACAGCATCAGTGCTGTCAGCCTAGTCAAAATAGAACAGAATACATCATACAGTGCATTTAAATTTCATGTAACTTTTCCTTGCACAGTAAAAAAATAAATAAAAATGAATGAAATGATGCTATATCTTAATCTTGTCCATGCACTCTCTCTGCAAACATAGCAAATCATCAGTAGGCTTTGACTATGATCCTTTGTCTTCACCGCATGATTGCAAACATAACAAAGACCAGTAAACACAGACAGTGCATCTGTGCATAATTTATCACTGATGGTGCAAGCATGGTCTGTGTACCAGCATCCATCCTTCCATTACATGTTTACACAGTACCAGCGCTCATCACAATAAAAGGTGGGTTCTTTGGTTCAACTCAAATACACAGCACACACATATATGTTTGTTTGGTTGATGTTGTGCATGACTGAACTGAACTGAGGACATGTTGCAATGAAAAGTTAAAATATTAAGATGAACGTTTGTTTGTTCTGGAGGTACAACAGATGAACGTTATTTGACTAACATCTGAAACATTTCTTTCAATGGCACACTATCTACCTGCACTACCTTTGCGATCTACAGGTCCATAGCGATGGACATATTGTTCACCCCTACCCCAGCCCCTTACCCCTACACCTAATTCTAACTATAACCTAATTGTAACGGTTATCCTCAAACCAAATAATAACCATCATACAACCTTGTAAATAAGTGAGAACCAGCCAAAATATCCTCACTTTGCAAAAATGTCCTCACTTCGACGGTGTGAAACTCAAACTGGTCTTCAGAAATATACCTGTACAAGAACACACACACAAACACTGACACAGACTTTTAAAATAGTCCTCCTCCATCATGTCGTATTGTTAGAGGACTTATACTTGGATGTTCCAGGCGGATTGGGTTGAATTCTTAGATCTGGGTAGCAAAATTAATCTTGCTAAATTTATATTTTTTTTTAAAGATGAGTGGCTGTAACGTACCAACAATATCTGGCATACGATGGGTGATTGGTCATCCAGGATAATTCACAACTGGTGAACACGGTCTGCTTGAAGAAACAGCACTTAGAAGACAAAACCAACGGTATTCCCACTCTTCCACACGTACATGAGCTATGCACAGTAGTAGGATATCAATACCTTATCTGCTGCCTTTTTTGTTCATTCAGCTGTTTTCTGATGTCAACAATCAAGGCAGATGAATGGAGGCTTGGTTTCATTTGACTACTAAGACGGAGTAGACAGGGTACACAACGATGTACTGATACTTTTTCACAAGGCCCGTTTCTTGGTGATTTGATCTGCAGTTTATTAAAAAGGTTCTGAAATTCCACTTGATAGATCTCAAAGAGCACATACAAATCAAGCACGCCTAAATGTACAGAGGTTATTTAAATAGAATGTCATTCAAAAATAAATAAGTGGAAGAGATGTAAAAAGAAAATATGACAATGCCCCAGCTTTAAAAAACATCAGTGTGGGATTTAAACACGAGCAAACAGGCAGTGGTCGAATCACTCTCATTATTTACTTAAAATTTCATAAACAAAACCCAAGACTAAATCTGTATGCTGCATCTCTAGTTCAGGGAAAAATCTATTTTCCATTAATCCAACATTCCTTACAGCTACAGTCGCTTCTCTCTTTTTTTCCATACATGTGTTGTTGAGGAGCTACTCCCGTCTCCACTTCAGTCGTCTTCCACCTTCCCCTACACAGACATCCCTATTCCCCATTAATCTGTGTTATTACAACTGTGACATGAACAGATTGCGCTTATTATGTTGTTCAGCCTCTAGATTGCATCTCTATGCATCGCTTTATTTCACGCCTTCATACAGTACAGGCACATAATTGTTTCATTCAGTACATTTAAGGTTGGTGTGTTGAAGAATTGTGAGAACATGGTATCGTCCTCCATGTAAACTAAATGATCATACATGCATGAAATTTGCATAATTTCCTTTTGATTCGTTAATTTTCTCCTTTCTGCCTCAATCTTTCAACGCATCAGTCTTTTGAATCCCAAGCTCTAGCAACCCAGTTCTTAAAACTGCAAAGACAACTCTTCATTTGTCTCTGTTTAGTTATTAAAATCCAACACCATGTACCTGAACTGAAGCAATAATAACACATATTTCATTAACGTGGACCAACCCTAATTTAATTTAATTACAGTCTAGTGTTTTTTTTTTTCCCCCAATAAAGACAGCCTATCTCTGTCACCCTCATGACAAATACACCTGTAATGCAGGATTTTCAGACCTGGAAGCCAAAATCCACTGACACGATAGCACTAAATAACGTGAGAATGAAATGAGCAGGAAACAGAGTGGCCTCTCAGAGCAGTACTCCCGATGACAGTGACCATTCAACTTCATTAGGCACTATCGACATATTTGTTCCAAACTTAATCTCCAAGCAACAGCGCTGCCACTTGGCCTTTTAGAAAGTGTCGATGGGATTTCATGCCTGGTCACCTCTGGCAACAGCATGGCAAACCACAAAGAAGAATTAACACCATACAGAAGTACCACAATCAATGATTTTTTAAGTGTAATTTCTCTCTATTGGCCTTGACAACCTGGGCTGCCAAAGATAAATAGCTCTTCTTTGACTATGCAAAGCCCATTTGTGAAGTAGTGAAGTAGCCTTTTTTCTTCTAGGCGCAGTATGCTTTAATGCATCAGTTTGAAAATATGTGATCCACCCTAACCCTGGGTTAATACGTCTGTTTAATTGTTTGGCTGGAGCTCCATTAGTTAAAACCAGTGTAGCCATTATTAATACCACAAATGGGCAAAGAGGCAGTGGGCGAGATTCTGCAGGAGTGGAGTGGTGACCTGTGGACCAGCCAAAGAGTCAGCCATAGCAAGGCGGGAGAGTCGCATATTAGGAATGTCAGAGGTGTTTATGGTGTTGACATGGGCCGGCAATAACCCATGTTCAAGCTTCAGTTAACTTGCAGAAAGCCTCTGTAGCTTCCTTTGTGTGAGACGCTACAGTATGTGTTCAGGTCAAGAATACAGATTTCATTGTTGCAAAGCATTACGTTCTGCTGTGCTTTATGTGTGACGTCAAAAAGAAAAAAGCAATATAGGCTGACCCATTTAATTGAACTGTAATTGTTCAATGGGCTGCGTCTATAGAGAGAATGTAAAAAAAAAAAAAACATTCAAAAAACGATGACCGTGTACAGTGGCCTTTTTAGAAATCTGCAAAGTAATTGGCCAAGCGAGCCAATTTAGCACCTCCAGACTAGAAACCTCACACTTCATGGCAGCATGATCAAAGCTGCCACACTCTCCAGTGCTTCCTCCACACACAACTTCTCCAAAGAGACTTGTTTTTTTTTGTCTTTCATCTCTCGGTTCAGATTTCTGTCCTTCTTTGCTTTCAACTGTCTTCTCCCGTGCTCGCGGATCAAACAAGACTGGCAAGAACAATCGTAACAGTGTACACGAGAGGATGCCTTCACTGCCTAAATAGTGATGTTGCCATGGCAATAATTAATATTGCTCATACCTCAAGATCTGCGGTATGTCTGCAGAATGAATTTGACTGCTGCAGTCCCAAGCCTGCATGGGAAAATGACAACTGTAATGTCATAGTAAGGGTTTATGTAAAGAAGAATTTCAGATTAGCAGCTTTCTGCAGACACAGCAGCACCGTACACATGAAAAGTTATCATGTCAAGCTAGTGTAACTGCCTGCCACGGGCAATTTGAAATGCCACTGTAACATTGCAACATTTTGAATATGGAAACAAAGTCTTAATTACCTGTGGTTGATAGTCAACACATTCCCCAGTCAGTTACAACATTACTGACAGTACAATACAAAATAAATGATCACAATAAGCAGTATGGTTGAACCCTCACACTCTGTCTCTATTCTTGTGCTGAATGTAGACTATAACTACTGCTGTGTTCTCTTTGTCTCCTCCGCTTTCCACACTTACCTTGACACTTGAAATTATACAATATAAAATTATACTTTGAATTTGCTTACTGTATAAAATACAATACAATAATAATTGCATAAAATAGAAGTTCCAAAGTACAATAATTCAATTTAGTGGTGAATGATATTAGCAGTGTGGTCATGTACTCTGATGTGCACAAGCGAGAGGCACACCTGTATATGTGTGCGTCTTGCGTCTACTAATTGTAGGAACCTGAGCTCCCCTCAATTCTCCCCCTCTCTGGACTTTAAATTTACGGAGTTGTTTTGCAGAAGAACTCTTCTAACAGATCAACCTTTTACACCTATAGCTATAAATGTGCCAAGTCCAGATGCTGGACAGACCCATGCTGTCGGACCTCCCTAATGCTGAGGACGTCATCTGAGCCAAATAGACAGATTTACACTCCAGATACGTCATTGAAGCCAAGAAGCTGTTGCCATAGCAACGACATCAAGAAGACGTGACAATCCGGATTCTTTCTTCAAACAGAAAGACATTGCCAAGTGTTGTCTACTGCCTTTGACTGAACACCTACAACGCTCTCAAGCGAAGCTGGGTGCTGGAGTTTCAGACCAAGCAATGAGTCCTATCTACCGGTCCAAGAGAGGCCCGCATCAGCTGTGCTGTTATCGTCACCAACTCGTCACACCAACGCTCCGCCATTACCGACGCCGAGAAGACTCTATAAAAGTAGGCTGAATCGTTCCTACCGCTTAAGACAAAGAGTTGGACTTTGAAACTCCCTAGTAACATCTTTTAGAGAAGATTGATTAGATTAGGTATCAAATCCATTCCCTTTAGATTAAACCATAAAATATCTCCATCTCTCACCATCGCTCCAGAAATGAATAATTCCATACCTTATCACATTCGTTTTATTTGACCATGCATATATTCTATTAGTCCCTCATTTATTCATAGTTGTCACTTTATTAAATAAATATTTATTCACACTTAAGAAGTTGTTTGTGGTGTTGTTTACGGCAGAGAATGACTGGTAAAATTGTAGTAAAGGATTCATCCTTCAGATATGCAAATTATTTAACTGAGACTGATAAACTGATTTAAACCGTGTTCTTCCTACGATAACAGGAGGTGGTGCCCCAACGAGACATTTTAAAAAGTGTATGTTACCCTACATAATTAAGAAGATCCCAGTCTACATTTGTATGTGTGCTTACTGTACATTAAAAAAATATATATATCACATCGCATCACAGTCATCCTTTCTCATAGCCCTGGTCCTCCCGAGAGAGACCTACCAAGCAAGATAGAAAACCATTATCATCAGCCTTTCTTCAGCTTAATTATGATGCTTAGGCAGGCGTCTTCTTTAATCAGGGAGAGAGACTGATAGCAGAAGCAAAGCAAAAAAAAAAAAAAAAACAGAGATCAGACCTGAGAATACACAGACAGGGCCACCAAGTGGAATCTCCTTCTTATCTCCGTGAGATGAAAGACTTGTTTTCCCTCTGCCAGTAAACACAATTATGCATCTGAACATGCTCTCAGAAGATCATTCAACAGGTAATCTTCATCATCAGTAATTATGCGTGCTAAGCAGATAAGAGCTTTGCCCAAGAAGTCTGGTAATCTGTTACAGTTGTGGCAGTGGCGTACGGTGCTTGAAATCTGAATCACCTCGATTTAACAAGCAGTCTACAATCAATGTGCCATAATTTCTTTTGATAACTCTGGCATAAAGAGACATAGCAACAATAAAGACATACAGAAACATGGTCTTGGGATGTTAGGACCAAAGTTGAAGTTTTACATCACCTCAGGGTATCATTTTTATGAGTGTTCGAGTCTTCGTCTAAATGTGATTTGTAAACTAAGACTCACTTTAGCTGTAGCGGGTGATGGTTAGCCTAGAGACAGAGCTACAGCTAGAGCAAATGGCAGCAGTGGTTCAAACAGTATATACAGTAAGATGCTGAACCCGATCACAGCCAAACTATTGGGTTGACAAGTAACAATGTATGCCTACTTCTGTGTCCTACAATTTAAGTTTCATGTGTTTAAATAATTCTTCTACTTATTGATGTGGGTCTTGAAGAGCTTTGCTGAATTTATTTCGCAAAACAGCTGGGTTCTTGCAAGAGCACAAGACCAGGTTTTGAGATAATGATTTTGATTGCGGCCAAAGTCATCAAGACTAAAGGACAACTGGTCTCCAGTAACTACTGGCTAAACTCAAGAATTCTGTCATCCAAGCCACAAACCGCTCAGATCTCAATACTCAAGTCTAAAGGTTTGGGAACCATTCGTTTTTACAAGGGCAAAAGATGAAAGTGAGATGAAATATGTCCTTATGCTCTCCAAAAGACACTTTGTTCCTGGGTGGGATGAGATCATTTGCACATCCACTTTGCTGCTTCTTCCAGGCGGTCTCACTTGTGTTTTTGTACGTGCAGATTTTAACCTCTGAGGTGGGATGGTTCTCTCCGTGTGACTCATCCTCCACCGTGCTACAGATCTTGCATGGTCTGGGCTCACAGTTTGAGCTTCTATTAACACTACACTGTGAAGAGACCGAGAGCCTGCAGATACTCCTGGGCATCTAATTCATCCTCTCTACATGTACCATTGAGAGACCAAGCCTCTGGGGGGGAGCAGACGGCTCCTGCTTCATAGTGTAATCTCTGCCCATATGTGAGCGCAAGCAATACCGACTCTTCCTTCCCCCCCTCGAATGAACTGACTGAAAACTGGGAGGAATGCTTGGATCACAGCATGCACTCTGAAAAATGCTCCATGGTACTCAAGCGTTCAATGGACTGACTCAGGAAGTATAGATGAGAAAAACTGTGTCCCTGACGCAAGTCTCATCCAAGACACTGATCCAACGACAAATGTGCATAAAACAGCAGCTCAAATAATTCTCTTGTAGTAGCAGGTTTACTATGCTCTCACCGTTCCAACATTCTGCTTTAGTTGGATTTCTTATTTCTGGTAGATTCTGTCTGCAAGACAGTGAAATATTTGTCTTTGTCTCTGCAACAGAGTACCTATAATGGCTCTGATGATAATTTATATGTAGGTATCTGTGAAAATAAGTATAGAACCTTTAGGTAAGATGATGGAAATGTGAATCATTTGAAGTAAATAGAAATGGGCTGCTCATTGGTGAGAGTGCAAATGATTGAAGGGGGCCCAGTGCTTCAAAATAACAGTGGATCTCACTAACAGAGGGATGTGAATACCTCTAAATGACCCGTAGCCCATAATGTGTACCTGCACACTTCCTAGTAGTCTTCCATTTGATAAATGGGTTATTCACATCTTATGTTTACTGCCTCTCCTATGGCTAGTGTTCAGCTCTCGTTTGTGGACTAATGTAGGCTATTTCTCAGTTTCCACTATTTCCTGGCCTCCTTTAATGTACAATAACACGGTTCTCACATATCCCAGCCATTCCCATCTCCATCCTCAGAGATCGCTTGAGATTTAATGAGGTGTGAGCGTGAGGTAGCCGGACTGAAGCTCGGTTGTTGTTAACTTTGCCCGGCATTCAGCGTTCTGTGAATAGGTTACTGCTGAAAATCAATGAGTCAGCCTTAACACAAAGCAATACTGATTTAATGTGTTCCATACCTTTATCGATCTCTCCTCCCTCTGCTCCCTCACTCACTCATCCACGTCCAGCGTCTCTATCCGACATGCAAAGACATGCTGAGCAGGTACGGGGATCACTTTTTGAAATGTGTGGTAGTTTCTAGGTGCAGTTTTAACCAACATGCTCGCAGCAGTTGGAGCAAACATGAAAAACATATATATATATATCTGTTAAATCGATATATCATCTCTGAGCTGGCAGTATCCAGAGGTGAAGTGTATAAATAGTGCTTATGGAGCTGATGATGTACATGGGGCAAAGGGCACCAGGAACATTTGGTCCCCTGCGGGAATCTGTCGCCCCGTTTCTCCATTATTACCCAATGTGTCACCCTCTACCTCACACTTTGACACAGAGCCGTGCTCATCTTTTATAACAGACGCCTTTCAGCCGAATAACAAAACTAAGCAAAAATAAAGGCAAACACCATAATGGCACTCTGAAGATGTATCGGGAATTCAGACATAGGAGAAATGCCCCTTTAATGCAGAGCATCATGAGTGAAAGCACCAACAAATGGATGTGTGAATATCACACTTTACCCAATGTGCAACAGATGTTCAGTGCATGGCAGCACTCTTTACAGGTGCTAATTAAAGTGGGAAAGATCTTCATAAAAATGACAGAACAGAGGGCTTTCAGGTGGCGCAACACATCATCTGGTATAAGCTGTAAATTGTCACTTTTCTGGGAAACAAGCTGAAGAAAAATATATACATAGAAACACAAAGAGGCACTCCTTTGGTCCACTTTCCTGCGGCATTTCAACAGAGTAAACTACTATTTCTTTAAGTGACGCCATCAGTTTGATGCTTATCTTCATTCATTCATTTTCTGTAACCGCTTGTACAATAGACATTTTTATTTTTGATAACTAAATTAAAAGACTTTACGTATTTGGTAATCAAATGCAAGCACCAGCAGTTTAAAAAGTGACATGCTTTGCAGTGAAGGAGGATTTGTGTGAATTATTTTTGTGTTGTGCACTGTCTAAAAGACGGGACCCTTAAAAGATCTCCCTGGCTGTGTGGGGTGTGTATAGGCTATATATTGGTGGGATGGGGGTGTCTTTGCTGATGCAAGTCGGCGTCAGCGTTTCAGCCCCCTTTTTTTCATGTGAACTGGAGACAGTGGAGCTCCCTAAGCTCCTCTATTTCCATTAATCCCCCACTCTCTTGAAGGAGTGGAACAGGTGAATATTTCACGCTGACTGCCCAGAGAGAAGGATGAGGCATACGGGTGACGCTACACTCCATTTATAATGGATGGGCAGAGATGGCTGAGCTTGTCTCATAGAGGGTGAAGAATGATCTCATGGGGGTTCCTCCTTAAACGTACATTTGTACCACACCATCTTTGCCTTGGTGGTCAGTCAGGATATTTGCGTGGAGTGGACATCATGCCAGGTCATTTCAGCCTGCTCTGCTTCAAGTCATTAAGTGAAAAAAATAAAAACTGTAACTGCCCAAGTGGGAAATCAGCACTAACCAGCGAGTGGTTGTTAGAAGCCAGTATTTTTCTGTTGTTTGTCTCTTTGCCACTTTGGCAACCAGCCTGGTTTAATTTGAAGAACACTTATTTTTAAAATGTAGTCATTTGCTCAGTACTTCAAATAATTAATCAACTGTCATTTCAATAAATAGAGATCTAATGGGTGGAGAATGAACATTTATTGACAAAATATTAACACAGAAGATAACTGTTGGCAAATAGGCCCCAATGAGTAATGGTGTCATAGAGCTGAAACCCAAGCGATGAAGGTAGAGCATACACGACCCCCTGGAATCCTGTGGCACACGCCAGAAATAAATAACATTGACCATCTTGTGACAATTCAATGTTCTGCTGGACGTGGCATTCACATGGAAGTGACTTAAACATGTACTAACCACCTTTACCAGACCAGGCAACCCCACCCCATAGCAATGACACTCCTTGATGGCAGCAGCCATCCCCAGCAGGATGCAGCCTGACACACACACAAAAGACCAGCACAAGGTGTTGACCTGGCTTCCAAATTCCCTACATCCTGAACTGACCAAGTATCTGTGGGATGCACTGGAACAAGCCTGATCTGCAGAGGCCCCACCCCTCAACCCATAGGACCCAAAGGCCCCCACTAACAACATTCTTGACAGACACCACAGGACACCCTCAGAAGGCCCATGTCCATTCTCTGGAGAGTCACAGCTGTTTTGGAGGCATAGGGGAGACCTACACAGTATTAAGAAGGTGGTCATAATGTTATCACTGGTGTAGAAATTGAGGATGTACTGATTTTGACAGCTCAGGAAAATGGAAAACAGGAAACAAGGAAACAAACTGTGAACAGATCTTCCTACATTTTAATCTTTGCCTAAGCTTCATTTCTGAAGAGCAAAGAAAGACATGTTTCATAATGAGTCACTTGATCACTAATTTCTATAATAAATAAGAATTTCATGAAAAATACCCCCACAACATACGATAAGTTCAATGTCTGAACTACTGCCATACCTACGGCTAAACTTGTGCATACTCCGATATTGTGATTTGATACTAAGATACTAATGATAGGACAGGTTTAGATCATATTAAGTTGAATTTGAATCATTATTTTCTGTTTTGTATGGATGAAAAGGTTATGTGATTGTTTTCATGTTCTAAATGAGAATTCACCACTAGAGGATTCCCCTCAGCTATCTTGTCTGTGGTGCACTCATAAAATATTGAAGTCTTGTTGAAAGCGCAGGACTGTAGTGGTACCACACTGGGCATTTTTATGTTTTGTGTATCTGTGTGTTTTGCATCTCAATGTGATGTGTGTGTGCATGAATGCGTGTGTGTGTGTCATGTGAGCAGCGGTAATGGGGGGGGGGGGGATATTTCATTGGTGAGAGTTTAAATATATTCAGGCTTTGGTCTGAGAGCCAACATGCCTGTGCACAATGTCACAAAGGAGTTTTTGATGGAAAGGAAAGGGAGAAGAAAAAGAAACGAGTGGTTTTGGGTCAAAGCATTGGATATCCTTTCAAGCCTGAACACTCCACTGGGTGTTTCAGCAAATGTCAAAGTCACTTCTGGCTGTGGACAGACAGCCTAATGGACCACGGCATAGAGTGTGGGAGGGCGATGAAGGAGGAGGAGGAGGAGGAGTAGGAGGAGAGACAAAAACCAAAGGCAAACATAAAGAAAAAAATAGTATATGCAACTTTTTTTCTTACCATCCACAGTTGAGGAAGACTAAACAAATTCTCCAGCTTGCCAAGGCACTTCTCACCACCTTTCACTTGGTGCTTTGGCAGCTCCTGCGGTTTATTTTCCTTTTTTTTATGCCGCGCTTTGTTGTTGAGACATGGAAGAAACGACTCATGAATAGGAGTACAGCCCCAGCTGTCTCTGCTCTCACTGATGAACATTGGAGACACTCGGAAAAGCACAAAAGCTTGAAGGATGATGGTGATGAGCTGAAGGCCTCTTTTTAGCTCATATTTCCAGCCACGCAATGTTTTGACACGAGAGAAACGAGCCAGAAATTGAGGCATTATCAGAATGCAAGCCATGGGTGTGCTTGAGAAGGAAACGTTGATGGATACTTTTCTATACAAACATCTGACAGTCACACTGTAGGACAAATTTCTCATACAGTACACCAGTCAACCTGAATCCCCCCATAATACTGCTACATGTGTAGAACTATCTTTGTTATGACATATGATGCTCTATTGAACGCCATAACTGTGCAAAAAGACAGACAGATGTATACTGTACGTACACATTTACATTTAAAGGGATGTGCCCCTGAAAATGTATATGTTTAATAAATATATTCATAACTTGAAAGCTTGAATGGTTGCTTCAAGTAAATCGCTCCTATTTTGCAGCTTTTGCTTGCTCTGACTCACAGCAGTTACAGTGAATGCAAGTGGCAGTCCAGATCATAGGAACACCTATTCATAGACATACAATAGTGATAGCTTGTGTCCTATTCATTTAATTTTACACTTGCTATTTGCACTTCAATTTAGACGCCCAATTGCACTTTGTGGTGCATGTCCTCATGCTGTATGCAGTGACAATATTTAATCTAATCAAATTCAAGCTCTGCGGGATATTGTGTATTTGGGCATTTATTGGGAAAGAAAAGATTGAACATGCAGTGAATTGTGTTGCAAGTTTTTCCAATAGTCCCAGGAATTAAGTGGACACCCTGGAGAGTTATAATGAAGGCAGTGTTGTGCAGTAATAATCTGCTAATATTATAATTCTTCACGTGGTGATCACAAAACGTACCCAGTTGCCAAATTAATGGTTGACCCACCTAGCTGCATTGACATCAGGTTTGTAATAAATACTGATATTAGGAATATATTTACAGTAAGGACATCTTCTCACGGCAAACATGACCTTATTCTAGAAGGAGTCTGTTTTGCTGATTGCTACAAGGCCAAATGCAGATAATTGTCACGTCAACCTGTCGAGCTTAAGAGGAGCCCTTTCCAAATGAAAAGACATAGACTGTGGGTAGTACTAAAATTACCTCAGCCTGTCTAATCAGTAATTATATCTTCACTCAACAAAGAGGTGTAACAGCCATAAACTGTGCCCATCTGTTTATGATAGGCAGTCGCTTGAAGAGTACTGTTCCACCTGGTCGCTGTTTACAGCGCTGTCAACAACACTCTCCGCACACCGTCTCAATTTACCCCAACATCACTGCTGTTGCCCTTCAACTCTCGTCAATAGTTGCACACACACACAGACACACGCACTCTTGTTAATTGTGTCGCACCACTGTATGCGTAGTACTGTTATGCATTGGAGGCATTGGAAAGGGAGAGCTGCTAGACCATTTTAAATTCTTTCCTATTCTTTCCAGAACAAAAAGGCAGGGCTATTGTGCTGTTCCTTCACTATTAATGGAAAACAATGCAATATACACTGATCAGCCTCAACATTAAAACCTCTGACAGGAGAAGGAAATAACAGTGACCTTCTTGTGCCACTCAGTGTTCTGCTGTGAATCTTTTGGACCTGTCATTCATGTGGATGTTACTTAGACATGTAGCACCCACCTAGACCAGACCAGGCACCCCCATCTCATAGCAATGACATTCCTTGATGGCAGCAGCCATCCCCAGCAGGGTGCAGCCTGACACAGATAAAAAAGGTTTAGGAACAACTCCAAAACCATGGAAAATTAAAATGAACAGTAGACACAGGCAGCATGAAGCAATGTCACAGTTGTAAACAGTTGTACATCATTGCTGGGAGACACCAGTTTGGTGTACCTCTACCTTTTGCAGTATTCTGTTCAAGGTTTTGGACATTCAAAGCCACATCTTTCTCTGATGTAACATATGAATAGCCAATCTAGATGTGACCTTATAAAATATCAAAAACATACATTAAGCTCGATGTCAATCGCCTTATGTGTGCAGTTCAGTTCTGAATGACTTAGGGTGTGAGCCATCACGCCTTGTTCAAACTGAACCCCAGTCAGACCAGCGTGTAGATAAGGGATCTATCCTTCAGATACACAGTGATGACTTTGTCTGCCTGTCTGATTGTAGTGTATTGGCCTAGGCTTTGATGGCTTTAGCTGTGGGGATAAGAAAAGGCAGAGGTGATGGAAATCTGGATTCTGTTTTTGCCAACACTCCCTCTGGGTATTGATTTTGTCTGGAAACCTCTAAAGAGGAAGCATTTATGTCTGGAGCACGAGACAGTACAGAGGTGCAGAGAGGCTGCGGCGATGGTTGGAGTGCAACTAATGTAGATTTGGCTCAGTCAGAGGACTGGTCATTGCAAGGGGAGGGTCGCCAAGTCAGGAACAACTCAACGGTTAATGCAAGGTGATGCATTGATATATTGATCTGGCACACTTACTGGTATATAAATTGGAGTAAGATGTGGTTTGACAAAGAACATTTCATAATTGTACTTTTATTGGAAAGTTCTCTTTAAAATCGTGTATGTACATGTGTGCAATTGTTTAATCTCACTTAGAAGCCAAGGCAGAACTTGGAGGGTAGATCTACGGGTATGAACTTGAGTGAACTTTGTCAAACTCTGTGTAGAATAAGTAATAATAATGTGTAAATGTAGTGCTGCAACAATAAATATTGTCATAATGCCATTCAGGCAGCAGATGGGTTTCTTTTACTACATGCTATACTGCCATGAGAGGAGGTCCTCATGATCACAGGAAGAGTATCTGAGAAGAAGTTTTTACTGCCAAGTTGCCCAACATGATGTGAATGCTTCTGACATTATAAAACCCTCCCATCTGGTCCTCCAAACTGCAAACTACCCCCAGACAACACACACACACACACACACACACACACACACACACACACAAACAAAAATACTTGCAGCACACACAATCATTAATGCCTGCACAAGTGGTGTCGATCTCCTTTCAAAATGATGCTGAGGGCAGTGACATCTCCGCAGCGTCAGGATAATGCTTTAAGATTTCATGGAGATTCTGAAAAGAAACGATGGAAGTCAGAGACATTTATCATGGCCTTGAGAGGTTCTGTCTTTGCGGGGGACAGGAAATGTGTCCTGTGACATTTGGCCACATCATCTTGAATTATTAGCGCCTTCTGAGAGGACACAGGATTTATCACCACTTCTGTCCCAACACCCTTTGATATGCCACACCAAGCAGGACTTGTGAGTCTCCTCCAGGCGGGCTGTGACAGGCAGCCTGTTCAGGGCAGAAAAAAATAATAATTAACATTTCACCCTCGGTTAGATTATGTTACAACTAAACACAACACTGAACAGGACACAGATTGAGTCGACTTGTGATAAACATTAAAATTATTTTCTGTTCAACTACTTATCTCACAAGGTACTGTTTGTTTGCACTGAGATGGCAGTGCTACAGTCAGTATGGCTTTAAAGAGGTTTGTTACTTTATTTTGGAGGGCTACCCAAAAAGGTTTGGATGTTTTTTGTTGTGGCTACTCTCCTTACGCTATGTTAAACTTCAGCTCCTGAAACTCTTTAAGGTGCCCCTCATAAACGCATACATTGCTTGCATTAGTCACTTATTATCTTTTTGGTCAATGGTGTACAGCGTGTTGTCTTTAAATAATGGAAGAGAAGCCTAGGCTGCTAACAATGCTAGCGAAGGTTTCATGTGTTTTCACTGGGAGAGAGTAACTCCCTTTATTGTGGACTAATTTGACTTTTTTTAAACACTTCTTATTTGTGCTTCCTTTTATCCTGAAGCAAAGAAACTTCAAGAAAATAACCATAACTTGGCCCCCAACTAGTGGTATGAATATATAATAGGTCTATGTCCCACAGAGGCATAAAACGTGCTTAAATCTGACTGTGTTCTTCCCTTGGGAGCAATATTGGTCGTCATGACACACGCGGTACTGTATCCAAAAAAAGCTGCCAATGATACAAATCGGTGTGATGCTACCAGGAATGTGGGGCCTCTTTCAGGGTTAGCGTGAAACTGCAGATGGCATAGAGGTGTCATCCACCGTCTTGCTGCTCTCTTGTATTAATTTCTGTGCTCATTTGGTCCCCAGGAAAGGTGGTTTCTGAGATGTACCACAATACTCTTTTGTTGCTCCCAGAGGTACGGTACTTATTTTCCATACAGATCTTAAGCTACGCCGCTTTTGTAATCAAATGACCCCCCCCCCCCCGCTAAATCAGCAAGGGAATAATGGTCAGCCTTTCAAATGGAGGCTTCACTGCACTGGATGTAATCTGCTCAGATAGACCTGCAGACACCATTATACAGTTACAGTGTGAGGAGAGATAATCCTACCTGGTGTCACATCAGAGGAAGGGGAGGCTGCTGAGGTTATCTGTGCAATAATGATCACCCCTGGGACTCCCATCCCGTGAAACACTGTTTCCCAATAACCTAGCCAACTGTTCTCTGCACTGTAAAAACTGAGAGTCAACTTGACTGTTAAAAATGAGTAACCTTTACCGATCTGTGATATTACTAGGTTTAACCAGGTAACGTTTACTGTAAAACACAATTTACTCATTGTTTAGAGTAAAGACCAGTTTTTTACTTGTCCAGAGCAAGTAACATTTAAATTCACTGTAGTTATTATGCTTAACCTATGTATTAGTATGTAGGTTTACTAGTCCAGAGCTAGTAACCTGTATATGCATTGTGATCACAGTATGTTTACTTTCCCAGAGCTAGTAACCTTTAAATGCATTGAAATCTGAGTAAAGTTTACTTTTACCCGCATTGTACTTTACTCCCTCTGACCTAGTAAGCTCTAATTGCATTGTGATCACAGTATGTTTACTTTCCCAGAGCTAGTAACCTTTAAATGCATTCAAATCTGAGTAAGGTTTACTTTTACCTGCATTATAGTTTACTCCCTCTAACCTAGTAACCTCTAATTGCATTGTGATCACAGTATGTTTACTTTCCCAGAGCTAGTAACCTTTAAATGCATTGAAATCTGAGTGAGGTTCACTTTTACCTGCATTATAATTTACTCCCTCTGATCTAGAAACCTCTATTTATCACCGAAAAAAATTGGAGAAACCAAACTTTTTGCACTTACAATTGGAAGTAAATTCTACAAGGGCGGTTAAGTAAATTTTACTTGCAGATATACTGTATATTACATAAGTGAGTACACCCCTCACATTTTTGTATTTTTTTTATTATTATATCTCTTCATGGGAGAACACTGACGAAATTAAACTTTGCTACAATGTTAAGTGTGTACTGTACAGCTTGTATAGCAGTGAAAATTTGCTGTCCCTTCAAAATAACTCAAAATACAGCTGTGTAAACTGCTGACAACAAAAGTGAGTACACCCCAAAGTGAAAATGTCCAAATTGTGCCCAAAGTGTCAATATTTTGTGTGGCCACCATTATTTTCCAGCACCACCTTCCCAGCCAACATGTACATGTGGGCCCCATATGGGTTACAAATGGGCAGCATGGGTACAGAGTGGGCATGGGCTTGAACTGGGAAAATTGTATGGGCCCCATATGGTTTCAGTAACATGGGTTCTATATAGGAAGCCCATGTGGGCTGACCATATGGGTCCCATAGGGGATATGTGTCGGCAAAGTGGGCATGGGGTGGAACTGGGTATCATTTCTTGGGCCCCATGTGGATCCTTCAACTTGGGTCCCACATGGGCATCCAATGTGGGCTGACCATATGGGTCCCATAGGGGATGTGTGTCGGCAAAATGGGCATGGGGTGGAACTGGGTATCATTTCTTTTGCCCCATGTGGTCTGTGATTCATATTTAGGCTATCCAAAAAAATAAGACCCATTTGTAATTTTCAAAATGTATTTTTTTTATTATTTTGTTTTATTTTTATACATTGTCACTTGAATGGCACAAGACCAGCCTCAGTTAATTTCAACAAAGGAACAGTTGACCAAGTGAACAAATAAAAGGGCACATGAACTGTAGTAGTTGACACAGACCGCAGATTGCTGATGAATAGTATGAGAATTTTAGTGCTGCCTTACCTTTGACACATCTATTACACACACACAATTTCGGACATATATATATATATATATATACATACATAATATTAATAAAGTCTATTTTAAAATTTAAAAATTACTTATTATTTTTCAGGGCACATGGTTTTGCTCTAAATTTAATTGTTTCTTAAAAAATAATACTTTCAGAAGATCCAAGATCGGAGTTTAGGTCACGCGGAGGTAACGGTCACACTGCGCGCTTTTATTTTGAATTTCTTCAGAACGGCGCCTACAGCAGTAACGAGCAGCAGCAACAGCACCAGCACCAGCTTTCGACACTGGTGAGTGGCATATCTCTTTCCCTATTATGTTAAATTCTTGTAGTAAACCATCATTACTATCGAAGTATTGTGAGGTAAGACACTGGGGAATTTGCAGCTAATGTTGTAGCGAGTATTAAATAGGCCTAATAAACCTAATTAGTCCACCTAACTTACTGTTTTTTTATACAGCCCTTTTCAAAAAGAATATGTCATTGCATGGACATAGCTTATTTTATTAGCCTATTGTGGTTTGATTGATTGTTTAGGACAGTGGTGTCAAACTCAATCATCGGAGCTACGGGGCTAAGTTAGCACGCTAATTGTAATATCGTGTTAAACATGCTGCTGTTATTTGGCTAAAGGACACTCACTGTGTCTGTATGTTAGCATGTATGTTAACAGACTGGTGTTTAGCTGCAGTGGTCTTGTCATTTATAGTAAGTTTTCTGTTAGCCGTGTGTGCTAACGTGGAACAGTAGGCTAATAGATTCATCCCGTTGTCTGCGTTAACTGGTTTGCTAACTGGTACGTCTTACATGCTGTACCAGTTAGCAGCGTTACTACATCGTTACTACGTCTTTGTGTCAGAATCTCCGTTAACATGTTTTAGTTTTACTGGTCAACCGTATGAAGGAGAGAGCGCCTAGCTGCCGTGCCGATGCTTAGCGGTTGCCATGAGCAACCATGAGACTGAAGCTCACTCACTCATTACCTACTCCCTACATAGGGAAATAAATGTAGTGCACTCAGCGCCGTCGTATAGGGGGGAAAGGTGATGACAATTCTAAGAGCCCACAGCCCATCAGGGCCCACACACAGCCCCCAGTAGCCTCTACGACTAAATGATTATGCATAGGCTTAACTAATATATATTAATAGTAATGAATCATAATTTAAATAAAGCCACAACGTCACGCAGTATTTTATTTTTAATAAAATACTGCAAACGAAAGTTTGAGTATTTATTTGACTTTTTGTTAAAATGAAAAGGACATTTTATTTTTCTAGTATTTATTTTTTGTTGTTTTTATGAAATGGACCTTTGACTCATTCAAAAATGTCTTTGGACCTTGAAGATTAGTATTTGATGACTGGTTAAAAGTCCTCAAATACTGGACTAGTTATTGAAATGCACTTTAATTTGTTGTTTTGACCTACTGCAAGATCCTGTTTCCAATTACATGTAGCGGAAACCCAATTTGTTATACTGTAATTTCACATTTCAAAATTCATGTCGTCATCGTCAGCCATGATTTTTTTAAAATTTGGCTGGTGAAAAATATTTTTGGCCGGTAAATTTTTGGAGGTCACTAGCCAATGGCTGATGAGGTAAAAAGTTAATTTTACGCCCTGCGTGCACACACACACACACACACACACACACACACACACACACACACACACACACACACACACACACACACACACACACACACCTCAGCTCTGACACTCACCTCAGTTATGTGGACTCTTGAGTATGACTGAAGACATTATGGTAAGGTTATTTCATAACACAAATATTCAAAGCTTGATTGTGACATAAATGAAGAAGATTAATAATTTATTTCAAAATTGCAAATTACGATTAGAAACAAGATGCTAATCAATCCTTTTCCCACCCTTATCAGCATTCAATAGCCTTAAAATGTCATACATTCAATAAATATCGGGCATTAAAAGTAGGTCAATTGCATTCCAATGTTGATAAAACCTCTGAATGCTTATGTGTGTAGAGTGATTTTAAATGTCCCTGTTGTAATTTTGGTTGTTTGGTTCTACAGGTTGGAGACGGCAAAGATGTTTGGCCAGGCCAGAAAGTTGGGTTGCTCTCTCTTATCAGTGAAGATTCAGCCGAAGATGTCTTCAGCCTTCGGCCTGTTGACATGGCGATCATCCTTGAAGATTGTGTTGTCATGGACAAACTGCAGAACCTCCCCCGGGCACTGTGTCTGCTCTTTGGCCTCACCTATACGCTGAACTTGTCATACTCGCAAGGTATGAATCTAACCATGGAGTTCATCCAGCGAGTGATGCTTGGTATTGGTAAGGAGCCATTAACAGGCAAGCTGAGCAAGCTCCAAACGCTGAAGAATTTGCTGTCATTTAATTCATAAGAATTGCAATTCAGCATGGAGTCTAGTGGGTTCTGAAGTATGTTTGTTTTATTCTAGGCTCCTTTTGAGCTGATTGCTCTCAAACATCTCAGCATATATATATATATAAATCTCATTTACATAACCTGAGTTTTGAAGTATGTTTTATACTAGGCTCCTTTGAGCGGATTGTTCTCAAACATCTCAGGTTATCTAAATGAGATTTATATATATATATGCTGAGTTTTGAAGTATGTGTTATCAGGCATGCAAACTTGCCACCTTTCGGCGAAATTCGCCGTTTTGAAATCGAAATGGGTCATTCTTCTGAATCGCGTAGATCCGAGGAGAAAAAATTTGATGGGGGGGGGGGGGGGGGGGGGGGGTCTCGGGCCGAGCCGAGCATGTCAACTAGCGAGTGGGACTGTGAACCTCAAAACAACACAAGACCCGGACCACAGATTTATTTGCCGCCACTCTCTTCTCGTGACAACAAATGACTGACAAGAGTGGCGTGTGAGAGAAGCCCCATCACCAATCAGAAGTGAGGAGGGCGAACCCTTCTCTCCCTCTCCCTCCCTCCCCCCGCCTCGTATCTCCCACTCGGTGGAAATTGCGGCAAGGTAAGAATTAATATCAACAGTTTCTTCTGAAGCTAAAATGCTAAAATTTGACTGATGATCAGTGTTGGGTTACCTTTTTTCAGTAACTAATAACGTAATGCGTTGCTTTTTTAAAATCAGTAACTCCGTTTCCGTTACCAAACGCTGCGTTACTCCGTTCTTTTCCGTTCCCTCTGGTGAGGTTTTACAACGGCACACAGTTCCCATAACATTTTAGCGATCAATAAAGTTTCATTGAATTGAAAGACAGAGCACAACAAAGTAGAGGTCTTCGGAAAAAACCGACAACCCGAAAACCCGAGGTTCCGACCCGAGCCGGACTCCACTCACAAGAAGTGACGCCGGGGCCGGGTCGGAACCGGTGGAGATTGTCTCGGGTCTCGGGTCTCTTATTGTGAAAGGCCGGGTCCTACAGTACCCGAGAAGACCCGGCGATTGGCGGTCACAGCTGTCAATCACCGCCGCCCTCCCCTTTCCCCCCTTCCCGACTCCAATGCGAGGCTAGGCAAGCACCCACTCCACCTAAACAGCAGCGGTTAGAGTGCGACACGCTCTGTGTAAACACAGCTGATCGATCGATAAAAATTACCGCTTGAGTGAATTTTATTTTATGTTATGATTTATATTTTGTATAATTTGCAACTCTATGTGTCTCATGTCTTTATTTCAGGATGAGAGATTTAGGAGTGGAGGATGCTATGTGTATTAAAGAGCTGAATGCAGGTATCGGATGTTCTTGGAACTTCACCTCTTGTGCACTTGTCACCACCTTCAGACAAGGAAAAGCAGGCCAGGCTGAGGCACGCTGCGAAGCACAGGAAGAGGGCCTGTGAGGTCCTTGTGCAGGCCAAAAAGAAAAAAAAATGAACTTTTCTATGATGTTAAACTGTAAATAGTCCTACTGTTGATCCTTATGAAGTTTTTTTTCTATTGTTTACCAATAAATGTTTGTATATGGTAAGTTATTTTGTAGTGTATTTATTAATTCAAAATGCCTCTGGTTGCACTTATAACACAAACTACGAAATTCACTTTTCTGCGCGCGCGCACGTACGTCCGCGTACCCTTGTCACCTTTTTCACCCCTGACCAGTTTGCATGCCTGGTTATACTAGGCTCCTTTGAGCTGATTGTTCTCAAACATCTCAGGTTATGTAAATGAGATTTATATATATATATGCTGAGTTTTTTAAATTAAAAATGCATATATTATATCAAAGTTGACTGTCTCTTTAATCATCTGCAAAAGTCTGAGTGAAAATAACCATTTATAACTTTTAGAAAACTTGGTTTAAAAACAGCTGAAAACAGCTCATTTTGCTGTTAAAACCTATGTTCAGACCTGGCGGGCGGGACAGATAACGCTGTGATAGACAGCTCCCTCTATTGAATGACATCTCGCTTGCACAGCAATGGCTGCCACGGATGTAATTCTGACTTATGTTACGTTCAGACCAAATGCGGCACGAGTTTGGTCGCTGTTTCGCATGTTTTCAGTCACGCGGTGAATTCAGACTGTTCAGACCAGACGCGAGGCGAAAAGGAGAAGGGAGGGGGGAGTCGTGGCGACATTGCAGTGATGTCACTGAACCTCAGCTGAAAATCCGTTGATTTACTGCACTTCCCACACTGAACTACAGTCCTTATAGCAACATGAAACCACAATAAACTTAGATTTTCCAGAGATTTATTTGTAATAAAGTGATCAAAAGTATCCCAAAATCACAACACCATGATGCTGATTCATAATAAGTCTGAACTGATACTTTGTCAGGTCTGTCTTTAAGACAACACGCAAACAACTATTAAAATGTTTTTGTGAATGAGTTCTGGTCGATTGGTGCTCCTCTTTACAAACACTGTGGCTGCTCCAAAAACACTCAAAATAACGTAATCTAAAAGGCATAAATAATGCAGCAACGTTATTAATTATACACAGATGTCTGTAACTTTTACATTATAAACTGACCTTGATTTAAGAAGTTTATCGATGCAGGCAGCTGACAGGGTCGTGACTCCTGTTGCTTCAGTGTGGTTGAAACGCGAATATCAAAATTAATCCATGTTTTTAGTCCACAAAAGTTTCAAAAACAAACTCCTCCCGCTGAATGTAAAAAAGGAGGGAAAGAAAAATGGCGTATGAGTTCTGAAAAAACAAACATGTATTCCTTTTAAGCACTTTTATGCAAGTAAGCACTCTTGAGGTACAATCTTTTAGATTTTGAATGTGATGCAATTGTTCACTGTACTGAATTTGAGGCACTCATTTGACATTTTAAGGTATATTGAATTTTTGTGTTATTTTTGAGGAAAAAAAAGCTGTTTTGTGACTAAAAAAGTAGTTGCTGTACTTTTTTTCAAGGAATAAACCCTATGGTATTCCAAATGTATTGTCTGTTTAAACGAGATGATGCAAATCTGTATTTTATTAATGTACTTGAGTTACATTTATCTAGTAGTATATAGTAAGTTTAAAGGACGACTTCACCACTTTTCAACTTTTCTTCATATAATTGGTCCACACTGTTCATGATAAAATACAATTTTTTCCCCTACTCTGCCTCATAGGAGGGCTGCGAGAACTTCAGAAATATGTCCACACATTTACCAGTGATATTCTTTTAGAAAATTAAAATGTTTTTTATTTTTTTAATCTTGTTAAAAATATCTGCCAAACAATATCACTGGTAAATGATAATGTCACTTGTGGACAGGTTTCTGAACTTCCCACAGCTCTGCTATGAGACACAGACTGAGTAGAGAAAAAAATGTTATTTTATCATGAACATTAGTGAGGACAAATTATATGAAGAAAAGTTTGAAAGTGGTGAAGTCATCCTTTAACTAAATGAGTAAGTAAACCTTACTCAGTAAATGATCAAGTAAACCTTACTCAATGATCAAGTAAACATTACTCAGTAAATGACCAAGTAAACCTTACTCAATGATCAATTAACCATTACTCAGTCAATGATCAAGTAAACCTTACTCAATGATCAATTAACCATTACTCAGTCAATGATCAAGTAAACCTTACTCAATGATCAATTAACCATTACTCAGTCAATGATCAAGTAAACCTTACTCAGTAAATGATCAAGTAAACCTTACTCAGTAAATGATCAAGTAAACCTTACTCAGTAAATGATCAAGTAAACCTTACTCAGTAAATGATCAAGTAAACCTTACTCAGTACATCATCAAGTAACCATTACTCAGTAAATGATCAAGTAACCCCTACTCAGTGAATGTAAGCCTTACTCGCAAAATGATGAGTAAACCTTACTCAGAAAATGCTCAAAGTAAACTTTAATAGCTGGAATGGGTTTCCCAGCTCCTGGCTATTAAGGTTCACTACTTATTTCTTACAGTGTGTCGTTGTGCAGTCATTGATCTGTCTCTAAATCTTGTTTTATGTAAAATATTTTCTTGTGTTGTTTTGACATGAGTTCATATATGTTTGGTGGCTCGATTTGAAGACAGACTGCGCTGCTAAACGTATGACAAGCATCAGCGAACTCCACCTAGGGGTATAGAGCCACTCTAGATGTAGAGAAGCTGACTGAATTGAACCTTAATGGCAGTTAAATAAATGAACTGACTCATGAACTGATTTGTAAAAAATCCCCTACATTTCTATCTATGAATTTCTATTGTCATATTATTATTGAACTGTTTTTTTTGTTTCGTTTTTTTGCTCTTCTTCACTTTTACTTCTCTATCTCTTGTTTTACCGAATAGTCAAACAAAAAGGTGAAAAACTAGATGTTG
The DNA here is from genome assembly GCA_005024645.1 of Planiliza haematocheilus. Classification (NCBI taxonomy): domain Eukaryota; kingdom Metazoa; phylum Chordata; class Actinopteri; order Mugiliformes; family Mugilidae; genus Planiliza; species Planiliza haematocheilus. The sequence continues at coordinate 1,211,536 of SRSE01000306.1, forward strand.
CCATTATGAGCAGTTCACATCTTATTGCACAGGAATTATAACAAAGCCAAATAGGGAAGTTTCATCACGGCCAATGTGGTATAAAGGAGGGTCATTCCTACTCTGCCTCATGCTGCGACTTACAATTCATCTGTTAACAATGGGAAAAAAATCTCAGATCTGTCACTGCGGTACAGAGCTAGTAACACAGCCGAGATTAGCAAGGGCTTCCCCACTGAGCCTACTATACTATTAGTACAAACGAATGTGATCAGATTTCATTAATGCTTTTAAAAAAATAATAATAATGTTTTCATCAAATTTCAAACAAAAATATCATCAAGATGGACATGATAATGTCAACAGCATGTAGTTTAAAGAGTAGGTGACCAGAATAATTACAGAAAAGGGCCAGTCAATACAATTTTAATGTGTGTGTGGCCATTATTTTTTTCCTGTTTAATTAAAGCAACATGTCAGACTGCGTTTAGCAGAAGTCAGTAGGAGACAAACACTGTAGAACAAATCTGTAAATACTGTCGTACAGTACAGTTTTCTGTTAAAATATTCAGTATCAAAGACGGAATTTAATCATCCTACGTTGTCAGACCAGACTAATGTTCACACTCTCTGTGTGTAAGTTGCAAAAGTGGTCTGTGTGTGTCCGTGGTGAAACTGCATGTCCTCAAGTGTTGCTACTGCTACTCTTGTTATAGGTGGCAACAGATTAGAGTGGACTGGAACGCGCAGGTGTTTGCAGGAACTGCAGAGTTGTGTATAGATGTTGTGCCAAGTGGCTTGTGAACTGTTGAAAAGTAGGTTTGAGTAGGTTTTAGCTGAGTAATAGTATCATTGAACCTTAGGGGGTAGCTCAATAATACTTAGATGTTGTATCTCTATCCCTCTATGGTCACTTTGGGCTATTCCTGCAGCTCCGTGCCTTTCCATTACTTCCACTTTCTCACACTGTCAGAATCACTTCATTCTTAATTTCAGTGTCGCTAACCTTGGCCTTGTTCTCTGAGACAGGTAGTCAAAAGTCACCATTCTTTAAATTAATTGCAGTGGACTGTAGTCTCCATCAGCCTATCTCCTCCACTAAGTCTAGACTCCTGCAGATACTGTCCCTATCTGCTACTTTGACCTAGAACTCTGCTCTATGACTTTGCTTCTCATCAGAGCCTGACCCCCAAAATATTAATTCTCAAGCTTCTTGTCGTAAAAAAGTTCACTTCCAAATGATCTCTTTCTATTATCACTGCCTCTATACTTGCCCAAATAATTGATTTAGTATGTGCTTACAAATTCAAATTCACAATGTTGCAAACCACGCACACAAGATTTGTTTTTCTTTAAGCATTAAGGGACAGATCTAAAGGATTCGGTAACAGTTAAAAGCGAGGTTGCAGAGTTCATGCATTCAAAAACCGAAGGTGGCCCCGCTTTGTTATATAAATAGATAGATAAGTTTTATTTGTCACATGCACTTGCAACATGCACAGTTATACATAGTACAATGCACAGTGAAATGTATTTTTGTTAAATGTATTTTAAATGTCTCTAGAGCCAGTGTCTGTTCAGGCTACTGTAGAAACATGCCGGCACATCAAGGTGGGCTCCTCTGAAGAAGATGATCCCTGGTCCCAGTTCATAGATACGAAGGGCTAATTCTGAGGCAATTTTCATTCTGCACATTCGGTTAATAGAGCCCCTTAAATCCCATACACCGATTCTTTAACATCTCCAAGACATGCAGTTGTTCGTCTCTAAGAGCTTGGCTGTCACTTCCTACACAGAACAAGTCATACTTATTCACCCTTTGATGTGGGTGTGCTGACTCATGTTCCACCTCCTCCTCCGCTGGTGTATATCTGTAAAATCAAGTGTGCACCACGTGTACTTCATTTGTACGTTTCGCCCTTCTCTCGTGCCCCGCCTCGGACAAGGAGTTGTCGCTCCGCGGTTCATTAGAAGCCTGTCCTGACACAAACAGCAAGCAGATAATAAGGAAGATCAAGCTTAATTGGGACGGTTTAGCTGGCGGTGACAGCAGCGAGTGCCTTGCATACGAGACAGAGAAAGACCAAATATCCCTCTGTTAACTTTGCTTAAGGACAACAATATTTAAATCCTGTCCTACTTCTCGTGTGCTTTGTGAGCAGCATTGTTATGCCACGCAGCACGCTGAAGGAATAGAGGAGGATTATAACAAACAGCAATGTAAACTACTCGCTAATTACGATCGATTGCCTGCTACCCTTCCTTTCTCGCACACTTCTTGTCTGATTAGTCCTCTCGTTTCCTGCCCTCTGATGAAATAGAGGAGATCTCAGTGGCTGTGCATTCTTTTCATGTGATTTCAGGAGGGGATATGGCGGTATCTTCTTCTCCATTTGGGCTGAGGGGGCTGACAGAGAGTGACAGCATCAGGTGAATCTAGGTACCCACTTCCAGTGGCTTTATTTCAACGAACTATGTGCACAAGTTGAACACCAGCTAAATTTAAACACACACTCCCTGACAGCTCCTCACAGCAGTCGCATGATATGCTCAGGCACTGGGGGGAGAAATGTTGTACGTTCGTTTTTCCTGAAGTCCCACCTCAATTGACCACCCACATGTACTACTGCTTTTTGTTGTTTACATTGACACACTCCTAGCTCTCACACCTCTGGCCAAAAAAAAAATAATAAAAAAATCCCACTATTAGCCTTGTTATTTCTCACCTTCTCCTTTATCTCTCGTGCGTGTACACTTCCTTTTACACAAGCAAGTTGCTTGGAGGAAATAAAAATGTTCCTCTGTATTAAGCTGTGGCTGTGTCGGATGTCTTAGGATGGAAACGTATGATAAGAGGAAGAAAGGCTCCGTCGGAGGCTCTGGGGAGAAAAACCTGCTCTCACTTTCACAGGCAATGGCACTTTCAGATCTCCTGCCAGCTGCAACACAGGGCGGTCTGCCTGGGAGAAAGTGACCCTGTTGTAAATGCTTGTACTCAATGGAAAATGAAGGTTTCCTATAATGACACCATGGATGGATTTGAAAAAGTCCCCAACAAACCAATGAAACACAAAAGACAAAGTCTCGGGGGGAAGTGAAATCAAGAACTCACCATTTAGATGCTTTACAGAACAGCTTAGCAACTACAACAATTTGATCACGGTTACTATAGCAGCAGAAAGTCATAAGATGGATTCCCTTCCAAAGCCGAACAGCTTCGATGTCTAATAGTCTGAGTGGGGAATGTTTGCTGCCTCAGAGGGAAGAGTGAACACACATGTTCCTCCTAACACCATTATATATATAAAAGATTAATAATGAACGTTATAAAACCAAAGTGCAAAAATCCAAACACAATCCTTTTCTGAAAGTGCTCAGAAGAGAGTGCCTAATGGGGTGAGGATGTTACGTATAATATTCAAATGCATTTCTGCAGAGAAAATGCTGCTTTTGATCATGGACACAGTGACTCATGACGGCAGAGGCACCATTAGAGGGAGGGGAAAACGACTCAAGGGGGGCATACGCGGCTTTATTAGAGAAAAATTACACAGAGAGGAACTAATTATGCACGCTGAATTCTAAATTGCATGCAGTTTTAGGATGCCGTTTGCAATTAATATCCCCCCATGTGTCGTTTCAAACATGAACACAGACAAAATCAATATTTGTTTCGTATCATTAAATCCATTCGTCAAAGTGTAACTGCACTGAGTTTATCAGTGTATGCCCAGTGTTTCTGACAAAGGGTTTTTGAATCACTCGCCTTAGTCTTGATCCAGAAATTGTCAACAACGCAGCTATTTTTCCTGTTCATAGACACTACTGAAGGAAGATATTGACCAAAAAAGGCATATATTACATTAATGTAGCTCAGGTTTATAAGTTGTTGTAGTTAATTGAATTAGTGTACACCATTATACCTCAACACCCCATGTCCTGTTTGTATATGTCTGTGTGAATGTTTTTCTTGTGACTGGAGCCTTGTCAAAGACAAATTTCTGTAACAGACAATAAAGTATTATCTCATCTTATCTAACAGACACATCACTCTGTGCTTATTTTATTACACAAAACTGTGAAAAAAATAACTGATAAATAAAAAATGCCATTGAGCAAGGCAGTCAGTTTATGGTTCCTGGAAAAATTTGCTGCAACCCAGTTAGAGAAATGCAGTATATTAATGTTGTTCACGTTGTTTCTAGGAGTCTGTATACTCCTGCTGCAATGAAGTAAAATCAACCAAAGAAAGCAATTCCAGGTTGGTGAGGCTGCACTTGCAGGGGTCTATTACTCTACTGTCACAGCTGCGCGGCAGAGAGCAGTTATAAACCTTGCAAGGAAGGCTTGGTTTGCCTTATGCAACATGTACCCCTAAAACCGAAACTAGCATACCTCTACAAGTCAAATGTGTTACAAGCAGTGTCAACACAAAGTGCTTTCAGTAGAACAAAGGCACGTGAATATAGACACGAGCAGGAGAAAAAAGGAGCAAAAAAACATTACAGAGTACAGTGTGTGCGTGACTACAAGTGGATTTGAGACCAAAGGGCAACAGCAGGGCAGCTTGTATGAGAAATGTGATCAATAGCAAGACTGCAGCAAAGTAGACAAAAAGAGAACAATTCCTTTGTAAGTTGATAGCTGCGGCTTCACCACGCAAATGTCTTTTATGTAATAATCCAGCTGTCTGAGCAGCCTAAATGGAAAGTTTCTGCTAAACGACAGGCAAGCTCTCTATCTGGTGAAAACTGTGCTCACTGAATATGGCTAGCAGTTGAGTTATCGTTTCTTAATACAGTGTTAAGAAATATTATCATGCAGTTAGGTTCATTCACTTAAGGAACATATTTACATATCAAATTAAAAGATCATATTCCCTTGTACTGGAGCTTGCATATTTATAGTTAATGCTGGTCTTATGGTTCAACTTTGCACTCTTTGCCTCTGGTGCACAGAGGAAAAAAGGAGTGTGCAGCAACTTAAAGGGGAACTACTGTTTTTTTTACAACCCGTAAAAAAACAACCCATTTACTCATCCATATAACTTTGGTGTCAGTTGCACCCATTCAGGAGATAATTCGATCAGCTTATATCCATATAGCAGGAGTGACAGGGCATCGAGATGCAGCCTCTAAATAACGCATTAACTGCCGCGAAACCCGTTAATTTCATTGACACACTAGTGCTATTCCCCACTGAGTCCGGAATTACCTGTTATCAACATCATGATGTCTTCTGACCTGGATGGTGTCATCTCTGCGGTGCGCGCACCCCCTTTTGTTCAGCTTGTTTACCTGTAATTCTGAGGTTGTGGACGAACCATAGCAGGTGTATGGGTGAGTAAACGATCGTACTTTATGCTAGAGATAAGGAACAAAAAACAGCAGTTTAACAGTGTTGTGATGTTCACGAACGGCTCTTTAAAACAAATGGCGGGAACTGAGGCGTAGTTGCGAGCCTTTTTTTTTATGGTTGTTGCATTTCAAACAGATAAGCTCCTCCTTTCCACTGGTGCTTGTTTGATATCCAAATATCACATGCCGTCATCTAAGTTTTCCACACTTACTTGTCAGGAAGGGGAACGGGAAGGTTTTTATCGAATTTCCTACAAAAAGTATCTGCCTAGAATCAATAAAATATCAAACTCAGATATCTACCAGTAGAATATATATATATTGGTGGGATGACTAACTTTGAATGGTTATTTAGATAAAATGAGTTCCCCCCATGCTGGCATCTTAAAAGTAAATGAATATCAAAATGATGCAGTCATTTGAACAGCCCAAGATCCGACTCCTTTCAAACTCAAATCCCATCTCTACAACATAAATAGAAAATCCTTCAGTCACATGACAGAAAATGACCTCTAATGTTGCCAGATTCCCTGCTGAAATGTCAGGATACATTCTGTACTATTGATTGGGAAATTGCTACTGCCGTTTAGCTGTTGAATTTAGAGATTTTTATCACACTTCCCCACAGTGCCATGCCCTATCTATTCAGTTCCCATTTTCACTGTAAAAGCCCAAATTTATAATAGCTTCACATCTGTCTGACTCCTGCTGACATTGGTTTGTTTAAAAAACACTTTGCAAAGCCTCTGTTTTTGTAGTGATTACATCTCCTTGCGATGAGGGCATCACCCAGCTGCTGAAGTGTAGTTTGACATTTTAGAGAAATGTTTTGGATCCCACTTTGACATGTTGTGATGCCTGCGCGAGATGAAGCTCCTGACTGATCTCTCCTTTAATCAGACCCCTTTCTCCCCGAGATTGCTTTGAGATTTTCCCTCTCTGCTCTCTCCATTTCATCTTTTACCAGCCTCCTCTCTACCTACTTCCGCCTCCTTTCTTCGCCTTCAGCCCTGCATTTCTCCTCAATTTTGGACCCTCCTAATCTTCCTCCAGTCCTCCATCACATTTGCTCCTCACTTATTCCATCTTGACTCTGTCTCTTGAAGTCTTTCTACTCTATCCACACTCTCCTGTCCTTGTGTTTCCTACCTCGCCGTCTGTGGCACATACAGTATTTCAAGGAAAAATCCTCAAGTTGTAGTGCAGTGTAGTAGTTGTGCCGAACAATAAATAAAAGAAAACTCTCTAAACTACACCATTTATAAACAGCTGACTGAATGTGATGCATTATATGGACAGGCTGAAAGTCACATAAACCTGAGAGTTTAACACTGTTAGACTATGTCAGATGATCTGTCGTCATGAAAGATTGTGTGAATGTTAGCGGTCTTTGAGTTAACAAGGCGTGACAAGATGCTTCTTGTGAACTGCTTTGCTGCCCTCTGTGACTCTCCAGTCGTGGCCGGCCCTGGTTTATTTATAAAATGTTTTTAAAAATATATGGTTTGTCACAAAGTGCTTTATCGAGAGCAAAGGACAAAAAAAGAAAGACTGAACACATCAAAAAACTGTAGGACAAGGCTTATGCGTGTTTGGATGTTTGTGCTCACACAGGCAGGGCAGATTAAAGTAAAGGCCGCATGTCCTTCATGGATGTGTGCAACTGGAAGGCATGTTGAATATTAAATGTATGTGGTAATGTGCGTCAGACATCACAATTGATATTTTCACAAGTAATAAGACATAAGACAATGGGCTTGTCTGGACTGTCAACTTCTATTGGTCCAGTTGTAATATGTATACTACTCATGTGACCAGTTATTACAAATGTAGCAGTGTGGTTTAAAGTAATTATTTATCATTTAGTGCTACTATAATAAAGGTTTATTGTACCAAGGAGAGATCACTTGGAATTAAACACCAACATTTATTGAAATAATGAGAGCTTGTGAGCTATACATATCAACCACAACATTAAAACCACTGACAGGATAAGTAAAATAACATTTAGTATCTTGTGACAATGCAATATTCTACTGGGAAACATTAGGACTTGGCATTCATATGGATGTTACTTAGACATGTCCATGGCAATGACACTCCTTGATGGCAGCAGCCATCCCCAGCAGGATGCAGCCTGACACAGGCAAACACACACACACACACACACACACACACAAATGGTTCAGGAACAACTCAGAAAAACCATGAAGAACAGCACAAGGTGTTGACCTGGACTCCAAATTCACTAGATCCCAAACAGATCAAGTACCTGTGGGATGAGCCACAGAGGCCCCTTTCCTCAACCCACAGGACCCAAAGGCCCCCACTAACAGGATCAAAAATGACCCCACAATACTGTGTTACCTACCTAAATACAGTACTATTAGCTAACAAGAAAGTAGGCTAATCTGATCACACATTTCACACATTTGATCACTAATTTTATCACAAATTATAACTGAGTTCATAAATGGAGATAATACTTACATGTATGTTGCTGTGTAAAAATGACCTCCCAGGTGGTGAGACCGCTGACATCAGATGCGTAAGAGGGACAGAATTAACAGTCAAAGTTGTATCAGATGTGAGAGATGACATCAGATGTGTAAGTTGGACAGTCAGTTGCTAAGAATTAAAGGTTCATAGAAGATTCCATAGGAACTGCTTGTGGAAAAGTGCGTCAGTGATTAAAAACGGCAATTTCTTAAAATTAATGAAAAAAAAATGCAAATGGATTCATGTCATGTTTTATGAAGAATACCTGGAATATGAAAATATTACAACTCTTCGTTTTAAAGATTTTGAAGAATAACAACCCAGTTTATTGCAAAAACGCATTGATTTTAATTGGGGTCATTTTTGACTCCACTCGTGGAAGAGTGTAGGTGTTTGTAGGTTGTGCATCCAAGGGTTAAACCAACCCTTCAAACACTTCACCAATGACCAGCTCACGCATGTTGTGCACATATGTCAAAGGACATACTTTTTCCAGGGTGGATGGGTCAGTGGTTCAGAGAATGTGGGCAAACAGGTTAGTGACGCTGATATTTAGGATAAAGTCATTTGAACATAGTGGCAAAGCAGAAGTGAGGAAAAGAAGCAGCAGAATGTTTCATGCCATGAGCTCTGTGCAGCATTATGAGAAAAATTAAGTTCAGTTTAAAAGAAAAAAACACATGAAACATTTAAAACTGCATTTAGTAGGATGATTTGATAGTTTGAAAGAAACAGGAGGGTAACACTAGTCAATATGTGGTTACGCACTGCAGTAGTGATGCATAATCCAGGATAGTGACATTCAACATAGCTGCCAGCCTGTTACTGTATGTGTCAGTGAAACCTTCTGTTGAACAAACTTTAATGCATCACTGAATGACTAGATGGCTAGATGAGGTGATTTACACGTGTGAAGAGAAAGATCAAAGTATTTAATTCTAATTTTAATCTTAGTAAGATTGTGTGTATGTTTTGAATGTACAATACTTTAGTATAAGCTAACTGTAGTCCTGGTCCTGTTGGTTAATATTACAGTCACTGTCACTACTATACTTAACCATGGTGGTGTGCCCCTTATATTGGTAACCACTTTCTAAATATTCACTGACAGAGTTGCGTTGGCACTTAGTCAAAATGGGGGGGGGTTGGCTGGTGTCAGTTCACTTAGTCAGGAGTGGGTCCTCAGCAGATGTGACGTGGGCCTGGGTGGGTAGCAGCAGCTCCTTCTCTATGTGAAAATATCCGAATGGCAGGTCCTGATCGACTGCCAGAATCTCCTGCCAGTCGATCACCAAGCTTCTCTCACTCGCAGGATTGAAATGTGCCTGTCATTTTTCGGGTGGGAGGGGACGGGGCGTTTGGGCTCGAACATGCTGTTCTTCTCTTCCCTCAGCATTTTGGATCCAGAGAAACTGAAGTGAGTTTGTGCTAAACAATAAGGCAGAAGAAAATTATTTTAACCACTGAGCTGCTTTCTTTCTTTCTTTTTTTCTTTCAGGCATTTCATCACAAATTGTAAATGGATGAGACAAAGGGAAACACGAAGTGCAAGTTTTATGGGTATCAAAAGAACTACAGCTGTGGAGCCTCTTAGAAGGTCAGTCTAGGGATAAAAGGACGGCAACGTCAGCCTGAACAAATGTTCAATTGTTAAGACTTTTCAGAGGTTTACAGACCATCTGAGTCAAGGCTGAATCACGGAAAAAACACATCCAAACACGGACTTTAGCTGTTTTCAGAAATGCAACCAACACAATTTTAACGTCGTAGCCTGATGTACACTTCCCCAGAAATGTAACTACGCGTCACGACAATGCAGAATGCAAGAACTGTGAGTTTGGTAGCAGCGTATTTCCGGCTGCTCCTCCATCTCGGCAGTTTGATTGTTTTGGTTCAGTAAAGCTGGAACACATGGAAGAATGTTTGATTGAGGATGGTACAAGCATCTGAATGACTGGCCTTCGGTGAAAATTCGGCTAAACTTTCAGTCGCCATTGTTGAAAGTGAAGCAGGAAGTAGAAACAAAAATGATGTGTAGGTTATGACGTCTAGTCCCGCGGAGCTATAAACCCCACCCACTAACTTAGGTTTTTCATTGTTGTGGGTGTTGCCTTCAGTTACGGTTGTGTTTACCATGTTCTCAAGAGTTATCATCCTTGTAAGTGAAAATTGCTGGTGAGGTCCCAAGAAATGGCAGAGGCAGATGGTAAGTTAATATATTGTAACTAAGTTGGATGGAGTTTTCTTTCATAAATGCTGATATTCCCACACCCTCATTCTTCCATTACGCCCTTTCATTTCCTACATTAAGTCACCTCGTCATTAGTTTGGCAACTGTCCTCCTCGATGGCTTCAAAACAGCAACAGTCGAGTAGCAGATGGTCTTAGAACTTACAACTGATGTAACCACTTGAACGGCAAGCTTTTGTGCAGACGCCTTTCTATCGTCATAGCTTACGGTTCCACTTGAAGGCAGCAATATACATAGTATCTTGTTGATGACTTTAACCACTATACTATGTAAATGGAAAATGATGCCTTCTGGGAGAAAAGTGCACTGTCAAGGCAGGGGTAGACAAAAGCATGATAATACTACCAAAATAAAATGAGCCGATCAGGTATTCGACACACAGAAAATCTCAAAGAATTGCAAGTATGAGCATTTTACTTTGGATCGCATCCACATTTGCAAAAAGAGCTGACAATATTTCTTCCATACAGATCATATCTTCAAACGCCGTAAACACCTCTGAATGACTAATACCTTCAATAGCGGCACATGTATTCACTTTAGAAGAGCAGTCGGTTTATAAGAGAGGCCATCTCTTTTGAATATCTGGAAAATAAAAAGGAATTGTTGCTTTATGGCGAGCTTCACTTTTCTGTGGCGTCCCAAAGCTTCGTGAATCCAGGAATGCTTTTTAAATCTCCTCAACACGCTGCCTTTAACTCCAACAGTGAAGGAGCTGCGTCAGTGTCGGCGACGGAGAGGCAATTGAGAATTCCTTGTGATGATTAACAGTGTATTCAAGGGAGTGTTCGGCCCGTCTTATCTCGGACCCCAAGCAAAATTGCTGTCCTTTTCCAGCCCCGTGAATATTCGAGAGCCGGCGATTTACCCCTACTGGGTAAGGGAGAGTTCAATTATTTATTCATGCGTTAACCTTTTTATTTCTATTTGGAAGAATAGGGGGAGAAAGGAAATAGACAAGACCATGTCGCCAGTTTTTCTGGTCTGTTCCTTTTTTCTCCTCTTGCAGCCATCCAATAGCAAAACAATGGGAGGTATCAAGAACTAGAAGAAGTCTGTGGGTACACACTTTGTGGAAATCATTAATGTCGAACATTTTTGAGGTAAATAAAGACAACAGGAGGTTAACATTGTGCTATTTGTCTGTTTAGATTTTGTGTTCACGTACTGTCACTTACTCATCACTTGACGTAACAAGGTGCTGCATGTCAAAACGAATACTCTGTTGCATTCTTTATTTCTCTTTGACAGCGCGAGCGTTGGGAGCATCCATGGCCTTCAGCTCTCACTCCCACTGAAGTGGTGTGTAGCTTCCCTGCAATCCACTACAGCCACGCTGATGTACGCCACCAGGGGGGATTGGCAGAGAAGCTAGAGAGAGAAAGAGAGAGAGAGAGAGACTTATAATTTATTTTTTCTGAGAGATGAGGCCCTCCCTTTCTTTTTTTTCCCTTTCCCCTCCACATCACTTTCCCTCCACTCCAGTCTGACTCGCTCTGCTCTTGGATTGTCTTGAGAGTAAACCTCAGCAGGTCTGATGAAACTCAGATGTGCTTGAACCACTGCGGATGCCAGGTTTGTGTACATGAAAGTGAGGGGAAATTTGACCGAGAGGCCTCTGAAGTAACTCTTTAGCGATGGGCCTTTCAGGTTCATTTTGAAGGATGTTTTATAATGCATAATTCATGGTAGGATATATTATAAATATACTAAAAACACTTCAGTGCTTGGATGAGTTAGTATGTCCTGTGCATTGTTAATTGGTCACTGTTCTTATTGACTATTTTCATTTCAGTGACTGTATTTCTTTCTTCTTGGCGGGTTTCTTTGTGAAGGTTTCTTCTCTTGGCACCATTTTCCGTTTTCAAAATCATCTTCCATTTTCTGAGAGAATCACTTATCAGGAGGGGGCCTCTTCACCACCTCAAAAGAAATAAAAGCGTGCTAATAGAAATTACAGAACCATCCTTAAACCCCCAGTATTAAGCAGTAGAAATTATTCTGTACACAGTTGTTGACAAATGGTAATTAAAAGATTTGTTAATGTCGAGTGATTAAAAACACTGCGGGCGTTTCACTGGGAAAATTCAGCATGCAAATTGCTTTCTCTGCATGCGCTGGCGCTGCTCGGTTTGTTGAATGAAACGCCTTTTTTTTTTTTTTTTTGCTGTTATCGTGATATTAAAGAGCTGTCACTTCTCCTGTAATGGAATGCACAATGTGAAGAATTAGCATTGTTCAACTGCTATCTTGTTTGTGCCAGGATGTGCAATTATTGGCGAGAATGGTGAGATAATTTCCTTTCCTCTCAGAAAGATGCGGTCAGTCACTGCCTGAGGGTGGGCTCTTCTCGTGTCTCTGTGTGTTTACTGCATAAGCGCATTATTTCTGTTAAATGTGTGAAGTAAAGGTATGCACCGTGATTCTCAAGTGACAAGCCTTTGGTCATTGATTCTCCTCATGCCTCCATCACAGGCTGCAGCAACACACCATGGCATGCCAAAGCAAAACACTATAGAATTAATCATCCTGGGTTAAAGCATCGGTGTGATGGAGTATTACACACCTAAATCCTCATTTGTGTTGTTGTCACCATGCATTTCGGGATTAATTTTCCTCTCAATGCATGTTATACCAAGTGTGTCACGTTATCAACTGCTGATACTCTAAGAAAAGACTTTTCTTACATTTACCAGCTCTCTGCTGACTTTGATGGATTAACACGAAACTGTAATTAATAGACATTAGGACATTTTTCAACTCCCACTGTTCAGCATGAGATGACTAATATGATAGCTGCTGCTTGGAAAAGGGTGATAATAAGTTAAGCATTGGAAAAATACATAGCAATGGGAATGTTAGGGGTTGCACCAATTAGTTGACTAGTTGACATTACTGCTGTGCCAATGACAATAACATGGACAACACGGACGCCTCCAAGAAGACAGGTAAAGAGCCCAGTGGGTCACTTCAGCAAACTAGCAGCAGTTCATCAAGTATTTGGATATACTTCTCAAAGATGAAGCCCATTCTACCGTGACATGCAGAAATTTCAGTCAGTCCTGAAATACAACAAATGTTCTAATGCAACGCACACTCATGTGTTCATGTTCAGTTCTGTCGTGTTCTATTAGTTGACATTGCTGCTGTTGTTTTATTTTGGTTTTTGCAGAGAGCCGCATATTATAATTTCATTGTTGCAAAGCATTACCTTCTACTGTGTTTCTATGAGTGACGTCATCGACTAGTTGACGTCGACTCAACCACTAGAAGACAGTTGCCCATGCAAGAAGCCAAATAATAACGGAAGTAAACAGAGCCAAGAGTTTTTGTTCCCATATGACAAAATGATGGAATATGCTGTACGAACTGACGCCTAGTGTATCATAGACAAAATGATAATGTCCACTAATTGCCCCAACATGTCATTTCATTTGCTAAAACGACACGCTCCTCTTCCAGCGGTGGCGACTTAATAGTTTTTAAAACACCTGTTCAATAGTCGAGTAATTAGCAGCAGTAGCAGGTAGTCAAACTGAGCCAGGGTGCTTTCATTTATCCTCCTTTGATGAGTGAATGTGTTGCTGGTGCTCAGACACATTAGCTGAAGATCTGGCAATTTGAATTTAAGTTGAAAAGTGGTTACAGAAGATGAATGAATGAAACATGCTTTAACCCTTTATAGAGCACTCACTGAAATACTAAATTTCAAGTGTGTTATTGTCGGTGTAAAAATACTTTTTCATGCTTTGTGACGTCTTTCCAAATTTTGAATTTTCTTGTAGAAAACTAAGGTCAGTGAATTTACCATATGGTTCCTCTAGTGTTTTATTACAACTGACTAATTATGATGCTATCCCAACTATAAAAAACTATTTATACAGTATATTACACATAAAATAAGAGGATGTATTTTGTATCACTCCTTCTTTGAATTACTGTAATAATGCAGAGACTGGACTTAGTGACAAATCTTTAATCTTGCTAGCTAGTGCTTATAAAGTTAAGCTAGCTCACGTTAAGTCTGGAGTCATTTCCTTCGGGTTTTGAACAAATCTCTTTAAATAATCTTCGTGGTATAAAAAAACTAGATGTCAGGTTTTAAAAAGTGCCGGTAACCTTAAAATTTTATTGTGAACAACACAAATAGCTACACATGCTACGTGAGTTGTCTGATGTGGGCACTTGTCAGCATACACATTATCACATTATCACATTAGACAACATTAGAACACCACATCCTGCTACGTAATCAAGCAGTTCCACTCAGCGTTCATGCAGAGGTGGACCTTGCAGACCACACTGAACCCTGATTTGACCTGAGAATTCATTGATGTTCATTAGCTGGATGAAAACTACATTTCCAACCTCAATGAGAGGCACCAGGATGCAATTAAAAATGTGTGTGGAAGTTACCAAATATGGTTCCTTGCACCATAAAGGGTTAGACTTAAATAATTCTGAATAACTCCTTAAATACTGTCCTGTATTTTCATAGTCAGTCATCGTAGTACTAGCAGTTCATGGACATTCCACATAGAGCTGGTGTCAAGAGGGCAGAACAGGCGGCTATAAAAGGTTGATTTAATTAAAGAAATAACTGGTACAACATGCTCTGTTCGTAAAATGGTGTTATGACAAATTGAAAACCAGTTTAGGTAAACTGCTGACAGACTGTCACTTGCACAACCGGCATCAGTGCCCAGAATCTAAGCCATCTCATTACATGAGAGAACAGTGAGAACTGCATCAAGCACTGAGCATTGTTGGATGTTGCGTTTTAGGTGCAAAGAAGCAGTGGACATAGCTCAAATTGTATTTTCACTATAAAATGTCATATACAGTAGTTGCATCTACTCATCTTTTAAATACATCTCCAACCTGAGTCTCACATTGAGATATCCCATAAAATCTTAGTTAAGTGTTCTCCCTGATCGCCTGTTACACTTTATTAGCGGAGTCATTCTACTCACTCTACTCTATAACACTAGCTGATAATATAACAATTTCCAGTGTTTGTAATATATTGTAATGTCATGTGATGTAGGCTTAATTAAAATGGCCAAGGTGGCCGAGCAGATGGTGACACTGTCCGGTAACTGAGAGGTCACAAGACCAAAATTCCTCTAAATTCCGCCGTGTCCATCCGCTGCCATCTTTCTATTTGCATGCCCTTGAGCCGGACAAGAGCCGGAATTAACTGGCTTGTATTTCTTTCATGTGTGCATGTAAAAAGAACTGCATTGAAAAAATATGTTTTTATCTCATATTTGTCTGATGTGGCGTGTAAATTAGTCGTGCGCAATGTTTACAGCAGGCATGCGTGTGCTAAAAATGACAGACAATTGATGCCTAAAGTATGCCTAAAGCAGAGCCAGATAGATCAGACAGCCAGGTCTGAACCTGATATTTGTTCCTGATCTTGCAACAGCTGAGTCACTGATACCGAATGATATCCTGTCCCTCCACTGCAGATGTGTTGATTGCAGGGTCTCGCAAAAAAAGGCTTTTGAAGTGCAGCCACTTAGCCTTGATGGCAAAATCGTGCTCCTTTATTGCACACATTTCTCTTTTTTCATGGCTTTAATAGTTGCATTAATAGAAAACACAGATGAGATGCACCCTTTCTTGTTTTTGTTAATAAAACAAATGAAAAAGATAAGTCTGAAATAACATGTTCAGAATGAAACCTTGAGTCCCGTATGGTGCTGATTGTTCAAAGACACTGAAATAGAGAGAGACAGCTTGCCTGCAGAGCTGTTGTCTACCATATGCAGTCTGTACTGTCTGCAAGCCGATGGACAGATGCCCCCTTGATGTGTTTAAGTGGGTAGTCATCCACTGAAGTGATGTTCATGTTGCCTCATTTTTAGAGAGTAAAGAAGCAGCAGAGAAAGTTGGGGAGCCATGTCAAGGTAACTTTTTTTTTTTACCTCTCTGAAGTTGAGGTGTGAGCGACCTTAGCAATTTTCTGCAAAACTGCTGAATTAACACAAATTCAAAAAGCAGTGGGCCTTTTTAAGCCATAAAAAGGTTTACTTAGAACCAAATGCAGCTGACAGGGCAGATCAGTAAGGAGGTCATTCATTGCGTCCTACTGAAAAATACATTTCCTTTCAAAATAATAAATAATAATGTCATTATTAGCAGAAAACAGAAAAGGGGATACTTTTGTCAGGTTATTATGAAAACATCATGTTTTACACATAGAAATGTTGGACTTTTACATCTCACCTTCACATCGACGAGAACAATTGAAATTGCACTTGTGGTGTCAGAGAAGGATCATGTCCTCCTACTGGTTAATCTCTGTAGATATGCACGACAGATTTTCTGTTAAATAAAAAGAAGCAGCTCATGTCTCCATCTGCATCTGAGCAGATATACTGTAAGTGGTCTGCATCCTTTATTCCATCTGGGAGTTAGCTGTGAAAGACGTTTCTGTTGGTGTTTTGGCCCTTCTAAGATATCAGAAAACGGTGATGATGAAAGAGAAGCTTCGCTTGTGGGAACCACAAGCATAAATAACCCTGTCAGTGATTCCTCAGGTCAGTCGAGTTCGGAGAGTAGCACAGAAACATACACTGATGGGTGTGTGTGCCTGTGTCAGGCTGCATCCTGTTAAGGGATGGCTGCTGCCATCAAGGAGTGTCATTGCTATGGGGTGGGGGTGCCTGGTCTGGTCTAGACGGGTGGTAAATATCTAAGTAACATCCACATGAGTGCCAGGTCCAATTTTTTTCCAGCAGAACATTACACAAGATGGTCAGTGTTATTAACTTATTTACAGTGTTCACAATGAGTGCAAATAAGCATGTCAGTGATTCTTCAGGTCAGTCAAGGGCTGTCATAAAAGCAAAACAGAAATATACAGAGAGTATGGATTGCAGCTATGTGATGACTTGACTTCAGCGTATTTACTAGGGTATGAAATGGAACATGGACATTTAAAATGGGGGCTTTCTTGTTCTTTCAACAATATTATAGTGGCCGTAATGCCTACTGTTGGAATTGAATAGCATGTCAGTCCTAGTTTCAATGAGGCACTGAGGGGGAAATAAAACAGAGCAGAGGACGCCATATGACCGGGCAGCTGCCGGGGAAGATGCTCCTTTCTCTTGCTCCATGGCTCGTTTTTGGGCAAAGCAGGAGGCCTCTTGCAGTTTGGCAAGGACAAGCTGAAGAAAAAAAGGTTAGAATTTGGCCTAGAAAGTCAATTAAATCCATTCACGTTTGAACAATTGTGACAACAAACTGATGGTAGAACAGAAATAGTCAAGCTGGCCCACACTGCTGCCATTTTGGTCTCTTTGGAGAGATGAAGCAGTTTGTTCATCTGTAAATTAATAGTATAATAGCCCATGACTGCAAAATGTCATGTATACATTAAAGCTGCTGTAATCTTACACAGTCAACTGCCAGCACTGGTTTATGTTGTTCATGCCTTAAAGCCACTGTAATCTTCCCCCACGGTATAGTGGCTTTCATCAAAATTTCCTCTTCCCTGATCAGTGTGTTGTATTCAAACCAATGAGAATACTTTAGTTGAAAGCTACCTGCATTTCTTTCTAGGTGAGGTTATTGAGAACATATTTAACAAGCCCAACAAGCTTTCATTCAAAGCAATTGTAAAGTTCTGCTGCAGATGAAAGTTAAAGGAAATAATAATAAAAAAAAAACCCTGCTCTGGTCTTTGTCAGCATTTACAATGGTTTTGGTCATTTTCAAGCCAGCTGAAAACAATTAACAATGATTATATCGCTTTGTACTGGTCTGAAGTGGCACTCTGGGGCCATGTTAGCCAGGGCAATCTCTGATTAAGTCTCATTACTCTGTGGGCTTTGGCACCATGAAATGTAAAAAAGCTGCACTAATAGATGGTTGAAATGAATGTGACTGGTTTGCTCCTGATCAGGATGAGGATTTACGCCTTGTTCTGCATCTTTTTGTAGCTTTTATCTATTTTTTAGTGATATCCTTATTCTTTGGTTCCTTAGTCTGCAGGTTCAGTCACACAGACAATTCTAAAACAAGTAATACAAGCTCACAGGACCAAACAAGCGGATTGTATGCTGCCTCCCAGACCCCAGAATGACAAAGAACTTCAGTCAGCGAGACAGTCATGCATCTAGCAGGAGAGAGAGAAAATCAATTGGGAACAAGATCTCACTTTAAGTCATTATTGTTTGGCTTGGCTTCATTATACTGACATAGACTTAACAGAGACTTTTCTAGTTAAGAGAATTGAACTCTGGCTTGTGCATCCGAAAGTGATGTAGACTCATATTTTGACAGGCTTCTCCTACACAGTTGTGTGCTGTGCTCTGTGGCCACAGCTCAGATGTTAGTATTACAATTTAAATGTGTGAAATTATAAGTGCACAAAGACCAGACCAGTCAGTGACCTGTGATACTACACGGTAGGTCTTCAATTGTATGAGCCCTCTGACTCAGGGTTGGCCGGACTGAGCTGGAAATACTGTATAAGGAGAAACATTCAAGAATTTGGCTTTTTTATTTATTCTTATCTAAGTAGGTATTTCCAGGTTGAATCATTTTGTCAGCACAGCCTTTTCAAATACCTGGCAGTAAGAACTACTGCAAACCTTGTTAATGTTGTTGCCGGTGGTTCCAGGGAGATGGTAAGAGTGGAGATTCATTTTTATGTTGCCCCTAGGTTTCCCCTACGACACGGTGAAACTGCAACAACAATCTAGATGTATTGTAAGCCATCCCTCTACGTGCCAGACCGCAGACACCTTCAGTGGTCCGGTCTGAAGCTCATATCTTGGATTAAGCTTTCTCTTGATGCCACAGTTTGAACCATTATCTGTTCTGGTATTGATCATCCTGTCTCGGTTTGAATTCTTTAACAGACTGAAAGAAAAGATTCATTTTCAGAAGGTCACAAGGCTGGACAGGTAGCATTTCACAAATCTCAACATCCCTTACTAGCTGTAATAGTACATTTTGCAGGACTAAACCCAATATCCTTCTAGCGTTCTACCTGGGAGGAGAACATTTTAATATTTTAACCTATAAAAATACACATTGAAAATGAAAGCCCCCAGTTCTTGATATGAAAGGTGAGTGAAAGACATCTCCTTACAACTGCAAGGGAAACCATCCATTAGTCCTCAGCGGCTTGAGGCGATCCCTTTATAGATCCACTGACCATATGCTCGGACCTTTTTAGAGCCTTGACTGATGGGGTCACAAGCATCCTCAAGCATGACATGCTCTGCACATTCAGCTGACTGTTGGTTGAGGCCTATACCATCTGTCACACTTTGCTGTGGAGACATAGCAGCACCCTGAAGCTGCAATGGTGAGAAAGCATGTCACCCACAGGTAAGACCGGTGGATATCTTTGGTCAGGACTGTGGTGGATGGGTTTCCCTTGCAACATTAAACATCAAACTGCCCAGTCGCATGTCAGTTTACTTTACTTTGCAAACTGTTATGGAAGCAGTTCTTCAGTAAATATTCCAATAACGTTCTGTAATCTGCACACGAATCCAGCATGTGCAGCATTTCCCCACATCCACTTCTTCAACTCTGATTCAACTCTGAATATGTTTTTCTGTTTGGAGGTGGCAGGGACTCAGGCATTACTGTAATCATTGTCTTCGCCATCAGACGGCAGGCAGCAGACTGTGGTCCTGTAATTGTCTTTCAGTCTTGTTCAGCCTCACTGTTCCTCGGAGCAGTTTGTTAATTACAGCATCTCCCAGATTTCATTACAGGTTTCTTTGTGTCAACAGCAGGAGAAGTGAAGACAAGCAAATGGTAAATGGTTTTAAGGTACCTGGTCAGCATGTTTACTGTTGATGCATTGGAATTTTCAGAGCATAAATCTGTTTTCGAAGTTCAGTTTTACATTTAGAGATAAATTGTAAGCTAGAGTAAAATGCAAATGTTGTTCCTCCAGTTTAAAGTAAAGCAAATGTAATGCAGGTATTTTTTAAAAAGTTGTATGAAAGTCATTCCAAAGTAGTAGCGCCACTGATGTAAAATAAAGTTTGTCTGACTAATATCACCAAGGAAACAGACTTAGGTGCTGAGGCTGATCTCTTCAGTCTCTTCATGTCCTGTTTATACTCTACCTTTGCATGATATTCAAAGAAAACGTTGTTAGTTATAAGCTTTTTTCCCCAAAGGTATTTGTTCAAACATTAGGACATTAAACAGAAGTTGCAATGTCAGAAATGATCCTTCCTTTATTTAGACATACACACAAACGTGTTTGCCTCACCATCTGGACAACCATCCCAGAGCTCAAGAGAATGGAGGGATTAAAAAAACGTGTCTCGTTATCTTTCTGCTGTCCTTTCTGAGTTTTTTTTATTCTGCAGCAATTTACATTATAAGGAGAGTGTGGTTAAGATCGATAACGCTAGTAAAAGACTGCAAAGGTCAAAAACACAACGTGCTGACATTTCTGTGAAATGAAAGCACAACGTCAGCGCGTGAGAACACAAGTTTTTCTTTTGATGAGAGCAAATTAGATTTGAAGGGAGTGTTTCTCAAAAAAAAAAAAACCTGCACACATCTCAGTTGATTTTAAGCACAGTCAAGCACACTATTATGCATATTTCCATAATAATCATTTCTATTAACTGAATTGTAAGTAGTTTCTGCTAGAGTCCAATTAGATTTGATGTTTGAAGGGAATATAAAGGGCACCAAGGACTTTGTATGATGTATTATTGAATGGAAACTAATGGCAGCTTGTTTTGTCAGCTGTTACTGGCTAGCTCTTCCACCATCTGTTGTCTTTTACAGGAAAAAAAAGGACCTCTGTTTCTCCCCTTTACTTTTTCTCAGTCTGTCAGAAGAGCAGATTGAGATTGAGTCTTTGTGCAAGGCTACAGATTCACCCCTAAAAACGCTTCATGTGCAAGGATCATACTTGCAAGTATGATAAGGATCTATTTTAACACTGTAACCACTTTCTGCCCTCCAGGTAAAGCTGTTTTGCTATTCTCCTTCTTAGAAAACACTGACTCAACAAATGGAATGGACTCAGGAAGCTTCTGCTGTTTCAGGTGAAAAGGTAATGGGTGCATCGGGTCAGTCATTTCAAGGAAAATCTTTTGTGGCAGGTTCTTTTGTGGCAACACTTGTCCGCCTGAAAGAGTGGCAGCAGGTCACCGGTAGCTCTGTGATTCTTGCCTTTTTAAGTTATTCTTAGTGTGTTCCCTCGACTTTTTTTTCTAACTTATCCTTACTTTGCTATGCCAAAAACCAATCACCATGTTTTTTGTTCGCTGCTTTTTTTTGGATTTTTTTTTTATTTTCCTGACTTTTCATGTTAAGCTGTAGCCGTCCATTTTATGGGTTGTGTGCTGTCCACCGCTCCCACCCCCCACCCCCACTCCAGACGGCCAGTCCTCAATTCACCAGCACTCACCCCTTCCTGCCTATCACCTCTGCTCTCCCCCCGCCTCCCACCCCCACTGAGGAGATTTCAGACTGGTTTCACTGACGTCCCATGTCACGAAGCTCCACCCCCAGTGGCCACTGTCTTGGAACCTCGTCAGTTTGCGTATCAGCCTCATGTTTGTGTGGATGATGCTGTCATCTACCTGCTGCAGAGCGCACACTCTAATCTGGATGGTGGGAAGGTCTCTGTGAGGATCATGTTCTTTGATTTCTCCAGTGCTATTAACACCATTCAGCCCTTTTTGATGAATGACAAGCTGCTCAGAATTGGCGTCAGCTCCTTCACTGTCTCCTGGATTGCTGATTACTTGTCTGACAGGTCCCAGTTTGAGTGGCTGGAGGGCTCCCTGTTCGATACTGTTGTCAGTATTGTGGGGGCACCACAGGGGACTGTCCTGTCTCCATTTTTGCACGCTGACTGGAGACTACTGCAGAATTTGGACAAGACCAAGCTGGTCATTGACTTCAAGAGGAAGAGGAAACCATCCAGGGCCTCCAGGTGGAAGTAGTGGACCACTATAAGTACATGGGAGTTGACATGAACAGCAGACTGGACTGGAGGGACAACAGCGATGCTGTGTACAACAAGAGTCTTACTGCAGATGTTCTACCAGTGTGTTGTTGTGAGCGCCCTGTACTTGGCTGTGGTTTGTTGGGAAAGCAGCACCAGCAAAAAGGACATAAGTAGGATTGACAAATTGATCTGAAAGGCTGGACATGTTATTGGCAGTGAGTTGTCTCAATGAGGGACAGGAGGACACTGGACAAACTGCTCTCCATCATGGACAATCCATCTCATCCACTACACCAGACAATAGAGGAACAGGAGAGCTCGTTCTGCAACAGACTGATCCAGCTCCGCTCCCACAGTGAACGCTACAGGACTACTCACCTTAATGTAACAAATAACTCCCTGTTAGTCATGTTAATGGACACTATTGCACCTTATCATTATTATGTATATAATATATATTCTTTCTTCTCTTTTTCTTGTACATTTGTTCATATGCTATTTCTGTACATGTTTTGCTTATGCTATTTTATTTTATTTTATTTTACAAGGTTTTACTTTTATTTTATTTAATCGTTCTTTCACCTGTGGTTCTTATGTGTTTTTTTATGTGCAACTATGCTACTGTGACCAAGCAATAAGTTTATCTAAGTTTGGCATGTACTGTATTATTACAGAAGCAACATCACTGGTCACTGCAATATGTGACGGCAAAGCCTACTAAAAACTCCTAGACTCCAGCAACATTGGTGGACACGGTGCCACAACAAACCAAAGACAGGAGACGTTAATGACATTGATCATCTTGTGTCAGTGGGAAACTTTTGGACCTGGCATTCATGTGCATGTTACTTAGACATGTACCGCATTCGTAGATCAGACCAGGCACCTCAGCGCAGGCAGAGGCACACACAAAGGGTTTAGGAACAACTAAAAAAAACAAAAAAAACAAGAAAAAACAGCACAAGGTGTTGACTCTGGCAATAAATTAACTAATTCACTAGATCTCAAACTGATGAAGGGGGATGTACTGGGACAAGCCTGATCCACAGAGGCCCCTCCCCTCAACCCATAAGACCCAAAGGCCCTGTCTAACAACATTCTGTTGCCAGACACCACAGGACACCCCATGTCCATTCTCTGATGAGTCATAACTAAACATACACAATTTAAACATACCAACACAGATATTTAAGAGGCATTTCTGCCTGTGAATGTTTCTCTGCTTTGCGATTCGTACCAGAGAGGAGGAAGGTAATATTTGAGAGTTTAAAGAAATCAAGAAGGACAAATCAAGTCATAGCTGCCTGATTATAATGCCGCTGTGACCCATTCTTTCCTGGACAGCGTGAATCAGGCATGATTTGTCATTCTTGACGTCAAATGTTACATTTCTGGTCTGTGCTTTGAATGAAAACACTATTCACTCACGTGGCTCGTGTGCAAAAATCCACCACAACAATTCCTGAAAGCAACCTCAAAACATAGACCACGGTGGAGGGAATTGATTTTTCTTTGGTCTTGAGACCAGGAAGTCATGGCATTGTTCCACACATAAAAGGGGGTCCTGTTGGGAATAGGACAGAAGCAAAGAGAAGGGAGAAAATACCGTGGATTTAAATTTCTGATAATCAAATTAAGTTTCCCAGAGTGCCATGCAACACCTGCACAGTGCCGATAAGATAAAGAACAGAGGGGGGATAGGGGAGAGAATAATCACAAGAGAAAGGAAACCCATAAAAGCCCAAACAAGGTTGGGAGTAAGCAATGAATAATGTAATGAACTTGTAACAGCTCAGAAATAATCTCTCTCTTTTAGTGCCTCGTTTTAGTACCTTGTTTCACTCTTTTCCCATTTTTTCTTGCTCTCAATCTCGCCTTAGAAATGTCCACGTGAACTCATTATGTGTAACATCACAGGAGACCAGCCTTCAAATGGGATTTAACACAGAAGAAAATTAATGCTACTTCCTCAATAGTTCAGCAAGCACCAGGTCACTGTGTAGGAGTGAAACCTGTGATTGTCAAATTGAACTTCACTTTTAAGCATGTCCTCACAGAGCTACTGCTTATAATTGCAAGTCATAAGAAATTGTCTCTGTCTGCAGTTCTTAAAACTGTTTCTCTCATCTCCGCACTGACAGGGCCACGGCGCCTTATTGGTTAGAAAGTAATTTCCGTGATTTTATCAAGCTTCCTTAAAATGAAAATTGCAAGATGAAAGTGACAACCAGTTGGGCTTTACCACACCTCTAAAATCTTTATCTGGGCAGTGACAACTGTATAAGGGTAGCTGGTGGTGGAATAGCTGGTGATTCACATGTCATGTCTGAAAACTGAAGGGAAACTGAGGGACCAGTGAACAGGACGCTCAGTCACACGCTGCTTTGCAAGAGATGCACATTATATCTGCAGAGGATGATTGGAGATTATGCTGAGATCATGAACAAACACTGTTAATGTGAGAAACACATACTGTTACAAATGACTCAAAGGTCACAAGAAAAGGAGATACAATGCAAACTTAAACAACAAACTAATTAAAGTAAACTGCAATAACTATTGGCGAGCATACATGCACTGGATAATGTGGTCTGAATAAAAGAGGAGAGAAGCAAAGCAAAAGGAGACAATGTAGCAAGGTGAAAGGTAAAGAGTCTAGCGCACTCTGAGCTTATGTGACTAGGTAACACTGGCCAGATGTTCCCAGTTAACACGGTCACACTTTGGCTCCACCCAGCCAAGGACCCACAACACACACACACAAAGGAGACACACTTCACACAAGTGATGTGATGATTTCTCTGTAATTATACCATGTTGGTGCATGAAAGAGAAGCTTGAATGACTTTTAGATCATGTTCTCCTGTTTCTATTGCAGTTAATCAAACTGTTCCACTTAAGCAAAATATGGTTTGAGGAATCATTTAAAAAAAATCTTGAAATTTGAACGCTGGTTTATTTATGTGCAAATTG
Organism: Planiliza haematocheilus; assembly: GCA_005024645.1. Lineage (NCBI taxonomy): Eukaryota > Metazoa > Chordata > Actinopteri > Mugiliformes > Mugilidae > Planiliza > Planiliza haematocheilus. Next base: position 1,236,554 of record SRSE01000306.1, read on the forward strand.
AAAGCATGTACTCAAACAGGTACATATAAATGAACTCTAATGACAAGACTTTCAAAATGAAAATAAAAATATGTGTATATATACATTAGGGTATGGCAGCAATATAGCTATTTAAAGATTGATTTGGCATTGGCAATGACTTTTTAAGGTTAGTGGATGACAGTTTTTATGCTTACTGTTTGGTAACTACAACACTGGTTTATGGTTAGGAGAACTTTGTGGCTGAAATCACAAACGTTAATTTGAGGTCATACTCAAATGCAGGTAAAATCCTAAAGCAGGTGCAACCCGAAAACAAAAAGCAAGACAAGTACCCAGGAACACTGAGGAACATGCACAGAGGTAACAGTCCGGGAGTGAATTTAATAGACAACTTGACAAAGAACAAATGAAAAAGGCATGACTATATATACACACGAGCAGAGGGCTTGATGATACAGGTGAAACTAATGAGGGTGGAGCACACAAGGAGAAACCAATCAATCAATCAAAGGGTGGAAATACAGGAAGTAAAGCAGGACAAGAAACACCAGGGAAGAAGCTACCAAAATAAAAACACAAACAACAGAGGTACCAAAAACACAAGATCGACAAAGAAAATATTTAAAACACTCAGGCTTGTTTTCTTTTCCATCACTCCAAGATCAGCTGGCCCATCCAGGATCTGTTCAGTGACGCTAATCTGGTTTGATCAGTTCTTTCAAAAGACTCAAGAATGTATAGTATTTGTACATTAGACAGTATTGGGAATCTGTGATCACTTTCCTGCTACTGCTGGAAGTCAGAGCAAAGGTGGAGGAACTTCTTTAAGAGGATTACAAATTAAGTGGCAATAAGGGGTAAACAAATAAAATGCTTAAGAATGGCTCACAGGCTGTATAAACACGGACAATGTGTCCTCACTTCCTTGCATTGGCCAAACTGAGTTTGTACAGTACAATCTGAGAGTAAAGCCACACAGATCGTGATATTGATGACTGCCAATGACTATGGTCTGGGTACCTCCGACATCAAACTGCCTACCTGTCATGGTTTGTGCTTAGTTTTCCTGGGGTTCTGTTTCCCGTTTTATTTTGTTAAGTTCCTGGTTTCCTGTTGGTGTTACTCCTCGTCTTTTCCTGTTTTATTAGTCCATTTTTTTTCTCCTTGTGGGCTCCGCCCTGATTTGTTTCACCTGTGCCTCGTCACCGCTCTGTCCCCTGTGTGTATATATATGTAGCCCTGCCTTCTCTTTGTTCTCTGTGATGTCGTACTTGTTCTTGCCTTGTAATTTTGTCTTGTCACATTTAGCTCACTAGTCTAAATGCTTGTCACATTCATGGATTTATGTCTCATAGAAACTTTTGCCTTGTCAAGTTTGGAATACCAGCTTTCACTGCAGCAGACATAACAAGTGTTTCTTGTTCATTAAATACATTTTTTGCCCTCTCTGTCCTGTATTTGGGTCCTAACCCCATTATCCTGCTAACCCCCTTGACACTACTTCTATAACACACTATTCATTTTTTTGTATTACCATGTAATGGTAATTCAGTTTCATTTTCTTTTTCGTTCACAAAAAACAAACATAATCTTGTATGTAACCTGTATATACCCCCTTGCTGTTCTTCATTAGATTTTCTTCCTTGTAATAAGGAGCAAAAAGGATCATTTTGATCATTTATTCCTAAACATTTAGAAACAAGAAAAGAAGTCTGATCAGAATGGGCTGTACGAGAATGTTTACTTGGGGTACAATTAGGACATTTCTTCAGTTATACACAAGCTTGTTCAAATAATGTTTTGTGTATGTGGTGTTTTTATTAATTCATTTTGATAACTGATCTGAAAGAAACAGTTTCTTATTCCACCTTGCTCATGTATATATGGTAAAAAGACAAACATGATTTGGTTTGAATTGATGACTGATTCTCTATAGATCTTCTCTTGATCAAAACCCCTGCCTCCCTCAGCAAGCTAATTCACAAATGGAGAATGGGTCCCCATCTCCTTTGAAGTAAGGCCTGCTTCAGTACATGTCTGTAGGGTCACCCTATAGACTGCAGTTCAGGTCTCACTGCACAACTGTTGTTTGAGGAACAGCTGCATGTCCTAAGTGTATACATTTTTCATGTCTTGTACAAAGTGCAGGGTGGAGAACCCAAAATACACACAGGTGAGACTAAGATTGTAAGAGGACAGAGGTTTGCTGGAAGGCAGACAAGCAGCGGTTCAGATGGTACGTCTAAGACACAAGAGGATCTGGCAAATAAGAACGTTTGATGCTGTTAAATATATGAGCAGTGCTTTTTATCAGCATAAAAATACAGAGGGGGATAATTTTCTCATTTGTCCAACAATGAAGACATAACAAGAGGCACACAAAGAAAACTGGACACGGTATCTTTCTATCATCGCTAATGCAGTTTTCCTAAGTACATATTAACCTTTCATTCATTCATTCATTCATCTTCTGTAACCGCTCATCGTGTGAAGGGTTGCGAGGCTGCTGGATCCCATCACAGCTGTCACTGAGTAAGAGCTGGGGGAACACCCTGGACAGGTCTCCAGTCTATCACAGGGCTAACACAGAGAGACAGACAACCATTCACACTCACAGTCACACCTACGGCCAATTTAGAATCATCAAAGAACCTAACCAGCATGTCTTTGGATGGTGGGAGGAAGCTGGAGTACCTGGAGAGAACCCACGCAGACACAGGAAGAACATGTAAACTCTACACAGAAAGGCCCAGTCGGCCCATAGATTTCAGAACCTTCTGTTAACCACCACAACACTGTGCCACTCATTAATCTTTCAATTAATCCTTAATTTATCAGAGATATAGTTATCCAAAAACAAGACCGATATTTAGAGTTGAGAGAACATGTGTTTAGTGTTGAAACTCTGAATGAATCTTTTAGATTAGAACATAACCTAAATGTCTGAGTGGAAGTTTTTCCCAAATGATGCTTTGGTATTTATCATCGTCACCGCTTCTCCCTTGAATATTCTCCTTTGGTATTAAGCCACAGCACTGCAGGCACTACAGCTCCAGCCATCTGGTCAGCCTGTCTGCTCCTCTTCTCTGCTGTCACTCACTCCTGCCCCCTCAAGTGTCACTCAGCAGCCTGGTGGGTGCTGTGGTTTGCGAAGCAGCAAGAGAACATTAGCATCATAAACTCTAATTACTGAGGTTAAGAGTTGACAGTTGCAGTGCAAATACTTCAAGGGTTCTCAATTAAACCTTTATTCAGCGAGGCGGCCTCACTGAATGTTAAAGCGCTCCAGGAAACTGTGCACACTGGTAGTGAGGAGGAGAGGCTCTGAAGAGTGAACAGGCATCATGACGAAGTTACAAGACTTCATGCAGAGCACATTCATGTTTTACCACCCTTGGCTCTTTTTTAAAATGTATTTGAGATCTTTCAGTGTAGAATTTAAATAGATCAGCGTGAAATTTTGCAGCAATTGTTAAAACCAGCATTAGCAAAGTTTGATATTGGGTAGCACTGTTTGTTCATCTGGATGGACCTTAACTATTCCCGTTCATCCATGTCTTGGCTCTTCAGTTCTGCCAACCCTTTCAGAGTTGCACTATGTATTGGAACAAACTCACGGCAGTCACTGGAATTTGGAAGCTGAGGACACATGACAGGACTTTTTGCCAGATTTTACCCGCGATTACCAGTTCGGCAAAGTCTTCACCAGTTTGTACTGGGGACAGTCGGCAAGGGTAAGGGCAAATTAATTTAAAGCATGACAACTATCAATAAATCTAAATAAATACAGATAATGTAACTCACTGTATACAGTTACTGAGCCATCAAATCAATGTCTCTCTGTCACTGGCCAGATTTGATGGAAATGAAAGCAAAAGGAATCAAAAATCTAATCAAGCCAGCATTTGTTTGAGCATTTCCTTTTGCAGAGGATGTAGACGCTGCTGAGAGCTGTCTTAAATGAGTCTGTTATCTCCTTACAGCAACTGCTCAGTGCTCCCCGTAGAGGTCCTAAAGAGAATGAAATCCATTTTCTAACAAGACGAGTGTGACTCTTTACACACTGAACTTGTTAGGACTCTCTGGCCTTATTTCACACCGTCTTGCTCTTGTGTATAAATACAGCTAATGGAACAGAGTGTGGAAGACCTGTGTGCAAACAGAGTTCTGTGCGTGCAGTCCCATTTTGTATACCACCTATACCGTAAAGGCACTCGGAAATTGCCTCAAAGGCGCAAGTGGATTGTACACGCCGTCTTCTCCGTCCGTCTTCTTTATCTGCGGATTTATGGCCTCTCAATTTTTCTCGCTGATTTCATCTCTACACCATCTTCCTCTTTGTCTGCTATCTTTTCCGTCTCATTGCTTTCACATCCTCGCCCACCTTGCTTTATCTACACTGCCTTTTCACTTTTATGAGTAACATATACAGGAAATAGAGAGAGAGAAAACAAGGCTTGGTGCAGGTTGGGCTGCACGGGGTTGCGAAAGAAAGTCAAAGTGGTGAAGAGGACATTGTAGGAAAGATAGGTGTCCGCTGTCTGTTAGCATGCGCGTGTGCTTGTGAGTGCGTGCACCCATCTGTGTACAGCTCTATGTGCATGTCCAGTTCCCCCATCTGTCCCTTTTGCCTTGACGTCCAAACACTCCTCTAATGTGCTGTCCAATAAACCAATGATTATCATATCGGTGCAATATTAGCTTCTATCACTGCCTGGCTGAGGATCAGTAATTGCTGTCCGTGCAGAGGAAATGGGAAAGGAAATTACATCTGCCTATACAAAGAGATCGTTTCCTTGTTAGTCCCACGAGACTGTGATGACCCCCTCTGCGCGTGCGTGCATGCACTTGTTTGAACTTGAAAATGCGAGTCTTTGTGTATGTGCGTTCACTCTGTGTTTGTGTTTGGATTTCTAATAGTCCTTTTCAGTATGCAGAATCTGACACTTATACCAGAGTTGTATTAAAGAGAAGATTAGGACAAGGGCAGAGTTGATGCAGAGATGTCACCTGCTGAGAATGAGGGGGAAAATAAGCTTAGTCTTAGTCAGGTGAAGATATTTTTATGGGATCAGGTACTGTTATCTTTTTAAGTATTTCCTTACATCTTTTTTTGTAAATGCCATTAGATTAGTACATGTTGCCATGAAAAACGGCAGCAAAAAGAAGCAGTTTTAACAAACTCTATACAGAGCATCTATATTGTAATGTATTTTGTACTTTTCTGTAAGTAATTCAAAAATGTCTGCACATCATTCTAAGATCATTAACAATACCAAACAACTTACATAACTATGCCACATCTCTGTGTTACTGGTGTACCGTATTAAGTCAGTGTTAATAGAAAAAACAACTGTGCACCAATTAGCCACAACATTAAAACCACTGACAGAAGAAGTAAATAGCATTGACCATCATGTTAAAATTCAATGTTCTGCTGCTTAATGTTTGGATCTGATATTCATGTACCACCCACCCCATGTACCACCCACCTAGACCAGAGCAGTTCAGCCGCCCCCACCCCATAGCAATGACAGACCTGTATAAACAGCACAAGGTGTTGACCTGTCCTCTGAATTCCCTAGATCTCAAACTGATCAAGTATCTGTGGGGTGCATCGGAACAAGCCTGATCCACAGATGCCCCTCTGCTAAGCCCATAGGAGCCAAAGGCTCCCACTAACAACATCCTGTTGCCAGACACCACATGACACCATCAGAAGGCCCATGTCCATTCTCTGATGAGTCACAACTGTGTTGCAGGCACAATTGAGACCTACACAATATTAGGAAGGTGGTCATATAGTTGACCTCAACGAAAACACAAGAGAAAGCGCACTGTGTAATACGAGGAGCCCACAGTTTGCCTGTTCAGACAAACCTAGCATTGTTAGGTGTTTGTGTTAATGTGCTATTTATATATTCATGCATATATTCATCTGTATTTCCTCCCTAAACAATATGCAGATCACATGCCAACAATGGAAAGACACAGGGTTGCACTCCTGAGAGGAGACGGTTGAAGTGACACTGCATAATGTATATCAGCATCTGCAAGCTACAGCATGGGAACATCTGCTGCAAGCAAGTGATCTAATATAGCTTAAAATATAAAAGTTAGGTCTTTTTTTTTCTCAACCAATGTAAAATCTGCCACAGTAGTCATATAGTCTGTATTTATTTCAACCTGTGCTTTTTCATTTCAATAAATGTCAGTTTTGAGAATAACTGTAACATCAAACAAAGACAAGTATTTTAGATACACAACACATTTATGAAGCAGAATGGAAACTCGTGAGCTTATGGCTCATAGGGAACTGCACACATGAAGAAACCAAACCTCAGTGCTATACTAACAAAAACACAAATCTTTGCATTGTGAGAGCACAACAATGCTACTCCATTTTGAATTATTTACACTTAACAGTCCCATATATTGACACTGGACAAATCTGTGTAGGCAGAAATGTACAGTATGGAGGTGGGTAAATGGATTGGATTAAATTAAAGTGCAATTTGGCTACCAAATAACTGCCACCATAAAAGTGTGTGGGTGTTGTGTTAACATTGATCATGTTAGAGTAGGCTGAGGTAGAAAGCTGACTGGCTGCTCCATTACAAAACCATTACAGCTCCTTCAGCTTCGCCTATGTATCAAAGTACGTGCAATTCCCACAGAATAGAATAAAGATGCATGGGCATACATTTTTTATAATGCTGCTACTCATATGTTATTTCTTTCATATGCTCTTATATCTGCCCTGAAAGTGAACTTTTTAAAGATGTTTTTTTTTTTCATCCATGACCTGTGCAATCACAACTACCATGGTCATAAAATATTGATTTAGAATTTTTATGTTCACATTTGATAATACACTTTTGAAGTTCAACTGCAGTTTCTTCTTTTATCCTTAAAGATGTCTTTATTGGCAGGCTTTATATGATTTCTTCCCAGTAGCTTTACTCAAGGAAAAGGATTCTGTTCTTTTTCTACTTCTGCAAACACATGTCTGACTCATATATAAAGTGTGACAATTAACACCAACACCAACACGAGTCATTCAGTTTCATTAAAACACTTTCCCCGCCTCTTTTACTTTCTCTGGTTTTATTATACTCCCACGCGCCGGCTCATTTTAGTACCAGTGTATTTTAGGTCAGTCTTGAAGTTTCCTCCTCCGCTGGTTCCCATAGCAGTTGTGCAATTGAGTGTTTGATGATTTTATTTATTTTTATTTTTTTAAAAACACGAAGCAACTAAAATCACGGCATGAAATGTTTATGATATGAACACACTTACGCCATAACCTTGTTTAATAAAAATTGATTTATAGCTTCAGCGAGTACAGCCAGACTGGTCCAAAAAAATAAAAATAAAATGGGAATGTGAGAAATTCAGGAACAAATCCAAACAATTGGAACACTGCTGTGGCCTTCACACATTTTGAATATTAAAATAAAAAGCAAAAAATATTGCGAAAACAGACATGGCACATTGCAATGAGGAAGTTGGTGTTTTGGTCTCACACGGTCCTACATACCCTGGTCATAGTAGGAGAAGAGTGGAATTTCTTCACATACATACAGTATTTCTAACATCTAACAAGCTGGCTGCATGAGCTAAACTGTCACCTTGTAAAATGAAACAGAGGAGTTTGAGTAAGCACAAAAAAATGCCATGCACGTGGCTTTTGTCACTTCAGTTGACCAGTGAAGTAAAATATTAGCATAGCTCCATTTAAAATTCTAATAGAGCATAGCTTTTAGATTTTGATCTGGGTGAAGGTTCACCAAAGCTTATTCAGCACTATATTCCCAGAGTGGATAATGCTGAATTTTTGCAGTCATTCTGTCCACGCTGATGTGACCTGTGACCTTCTTTACGCATCCCTTATCCTCTCTGTCTTTTTACAGCAGAACCTGAACAGCATGGCGTAAGGTGGCATGACCTGAGGGAGCACGGAGAGGCAGGACAAGGCGTGGAGAAAAGCTGAGATGAAGCAGAGGGAGAGGAGATAGAGCTACAGTACTCACGCTGACACGTTACCGTTTAAGGTATCCACAACACCCCCCTCTGTCTTCCTCTGGTATCCCATCATTGTGTTTCGGTCTTTTTTCATTTGTTTCTGTTCCTCCTCTCCCGCTGTTTGCACCACAGCCAATTCTTGGGTCACTGCAGATATCAAGTTGTGTCACAACACCAAAATATCCACATCCTATTTTTCTCATGCATCTGTAAAACTCAGGTATACGGCTAGGGTTTAACAACACACACACACACACATTTCCCTTCTCCTTTTCTGACTTTGTTTGTGACAGATGGACTAAAGTCCTCGGCATCATGTCAGAAACTGTTGGTGATTAGGGAAGGACGGAGGAATCAGGGGAAAGTGGGAAGTGAACCGCAAAGTACTGTGCGCATATGTGTGTGTGGTCTAAGATGACAAAAGAGCTTGCAGGAAAGTGATGGCCATCAAAGTGCACATGGGTTCAACACTCAATGTAAATCCTGGAAAATACCTCGCATTTATAGCAGATGGAATACCTAACAGACCAGATAGAGTGTAACTGTTTAAATCAACCTTAAGGCCCATTTAAAGTGCTGCAGGACGTAGACGGGGCATAACCTACGCACATAGCCTATGCCAGGGCTAGAGATTTATTCTTGTGCGTTCATCAGTCTGGGTTACTCTGTAAAAATACCAAGCGCTAGTCGCTGTGTCTTTTTTTGTCAGTCAATTTTTATTTCTACATCCTGCTTCACTTCCAACAATGGTGACGGAATTTTGCCAAAGTTGCGTCATCCAAATGTTTCTACAAATCTCCTCAGGTAACCTTTCCTTGATGTGTTCCAACAATCATAGAAAATTGCAGCAGTGGAGAAGCAGCCGGGAATATTAGAACAGAAATATGCTACTACCAAGAAGACCACTTACAGTTCTCGTAATCTGCGTCACCGCGACACTTTGTTAGATTTCTGGGGAGGTTCACATGTTAGGGTCCGTGTAGGGTCTGCATAGAGTCTGGCCTGGCGCTGTAGCTATGGCATTAGATTGGCACAGAGGTATAAACTGCGCGTTAGGAACATGCATGTGTACGAATGATGCTGAAGCAAAGAAACGTTTTCTCATGCAGATAACAGCAATTGCAGTAGATTATAGTCAGAAAAGGTTAAACTGGAATTTGAAAAGAGAAAAAAAGAAGCGGATTAAAAGGTACAATGCGAAACTCCAGAGGTGTTCACACAGGGTGGATCATTCTATGTATGTATAACAGTAGCGATGCATTAAGCAGCAAGAATTGGATTGCCAGAGCTCAAAAAGCAAATAACTCTTGCTACAGATTAAGTAGGTTACAGCCTAAGACTATGGGGTAAAAACAAGTTATGGCGGGTGGAAGAAAAAGTTTTCAGATTCTCCAGATAAAAAAAGAAACTCATTCAGAAGAACGAACACAGTCTAAAAAAAGAAAACGATCGACAACAAGGACAAACACGGATTAGCAGCAGTGTGACATTCCTCACTCGATAGTGCTGAAAGAAGCAATGATTGGGTTGCTGTAGACGAGAGCTACCCTAGTGACAGTGATGGAGAGTACAGGGAGAAAGAAACTGTTAAGAACATAACCAAAGAAATATAAATTCAGTTCAATGGTCAGATCAATCAAATGGAACGCAGGAAGTATCCAAGGAAAGTTTCTGAGCCTCCAGATAAAAAAAGAATCTCATTCAGGAGAACAATTACGGTCTAAAAAAAGAAAGTGTCTGACAGCAAGGACTAACGGGGATTACCAGTGGTGTGACTATCCTCACTAGATAGTGCTGAGAGAAGAGATGGTGAGCGTGGTGCTTACGGAGGGATAGTGTTTGTGTAATTTCTCTCATTGTCAAAAAGACGAGAAAAATGTTTAAAAACTGTCACAGCACTTAAACGAAATAGACTGTATTATAAAATAATTCCAGCAATGGCAAAATGCAGACAGGAAAAACAAACTGCAGCAGCATTCACTGTATATAAATTTCTCAGGTAGTGAGTAGGTTAAGGTCTTACAATCGAGTAGTACTTGACAGTGTGAGCAGTGAACGCACACAGCTACGGTAAACCCTTGTTGGTCAATCGCCATGAGCTAAACATTGTGAGGGAGGTTTTCAGTATAATTTGAGGTCATAGAGATTCATATTCATCCATGTCGTACACCATTGTAGGCTGTGGTTTCATTTTAATCATCAACAGTCTGATGACATAAAAACAGAGCTGGCAGGAATAGTGTTGCTTTCGTCAACGGAAACTATGACTAAATATTGTCGCCAACGGACCTTTATCACGTGACTAAAACGAGACGAGACGTAACGTAAATGCTGGTCATGCGACGATGACTGTAATTAAATGTATAATGCAATATTGTTGACGAATAAAAAGAAGACTAAATGCGGTTTACAAAATAAAAACTATGCTAAACTGTCTATCCATTTTCGTTGACCAGAACGAGACGAGACGAAATGTTACAACGTTATTTTGTCATTTTTAGTCGCGTTATTATTATTTTGTAGTTTTTCTGTTTCCTGTGTCCAGAGCCCGTTTCTCTAGCAGGTGACGTCACTTCCTCAAGCTCCACTCGCGGCATTATTTAGAAGATGCTCCAGTGAGTCTGCGACTCTGAGTGAGTAATCAGTAGCGAGAGAACTTTTGGCGCATTTCCACTAGCACGGCTCGGCTCGGTACGGTACGGCACGGCACGGCTCGGCTCGGTTTGGTTGTGTTTCCATTACAACTGGTGCCTCCTCGACGTGGGCGGGGTCGTCATAACACGGCTGCGCGAAACCGCTGTGACGTCATTTACACGGCGCCGAGCAACGTACAAATCCGGAAGACCTCCCTCTGAATCCGTTCTTCGGCAACCAGAGTCAGGAACGTCTGGACCTCCTCCACCGACCAAGGAGCGGATTTTTTCTGAGAAGCCATCTCGTTCCAAGTCAAAAAGCAGTAAAAAGTGGTGTCTTGTCTCGCGTCTTGTTTTTATTTACATTCTAGGCGGTCGTCGCGCGGTTATGACGCTTCCAGTGACGACACTCATCGGCCAATCAGTGGAAGGCAGTCGGCTGACGTCACGTTTTAGTAACGCTTCGGCTCGCTTGGAACCAGGGCTGAGGTGATACCAAAAATGTACCCGGTTCCAGGTACTGCGTGCTAGTGGAAACACGCAATAGCGCGCCGAGCCGTGCCGTACCGAGCCGAACCGTGCTAGTGGAAATGCGCCATTTGAGTACTGAGTAGCGTGACAAACAAAAGGAACGGTGGCCGGCCAGCCAGGGGTCTTCGGTAGAAGAAGAAGAGAAGACATTTGGAAAAACTTTAAATACATCAAAGTGGAAAATAAAACCGAATGTCTTCTACCATGTTTGGTTAGTAAAATAAATATGTTGTAAATTCAAAACAGCGTCTTCCGTGTCTGGAATGGATGTATTCTTGAGTCTATAAGGTAACAATAATATAATAAGAACCTTGTTTGAAATAGGTTTTGCTAAAAGAAAATTTCGGTTTTGTCTATACTACAAGGTACTTATACTATATTGAGTGGGTTAAATAGAATTGTATTACTAAAAAGAGAATAAAATACAATTTTCATTGACTAAAACTAGACTAAATGTCATCAGTTTTCGTCGACTAAAACTAGACGAAAATAGTCATGGATAATTCTGACTAAAATAAGTCTAAAATGCTCAGACTTTTAGTTGACTGAAACTTGACTAGACTAAAAGGAGTATGAACATGACTAAAACTAATAAAAACTAAAATGACAGCTTGACACAAAGACTAGACTAAAACTAAAATTAAAACAGGCCGCGAAAAACAACACTACTTCTGAACGTGCCACTAGAAACAATCCCTTCATTTCTGTACTTGGCCTACACTATTGTCAAAATGAGATCAACCTGAAAGAACTCTTTTCACAATGTGGCCCAAACCAGAACTATAACAATCACCTTGAGACTAATCACAGGGGTGTTGTATTTTTTGCTGGGTTTGACAGACCAGTGACTTTGCTGTTTTGGCCAGGGGTTTGAATCTCTGACGTTTCTGAATCCACTAGTCAGTTCACACTTCTGTGTGACACTATCAGCAGGATAGAGACTCTACCCTACCATTTTACAGCAGAACGGACAAAGGTTCATTTTGTTCAGGTCTGTCTGTTACACTGTGGTCTCTGATTCACCTCACCCTGAGTGGCTGAATGCGCTGCAGGACTACACAACTGAAAAACAAACAAACAATAAACTGACTTTAACATTAGCTTTACAATAGCTTACCTCTGGATCTACTTTGATATTTATTGCTCACAAATATGGTCTAAACCCAGCAAGAAACATTTTTTATGCCAATAAATATTTTATAGTGCCCAGTGTTACTAATGGAAATGTGGTGTATGTTTCTTGACACCTTGACTCCTTTGACTTTCCACGTCTTTGTACATAACAGAGGTTTTTTTTTTTCTTTCTTAGCTTCACACACGCACACACACTTCCCAACATCCCTTACTTTTGCCCTACAAATACCACTCGCTGTCACTCCCTCAGAGAGCTCCATCGAACCACTATTGACTGATGCTGGGGCTAATCGAAGGCCCCAGCGGCATTCTTGTCCCGTTGGTTAATGGTGACCCACCTACCCTCCCAACACTGCCGCCATCCTCCTCCCTGTCCTATCTCTCTATCTCACCCCCACTCCCTTTCCTCTCATGCTCTAGCTTGATTCGATGGCATTGATTCCCTCCACCTCTTGACCTCCTAGAAGAAGATTTACTGATGTAGCGGCCTCGCTCTGGACACATGCTGATTCCAGAGAGCTACAATTTCTGCTGCACTTTTGGAATTATTAACAAAACTCCTGAATTATACAACTGTATATGTTCACCTGCTCTCACACCTCATGCCCTTCGGTCATAGTGCAGTTGTAGATTTAGTCTGTGGAGAATCCCCGTGTTTTATAAAAATGATATTGCACACACAATGATACATGCAGTTAGCTTGAACTCTACACAGTAAATTCTGCCATACACTTTACATTACATCTCTAGGATGTAAGCTAAGTCTCCTTACCTCACAGCAAGAAGGTTCGGGGTTCAAATCCACCAGCTGACTGGGGCCTTTCTGTGTGTAGTTTACATGTTCTCCCTGTGTCTGCCTGGTTTCTCTCCCAGAATGAATGAATGAATGTCTGCTGGACGACACTTTATTTGTTTGATTTTACTTACTTAAAGAATAAAGTGTTAATAAGTAACTGAAATGAAGGAAAGCACCAAAGGAAAGTAACATACATACACCATAGTTCTAAGTGTAGTTGAGTATTTAGAAGGTTAAAATGCTTAACAGTTGACAGGAAATGTCACAAAGTACAGTTAGCTGGAGTTTGTAGTTACGAATGCAAAAACACTTGCTTTAAGACAAAGTATACTACAAATACAGGGTAAAAAAGCACAACAAAGTTCATAAATACAAGTTCTTAAAGCTGAACCCCTCCTGTGCTACAATATTACTGGTGGAGGAGGAACATTTCCTTTAATTCCTGAGTAGTTTTCATTCAATTCATTGCAATTCTAATGCTGTCATACATGCATGAGACAGCAATAGATGCTTATATGGGCCTATGGGACCTAAATGCAAGGACCTACGCATCATTTACACTTCGTCAGTCTGGCTCGCTCTGTAAATCCACCACCCAAATTTAAGTTGGTGCTATGTCTTTTTTTTCTCCGCTCAGGTTAACTATTGTTTCTACTTCCTGCTTTACTTTCAACAGTGGCAGCAAGTCATACAAATGTCTGTATTTCCAAACCTCTTCAGTTAACCTTACTGATTCTTTCTTGATCCAAAACAATCAAAAATTGTAGAGATAGAGAAACAGCCAGGAAGATTAAAGCAGAAACATGCTACTACCAAGCAAACCAATCACAGCTCTTGCCCTCAGTGTTGCCGCAGTGATTAGTTACATTTCTGGTCAGGTGGACATCAGCTATGGCGCAGTGCTCTCCGTGGGTGTCTGCGTTATAGCCCTGCCCTCTGCATCAGCTTAACACAGAAGTCTAAACTGTCTGTTAACCTTCAAGTTTATGCAGCCAGCGAAGGTCAGGCAAGGGTCAGGTAAACTGGAGTCTATCCGAGCTTTCATTGAGCGAGTGGTGGGGTACACCCTGGACAGGTCTCCAGTCTATCACAGGGCTAAGACAGAGACAGACAACCATTCACACTCACACTTGCACCTACGGCCAAGTTAGAATCACTAATGAACCTAACCAGCATGTCTTTGGATGGTGGGAGGAAGCTGGAGTACATGGAGAGAACCCACACAGACACAGGTAGAACATGCAAAATGAATTTGCAGATGGAATTAAAACCCAGAACCTTCTCGCTGTGAGGCATCAGTGCTAGCCACCACTCCACTGTGCTGCCCGTTAGATTAGACTTTTACTATAGAATGGCGATATCTTTGATACAAGGCTCTACAAAGAGGATTAAAGCACTGTATTACAATGTCAGCAAAAACACTGGCTGCGTAGAGTGGATTTTAGAAGTTTTTTTGAAGGTTTTTAGGTGCATCAGGTTTTAATGTCCTCCTCTCTAATTAGCCTAAATGAAATAAATGTGGAATTTCTTACAGGATGTTGAATCTTACCTTGGAAATGTTCATTGAAATAGTTAGGAATTGTGAGTTTTAACTTATAGCATCAAGTTGAAACAAGAAATGAGAATCTGCTAATTTCTCCACGAGGATACATTTTATTATCATTTTATCTTAAATTAGTTATAACTTACCTTTTTGAGTTAAAAGAAAGGTTGTCTAAAGGTTTACTTGCATTTTTAAGGCAGCAGAAGAACTTTTGTTTCTAAGTTTTACTGACTGAAATTTTTTTACAGTGTTGTTGGGTGTAATAGTTAAGCTGAAATCATTCAGATTATCCCCATATCACAAATGTGGCTTAAAGGGACATTAGAAATCTGTGCAGTTGGTGGTAGTTGGTGTCCTTAGATCCTAAATTTATACGAGGTTGAACTGCCCCAATTACCAAGATAAACTTCCAGAACTTCATGATAGATTGGATTCTTTCTGAATGAACACAGAAAGGACAGAATAGCAAGATTTTAATACAGAAAGTATTAAAGTAGTAAACTTTATCCCTCACTCACAGAATATGGACCTTTTCACTGTACAGAAATCTATAATTGGCAGGTTTCCTCGCTGGCTTGTTGGCTGTTAAACATAATTAGTTCCATCACTCCTTTCCAATGTATGTCTTATTGTTCATGACAGCAATTAAAAACCACTGCCAAGTACAGAGACAATAGTATAGTATGTTTGAAGTATATTTGATCTTCATTTATTCAGCATCAAGCTTGGAAACACACCAACAGAGGAGACTGTAAAAGACCATTTGTTCATTAATTCATAGTACATGTCGTTTTCTGAATCCTATTTATGTCATTCCTTGGATGGCGCTACCATGTTTTTTTTTTTTTTCTTTCCAAGCCTTGGAACAATTGCATGAGCTCGGAGCCAAGCAATCTGTTGGTGTTCTTCAGTTATGGATGGCAGCATAATGACACTCCTCCTGCAACCGAAACAACTTTTTAATCAAGTTGACGTCTGTGCCAAATCATCTTTTTTTTTTTTTTTTTTGCTAAGCTGCCCCCCTGCCCCACCTCTTTTTTCACTCTTGTTCTCCCTTGTCACTGCACATGCACCAGCTCTCATCTGCTTTTTTGGTATATTACCCAGTCCCCGCTAGAACGGCTCAATTGTTTTAGCTGAAGACAGGGGCCATAAAGTGCCATTAAAGATGTATCACCACAGCAGCTAATGTTTCCTAATCCATCGTCGAAGCACCTCCAGGATGAGGACAAATTCTTTTCCAGGCCATTTGCAGTCCTCCCTCTAACCTCCTCCTAGCCCCTGCCTTCTGTATGCCACCATCTCTCTTTTTCTTCACCTTCCTCCTTCCTCCCCGCTTCATCTGTCTTGTAGGTCTTCTGGTTTAAAATTTTTCCCCAATTATCAGCACTCTACATTCCTCATTATGGATACTGAGACTGCACATGTGAATCCATCCAAGGGCCATCAGGCATTTCCCTAACAAGACCACACCTACAGTGTACAAAGAAGTTTAGTTTGACCAGGTGAAGGGGAGGGAAAGGTAGGGAATGAGATGAAGAAGTTGGAAGTCGAGAGGATGGGATGAAGGAAGATGTAGAGGCTGATGGTGGTCCCCTGATGCTGGGATGGAGGAACCCAGCATCAGGAATATCTCTGGAAGCTTCGGCTCTGTGGGTTAGATGCATGTATTTAGGCAGGTGTGAGTAATTGGATGTTTGAGGTGTGGACTTGTTCCAGAACCTAAGTTATATAACTTCTTTAATTCATTTATTTTTTTGTGCTGTGTTAAATGTGCTGCCTTCAGCTGACACAAGTCTTTCCTATCATGTTGTGCAGAAAAGGGAAGATACAGATGTAGAGGGGGGACAGGTTGAGCGAGCGTGAAGGGTCTGATAGAACCAAAGAGAGTTGGTGACAGGCCAGACAGTTCCAGCTCTGTCTTCAGTTCCCAACTCTCTAGATTCGAGACACAGTAGTAGACGCTTCTAAATGTACACCGCTTCATCTCCAGGACTCGCATGACTGACGCACCGAGTCATTTCTCATCCTACCCTGCTCGCTTCAATGAGATCTGCTGTTTGTGGGCTGCACACTTCATCCTCAATTATATCTCACATCGCCAAATGAAATCAGGGACTGAAGACAGACGGCAGCAGGAGAAGATCACCACTCACCTATGCTGTGTATGCTGTAATAATTCTGGCAGTATGGTTAATGGCTTTGCACAGTACATTTAGGACAGTTTGTATTCGATTTGATGTCAGCGTGCTGCCATTTGCATGTGTTAAAATGAAGACCCGGCAATCATGCGGAAAACAGGTTGCCGCTTTGCATGGTGCCTCACGCTGAAGCAGGGCCATAGTTAATTAGTATATAAATAAAATGTCTGAATTCAGTTAAAGCCAAATGTATTGATAGCTCCGTAATCTCCTCTGCATGTGCCCAAGTTAAAACAAATTTTATTAAACATGCACTATATTGGTACTTCTACAGTATATGTGTGTAAATGATTTTGTTATCGTTGAGTTATTGCCCTTTTTTTATAGACAGCAATAGATGTGTATATGTATATATGTTTTTCAAAATGCCTTTATTCTTTCATTTGCAGACCAATGGAATCCAACAGTGATAAAATATAACGTTTTTGCAGTTCTAAGCTCATGGTAGGTTTATCAGCTGTTGTGTGTGACCCATTTGGAGGACTTATATTTTTGAACAGTAACTGAAAATGTTTTTCTTTTTAATTCTTTTTAATATTTTTTTTATTTTTTATTTTTTTTAAACAAATGAGTAAATGTACAAATGTCTTCTTAGAGCACAAGGCATGTGTACTACATGTATTCTGGGTTGGTACAGTGTTTCCGGCCAACAAACATGAGCTAACTGCCACTGTGTATTACACATGACCTGTGGCTAACGTTAGCTCATGTTTGTTGGATGTTGCTTATGTTTATCAGTTTGCTACCTTCAGAGAGAGCTGCTGTAGAGAGCTGCTGCAAAACATGGTCCTGAAAACTGCAGCTACCTTGAACTTTTGTGGCTACCATTGCTGATGACAGCATGATGCCATAACCTGAACAGGTCAAAGAGAAATCAAAGTGTGGCCGCAAAACTTGTAAGGGCACGCACAATAACGGGAGAAAAAAAAATCAGTGCTTTGGAAAACAGTTTTGTGATACTGAGGTAAGAGTCTTTTGAAAATAGAGCTTTCCACAATGTGACAAGGATTTGAGACTTACTTTAGCAGCGCACATGACTGAACCTTTACAGCTGCACAAAAAGAAAGGACAGCTCTGGATGTAGGGAGGTCCAGAAGCAGATGGTCAGTTCGAAGATCACAACGTTGACCCATGCTGCTAGATAATGTCAACTTACTCCTTTGCCATATCTTTATTCCACATGACATGCACCAATCAGCCATAACATTAAAACCACTGGCAGGAAAAGTGAATAACATTGATCATCTTGTGACAATACAGTGCTCTGTTAGGAAACTTTTGGACCTGGCATTCATGTAGATGTTACTTAAACATGTACCATCCCATAGTAATAACACTGGCAATATCCATCCCCAGCAGGATGCAGCCTGACACAGAGAAGAAAAAATGCTTTAGGAACAATTTCAAAAACATGAAGAACAGCACAAGGTGTTGACCCAGCCTCCAAATTTACTAGATCCCAAACTGATCAAGTATCTGTGGGATGATAGAGGACCCTGCCCTCAACCCATAGGATCCAAAGGCCCCAACATTCTGATGTCAGACACCACAGAACACTATCAGAATGCCCGTGTCCATTCTCTGATGAGTCACAACTGTTTTGGAGGCACAAGGGAGACCTACACATTATTAGGAAGGTGGCAGTGGCGGCTGCTGGTCTTTCAAATAGGGGAAGCCCAGTTTTGTAAAATTGGCCAATTATTACATCATTAAATTTATGTCTGTGAAGGTTCTCAGTCATCCAGGTCATGGTAATCCAAAAAGTTTCAAAAAAGGCAACTGGACTTGTAGATTTTTCGAGAAGACGTTTCGCCAGATCATCTGAGCTTGTCACGTGCCGATCTGGGTTGATTTGGACGGGTTCTGAGCTGGTCGGCCACGATGATAGGAGACGCTATCGGTTGCCAGGGGCAACGCCCTCAGAATTTAACGGAGGAGCGACGAAACATTAATTTTTGCGCGTTTATTATTTCGGCGGGACAGATACAAGAAAAGTAAGAAAGTAAAGCAATGGAGAAAGTTAAGGGGAAAGAAAATGGACCTTACAGGGACAAGCTTACATGAGCAAAACAGCGGTATTTGGAGAAGCTGTAGCATGACGACAACTCCTCACTCTCTATAGTCTTAAAGCGCTGTCAATCCCGACGAGTTCCAGCCACGTTAACAGTTCATCCAATCATCATAGAGAAGTTCGGCGTCCAGGTACATCTCACTGCCCATTGACTCCCAGAGATGCCCGGCCTCCCTGGAAGTGACGATTTTGGAGCGTTTGTCCAATAAACGTCCAGCTTTTTTGCCCTGAGATCGGCCCATTCTGAAGCTCCATTGAAAGTCCATTGAGGCCGAGCCTCAGTGGGTTTTTAAACGGACCGTGCCATTACAGCAATATGAGAAAAAAATCACGATAGACGAACGGCTAAAACTTATTAATGATTGTGTTATTATAAGAAGTAGCCATGAAGTCGATCATGTTCTAGCACATTTTAGTTTGAGTAGTAATGTAAATTCGTAGTATTTGACGAAATTGCCAGCGATATTTTAGGGGAGGCTGAGCCTCCCCTGTAGTCTTAGAGCAATCGCCTCTGGAAGGTGGTCATAATTTTATGCCTGGTCGGTGTACGTTTCATGCTTTTAGACCTAATGTTCCCATGAGAACCGAACCACAGCTCCACAGTTAGGTCTTTATTCTCAATCAAACTGGAGGCTTTATTCTCCATCAAACTGGAGCCAAATTATAAACACTCGGCGGAGACAACCCTGACAAGATACTGAGATCTAGTCCAATCAACACCCCAATCACACAATGAGTGATATCTGATGTGTGACTATATAAGCCCACTGAGAGATTCTGTCTTCCAAGGATTGAAACGTAGTTTGCACAAGTAAGAGCAACTTGAGATCCCTCAGGATTCTTTACACCATGTCACATCTGTCCTGCCCTTGTCTGTCTGATGCTGTTATTCCCCGCAGTTTAAGCTGCTGTTTCCACTTTTCTCCACCTCCTCTCTTGTTTTGCTGTAACTCTTCTCTTCTCTTCTATGGCATGGTTTCCCACTCGACGGTGTGACACATTATAAATGTGTGTGTTTCTCACTGTATACATTTTATTTCTTCTTCCTACTGTATATGTCTGACACATCAGAAAGGTTTAGTTTGAAAAAACAATGCAGAACGAACAATCTCCTGATAGTAGTAAATACATCAGATCTCAATTTCCACATTTGGCTTCCCATTTTAAATCAGCCTTTTTCTTTACCTGTCCCTTTCACCATCACATAAATGCTGAAAAACATGCTACTATAGTAGATCCTATTTTGCAACACTCCACAATCCCTGAAAGGCATGCCACTGTACAGAACATCACATTTAAAATAAGATGTAGGATGGCAAACAAGCTCACGCGTCTATCAGTCCTTATAGACACCTGAACCGTGTTTTCCAATCTTAACACAGATGAGACAAGGCCGGGCACGGTGCGGTTAATGGGTCGGTGGTCATCTATACAAACAAGCCAATAGATAAACAAGCCATGAGGACAGGATGAAGGAGGGGAGAGATGAAAGCCAGGGGGAGTCAAGAGAGAGAGGTCGAGGGGGTGAGCCTGCGAGACGGGAGATGATGAACCACTACAAAGGCAAAGAGAAATCAAAATGGAAATGAGGCACCACCAAAGAGCACTCCCGTCTCCCACTAGACCGGTTTGAAAGCCCCGACAAGAGTGAAGGAAGGGAAGAGGGAGACGAGAGAGAGCGACGCTTGGTGGATGAGTTTATTGATTTCATTGGTTTTTAACTTTTTTAACTTTGAAACACTGGTTTCAAAAGTGCAGTGCAATTAAACATATTTGTCTGACATTTCCAGTTTGACTGTTTAGTTTTAGCTTCGGTGGAGTGGTTAGACTTGAACTATTGTTTTTTATGTTTTTTGTTGTTGCTGTTGTTTTACAAAAGTCACCAAGTTGCTGATGTTAGTGATTAGAGAAGCACATTTAGCACTGCAAGGTCACTTTTTATGTTGAAGACCATTCAGAAACTCTAAAAAGAGCAAGACTCAGGAGTTTGGGTACAAAAAGAAGAGGTAGAGCGGGAGTGAAGCTCCAAAAGACACAATGAGTCTGGGCTGTACCTGTAGCAAAGACCAAAACAGTGTCTTCTTCACTAGACAAAAAGTCCACGGCAAGTTCATAAGTTACTACTGCAGAGGTTAACTGAAGAGCTGGGGATGAGTGGGAGAGCTGAAAGTCCTTCAGCAGAGTTCCAGGCTTGATTGGATGATGAGAAGCAGGTGAGTTACATCCAGCAGCTGCTCTAATCCACACGCCTGAGGCAGTAAGAAGACACGGACAGAAACATAGCAAAGCACCTAACTCCTGTACGTTGTGGTGTTTTCAAGCATTGACTTGTGCCATTACATAAAGTGCTGCAATCTGCTTATTTTGTGTGCCAACATATAGCAGTCTGTTGAAACCAAGTTCTCCAATGCAAATTTAAAGTACTACTTCATTGCTGCTAAGTAATACAGTGGAAGAGATATTTATAACACACTATAAGAGTAACTGCGGTGGCACATGATGAAATGTGAATTGTAAGAAAAGAAGCACAATAAACTGTCATAAAGAGGTGGATACAGGGGGGTTGACTTAGGTCCAACAAGCAATAAAAAATTCTAAATACTCCAGTGTAAGAGGAAGGAAAGTGAGGAGGATAATGTATGAGATGCATGTGAAAAAGAAGAATGGAAGGGCAGCCAAAGAGCAAGCCATAAAACAGAGAAAAAGGAGAGGGTTGCAAAGAGATTTTATGGGGGACAGAGGGAAGGAATGAGACACTGATGAGGACAGACAGGAGAGGGAACTGCTTTGGGACGGAGAAGCAGCACGCCAATATGATGTCTTCATCTTTGCGTTAACATCATGTCAAGCGTATGGCAGCAGATGACCAGCACGGGCAGGAGGCAGGTGAGAAACCTCAGTCAGGGAAATCACTATGCACCTCTACCTCCCCTCTTTTCACTTTTCTAGTACTCACTTGCTCTTTTCCCTTTAATTTTCCTGAACCAGTTTATCACTACTTTCATTTTTTCCCCTCTCTCTTCAATTAGGTCGATTGATTTGAGTGTTTACTGACCACTCCCTCTATACACAGAATGTTGTTATTGTAGGCCTTTGGGTCCTGTGAGTCGGGGGAGGGGTCTCTCTGAATCAGGATTGTTCCAGTGCATCAAACAAATAGTTGATCAGTTTAGGATCTAGTGAATTTGGAGGCCAGGTCTACACCTTGTGCTGTTCTTCATTTTTTTTTTTTAGTTGTTTCTAAAGCTTTTCTGTGTGTGTATCTGTGTCAGGCTGCATCCTGCTGGGGATGGCTGCTGTGTCATTGCTATGGGGTGGGGGTGCCTGGTCTGGTCTAGGCGGGTGGTAACATCCACATGAATGCCAGGTGCAAACGTTTCCCAGCAGAACATTGTATTGTCACAAGATGTAATTTACTTTTCCTGTTAGTTGTTTTAATGTTGTGGCTGTTTGGTGTAAAATCCAGGCTAGAAACATATCTCTAGAAACATATCATATGAGATGCGACTCACTCTAAACTCATTTATGCACCAGTCCAAAGAGACATGCATGCAAAATCCATCTAAAATCTATCCCCCCATAATTTGATTGCATATATATATGACACATATACTGCTCTATACAGTATTGTAGCTCATGATGAAACATGTTAAAGTTTAGTCCTGTGTGTCATTATAAAGAACTTTGATATTATATCATAAGTAGCTTTATGATCTGAAGACATGGGGAAAGGGGGAAAGAGGCCTAAATGTCAGCGGTGACAGCGGATCCCTAAGGCAGCAAATGATAGAGATTGACTGCCCCTGAACTTAAATGGAAGTGTGTGTGCTCAAGACTGACAATGTGTGAAACACACTGTGTAGCTCTTCCATGGAACCCACTGTTGCGTATGCGTGCGTATACGCGTATGAGTATGTGTATGAGGACACCATAAAACACAGTAAATTATGTCCTCCTCACATATCAGTGACAATACCTGAGGGGGACACAGAGGATGGATTGAGGAACAGGCAGGGGTGGGAGGGGGGATGTGGTGGTTTGAAAGCTCATTAACCAAAGACTGTAATGAGGCAGTTTCATTTGTGCATACTTGTGCCTATTACCTCTCAACTCATTAGACACTGTGGAATGGATACAGAGATGCTCTATCCGAAAGCAGAGCAGTGAGCTATCAGGTATGGACACAGCCAGACGGGTTCATCTGAGGTTGCTCTGACAGCTGACAGCATGAAATCATAGTGCCAAGCACGTATAAAATGTGAGGATACAGAGTGAATATGAAATAGGCCGGGGCATTAAGTGCAATGAATGCACTGAGAATTTGTCTCTTTGACACTGGTGTAAAGGCATGTTGACAACTAGTTGTAGTACATTCTAGAGCACAATCACAAAGACGCTTCCCCCAAGTGTAAAGTTGCCTGTTTTGTGCCATATTTCGGTGGCAATTTTCCACTCACAACAGGAATTTAAATATATGATGTTCTTGTGCCTCCAGAACAGTTGTGAGTCATCAAAGAATAGACATGGGCCTTCTGAGGGTGTCCTGTGGTGTCTGGCAACAAGATGTTGTTTGTGGGGGCCTTTGGGTCCTATGGGTTGAGGGGAGGGGCCTCTGTGGATCAGGCTTTAGGTTCCAGGCCAGGTCAACACCTTGTGTTGTTTATCCATGTTGTTCTTAAACCACTGTAGCTGCACCCTGCTGTGGATGGCTGCTGCCATCAAGGAGTGTCATTGCTATGGGTTGGGGATGCTATGTGCTACATATCTAAGCAACATCCACACAAATACCAGGTCCAGAGGTTTCCCAGCAGAACGCTGTATTGTCATAAGATGGTCAATGTAATTCACTTCTCCCGTCAGTGGTCGTAATGTTATGCCTGATTGATGTATGTTATTTAAAATCTTGTGCTTCCTCATATTCTTACTATAAATCTCCAAAAATAGAAACATTTTCTTTTTGTGAAAACACTCTATTAGCATTAGGAAAGACTTGCAGTCAGAGTTAAAGGAAGAAATAGTATAAGTTGAGTTATGTTTATTAGAATCAAGGGTGATGTTTTGTTCCCCCGTCCATCCACTTTTACTTGTGTGGTTGAAACAACATGGAGCCACTACCGTTATAATATCCAAAATAAAATAATTTCAATTTGTATCTGTAAAATGTCTTCGTTTCTTGAATTTCAACATTTCACTTTACAGCATGAATGACTAATGCTGTCATTTTTCTTTGGAATCTGTCTACTTTTATGCACTGAGGGATTTTGGTCCCTTTAGTGCCTTCCCCCGCAAAGTCCCTGCTCCCTAGAAAGGAATATTTAGTCATCCAGAAACTAAAAAGCACAGGGCTAGTAGTGATCACTGCAGACTCAAGAATGCTACATTTGAACATAATTCATTCTGATTACAAGAAAACTCTGGCTGCCCTTAATGGCAATATTAAGTCTTCATTTCTTTTTATATTATTGACATCTCAAAAACATTTGAAAGTTCTGTGGCTGAATTCTCCATAAAAGAAATTCCAGAGAAAAAGCTGGACATCTTAACAATGGTTAAACGTCCGCATCACAGCAAGATATTCATCTCCAAGGACTGTGGAGTTTACTCACGCATCTACCAGTGACAATTAGGCATCGTGACAGACAGTCAGCCCAGGGGACTTGAAGGGCAGCTGGGCACACACGGACAACTGAAATTACATTGGCAGCCTCGAAAATAGGACCAGGCTTTTCTCAATGGGTGACCGCAGCACTCTATGCAGACAAATAGAAATAATTACCAGTAAACTCAAACCTCTGTGTTAAGCTTTGCTCTTTAGACTTAATTTAAACCATCTAATGAATGGTACCTGTCCAAAACCAAATGAAGCACCACTTTGCAAGCAACTTGAATACCTTTATCTTAAGACTCCCCATCAATGGCTGTAACACAGGGCGGTCACTAAAAATGCAAAATTGTGAAAGAACCAATGTTTGGATTGTCCATTCTGAGATAGTGTGTACTTCTGTGGGGAGGCTGGAGCCTACCCCAGCTGTCATTAGGGCAAGAGGTGGAGTACACCCTGGACCCTGTCTATTGCAAGGCCAGCACAAACATGACAACTTTTATTTTCAGGTGACTTTAATCTGCTTTTATGCTGGGCATCAGCAGTAGAAAGGAGAAAGATGATAGTGGAAGAGGTACAGAGGCAAGAGGAAACGGTTAGATGCTCGAAGGCAGTGTCGCAGGCTAAGCAGGGTCAATGGGTGAACTGGGAGAGTGTGGAGAAAAGGAAGGTTAAGTGGATAGAGCTTTGGAGTATGGAAGCTAGCAGGATCAGATTTATGTTGGGCTACTTATGATGTGCTGCCAACTCCCCAGAACCTGAACCAGTGGGTAGGTGAGGATGCTGCCTGTCCACTGTGCACTTGTGTCTGCACGCTTAGTCATATTCTGACAGGTTGTAAGGTTAGTCTCTCCCAAGGACGTTATACCTGGCGTCACCGTCAGGTATTGAAAGGTTTAGCAGCTGCAATAGAGGAAAAAACGGGTGAATGTAAATTCCGTGGCCGTTAACAGAGAGAATAGATGTATTAAGTTTGTACGGGAAGGAGAAAAGGCTAGAGGAGCAGGCTTCAGGCATAACACGGGACAGCTAAGTGTAGGAGGAGCCTGGGAGATGAGGACGGACTTAAATAGCCAACTGGTTGTCCCAGGTGAGATAGCTAGCACTCGACTATGGCCAGATCTGCTGTTGTGGTCTGAGCCAGAGAAAGTAGTCTATTTCATAGAGCTGACTGTCCCGTGGGAGGATAGAGTTGAGGAGGCTAACGAGAGAAAAAGAGCTAAGTATGCAGAGTTAGCAGCAGATGCAGAGCAAAATGGATGGAAGGCTTATGTCCGCCTGGTAGAAGTGGGCTGCCGTGGATTTGTGACAAAGTCGGTCATTGCTCTGCTGAGTGAGCTGGGCATACGAGGAAGAAGCCAGAGGACTGCGGTTAGCAATATGTCCCGGGCAGCAGAAAGAGCCAGTGACTGGTTATGGGTGCGCAGGAAGCATGCTAGCTGGGGAGCTAACTAAGGTAAGGATGTAGGCCGCATGTAGGCCGCATGTAGGCCCCAGTTAATTTGTTTGTTGCTTCAGCTTGCATCAACGGAGCGGAGCATGGTAGATTTGTTTGTTTGTTATGGATTTGTTCGTTTGTTACGTGCTTCAGCTCGCATCAACGGAGTGGAGCATGGTAGAATGTTTGTTTGGCTCGTGGTTATTAGTTTCCATACTAGTTGTTGATAGACATCGAGTGGTGAGGAAGAAAGGGTTGTGTAGTGGCGGTGTGGAGGGGGGTGATTCCAGGACGCTGGAAATCACTGTTAAGCCTTCTTGAGGTGTCGTGGGCCTAACTTAACGAAACATCGGTGAAGGGAGGTGCCCACTTGAAAACCCCAATGATATGCTGCATACTGCTGTTGTTCAGATCATGTTCTCATGGTATTTGGTAGCCATGGTTTGCTGCTGAGCGGGCCATACAAGCCAGCAGTGCTTAGTTAGCTATGTTTTACAATGTTTGAGGTATCCTCTGCTGCTCAATGGGCGTACAAGCCAGCAGCCTCTAGTTAGCCTAGGTAGAATATAGGTTATTGGTCATATTACATGACTGTAGGCTTGGTAGGGCCTCTTAGTCGAACAGGGCCTCTAAACGTGTTTTGCCTGGGATTTCAGCACAAGGGATTGTAACATCTTGTCCTGTGTATTTCTAAATGTTACATTTTATGTTTTATTCTTATGATGTTTTATGTATTGTTGTTTTATGTTAGGTGACATGAGTTTTTGAAAGGCGCCCACAAATAAAATGTATTATTATTAATGTTATGTTGTGCCACCCCTTTAGGGAGATTTACATCCTGTTGTGTTGCCCTCAAGTGGCCAAAAAATTTGTCAGCGCATCTTTATGACATCCTCCAAAAATTATTAGCCCAGCCAACAGTAAATACCCATCAACTTAAATATCTACTGTATACTCCTAACTATAACATATTCTTAAAACAAGAAGACGTTTGGCTGACACCAAACACTTTACAATCAAATCCTTTGTCACTTTGTATTGACTGTTAGGATGCATAAACTGAGGACATATATGTCGTAAAAATGCATTCCTCTCAGAATACAGGAAAATAAGACCTATGTGGAAAAATATATGGCAGCAAGTGTCATGCATATCATGTTTGCACAAGCGCATGTTCTCTGAAGTATGTGTGAGTGAGATATATGTGACGAAAAAAAAAGGAAAATGAAGTGAAGCAGTCTTCGTAGAAGTGAAGACTGCTTCACTTCTATGAGCTGACATCAATTACAGCACATCCCGCTATATGTACAGCTATGATCACACAACACTGCATCACATGGCAGACGTATGAAATGGAAGAAATGGGAGATATTTACTGTATCAGCATTAATACTGTATTAGCTTTACGACTGAGAGATACAGACACCCTGCAGTGAGTGTTACTACTTACTCGTGCCTCTATCACAAAATAAATAAATAAATAAATAAATGGCAGGGGTATGAATACCTATCTCAAGTATACATTTGCATAGTGATCCTAATAATCAGATTTCTTCTGGCGGCTACTGTGTTCCCTTTTATAAAAGTGGTGATAAAATTTAGTCCAGCAGTCCCTTCGGCCAGGTTTTTTCTCGGGATTCTGACGGAGTCACTTGATCCTATGGCATGCGTTTTTCATCCAGATGCACTTTCTAGTATGATGGCAACAGCAGAGAGGTGATTAGGGCAGAGAGGTGGTTATTTAGTATATTCTAATCTATTTACTATATTATATTCTAATATATCTATCTGTATCTAGATAGATAGATAGATAGATACGCAGACACAGGGAGAACATGCAAACTCCATATATATATATATATATATATATATATATATAGGGATATAGATAGATGTTTAGATATATACGAGTCACAGTAAGTAAGAAGATTTGATTCATTTCATCTCCATTTATTTTTCATCTCCAGAACAAGAACAATTCAATTATCTGGTGTAAGTGACAGTATGAAGTTCTGTGTGGTATCCACTGGAAACCAGACAGTAGAACAGTCCTCTTTGAAGTGGGTGCTGGATGGCGATTTAAAAAGAAGTGACACATCAAAGAAAAACGCAGAGAGCAGGCACGACTGTGAGTTAGTACATACACACACACACTCAAAAATAGTCATACTTTTCACATTCTTCACAATGATGAAAAAAAAAGAAAAATAAACCACATTCAGCGCACACACACAAAAAAAATCCATCTAGCAAGGTTACCCATTTGACACCATCTCAACACTGGGGCACTACTGTTCAATTCCAAACAGGTTTGTCATAACGTCTGCCTGTGTGCACATCAGCTTGACCGTACACATCTTGAACACACATAATAATGGAACTGAAGTTGAGTCAAGGATTCTCCCACTTCTGTCTAATGGCTCTCAAGTTAAGGGGAGAGGGCACATCGATTTAGAAGGGAAGTTAAACCGTCACACATGCATAAGAGAGGGCGTGTGTGCACGTGAAGCATACCGCATACACACATTCTCAGGGTTTTGGAAATTAAGCTTTATCTTGGTTTATGTGACTGCTTTGGTCAATCCAACAATTTAAATTGTTGTTCCAATTAGTGAAAACAATCGTACAGGATATAGTTGCTGCAGGCAATGGTATTTGATTTTGGTTTATCTTTGAATAAGTTACACCACAGTTGTTTACCACAGCTACACTTCTTGCTTCTTTCACTCTTTCAGTGGACCATAACTTCACTGATGATTCAAGTACAAGACCCTGCACACTACAACTCCATGCTGCCTCTGCACACCTGTCGATGTCAAATAATTGCCGTCCTTCAGAATGGAGAGCAGCTGCAGCTCTAGCAAAGAGCGCAATGGATACACACTGCTTCAGCGCTCTCACCAGGAGCGGCGAGTGGGTTACAAACAAAGTGTCAGTGCTATATATACTAGATGCAGTGTGCTCCATGTCGCAACACATAAAACCACTGCTGTTCTGAGCAGATTCTGGTGACAAAGCCCTGGCGGGATGGGTAGACCGATATATGCTTCTCTGAGAAAAAGCAGCAGATTAAAAATGCTGCAAATTCTGTGTCAAATTCTACAACATTCCTTTGTCTTTCAATTAATAAGTTCAAGATGTGGTTTGCACTCATGCCTCACAGCAAGAAGGTTCTGGATGCGAATCCATCAGCGGACTGGGCCTTTCTGTGTAGAGTTAACATGTTCTCTCTGTGGGTACTCCGGCTTCCTCCCACTGTCCAAAGACATGCTCATTAGGTTAATTGGTGATTCTAAATTGGCCGTAGGTGTGCATGTAAGTATGTCTGTCTCTCTGTGTTAGCTCTGTGATAGACTGGTACAGAGTGTACCAGGCCTCATGCCCAGTGACAGCTGGGATAGGCTCCAGCCTCCACCCTTCACCCTCCAGAAAGCAGTTACAAAAAATGAATTTTAAGGTGTCTCATATTAAAAAGAGAATAAACTATTCTCTCCAGATAATGATCTCATCAGATGATAAGAAACATGTAAAAATTGTTTCACTACTTGGCTTTCGTTCTTTTTACTTTTACTATAACAAGAGACAGAGGCTTTTAGGAACAGCACCAATCAGGGTGTTCAAATGAAATGAAATAAATAGCACAGTAAAGTAACCAATTTTGGCGTAAACTTTGATACGCTCACTAAGCAGGACAGACTCCCACCAAGCAGCAACCAACAAAACTGCAGTTCCTCAAATGGCCACTTGAGGCTGCCTCTAAAAACTGAGTGAGTCCCCTAGTGGATGATGAGATACTGGAATGCAGACTGTATAAAGATGGACGATGGAACAGCTCCTCAAAAGTGAAACCAAAGCACGTACAGCTCCCCCTGTGACTGGCTGTAGTATAGGTCATAAGCTCCACCTCCTCCATGCTGATAGACAGGATTTGGGCCAAACGAAAACGCAAAAATATACCTCAAACCTTTTTTTCTTTCAAGAATGGTTTCTGTCATATTGATACTCGCTAGATGGCACCGCCCATATACCCAGTATCATCAGTTTGGCCAATGCAAAGTGGGGACACATTGTCCATATTTGTATACAGCCTATGTATTAGAAGATGACCTCTATGGCCAGGTGTGGTTACAAATTCGGAACCTCAGCATCACAGTTTTTTTTTTTTTTTTTTTTTTTTTTTAATCATCACAGTTTTGAATGTGAATACTGTGCTATTGAGGATGACAATCCAATTGCACCATTAATAAACTCTTCTGTTCAACCATGTGTACTCAAGTTTAAAACTTTTTTACTCGTGTCATTGAGGTTGCAAGACAAAATGTCATAAAGTAGGCTATAAGTCTAAGAGTATGTCACCGTCCCAAACTAGTTTACTTGGAGCTTGTCAGAGCTGTCCACCATGTTTGTGTGTGTGTGTGTGTACAGGAGTTAGCTCTAAAAGAGCTCACACATAGTTTTCTATGCATATGCATGACACCGCCACCTGGCTGTACGTGTGTGTTTTGTTTGAGTGTCACAGTTGTGTACCGCCATCCTCCTGAACAACACATATGCCAGTGTGTTCAGTCCAGTGGCCAGAGTGGCACCTCCGAGGTTTGGGCTGAGCAGCGGGCATTGTGCCCTTCATGGTCCTGGCAGATGGAGCCAGTGGAGATGCAAGCTATTATGAGGAACAGAGGGGAAGGCTGGAGAGAATACAGGAAGCAGAAATGAGTTAGGGAGAAAGAAAGGTAAGATGAAAGGTGGAAAGAAATGATTGAAAGGGAGAAAGAAAGATTGTGTAGGACTGGGAAGACTAAAATCTGGAAATGGAGTAAAAACAAAATGGAAAAATAAGCAGTGATGCCTCACAGCAAGAAGGTTCCGGGTTCAAATTCATGGGCTGACTGGGCCTTTCTGTGTGGAATTTGCATGTTCTCCTTGTGTCTGCGTAGGTTCTCTCCGGGTACTCCAGCTGCCTCCCACCGTCCAAGACATGCTCATTAGGTTCATTGGTGATTCTAAATGTGAGTGGGAATGGTTGTCTGTCTCTCTGTGTTATCTCTGCCAAAGACTGGCGACCTGTCCAGGTTGTACAAGCGGTTACAGAGGATAAATGAATGAATGAGTGGAAAAATAGTCAAGTAAAAGGAGTCAGCAAGGAAGAAGAGAATACAGATGAACACTACAGGATTTTAAAAATGTCTTGTAAAAATTACCCCCTGAAGCTCAGACGCATGCGATGCATATTGTATCAGCAAGTGGAGTCCAAGACATTAACACACACTTTTTGTAACAGGGGCCAGCTCTGATGTGAGCCTATTAGTCTGCAGAAGTGGTTTGCCTCCAGTCTGCCTCCCGCTGCCAAGCGAATGGAATGACTGAGAAATAATTACTTTGTGCTTAGCCTAATAAGCAAAAAAAAAAAAAAAAAAAAGAATACAGATGGAAGCGGATGCAGGTAATGCGGGTCTCCAGTCAAGGGCACGGACAGTCATGCAGGCCAATAAGTCTAGATTTGAGTGTTCAGACCAGCAAAATCCTATTATGAACAATAGCCAGTTGAGCTCATTACCAAGATGGCATTTAATAATGACAGCTGCCCATTAGGAGAAAATTGGAAGAACTGCCAACTCACTATTCATGATGAAACAGTATCACTGCAATAGAAAAGTATATCTCAGTCAAGATAACCGCCAAAGCCTGCCAGCTTTAAAATTAAATCTAAAACAGTGTGGATTCATCTCTATTAAATAACAAACAAACAAACAACAAACAACAAGAAGCAGTGGAGTATTCTTAAAGCTAGTATCAAATATGCAGATTGAACTGTCAGTGTCTGCTCTGTGGGCCTTAAAAGAGGAACCTGCGAGACTGTTAAACGTTTAAAATAGTGGCTATGGCATTACATCCAAGAAATCTGTCTATTGAGTAGCAGAGATGCCTACTTTAGTTCGTATGTTTGTATACCAGCTTGTATCTATCCATCACATCATGGAATAATGCTTTCTGCCATTAGACACAATAGCGATAGTGAGTCCATTATGCCCAATGCGAATATGTTTGCCCAGCTGTTGGTTAGCGGGTGCAAGTTTTTCTGTTCAAAAGTAGTTTTTCATCTGCTAAACCAAGGGTTGCTTATGAATCAGTGAATTTTAAAGGGATGTCTGAGAACATGCACCTCCTCCTGTGTAGTTCTACTGCAGCTGAGACAGTCTCAATGGTTCCCTCTGTCCTGAGGGAAGTAAAGTGATGTCATTCACCAAAGAAGCTGCAATGTGTAATTTTCTAAAGTTGCACAGTTCGTAAATAAGACAGCGCTGCATTTAGTATGCAGTGAAGATGCATTAGATGTACTGCATACAAGGGCAGCACATGTAGTATAACAACCTCTGAGATCAACATATACACAGTAAATCTTTCTTTGGTTCTTATAACTACTGTATATCAGGGTGCCTTTGAATCTCTCCACTGTTCTTTTACCGTCTGAGCCCTAAGCTATGCACATGCACCATGCACAAACTCACCCCCCGCTGCTTCAGATCAGATCAGTGTTTCTGTTCCATGACCTATTTACCCTCAGTGCCTCTCAACCCAGCGTAGTTCACCTACTCGGGGGAAAAGTCACCGACCCCGTTGCCCCAAGCTTTAGTCTTCACGCAGTGTTTCAGCTAAGATTAATGTCGCAGTCACAGAAATGGACACAGTTTTCAAACCAGAGAAACAATGTAATCGAACACAGAGGTTGAATATCTAAACTGGAAACCTTACTTTTCAGAAACATCTACCATGCCAGGGGATCCATTCAGTCTGCCTGAACTCCTCCACTGCAAGGCTACTCTGCTCCAGATGCGTCTGCAAACCAATTACATTTCATGTTTACAGTGTCACATGTTGCGCTATGGAGCCCTGTCAACCCCGTACGATTAGAGCTACTGACCCCTGTGATGTTATTAAAGAAACAAAGAAAACCAACGGTGCGGCAAAGGAGAAAGATGCATTTCAGAAGCAGTAAGGAAGACATTTGCTTTAGTGCACTGTAATGAAATATTTTGTCTCATCTGAAGGGCACATATATCTGAAAGAGTATAAAGACAATTTTATCTTATTGTGCAGCAGCAGCCTCTGTTTTAGGTTCATTATTGATCGCAAACAATCGAGTCAAAGCAAACCAAATAAAAGCAAAGATTTTTCTCAACGACTGACTGGAGTTTGTATTTCATCCAGTTGCTAGATGAAGCTACGTCTTAAATGAGGTATCCTGGGCACCTGCTGCAAACCTGCATGTGATGTTGTGGAATGGCTTTCCAGCTGGTGAAGGAAGAAGAAACCAGGTGACTTCTGTGTTTATGTGTATATTTTTAAGTCTTATTTAATAAATATTTGCCTATCAAGTAAAAAAAATAAATGCTTTTACCGTTAGTGAGTTTGTGTTTTCAACATTTATTCTGCAGTGACACGTATCAATACCTTCCTGACATCCAAAATGATTCATCTGTTTTTGCCTAGTAATTCCAAATGCATTTGTTGTTCCTGGAATGATTGAACTGTTCTGTATAGTTAATAGTAACAGCAAACATATTGTGTTGTGTTTTGTATCTATTCCAATAAGGACCATCCAAAAGGCCCTGCCACCATCAACTACTAGAATATTTCCATCATCTTTGCAAAGTGTCAGTGCACCGTAATGATTCTTTTATCTGTTCATCCTCTAATTTATTCATGATGATGACAGAGTACTGGCATGCGCACAGCATGCTCGGAAATTGTAAGGGGACTAATTAGTTGGCGTTTTCATTACACAGTTTTGGTTTAAGTTCAAATAATGACTGCTGAATAAGTGTGTGTGTGTGTGTGTATGTGGGGGGGAGTACTGCTGAGGGCTGAGCACTGCCACCTCCTCTTGCAGGCACTGCTGCGATGGAGGCATGTTTAAAACCTGGCGAGCCGGTCTCGTCACCTGGCACCCCGGTCCCTCGCCGACCTCAAGGTCATCCAGCTCGGCGTGCTGCATCAAAAACCTGGAGGGCGGCATATGAGGTGCATCCCTGAGCAGGCATGACAGTGTGGCATGTTGTAGGGGTCCCTTTTTGCCCGCAGCAATCGAAACGGGCTGACGTCACTCCTTTTCCTGGAATCCGAGGGATATCCACTCAAATAGGAATGAATGGCTGTATTGATGTCGCTGTCGGATGTTTCCGTGTTGTTAGACAATGCCATTTAGAGGAGACTGGCTGGGCGACAGAGGCTCGTTCACAGTCAAGGCTCTGTGTACTCCATCTGGAATTGCTCATAATGCACTTTAATCACCTCAGATCTACATAGGCTTAATGAAGTGGATGCATTCACTTACCTCCCTCACCAACACCAGCCGCCTCTTCATTCCACCCCCCACCCCCCGCCCCTTTCTCAAATGATGCACTGTCAGTGGATGAGTTAAAGGAGATTCAAGGGTTCCATGTACATGCATGTATCTGAGGTTAGACAGTGAAAAAAATAAAAAAATGATAAAATAAAAACAAGCTGCTGTGCTGTTCTGAGTCTGGATGCCATTGAAAACAAAGCTCTTATTATTCTGATCATTAAGAGCCTTTTTAAAATCAGTTGCATCCAGTTGACAGAAAGAGAGGAATATTGTGACGGTCGTTAACTGCCGCATTTTAAAGACACGCAGTTGACAGTCTTGACGACGGCAGCGTTCAAATGACTTTCAAGATGATTCTCTCATCATCACGAATATGTGGAAGACTTGAAGCAGTTTTTCATTTTTAATGGTTCCTTCTCACTGTGTGTGCGTCACTTCCATTAGTGGACAGGATTAGTCAGCCCAGCAGCCACTCTGCTGTCTCGCCATTAGTGACTGAGCTGTGCAGCTATGCTGTACCGGCCATGTGCTGTATGTACAAGCACAAACCCGAAACATACTTGTTTATTCATTTTTATTGACATGCTATGATATAATTGCAGTGGGTGTGTGATGTGCCAAAAAGTCAAAATGCTTTACAGACTTGTTCAGTGTAGTGCAACTAATGCTAATCTGCATTCAGTCTTTCTTTTTCTTTTTTTTTAAACAGCAGTCAGGATGTTTTTCCTGATTCCTGTTTACCCATCAGTCGGACACAAGGATTAAAAAACTCACTTGACTTGTGGTTCCTGTGCAAGCAAGTTCAACATTTCCAGTTTTGGCCTCTACTTACTTCCAAGAGATTTTAATACAGTCGTCTGAAGGTTTGTTTATGTGCTAATCTGACAATTTGATAAAAAGAATCCGACTGCTGCAGATTTAACATCTTGATAACAAACTGTTCTAATCTCCCATTAAATCCCGAACAGTGACTTTCCAAGGAAAAATCGAATAAAAAAAAAAAAAGTACTTGCCAACACGGTTTTGGTGAAGAAACACAGGCACATCCTGTTACTTGTCAGTGGGTCTCAGTGGGTGATACACAGCTCACAGCGAGGACAAGATATAAAACATAAAAGGACTTGATTCCAAGTAGTATTGATAAGTTTTCCTTATTGAGTGTGCACATTAGTGCTCCTTAAATACCGGAAGAAGGGTTAATTTGCTTCAATTATCTAGTGCTTAGTACTAGGATCAACTAGCAATTAGGAGTTAAGGCTGAAAGAATAAAAGCGGAGGAAATGCAGGAGGGAATCAGCAGTTTGTTTTTCACATATCTGAGACGGACGAGTCTGTGTTTTGTTTAACCACCACCTTGTAACTCTCATCTTCACGCTTAATGGAAGCGTTATTTTCCTCTCATTTTCCACGTCAGAAGATTAAAAACATAATGGTTATGTTGTTGTCAGCAGGGAGATGTCCAGAAACCCAAAGTCTGTGAAATTGAAAAAACAAAACAAAACAAAAAAAAAAAAAAAACAGAAAAGGGGAAAGAAACATTACAAAGAAATGGCAATGAACAATAATTTAGCGCTCCTTTTTATGTTTCTGACCCTTTAGATTCAAAAGCAATTTTCATGTTTATTGGGTTGGAATTAAATCCTTCCTCGAGATTGCGATAGATGTTATGTTTGCAGGACTCTTTAATTTATTGTTTTCCTGGTGGTGGAGACTTGAACGATTAAATGTCTGACAGATGCCTCTTTCCGCAAAGAGCTAGTGAGGGAGAAAAGATAATAATAAAAGATGGTTAAATTATTGATTGGGACATGACAGGACGACTGTCCCTGTGGGCACTCTTCATCAATATTTTCCATACAATTTAGCCCAGTGCTTCCAGGACGTGCCTGTACATAAGCAGCCTCCGAATGATGTCCGGCACTCAGTCATTCACACATACACATATTCAGACGTGCAGTCCAACCCCCACAATGCCATGCATTATTGAAGTATAGGCATCACTGTGTTCCTCGCGGCTGAGGACACCTTTGTTTTCTGTCACCACTTTGGCAAATCCCTGTTTTCTCTTAATGGAAATGCTGCAGAGCTGGACAAAATTACTCAGGCTTACTGTACTGGGATGAAACAAAATTCAATAGTCATAAAAAATTATCCGGACTGATACCTCTTTCACTGCTGGCGAGCCTTAAGGCAAGGCACTAATTTCACGTCCGAAGAGGCTGTCTGTGAGTCTTCCAGCTTGTCCGTATGTATTCCCTCCATTAGGTGCACTGCCAGCTGAACCGCTACAAGAAGGCAAATCCCGGCAGCAATCAGTTAGCAACAAAGGAGATGTGATATTGTTTGGAACCATGTGATGCTGAGGCCTCTGCGCTAGCTGTGTGGACTGCGGGTTTGAGGTTGCCCTCCCAGATGTCCTGCAGGCAGGTTATGCCTTCTGCATGCTGGTTGAAATATTGGACAGAGTCCTGGACTTTTTTTTTTTTTTTTTTTTTCACACATCTCCACATGAATGTATATGCTTAGCAGCATCTAATGCTTGGCTAAAGTCAATACATCAGTGGCTGCAATTGGGGCTTTTGGCTCCTTGTTTGTTGAACAACAGTAGCCAATGTAAAAATCCCTCCGTCCTGCATTAGTAACACAACACCCACTGTGTTGATGCCAGCCCTTTTTTAGTGGAAGCTATTCATTACGCTATCCCAAATGAAGCTCCTTTTGTTTTTTTCAAATGAATGCCCCCAGAATGTCTGATGCCAGATGTTTTTTTTTCTACTAAATGAGTTTCTATTGAGGACAATACACGCAGTCAAACATCCATCACATAGCATCAGAAGTGGCATCACAAGCTTGATGCACTGTTGTAGGATGCTGCTGCCATTGTCACGTTGCTCAAGCTTTGCACCAGGGTGACTTTGGCTTTACTTCCTTGTTGTTTATTTAGTCCATGTTGTTCTATGAGGTTTCATTGGCCATTTCAAGTCCAATGTGCATGAACTTTGTAGACCCTTCTCTTT
This sequence comes from Planiliza haematocheilus, assembly GCA_005024645.1. Classification (NCBI taxonomy): domain Eukaryota; kingdom Metazoa; phylum Chordata; class Actinopteri; order Mugiliformes; family Mugilidae; genus Planiliza; species Planiliza haematocheilus. The sequence continues at coordinate 1,273,871 of SRSE01000306.1, forward strand.
GTCAAATGTCCCATTTCAGTAAGGCGATAGAACATGAACATAAAGCATTGTGATTATGCTAAATGAGAAAATGCCTTCTTATTCACATGCTGTGTGCTTTCAAAAACTACAATCCGTCACCACTTTTTTTTCCTTTTCAGTTTTGGACATGACTACCCCAAGCTGCTGTGTTATTATCAGTAGCAAACGTCTGAAATTACCATCAGTTAAAAATGTCTATTTTTCTTAAGATGTGTTGTTGGAGACCACTGGGATAAATCAGATAAAACCAGAAAGAAAAAAAAGGTTGTAAATGCCGTCACCCCCTGTGTTTCTGGTGCTGCATATCAAAGGGTTTATAGTCGGGATCAGATCTACCGATCTAGGGCATCGTCATGCTGTGTCCATCCCGGGTTTATTTCTAGCCAGGGATCTTTTTCATGTGTTGTCCCCATTACTCTGCCTCCCAATGTTAACTGTCACTCTCGGCTGTCAACTGACAAGTGGGGGGAAAATAATCTAGGGAAAAAGAAAAAAAAAAGAAATCCTCTCTTAGCTGAGCATCCCCAGACTTCAATTTATCCTTCAGAAGATGCAAATATAAACTGATAGAGCCATGAAATAATGATGGACTACATTAGCACACTTGGTAATGCACAAAGCTAATATTGGTCAATTGTGCTGCTTGCGCTATGTGTTTCCTGAGGGTAGAATATTTAACGGAGCCCACCCAGACAGTCATCCGGAGGGGCGGCTTGACCTTGATACTCTGATGAAGACGCTTGAAGATAATAACAGTGCTGTCCATGCATTTCAACAGTTTACCAGGAACACACAGTCTGCACTTGGACAAAATGATCAGGCATTTTCTTGGAAATCACAAACTTAATCTACGCATCAATAAAAGTGTCCTTTAAAGAGCTTGACTCTTTCTGTGTCCTTGCCGGTGCTAAAATCTGTGTCATTGACGAGGCACAAATTACCTCAGTTACCATGCGAAATACACTGACAGCACGGTTTTAAATTAGCAGGGTAACTACGGCAAAAACCCATTCGATCCCACTTTTAAATGAGGTGTCTCACTTCATTAACATACACAGCTGGACAAGGACATAACATAAACGCTCGTGGTCCTTATTTACTCATTCTCGGGCAAAAACACAGAGCTGTGAAAGAACCACTTGTGTCCAGTGGTGGCAGCTTCAAGATTACTTAACTCGTAAATTTCTGTATGCCTAGCATTTAGACAGGCAGTCATCGCTCCACTGTCCGCTGCTGCAGCTGCTGACTGTGTTCTGTTTGTTGATTGTTCAAATAGCGCATGCATCCAAATGGCTGCACAGGCTGAGGAGACACAGCGTTGAAGTTAATGTGGTTACATTCCCTTCCTTTGGCTCTTATCTCTTACACCATTCAGTGGTCTGTTCTAACACACATATTATCTTTGGATACTACATATGGATGCATTTGTTAATATATTGTTAGTCCAGCATTTTGCTGAATAAACTTACTATGGCAGTATATGGGGGGCACTAGTGTTACTGAATCTGCAACTCCAAGGTTATACTATTCACATTTCCCATTACACTTCCTACCAAGACCACCCTTCCTAATATTGTGTCGGTCTCCCTTGTACCTCCAAAACATTTGTGACTCATCAGAGAATAGACATTGTCCTTGTGAGGGCGTCCTGTGGTGTCTGGTGGGGGTGGGGTTGGCCTGATCTGCTCCAGTGGATGGTACATGTCTAAGTAATATCCACATAAATGCCAGGTCCAAATGTTTCCCAGCAGAACACTGAATTGTCACAAGAAGGTCAATGTAATTTACTTTATCTGTTTCCTGTGGAGACTTCGCTACCCACGATCAGCAGCAGTGCTTTACATCAAGCAGCAATCATTGGTTAGCAACTGTAACAAGTTGGACGGAGTAGACTGGGGCAAGAGATGCGACAGGAAAAAGTTTAATAAAAGAAGTAACTAAGCATCTATGAATTCTTGATGAGTATTTTTGACAGGCAAAAAAAAGAACATTTCTTTTTAGGAAGTTTTAGAATAAAAATTAACTCAACACTCAGAGGAAGGTTTGCAGTCTTTACAAGAATCATGGTGAAGATTGCAAATGTATTTCCTCTCTGGAGAGTGCTGAAAGAAGAGAAGGAACTGAGAGAACTTTAGTTTCCATCTCTTACCATTTCTGTTGTGTAATTACCATCAATGTCTGAATGGGAAGACAAAAAATCTGCACCACAGGTTTAGGTGTACTCTGGGAAGCTATTGACAATCATGAAATTGTGTGAAGAAAAACAGTTTCCTAAATCAGCTTCAGATGTTCATGTTCATGCACCCACTGCTGCTTCAGAGATTTAATCTTCATTCCACTCGGTACGTTAAGACAACTTCTACTAAGTATCAGTCAGTGGGTATAAGGGGTTGAATGACGTTTTTTTTTAAGTCTACTAATATGTGGTGAAAGTCAAGTTGACACAACAATGTGCAACAGTGAAATCTCTAATCTTTACCTGAACACATATTGTAGCATCTCACAAAAGAAGCTACAGAGGCTTTCTGCAAGGTAACAGAAGATTGTATTAGACTGTAATTGTAATATGCAGCTCTCGCTTGGCAAAAAATTTAAAAATAAAAAAATAAAATAAACAAGCTAAAGATGTGAAGCCTCCTTCTGTCTGTTACTGCAGGACTTTCGGTGAACTTGTTAACTGACTGCCGTTGAGAGGATTTGGATCATTTCTCTGTTAGCTTTAACGGATCCCTTTTCAGATGAGTCTACACTGTAGTAGTACTTTTGTTGCATTTCAGGACTGACTAACATATTCTGCATGCCATGGTAAAATGGGTTTCATGTTTAGTGAAGTATTTCCACACACTTGATGACCCACTGGGCTCCTCACCTGTCCTCTTGGAGGCATCCGTGTTGTTATTGTCACAGCAACATGGCACAGCAGTAAAGTCGATTAGTCGACTAGTTGGTACAACCCCTTGTGGATATAGATGTATATAGACAATCAAAAAAAAAAACATTTTAGAATTTAATGATGCTAAGTGTGTCAAGCAATCGAAAGTAAATAAAAGTGAGTTGAAAAAAAACACCCTAGAAGCTCAGCACCTTGCCAGCCGATAATTGTTTTTCTCTGGGATACATGCCTGCATTGTTCCCGTTGGTCCTGCAGGATAATGATGACTTCCTGGTCAGCAGCACTTGAAGCTGAGAAAGAAGTGTGGAGTTTTCCCCAGCATTTGAAACAGAAATTATTTTTCCGATGCAACACAGCTAGCAATTGAAAACAAGACATGTGGCCAAAGCAGTAGTCCTTTTCTAACAGCACAGCATGTATGGCTCCATCTAGTTGACATTAATTAGAGAAGGTGGCTGGTAACTCAAGCGGTGGTAACTCATACACCTCCTCTTCCCTTTGTCCTTTGAAAAAACTTGCTTATAGCTGCTAATTACGAGTTTAATGTGTTGAATTTATATGATCTCATTTATTTGCTAAGCGTTTAGGCCACTGAGGTATTTTTATCATTGCATGGGAGGATTTAGAGGCAGGTGGAGCTGCTCTGCTTTCATTGATCGATGTGTGCTTGAGGGAAGGTAGAAATGGTAAGAGTGTGTCACACCCCTTCCCTATTTTAATGTGACCAGACTGGACCCTGAAGGACAGCAGTGATGCTATGATCATGATGAATCTGTCGTCTATATGCAATAAACCATAAGAAGCTTCCTATAAAATCATGTTATTTTAAATTAATCTATTTTTGTCTTTATGAATATACTATGTACCCACACACAAACAAGTAAGTAAACAACTGTTTACTCATTTTCAAAGTGTGTCACTTTTATGTTTATACAGAAGTCCATGTTAATAATGCAAATGACCCCAAGACATCACAGAATAAAACAAATACACATGGCTGCCGTTGCTATGCAACAGTGACTGCTAAGCCAGTGTGCACATGCATATACACTGTAGGCCCCAACAGCACAGCACATGGCACGTAGGTTTTGTTTACTCAAGTGTGGGTGAGACTGATGGAGCATGAATGCACATTGGAAATGGAACCGGCTTTACATTAAAATGTGCTAAATTGATTCAATGCAACCGCCCATTAAGGAATACATTAACGAAGTCTGGAGGTTTGGATCCATGTCTATGTGAAAAAGTAATTAGAGTACTCTAACACGTTACTTTGTAACACGTCACCCACAACACTGGATACTGTCACATGGCCACCTAACAGAAACATACACTGATCAAGCATAACATTATGACCACTGACAGGAGAAGTAAATCACATTGACCATCTTGTGACAATACAATGCTCTGCTGGGAAACCTGGGAGCATAAGCACATTTTAACTCATCAAACAATCTCTCCTTTGAGCAATTTAAGGTGATGTCTCCCCGCCCCCACACCCCCACCCCCTCTCTCTCTCGCTCTCTCTCACAGCAAGTAACAGCTGTCTCGAACTTGCAACCAGTGTGGTGTAAAGCTCCTCAAATCAGTCGTTGCTAAACACCGGCGCACAGTGGCATCCTTCTTGTTTATCTTGCAGACTTCCAGACATCCAACCCCTTCCTAAGTACTTTCCCCCCTCTGTGACAGATTCTGCTTCACACAGAGCAACGCAAGTTGGCAGCCGCTTGGCAGTCACGTACAATCTTGTGTGGGGAGACATAAGAGCGGCGCTCTAAACGGCAAAAAAACCTTCCTGCATGAAACCAGGTGACAGACCTGCACTTGCAAATTGCACACCAGGATTGTTTAATTATTTATATCCTGAAACATGTCATTGACTCCCTACCTATTTCTCTTTTAGACAGGCAGATGTCCTGCTGACCACTGGGAAAAACAAAACAACTGTTCTGTTGGAGCATTATTTATGGCGAGGGAGAATTTTCATGCACGTAAGTCTACAGGAGGTAGGTTCAAATCATTAGTTGTATCTACTACTTTTGCGTGACCTTGCAATGCAACATTTGATTTATTTAAGGCTTTTTCTTCCTTGCATCAGTTCTGTGGCTATTGCAAATTAAATCTCCAATCTTGCTTTGCAGTCATTTGAAAGCTGTAACTCCTGTGCTCTAGGGTAGCCGCGAGTTGTTTTGTTGACACAATGCCAGTACTGAGAAGTCTTTCATTCAAATGATTGCCATTGCCTGGTAATCATTTGCATATAGGAGGTGCTTCAGTGATAACAGCCAAATATAATTTTTTCATTACATGCAATCTCTTCAGCAGTGCGCTCTCCCTCGTCGGTGTTGGCTCCCTTTAATAACATACAGTATATCCTTCCCTTTTCATCTGAAGGGGTCCAGCTCTGTAGCCTCTCAGTGACACCGGTACAACATTAATACCTTCCTTGTATTGCCGTGGAAAAACTGCATCCGTACTGAAATGAAGTGTGCGCACAATGTGGCGCCTACACACAACACACAAGCACTATTGCCTTTGCCTGCCTTGCAAAAAAAGCATTTCCTGTCGTTTAATAAACCCACATAGAGGAACCGATATTCGTAGCATTCAGGGAGCTGCCGACACTCGGGTGTTCAGAGCCGATAAGCATGTACCGTCTGTGGCTTGTTTCTGTAACCCCCCTCCCTCTCCCTTTCTTCTCTGGGGTACTGTCTGGAGCCAGGCCGTGGCTACAAGGCCCAACTGAGTCACAAATAAGAGCGATGAATACCTAAATATCAGGAGAGAATGGCAGACAAAAGTGAACAAAGTCAATCCTGGATTGGCTGCAAAGGGGATGAAGGAGCTCGGGGAGATTCCTATCACTCTGCCACATGTAGAAAGACGCCGACGGAGGGAAAGTGAGGCCGACGACATGTTACAGCGTAAGCCCAGGTTGAGGGATAAGCTCTTTGTACAGACACCAGCCAGGGATTTCATTACTCGCTGTTTAGTCATGCTGCATTTACAGGGTCAGTGCCGTGTAACTCCTGATGCACAGGAGCACCATGCCAAGGAAGTAACACAACAGGCTCTAGGTTGGCGGCCGCTGTGACCACAATCTCATATCCCAGGGAGTGTTAGTTTGGTGAGGTGTGATCATACAGCGTTGGCGCCTGACGTTCAAAAGCAGCTCTGGGAAAAGCCTCAGTAATTACAGCGGAGAGAGTGTGAGCGGGGAGCCAGTGTGTCTGCTGCAAGAAAACTCCTTTAGCTCATCTCTTAGAGAGGGATGAGAGCAGAACTGGAGCAGTTAACAAGCTGAGATTGTCGAAAAAAAAAAAAATTGTCTGGTGGTTTGCAATCGTTTTTTTCGAAGGATCCATATTTTGACTCATTATTTTTAATGCAAGCAAATGAAACATAAAAGCAAGGAAGTAGCATCACCTAAGTGCATCTTTACACCGAATGATTGTTGTTATTGATCATAATCATCCTCTAGGGCGAGCTGATTCTCACTGAGATCAGCAGCACAACTAAAGAAACTAATTTTATTTAAACACAAATATTCATATAATTCTAGTCATGGGAAACACTTTATTGTTTACATATCATATTCCTCCCAGCAGCTTTGCCATAATCTCTTTGAACAGGAATTAACCAGTTGCTTGTGAAACTAGGCTTTCAGTCACCGTGCCCTTCCCAGTGGCACAGGTTTGGGGATGGATAATCTAATTTAGATTTTTTTGTCTTAACAATGTGTATATTCCTAATAGAATTAATAAAGAAATACTTTTAAAAAAAATGGTCAAAATTATGTTTTTTCCATTCACGTGTCAAAGAGCAGAGCATAACTATTCTCTAATAAGGCGCTCTGGATGCAAACATCAGCTGCATTCATATTTTAAAATACGTAAAAATTGAATGTTTCATTGCTAACCTTGACTCCATTCAGTCATGGTGACAGCTAAGCTTTGTTTATTCCCTGGAAGATGGGGTTTGGTCTGTCTGCAGTAGAGTTTGGGGCTTTAATTGCATTCACATTTCTCAGAGGCGGAGAAACTCGTGATGCAGAAACACATAATCTGAATGAACAAAGATGAGTTAAGGACGAGGGACATGACACACACATAGTTGGTTGAAATGGAATCAAATCTTTGGTTGTATAATAATCGGATTTGGCTTCTAACTGTGTGCAATGCTTTTAATTGACTAATGATGCTATTGGTGATGTTTTTATCTTTATTTTATCATCTCATGATTTATAAATCAAGATGAAGTAGTTAAAAAAAATTTGATGTGTGAATGGAAACTACATTAATAAGCTAATTTCACTTCAGAAATCAATACTGGCTTGCCACTGGAGCTGCAGATCTGGACAATCCACTGATCAGGCATAACATTATGACTACCTTCCTAATATTGTCTAGGTCTTCCTTGTGAGTCATCAGAGAATAGACATTGGCCCTGTGGTGTCTGGCAAGAGAATGTTGTTCGTGGGGGCCTTTGGGTCCTATGGGTTGATGGGGCCTCTGTGGATCATCCCACAGATGCTTGATCCATTTCGGATCTAGTGAATTTAGAGGCCAGGCCAACACCTTGTGCTGTTCTTCATGTTTTTCTTTTTTTCCTAAACTGTTTGTGTGTGTGTGTCTGTGTCAGGCTGCATCCTGCTGGGGATGATTGCTGCCATCAAGGAGTGTCACTGCTATGGGGTGGGGGTGTCTGGTCTGGTCTAGGTGGGTGGTGCATGTCTAAGTAACATCCACATGAGTGCCAGGTCCAAAGTTTCCCAGCAGAACATTGAACTGTCACAAGATGGTCAATGTTATTCACTTTTCCTGTCAGTGGTTTTAATGTTGTGGCTGTTTGGTGTATATGACTGATTTCAACAAATCCTGAAGCTACCCAAATATATTTTAAACTTGTTTTAATGAGAAAATAAAAAAATATGAACATGAGCAATGGGCATTCATGTTGTAATGATAAGCCACCATAGCGTTTTGTAGAAATCAGTTTTCCCATTGATGATATTCCCACCCACACCCACACAGCAATTAATCATTTTTTCCATGTTACTGCTGTAAATGACAACAAACCAAATCACTGCTTCTCCGAATCACATCATTGTTCTTCTGTAAATGTGAATTAACTGCAGTCGGCATGTTAAAAAAGCTAGTCTCAGGTTGTGGGAGAAAGGCGTGTAAATCTCCTGTGTCTGTGAAAAATCAAGCCAGGATGTAATGCAGCAGCCAGGCCCAGTTGCCAGATGATTTACCTCGACATCCACCGGGGTCATTATTCCTGCAACAACACCCCAAACCATCTTGACTCATCCCTCTTCTCTGGCATCCATAACTTGTAGCTGGTTTCCTCAATCAAGCCGTCGGATTGCCAGAAACGGGAACACACAATGCGGGCTCTGTAACCTTGCATGTTATTTAAATTGTTTCCTGTGAGATTCATCCCCTTCTAAAATTCTAATGACATCTCGCCTTTGACTACACCTGAGCTGGTTCTGCTTATGAATTTCACACCGGCCTCTGATGCAGATTGAATTATACAAAGCACCTTCAGGATATTGCCCAGTTTCTCTTGGTCTTTTCACATTACTAAGCAGGTTTGTTAATATATTCATAAAAGCCATCATCATTGGCCCCGCAGTGCGATTGCGCTGACACTGAAGCAGAAGGACTTTTCATTAAGGGATATTGTTCCTCTCTGCCTGTTTAGTTTGTAGCATTATGAGCTTAAGGATGGAAAGAGGTGCAGATGTGGGTAGCAGCAGCGGACGGAAGAGTTTCTCTGGAAGAGACCCAGGATGGCGGTATCCTATTATGTAGGCTGTCACTTTGAGTAACCCTGGGAGCCTGACAACGGAAAACATCGGACACGCTGTATGCTTTTACAGGAACAATAAGATTTGCCATCATTCCTGATCAGAGGTCAGTAGGTGGATGAAACATGTTCATTCGGGTTCAGTTTACTCCCTTTCTGTGATGTGTTCTGTTCCTGTCATTCAACATAATCTCTTATATGCCTCCAGTTTCTGCTTGATATCATAGCCGCCTACTCTATGCTTTATTTTGAAAATGCTATAAAAACTGGTATGCTTCAATCTGTCAAACACGGTGAGAAAATAAAGTAGGGTACTGACTCAAATAAGGCAGCAGTGTCTGTGGTACCCCAGTCCAGACTTCTCAGTGGGACAGCTGAGAAGGGTTGCACCAGGTCGCACGGAGGAGTAAATCTCAGGTTTCTAACATGCTTTGATTAAAACTGTTATTACTGGAGAGCTCAATTATTTTGTCATCCTTTGGAGCATGGCCAAAACGATAAAACTGCCTGGCCTCTTCAGGTGGCTCCCGCTGCAAAACCTGGAGCCGAGAGCAGAAAGAAGAGCACTTTCAGATCAGAGCGTAGTGAACAGATGAGTGGTGCGCCCTGTCTGACCCGGAGTGTTCAAACTGACCTCTGTTGGCCCTCAGCCACAGAGATATACTTGGTATTAACAGTAAAGTGCTGAGCAGACAATGTACAGTATACCTGTCTCTTGTTAAGGAGGAAAAGGCACAATGCCAGTATGCTTGCAAATTGTTATCCATGAAGAAAACTGTTATACGTTTAATAAAAATAAACAGCCAAAATGCGTTTCTCCTCACAGGTGGCCACACCATTAATAAAATACATACGGCAAAGAAATGCTATCAACGGGTTGAAGAAGAAATTAAACTTTTCCGTTATGACTTTATAAGCCCAAAGTGCTGACAAGGTGTCTATTTAAAGCTGCCACAGCCAGCCAGCAAGCAAGCATCCAGCCTTCCATTAGCAAAAAGGATCAGGCTGCTGGGTTCACCACTGTGTACTCATTAGAGTTCAGATATTTCTGATCTGTTCTGCACAGAGACGCATGAACACATAAAAATGCACGTACACGTCCGCCTCCCCCCACCCATCATCTTTCTCTTCCTGCCCCTTTCTCTCCATTTCCCCTCCTACACTTGCTCCATCCCTCCTTTGCAATTTCCATCTGTTCAAATGAAATATATTTGGCATCCGGAGAATGCCCCTCAGCAATGAGCGACAATATATCTTACAAATATCAGCCGTCCAGCCGTGGCTCATGTAATATTTATAAAGGGAATGTGGCAGTGGGGGATGTCAACAATGTTTACCGTGAACAGGTTAAGCATCCCTCCAAAGTGCACCAACAGCTGCCAACTTTTTGACAGTCTAGGTGCCCGGCCGATCCAGAGGCTCATTTACATGTTACCCAGCGATCACAGTTGACCTGATCACATCTGGCATGCTTGTCCAATTAATTAACCATGTGTAAATCGGCCAACCGGAGGCTTTGATTACGACTGCCATATTGTTTTAAAGAGAAGTTGTGTGTGTCGTGGGAGGTTGGCAGACGAGTGGCCAGATGGACAGCGAGGATTTTGGAAGAAACGAGCCTTCAAGTTCCATCTAATGTATGTGTTGGTGAAGAAATTAAGCATGGCATGCACGGTTTTGAACAAAGGTTGAAGAAGTTTTCTTTCCCAAGACATCATATCGTGTTTTTAACTTAAAAAAATTAGCATCATTTGCCTCTAATTATTTAAACAAAATGGAGAATAAAGCGTTGAGAATAACTCTGTGAGGCTGTACTTTGGCAAAACGGTGCCTTGGGCATCAGCCGACTAACAAGCTCATGTGGGACAACTGTTTATTTTGCACGTTTACTATGAGCCACAAGCTTGGATTACCATTACCATTTGTTGGTAATATAAAAACACTCAGTAAGGAGGCTGAAGAATAATAGATTGCGTGTGAATTGTAATGTTCGCAGGGTTTATGTCTGGTATCTTGGCTCTGACCTTGTTGCTTCCTACATAAAAATACCCCATCAAAGTCAGCACAGTAAGGACTGAGCTGCAACGTTACTACAACTCAAGGGAGGTGGGTGACTCCTTCTCCAGTTGGTTTGACACAATGATGCAGGTTAATCCCACACTGAGGATTTATCTGTATGAGTCTAGCAATGTCAACAGACCCTCCTCGCTTACCCTTCTTTTCCTGAGCTTTGGTGACCCGGTTTATATAACTAAATCCAAGGGCATGAGTGTTCTAGTGTCAGTGATCAAATGTCCAAAAGGAGGAAGAAAATGAACGGATATATGCATTTCACCAGTATGGTTGACCTTTTCTGTGGTTAAATATGTGGGGGAGGGATGTGACATCGGCTCATGGAGACTGTCATATGGGTTCAAGTTATAATGTCAGATTTGTGCCGGCCTCGAAAATGACTTATATCAGGGCTGAGTTCAGTGAATAATAACTTAACATGTGTGCACAAGTCATGAAGCATACACAAAAACCTGTGCTGTGGTTCTGAAACAGTTAGAATATTCTACTGAAGCCAACTGATGTCACAGTTTATTTGCATACACAGCACAAAACTCATGTTGGATCTGAGGAGCTGGTTCAAGATTCATGTTAATGCCAAGTATGAACACAGGCACTAAAGGCTGGATGTCTGTGAAGGTTCTCAGTCATCCAGGTCATGGTAATCCAACAAAAGGTTTCAAAAAAGGCAACTGGACTTGTAGATTTTTGGAGAAGACGTTTCACCACTCATCTGAGTAGCTTCTTCAGTTCTGAGGGACTTGTGGGAAGTCTGAGGTTTAAATAGGAACTCCTCCTGAGAAACCTTGCTTGTTATGACGGACAAGAGTCGAACCATTCATAGGGAAGAGGACAGGGACCAAAACAGTCCCCGCCTCACAACAGGTAAGTACCCAGTCATTAATGGAAATAGCTGCACCAGTTTCAGGTTAATAGCATAACAAGCAAGGTTTCTCAGGTGGAGTTCCTATTTAAACCTCAGACTTCCCACAAGTCCCTCAGAACTGAAGAAGCTACTCGGATGAGTGGTGAAACGTCTTCTCCAAAAGTCTACCAGTCCAGTTGCCTTTTTTGAAACCTTTTTTTGGACTAAAGGCTGGATACTTGCGATCAGATTGCCCAGGACAGATGTCAGTCCTAGATCTGAACGGGCCAGTTGATGACACAAAGTTGATCACTCTTTATCCTTTTTTTGGGTTGAGCTAAAGTGAAGCTAACAAAACCAAAAGAGCTTTACATAGATTGTGATATACTGAATGACTCAACGTTGTGATTTTCCCAAATCAGAGTGAACTCGTCATTTTGGCAGCTTGCATAGAGGAAATGCTAGGAGCAAAGAGCTAATCTTCCACTGTGGGCGCCTCAAGCTATCTTGATCTGTCAATAAGTCTGCATGGAGTTAATACTAGAATATGAATGGCTTCTGTGTAAGTGGTATAAGATGCCACGGTGAAGCTCACTGCCTTCACAGACTGAAAAACACAAGTAAAAACCGGTTCGTGTTTGAAGGGATTTTTACTGACTGAAATGACATGTATTTAATATTAATATGCCCAGAGTTAGAGGTCAATAACATCACTTCAGCTGCATTTACTTGAAAAGGAAGGAACCCAAATATTAAATCGATAAATGCGAATTTTGAATAACTGATTACTATAAACATCCAAACTGAAGAAATGTGTCAAACCTCAGCTTAACATGAGTTTTATCCACAAGCTTGTCAGCACTGCGAGCGCATATGTTTTCAGCAAACCTCTCACAACTGGGAATTGAACTTCTAACCCTGACAGTGTTATTACCATGCTTAAATCACTGAGCTGTAGCACTATTTCCAAGAACCCTTTGGACTTTAATACTCATGCTTGACGCTGCACTTTTTTGTGACAGGGGCAGTCAAAACATGTCTTCGGTGGACCCAGAGGCAAACTAGATGTCCACTGTGTGTTGTAAGGTCAGGAGTGTTTGCAAGCAAAACATAACGTCTTGAGAAGAGATGGGAGGGGTGGGGGGTGGGGGGGACTGAGTCTCGGCTTTGGTCCAGAGTCCCTTAACGTGGACGTGCCTCCGTGGATCTGCCTGTCTGTCACTGTTGTCTGTCTGCGTCTGTGTGCACTTACAGGAGGCGTCTTAATGATTTTCTGTCGCACAACAATCAGGGACAACCCTGTGCCTCCTCTTATATCTAGCATTCCCAACAGTAGTATTTGTAGGGCCATGTGCACAGGAAAGCAAAATGTAGATGTGTTGCCCCCTTTCTAGCCTGCAGCATCGCACAAAATTGGATCTCAAGGTAAAACTCACTGCAGAATTTATATTTAAAATCATAACCTTTGGTGTTGTGGCAGCTTAAATAAGCTTGGGTCAGCAAGAATGTTGGGTTACCACCTCAACACTGTATGCCTCCACTAAACCAGTCTGTTCGCAGTCAGCTTCTGGACTCACAATAAACTGTATGCAGGGAAGATGACAAAGGAATATCAGTGGTGGAAACCAAGCTTTTTTCCCCACGCTGCAGTAAAGTTGACCTTTGACCTTTTTTCTAATATACTTTTGTGTGAAATGTTGTCACAATTTGAGTGTGACATGATACGATCAAACTGTGCTATGGGCCTTTCGATTTTGAGCATCAAGGTGTAATGTGCTAATTTTTGAGGATGCATTTGACAAATTTGTGGCTTGATAAAATTCTGAAGAATTCACATTCTATATTCTATAGAATTCTATAACATGAGTCACAGCATGGGACCCTTGACCCTTGAAGACGAAGGTCATTTAACCTTAATTATTTGGTCTGACCAAACCATGATGTCACATCTTGAAGGCCTTTTGGTATCCAGAAGGTTAGCCAACTTGCTGATGCCTTTATATTCTAACTTTCTTGACAACTGGTATTACTTGTGGAATAATTCCTCATTTATTTGTAATGCTGTTAAACTACTTTTTTTTGCTATTTGAGCTACTGTTTGCATATATTTTTCCAGCTATGAACACACTTCGGAGACCGTTTTGCTCTGGTGCATGGGGTAGCCTGCTTCCACTTGCGTGCCTCACACATCCCCTCTGTCCATCACTTGTGTCTTTGTGTTTTTGTACCAGGCATCGATGGGAAACGGCAGAGAGACGAAGAAAGGGGGGGGTTGGATCGGGCGGTGAGAAGTGGTATGTGTTATGGCGTGTGTGTGTGTGTGTGTGTGTGTGTGTGTGTGTGTCTGTAGGGGAAGTGAGGGGAGTGCACCTCAGGGAGCTGCCTGTCACGGCCCTGTCATGTTGATTGACACGTCAATTGCGACAGAGAGGGAGGTGGGGACTGAGAGGGGGAGGGGAATGGAAGAGATGAGAAAAGTGACATTAAGAAATATGAAAATGAGAGAGCAGTCAGTCATTCAGTCTGTGTGTGTGTTGCTTCTCTTTATATTATGTAGTGACCATAGACTCTTAACATTAGGAGGTTGAGTGCTGTATGCATTCCTAAAACTGAGTGGAGGAATTCAACCTTGGAGTTATGATCCTGAAGAAAATGAAGCCATTTCAAGTTTGAACCTGCAATTCACCAACTATATGAAAATAATGAATTTTCTAGCCGTTATCTATCTGCTTTGGGCTAGAAAATGATGCTAATTTAACACTGTATTTACCATCTTTTTATTTGCCATTTTCTATTTAAAAAAACAAAACAAGAAACACCTGATTAGTGGAGTATTATTTGATATCGTATTGTAGTATGTCACAATGCCAGATGTATGGGCCCCAGTAATCAGATTTCCTGGTACAAGTCTCTAGCTCTCCTTCCTCTGTTCTGTTATATCATAATGTAGATGTTTAAGATGAATTCTTCTTGCCGATCAAATTTTAGGAGCCATTTCTAGTTTCCCTATTACCAGGGATATATTTTGCAGTTTAGCACATGGTCAAACAACAACAATGCCCTGCGTCTTGCGTGGTACATCAGTTACTGACTGCTACCTCCTGGAGAGTGAGCATGAATTTAAAAGCTCCTTCTGCTCCTCGGGGCGATAAAACAGCACTATTTGTCTGTGGCGCATTACGCCCCGCAAGAAAGGCATTTCGTATGCTTTGCACCACGCCTGTCTCCCCCTCGTCTCTCCCCGTCGCTTCCACCCGCGCTGTATTATACCTAAATACATTTCTGCTTTTGACAGCGGGTATCACAGAGATGATATCGAGCGGATGCTGCTGTCTTTCTTTGCCGGTCATGGTCTTCTTAACATATGGTTTCTGGTTACATGGGGCTGTTGTGTGCAAAATGAGGCCACGGCCATCTAAGTATGGGCATCAAGCAGTCTCTCACAATGTATATTCTCTTTGTTGTTGCCCGCTTTGAGTGTTTGACTATGGTTGGTGTCCCTATTTACCCTCCTAATTTTCTTTTCATAGACCAAATCAACGTGATTCATATCTCCAGACTCTAATTTGTATATCAATTGTAATTTGAGCTTCTTAAAAACGAGGATTCCATGCATCTCCCTTCTTTCATTGTTTATTTCATCCTCTTTTATCGTCCTATCCTTCTCTCTCTCTGTCTCACTCTCTCTTCTTGCCTCCATCCTTCCCTCTTTTATACCCCTTCCCCTGAATTCATCAAGTGTTGAAGATTAAAGGAAGAAGCTGCCAAGCTCCTAGGTCTAAATGCTTCCTTGAAAGAACGTAGAAATTGGTAGGATGAAATCCGAAGGTCAGATTCCCCCTCTCTGGCCACGGGAAGAAAAAAAATAAATTAAATAATAATAAAAACAAACAAACAGAACATCTCTTTTTCTTGCATTGTCTCTCTCTTGGCCATCGTACAACCTTAACCACTGTTTTCTCTGGTTTACTAGGTCTCTCCATGTATAAAATTCAGCATGTGCTGTGCTTTGGTAAGTTCAAAGACCTTTGCTTGGCTGGGAGATAAGCCCTTCTATGATGCAGGCACAGAGTGAAACAGTTTGGATTTATGTGATCATCAGGCTACAACTTGCTCTGAGCAGCGATACTACCCTCTTTGTGAACAAAAAAAGGAAAAAAAAGCAAAGGTTACACTGTCTTGTTTTTAAAGACAGGGCACACTCTTCTTCTGATGCTAACTCTAATTGTGTTTTAAGTTTGAATCGACTTTTTTAATTGGCTCAGTTTAGGGAAAGACAGATTCAGGGAAAACTCTATCTCAAATGCTAGTCAATGGTCATAACATGGTGTTCAATGTAACATAAGTCAAACACAGCTGTTCAACTGAATCAGACAAAAGGGCTAAAGTACCACATGCTAAAACACGGACATGGTGTTCACAACCAGTCGCTCCCTTGTCTTCATATGGGTAGTCCTTGTTCTTTTAATACTTTAATGCCCTTCACACCCACTTGCCCTGACAGCATGTGCAGTCGGTTGCATTGACTATTTATGGTTTTATGTGAGCATTCACAGGGCAGGCTATAAGCTATAATGTACATGCGCACTTTTCAAGCTCGACTCTAAAATTGTCTACAGGAAGTTTTGCATTCAGACTGCTCCAGATATTTTCCTGCTGTGCACCATTCCCAGCTTTTGCATTCACATACTCTCATAGTATAGGTTCTGAACAGTGTGTTATTTTTCTTTATCTGCATCAAAGCAATATTTTGTCACTTCTGAAACTGTGGAGAATACATGTAGTATATTGCATCTGACCAACAATTGACAGGATGGTCTCCTAAGAAAATGCCAAATGTGATTGTGCTCTGTCTGTCATAAAGATTTGTGTCTTAGTGATTACACAAGCAACACCCCTGCGAGTGTGTGTATCAGCCTTGAATTAATGCTCAGAAGCTCTTCCTTGATCTTGATTGTCACAAGTGTCTTTTTTTAATCAAAAGAGGTCTGCAAATTTGTAGAGATTTGTATTCGCATGAAAAGGTTTTTAAAGTAAAATTTACTAAAATAAATGAGTAAAACCTACTTGGGCTGCTCTTGTGCCTCCAAAACATGACTTATAAAAACATTTTCATTAGCGTGCCTGTGTCAGGCTGCATCCTGCTGGGGATGGCTGCTGCAATCAAGGAGTGTCATTGTTGCTATTGTGTGGGGGCGCCTGATCTGGGGTAACATCCACATACATGCCAGGTCCAAAAGTTTCCCAGCAGAACATTGAATTGTCACAAGATGGTCAATGTTATCTACTTCTCCCGTCGGTGGTCACAATGTTGTGGGTGACCAGTGTATATAGAGAGAACTTGTTTGTGTTTGCATGGACAACAGAAAAAACTTCGCCTCCGACATTGTCAGACATTGTATGAGAAGCTTTTAATCTGTTGATGCATAGCATGTAGGCAAAATGATAACTCCATTAAATTACACTTGGGAACCTGCAATTAGAAATTCAAATTCAAACTCTGTGGGATGCTAATTTCCATGGAACCTCACACACTGATGCACCGTGCTGAGAATTAAGATTCGGAATGCAAAAGACTTTATTTAGGTGGCATTTAATGTGTGTGGAGTTTCACTATAATCACCATTCAGTGTGACAAAAAAAAAAAAACACATTAAAACACATCAAGCAGTGAAATATGCATAATTTTGTAACGAATTAGGTGTCAAAACATGTGCAACCTCATTTAGCCGGTTATTTTATTACACATACAGTGACAAAGAACCTTACAATATATGTTAAAGATGAGGGAACACAGGAGGTTTTAAGTAATAATCACCCAGCACTACATAACGACATTTAAGTTTCATATATTCAGAAATAAAATATATAAACTGAATAAACTGCCTTTCTGAAAAGTTTAGGTCAGTTTGTTTCCTCTCACTGTTAAACATACTGTCACTACTGGTCCAGTCCCTGCATCATCAAATGCTTCATTAGGCTGCCGTCCATTGTGACAGTATGTCCTTGAGCGCTGAAAGTCTGGCTGCGCTTTAAATGTAAGCATTGGCTACAAAAAAAAAGAAAGAAAAAAGAGAAACAGATACATAAATCAGTCATGTAGAAACTGTACAGAAAAACACTTTGCTCCAATTTGAAGCCAGCAACTGAGGAATGCAGGTGCACAATTAAAACATCACAATGATTCGCAGCAATTATTGCTGATTACCCTCCCCCCTTTCGCTGACGAGACAGGCTACCGCTAATTATTGTGCTGGATCCAAACTTTTCCAAGTGTCGACAATTACAGTGACTGAAAAAAAATAAAAAAAAAATAAATTAGGTGCTTTGATATTTTATTGTTTTATTTGTTAAATTTGTCCAAGAAGATCAGATGTGAAATGACAATATATCAACATTTGCAAATGAAATATGAGAGCAATGGATGAAAATGTGAGAACTATCAAGGTCAGACAATTACGCAATTTCAGCTACAATGAGTTAATTTCATTTAATAACTGGACACAGGAGAGGGAGTCCAAGCTTTTTTCACTGAGGGCTAATGCAGGAGTAAATGCAGGATAATTATGCTTGATATATGACAATGCTTTAAGAACAGCCTACATTACATTAAGATTGATGGTTGAAATGCGGTGGACATCTCAGATATACCCTGATCAGATATAACATTATGACCACCTTCCTAATATTGTGTACGTCTCCCTTGTGCCTCCAAAACAGTTGTGACTCATCAGAGAATGGACATGGGTCTTCTGAGGGTGTCCTGTGGTGTCTGGTAACAGAATGTTGTCAGTTTGGGCCTTTGGGTCCTATGGGTTGAGGGGAGGGGCCTCTGTGGATCATCCCACAGATACTTGATCAGTTCGGGATCTAGTGAATTTGGAGGCCAGGTCAATGTAGCTGTTTGTCATTATTATTTGTCATGCTGACATTGTTGAATGACTGAACGTTTTTATAGGCACAACACTCCTGTGACTTTAGTAAGGCACGTTTTTATTTAGTCACCATCGGAGAAGGTTTTCCATGTCAGGCAATGCATGGAGCTACCTAAAAAATCAAAAAAGCCTAGCCAAATGATTTGTTGGCCTTGTCGAGCAATGCCATATGAGCGTAATCAGTTCCCAACAGTGTGAATCCAGACCAGTCTAGTTTGGAACAACAGAAAACATAGATTCTGTCATATTTTGTGAGTGTTAGAAGTTGGTGTTGCCTTCCAGGGTTGCAGTATTTTGTATTTTCCCAGAACTCAATCCAGCCATAACAAAAATCTATTTCATTATTCTTTATCTATCAAACAGATGTCACTAGATAAATGTGTTATATGGTAAAAAAAAATAACTGTAGTTTCATATTTGCAAATCTTGTCGAAGGTTTGGTATAATTACTGAGAGTCAGTTTTCAATGGGTAATTGTTGACACAGCTAATGGAATAGTAACAGGAGTGATTCATCACTGTCGTGGCATCATTACTGCAATAATTTAACTGAACATGGGTCATCAAAACAAGTCCCAGCAAACTAGAATCCATTCATCATTTCACTGTCAGTCTCTCGTCTGCTAATTTAAAATGAGAGGAGAGTGGCACTAATGTTTTTGTGTGAGCATCATCAGCCCTTGCATAACCACATATGATTGGTTGGGTGATTAATTGATTAGTGTACTGGGGGAATGGATTGTTTGCTTGATTGATTGACTGATGGGTCACAGACGGGTCGTTTGTTTAGTGTTGTGAGGAAAACCATGCAGGGAGTGTGGCTGCTACAAAATGAGGTAAATGCATACACCGCCTAGCCAAAAAACATGTCGCCACCTGGGTTTCACTAAGCAAAAAGGTAGGATGCGTCCTCCTGGATATTTACTGCATGGGTCATTATCTTTTAGCTGGCAACAAGTTATTCTTTGGGATGTGCTGGAGAAGGCTTTGCGTAATGGTCAGACTCTTCCATCATCAATACAAGATCTTGGTGAACAATTAATGCAGCACTGGATGGAAATAAATCTTGGTTCATCTTAAAGAATTCTCAGTTTTTAATCTGTTGACCTGCTTCAAATTTGCCATTTTCTTTTGTGCTAAGCTAGGAAAGCCATCTGTTCTCTGTACTCTAACACATACAGTATGAGTAGCATTGCCATCCATTCCTGTGAAGAAGCTAATTTGTGTAAACATATTGCCTGGAATGTCAAATGATTCCTTAGATCAGTGGTTCCCAAAAAGGGGGTACCACTTAGTTTCAGAGTTTTGACGCCACTTGGACACAGAGCACAAGGACGAGCCAATTGATGTCAGAAAAAAAACAAAAAAACTTGCACAACAGAATCCACTTTCTAAAAGGGTCTCCAATATCCTCATCTCGCCTCATTTAAAGTCACCTATTGAGTTGCTTAGTGTTAAAAAAAAACACAGTATTCTATAGCCGAGGAATACGTCTCACTGCTATGCATGTGGTCTTAACGATGGTTGAAAAAGCAACAGCAAGCTAAAATCAACAGCTCAGTGGAACAACACAATCGTGAGGCATATCTGTGATATATGCTGGAGGACACAGAGGAGCAGCTTAATGACGAGGTACGAGGAAGATGCTGCATTGCTCTGACGAAGTGACTGACAGGAACTGTCTGTTAAACTGACTGTTTACTGATAACACACATCAGATATGCATATCCGTGATGGGGGGGGGCTTTGGGAACCACTGACTTAGATTCTTACAACACCTTACACATACACCGATCAGGCACAACATTATGACCACCTTCCTAATATTGTGTAGGTCTCCCTTGTGCCTCCAAAACAGTTGTGACTCCTCAGAGAATGGACATGGGCCTTCAGAGGGTGTCCTGTGGTAACAGAATGTTGTTAGTGGGGGCCTTTTGGGTCCTATGGGTTGAGGGGAGATGCTGATCAGTTTGGGATCTAGTGAATTTGAAGGTCAGGTCAACACCTTGTGCTGTTCTTCATGTTTTTTTTTTTTTTTTTAATTTTTTTTATTGTTCCTAAACTGTTTTTGTGTGTGTGTCTGTGTCAGGCTGCATCCTGCTGCTACCATCGGGGAGCGTCCAAAAATTTCTCAACAGAGTATTTTATTGTCACAAGCTGATCAGTGTTATTTACTTCTGTCAGTGGCTTTAATGTTGTGGCTGATCAGTGTATATTCAGGAAGCAACTGGAGCATGCGCTGTTTGGTTACCAAGATGCTCATGGCATTATACTTGATGCTTAGTCATGCATATAGTCATTCGTTTTACAGTTGTGTTTTACTGTAAGATGCCCTGTGTGAGTTTGATTACAATGAGATTTTAACTGGCAGCTTGCAGGTCAACATATCTGCTGCTGCAAACCTGCTAAGTTCCTCTCTCCATGTTAACAGCTACCACAGCATGACACCCACTTTTAGCCCGAGCAAAACAAAGCAGCAGCGTGTGTTGTTTTCTCCCGCAAAGCCTCTTTTAGGTAGACAACACAGACACAACGCTCACTCCACCTCCTCGGACGCAGCACTCTGTTAGCTGGCTCGCCGCCATTTTCTAGCTACTAAATGTCAACGCAAAAGGGAAAGTTGTGGTTTATGGCCACCTGGATGGGGAACAAAGAAATAATGAAAAAAGTGTCTGGGAGAGATGGAGAAAAGGAAACCTAAATTAATCCTCTAAAAGCCTTTTAGCAATATTGCCCTCCCACAGCGATCTGGTAGCACACACAGAGACCACTTCCAATCATTTAATTCCAGCTGAAATTTAATTTAGTCCGAGAGCCATTCATTTTGTTAAATGAATGTGCCGCCTGCCTCCAAACTGCCGCCACCAGAACATGCATACGTAGTATGCAGCGTACACACCCTGCATTATGCACAAACACACACACACAGATGACTCAGTGGTAACAATGTCCATTTTATTTTTTTGGCTGATGTACTTAACAGGGCGAATGACAAATAGGTTTAACCAACACCCATCACTACTGGCCCCTCCGCTTCCATACAGACGGTCAGACAGACTCACACACTCCCACGTAACACAAGAATTTTGTGACAAGGACTACATCGTATATGCTGAGTCACTCAGTCTTTTGCTGGAGTGCACTTCTAGGAAGGCTCCCAACATTTTCCCAGAACAATCCATTTGCAGCTTGTGTCACGTGATCAAAGCATCATAAGAATGAGGGGTGTGTTTGTGCTTATGTGATGGTGGGGAGGGGGTGACTTCTACATTTTGAAAAAAATCCTGGTAACATTTTTCTCTGTATGCTTTTATTAGCATAGTTTGTTTGATAGTTTGATTCCTTATTAATGTGCCCTTTAGAATATATGTGCCAAGCAAGGGCTAGGATACTGATAGGGCCACTGAGAATTGTCAGTGATAAGGCTGGCAGTCCTATTCAGCATTTTTCTTATATATATATATATATATATTAAATAATAATAATAATAATAATAATAATAATAATAATAATAATAATTCACAACTCATGGCAGCATGGTACAGAACTGTGGATTTTTGCTGTTTTTTATATCAGGAGCCAATTTTCTCATCCTCATGGCTTAGTTAAAGCTCTGCAACACATTCTGCTGCTGTTATGAGTCAAGGTTGCATTCACTGTGTCATTGAGAGGGATCTCATTACAGCCAAGGACCCAGAGGGGACAGAGGGGATCTGCCAAGGATCTGTATGGGCGCTGTCATGGACCAGCCACCAATTCTAGGTAGGTGTAACTGTGTGGAAAGTTGGGATGCCCATACAAAAACATTTGGCCATCATACTAAAGTCACACATTGGTGCATTATTGTTATTGCCAATTATTATTCAGGGTACATTTGTGAACTTTAAATTACTATGTTATATTCCATAATATATACACAAAGACAAAGTCTTTGCAGGTGTGTGAGAATACGTTGCCATGAATGCACACATATGGTACACAGAATCTGACTCGAAGATATAAACATGCAACAATCTCCAACCTTCCTTTTATTTCCAAAATTCTAGAAAAAGTTGTTGCTAATCAGTTGCGTGACCACTTAAACAGGAATGGTCTGTTTGAAGAGTTTCAGTCAGGTTTTAGAGTTCATAATAGTACAGAAACAGCTCTGGTTAAAGTTACCAATGATCTCCTCATGGCTTCAGATAGTGGACTTGTCTCTATACTAGTTCTGCTAGATCTTAGTGCTGCATTTGACACTATTGATCATAATATTTTACTACAGAGACTTGAAAGTGAGATCCAGATTAAAGGAACTGCATTAGATTGGTTTGAATCCTATCTGTCTGACAGATTCCAGTTTGTTCATGTCAACCATGATTCCTCTACTTATACAAAAGTAAGTTATGGAGTTCCTCAGGGTTCTGTGCTAGGACCAATACTCTTCACATTATACATGTTGCCATTAGGGAAGATTATTAGAAAACATGGCATAGACTTCCATTGCTACGCAGATGACACCCAGCTATATTTATCTATGAAACCAGATGAAACTAATCAGCTGTTTAAACTCCAAGCATGCCATAAAGACATAAAGGCTTGGATGACGTGTAATTTCTTACTCTTAAACTCAACAGAAGTTATTGTATTTGGTCCTAAGCATCTCAGAGATTCATTATCTAATCACTTGGTTTCTTTGGATGGCATTACCTTGGCCTCCAGTACTACTGTGAAAAACCTTGGTGTTATATTTGACGAGGATATGTCCTTTAAATGTCACATTAAGCAAGTAACCAGGACTGCCTTCTTTCATCTACGTAATATCATCAAAACTAGGAACATCCTGTCTCAGAATGATGCTGAGAAACTAGTTCATGCATTTGTGTCTTCCAGACTGGATTATTGTATTCATTACTGTCTGGCTGCCCAAATAACTCTTTAAAAAAGCCTCCAACTGATTCAAAATGCTGCAGCAAGAGCATTGACAGGAATTAGCAAGAGAGATCATATTACTCCAGTTTTAGCTTCTCTTCACTGGCTCCCCTTAAAGTCTAGAATAGAATTTAAAATCCTCCTCCTTACATACAAGGCCCTCAAAGGCCTAGCTCCATCATATCTTAAATACCTCATTGTACCATATTATCCCAACAGATCACTTCGGTCTGAAAATGCAGGCCTACTTGTGGTTCCTAGAATTACAAAAAGTAGAATGGGTGGTAGAGCTTTCAGCTATCAGGCTCCTCTCCTGTGGAACCAGCTCCCAGTTTGGGTTCGGGAAGCAGACACTCTCTATTTTTAAGGTCAGGCTTAAGATTTTCCTTTTTGATCAAGCTTATAGTTAGGGCTGGACTAAACCATCCCTTAGTTATGCTGCTATAGGCCTAGGCTGCTGGGGGACAATGCAGCAAACACATGTTCTCCTTCTTTCTTCTCTCTCCACTCTTGTGTCCTCCACTTTCTTTTCTCTGGCACAGAGCTCCTGCCCTCTAAAGTCCTATCTGCTACTAGTCATGCAATTCTGTGCTATTACTATGTAGAATGTTTACTGCTGCTCTTCCTTCTTCCGAGTATCTCTGGCCTGGAGTTGAGTGTTTCCTGTGGAGCGCCACACTACATCTGTTGTCGTGGTCTCATCAGCCTGCCCAATCTCCATGGAATCCTGCTGTTATCCACGCCTACCTGAATGAACAATTCTCTAACCTGCCGAGGATTCCCCTTACATTTTCAAACTGTCATGTAACATGACAGTTTGAAAAGTCAGTTTAGCTTAGTTTGTATCATAGCATCCCACTTGTATGCTTTAGTCAGATATGTGTATTTATGACAGATGTATGTTTATCTTGCTGTTCTCTTTCTCTGTCTGTACCCGGCTGGCCTTAGGCATATGGGTCCCTCCATATGAGCTGGGTTCTGCTCAAGGTTTCTTCCTGTTAAAAGGGAGTTTTTCCTTGCCACCGTCGCCTTCAGGCTTGCGCTGGGGGTTTCAGGCCGGGTCTTGTAAAGCGTCTTGAGACGATTTGTATTGTTATTGACGCTATATAAATAAAACTGAATTGAATTGAATTGAACAAGGACAAAACTGTTAGATACAGTAAAAGAAACAGGCCATACATAGCACAGATCATATGAAGATGTATTATTAGCATTCATCTGTCATTGGATTGGCTCTAGGCCATATGTCTACAAAGCACCTCTGCAACAGAGAGGCGTTTGTAATATTTTAGGAGCTTGGGTTTTTTATATACCACCTGGTGAGGAAATCTCCACATCAAACACTTCTCTTGATGCCTCAAGAACCCGGGCTTGATTCCACCTCCCACCTCCAAAAAAAAGAAAAAAGACAAAAAAAAGAAACAGACACTCTGTCCACCATACCAGCTGATCAAAGCCCTTTGAAGCGCACCCTCTGGGAATCCCTAGCAGATAGCTCCTGGACCCAAGATTTGGTGTGTTTGGTTGAACAACATCCTTCACCACCACACCTGGTGTGGTTGTAAGAAGCAAAGGTTACAGACACAGTGTCAAGAGTTTCTGCAACAATATGAGGCAACAGAGGTTTATTGCTTTATTATCAGGACATGGGGGGAAGTTGAAGCATTCTCAATGTTATTTCAGTTATGTACACTGTAGTCACTGAGTACTGAAGAGCCCATGCTGGCAGATATCCTCCTGGTGAAGAGTCTCTGGGCAATGCACTAAATCCTAAGCAGCCTGACTGCTGATTCTCGTGGCAGGGTCCATGGAGGGAACGATCAAGACAAATCATTTTCCTGCATTCTTATTATGATTTTAACTCTTCTCTTCTCACTGCTTGTGGGCCGGTACTGGGAGCAGACGGACTGCAGGGTTGCACTCAAAGCATTACATTGTCATGCATTCCTTTCCTCCCAGTTGTTGTCATTCATACCTAAAAAGCCCCCTTGAAATAACTGGGGGTTATACTGTACCTCAAAATAATCCAGAGACTAACTGGCTGTGCTGAATCTCTTAGGATGTTTGTTACTTTCAATTGGTTAGTGAGCTGAACTCTGCTCAATGCTGATATTGAGCCAAGAGTTCCACTTTTTAACCCTGGTGCTTAGCTCTGAGGTTGTTGCTAACTGGGTTGGAAAATGCACTGATAGCAAGTGCAAAAAGGGAGTGGTCCAACACTGAGCCCAACATCTACTGTTGTAGGAGGAGCTAGAGGTCTGCGTGTGTATGCACGTGGGATCATTGCATGGACTAGTTGTCTCTGAGTATCTGAGCTTCAGATGTAACCGCTGATCTACCTCAGTATGGATACGCAGTCCTTTTCTTCTCTTGACACTATTATGAAAGATCGCACGTTTGCTTTCAGAGAGAGAGAAGAGGCACCTTTTCTCAACCTGAACGTTACATGACTTGCACTCACAGTGAGTGTATACTGTATGTGTGTGCGCTCTTTTGTGTTTCTACACTTTGCCATCTTCTGAATGTTCTCACACGTCTTTTTGCCTGCTTGGGAGCTTAAGATTGTGATGTCTGGCCAGTTATTACAATTGCAGGGACAGTGATCAGATTAATAGCCCAACCACACAAAAAAAGCCTCATATAGCCACTTCACTCCAAACTGTTTGGGCTGATGAGAAGGAACTCTCAGCTGGACTGAGAGGGTTGGTGTAAACCTTTTGATAATCTGTTCAAAAGTGCACACTAAACCATGTAAGTGACTTCTCTCTGGGCAAAATAAATACATTTTCTGCACAGGTTTGGCCAACTTTCAGTAGACATCAGGTGAAATTATGAGTTTCCATGGATAAAATGAGACAAAACAATTAAAGACGTGTTTGAAAGATGATTAAAGCTGAGGAAAAAATCTGTTTCTTTTGTTGTTATTCTGACTGTGATCCAATGCAATCTTCAGCATTTTAAGTTGTGTATGATTACTTAATGTACACAATTGAAGGTGCATTGCGATACAATCAAGAATAAAACCAGAAAAAATATACAGTACGGGTATTAATATTGATAAGTCTCTTCTGTTACACTAGTACACAAATCATTATCTGATTATCTGATGCGTGAATAAAAAGCAAAAGAAAAAGATCTACTACTCTTTTTTTATTTTTCACTCATAATGAACTCTTGTGTCTCTGATTTGGTCCCTGGAGCAATGGTGATTTTGTATTTTTAGAGGCTGGAGCAACGATAAGGGGGGCTGTTACCATGGTGATATTGTCAGGGTTCTGTGTTCGGCTCCCCCTCCTTGTGTTTTCTCTAGCAGCTAATCCCTGGGTGGCTCCCTCTCTCTCTCTGCCCCTCTTCCCTGTTTGATTGAACTGACCTGTAACCCATCTGCTCATCAAGCCCGCATAAAATACCGAGTCCTGGAGTCTACTCTTGCTTCGCCAGCTCGTTCCGTCTCGCTCAGTGGTGATTACTCAGCTGTGCCTTTCAGGTTTGTTGGGGTTGTCTAGTTCCTGCCTGCTGCTTAACCTCTTTGACCCTTGTTTTTTTCTTTGTCTCCTGTTTGCTTGGGTGAGTCTAAATCAACCTGTACCAACCCCTGTATTCAGTCCTGCTCCCTCCAGACTTCAGTGCAACTACAACCAACTTAGGGCTGTCCATCTTCAACCGTTCTTCACCTCTTGTGTTCTTCTTTTTTATTAAACTGTTCAATCGCCTGTCTGTGTGCCAGTGTCTGCATTTGGGTCCAGGTTAAAGGAAACTTAACAGATATGTTGCAATTGAGTTAAGCCCAAAGACAGCTGAACACTTCTTACACAAGTGACCCACACGCAGCAGGATTCACCCAATACATGCAAAGACAAATGTAGACACAAGGCCAACTGGACTTGTTTGAGGTTACAAAAAGACATGCGCTCATCCAAGTGGCTTCTTCTTCATTTCTGTGCTGAAGAAGCCACTTGGATGTGTGCCGAAATGTCAGGAAAACTCAGTCCAGCTGACTTCATTTTTACCTTTTGTTTTTCGATAAGCCATGGTTTGAATGACTAAGGCTATAAGGGTAATAACTTTCAGCAGCAGAGCTGTTCTGTCCCTGGACTGCAGCGCAACAGAGTTTGTCTCCCAGGACCCTGCAGTCCATGTGACTGGCCCGACTGAATTTAATTGACAATTCAAACATAAGCCTGTGTGCAACTGATGTGACTAACAGCTTCTCAGATAACGGTAATAACATGTGTCTATCCAGTCTCTCATACCATCTCTAAATTGTGCCACTTTTTATTCAGATACCACCGCTTTGTTTATTAGCTTCCACTTTTGCCTTTGTTGTGAGCCTAAGGCATAAACGTGAATTCAGTCACTTAACCTCAAAAAGACCTAATACCCTCACAAGAATCATAATTAAGATAAATGAAAATCCACATTATTTATTTTTTTGTCAGTAAGAATAGCTTTCCCTATTATCATTACATGGGTTATTCACTGGAATTGTAATTAATTATGTTGGTGGACAAATGATATCTCAGTTATTTATATTAATTCCTCATAATTTGTCCACAGGGTCAAAAACACCATTTGATTTAATTAATTCCTACAATGATAACAGTGGAATCATTCATGTCCATTCAACACAATGTCTTGCAGCATAACTTTGTTTCCATTTCAAGCAATTGCCAGTTATTTCACACTCATTCTGTGATTATTTTGTGATTTCACGCAACTTAAGTTAACCAAAAAATCAAAATGTAATTATATTACATCCCATTTCTTTAAAGATTTGTTTACTAGAAAATATGCTATGACAAACAGGATGAAGTGTGAATGAATGGGGTTTATTTCTGTGAGAATAATATGTGAACAATTCTGTGATCTCTTGAAAGTTCTGGATTGTATTTAATTTATATGAGTGTATCAGCTCCTACTTAGCTACTAAGTCACTTCAATTGTTAAAGCATGACTGAGGCGATTCATATATCACATGTTTTACATATTTAAAATTTAAACTAATATCCTTTTAAACTTGGAACAATGTAGTCAACTTTAACTTTAATTGTAATAATATTCATACAGTATTTTCTGACTGCATTGACATTAAATTAGGGATTCAGCAGATTACAGTATAAACATTATACATACTTAATACATTATACATTTTTACTTACTTTTCAGACATTGCGAAGTATAACATTTTGTATACTGTAGTGTTACATGGGGTAAGCTCATTTTAAAAACTATATAGTGTTCAGGAAGGAGTGGTGCAAGAGAAGAGATCTCCTGCTCTTTAAATGCATAAGCACTGCTGTAATATAACTTTCAGTTGCAGCCACAGAGGTGCATGGTTCCCTCCGGGACGGCAAGGGAAAGGTCATTTCCCTGAGGTAAATAAAAGGCCCTTTTGAAAATGATTCAAAGCGATGCATTTACACTCTTTGTCACATCGGATCTCATCAAATGCATTTTCCTCCACTGTCGCCACAAAATGTCTGAAAAAATAAGGAAAAGAAATACATTTTTGGTTTTAATTTCACACAGTTATGTGGGATGTGTGAAGTTTTTTTTGTTGTGAAGTTTGATATCACAGTTTGCTTTACTAATTTTCATAATTGTGAAAGACAGGCAGTTGTACTTAATGACACAACTGCAGATCATATCACCACAAAGAATACAAATATGAAGAGGATGCTGTACTTAAATTCATATAAAAGTAACTGGGTAATCTTACTGGCAGCAAGTGAGTGGGTTCAGTGTTTCCAGATATATGATAATTACCATATTAATGCAGAAATAATAAATAATTGTTAAAAAGGCCAAATAAACAAATATATGAGGTTTGGGATTTCCGTGCACCCCCCAAAAATACTTTTTGAGTCACAGGAATACCCACGCATCACCAGAAACTGATACCTGCTCATACTCGATCAGCTCATACTGTACCTGGCTCCTCCTCACTATGACATCAGCAGTGTTCAGATCACGTTTGTGTATCTGCACTGGCACCACTTATAAAATGAGAGAACATGAGTTTGGACTTGGTAAAAAGTACTAAAAGAAAATAATCCAGCAGCACAGACATGGACACCAGTAAGAAAACAAAGCAACCTATCTGTGTGTATTTCTTAGTGCACTTCCATTTACATAGAATAGCACTGTCCTAGTGTGATTGTTTCAGCACATATGACAGCTGGGGTCAAAATATGATCATTTCAAAGCGACAGTAAGATATTTTTTGTTTGTTTCCCATCTGACGACGCTGGTGGGGTTGTTGTTAATGTGATTTGTGTTACAGTGACAGGTAGTACCTATCACATTTCTTTACAGTGTGGGGTCATAATCCAAAAGCTCCATGCAGGACCTTTAAAGTCACTTCACACGCCTGATTTAATTTAACTGTGTCCGCACATTGTGGCAACATCGCAAAAAAGCTCATCAAGCTGACTGTGGTATTTTCACTCAGCCCATATACAGTATATTGCCTATTGATTTACCTACTCATCTTCTAACCACCCTCGCGGTCTCGACAGTCTCTGCACTCATGTGAAGGTCATCCACGCTAAGGACAACTAGCCACAGACATCCAGTATTGGCCCGGCCTAATGACTGTCCTGGGGCTCCCAGCTTCCCCTTGGTGCGATGAGGCAAGGCAGAGGTGTGATGACTGTGGGCAACTTGCCCCTATCCCCCTCCATAGTTTGTCACAGTGTGTCTCTAGAAAAGTTCGAAGAGTGTCAACATTTTGTGACAGCACGGGAGATGTGTGAGTTGGTGGATGGGTATGGTTGTGTATAGTTGGGGGAAAAAGAGTCGGAAAACAGTACAAAACTGTATTTTGATTCATCTTGTTTGACTAAATCGCATTTTACAACAACAACAAAAATAATTATAATGGTGCATGTGTGTTAGGACCTATTGTTATTCCGCACCTGTCTCCACATGGGGATGGAGGCGATGAGTCTCACAAAAGGTGGAACACTATATTCTCCACTGGAGGTCAGGGTGAAAGTGGTGTTTGTGCGATACGTGTTGGCACCTTAGAGACCTGAACTATGAAACCAAGTCATGTTGACTGAGGACCAGACAAGTCACTTGCATTTACATCACAAAGCGGAACATGTTTCTCACAAAGTGCTTCACAGTGACCAGGGGCCAGGGTGGCAGACAGGAACAGAATGTGACTGATACTGCTGCTGTAAATGATACAGTGTGCTGTTTGCCAGCTGACACTAAACCTTTGAACATTTTTTTTTACAACACTCTTAAGACACAGCCAGAGACCACTCTGTGCTATCAAAACTCACATAGACAAAAGCGAGATAATTTGTTGCATGTCTCCACCGGTACTAATGATGAAAAACAAACTCATATCAGAATGTTGTTAGTGGGGGCCTACTCTACTACTGCACTAGTACTTGACTAAGTTGCTACAGTCACACACGTCAATGCAGAAACATAATGCTATGAACACTAAAAAACAATAACTAAATATTTTTTTAAATAATCCGCAGTGAACAAGAAATGTATAGAGTGAAAACTGTGTCATTGCTGCAAATACTCCACACAGTATAAGATTTCAAAATATTTCCCTAGCTATGGCATATCAAGTATATTGAGCCGAGGGTAAAGTGAAATGGCAAATGCCAGAGTGCATCCTACTCGATTTGTATTGACAGACTTCCAGCCGTAGGCTACTTCAAAGCTCTACTGTATGATGTTTGTGATGCTGAAATGGCCTTGGGGTATTCCCTTTTGGTGTGAAAGAAAAGTCTGCCAATGGAATAACAACATTCGAATTGCAGTAAATAGCCTCTGGGATTCATCCTTGGCACTGGGGATTGACCACAAGTGATTTCTCTGCATATATAATAATGGTACACTTCCCATAAGAGATCCAAAAGGGTCCACATACGCAGTTACACAGATTTACCTACATAACTGTAACAAACATAAGGGCCACTGAGGTAAATTTATCATTTCTGATCCTGGAATATATAAGTAATAACTATTAGACATGCAGTCTATATTGCACATTAATATCGTTACATATAAGGACACACACTGTATCTCATGTATCATGATCTAAAGGAACTTGTCACTCATTTGCTATTGATATTTGTAATATGAAGTGGCTCCAAATATATGTAGATTGTCTAACAATTGTCTGACGTACCCTTTCATGTGTTACAGGCCATCCATATTGAAGCAAAATTACATGATGATACAACTACCTTGCTTCCAGCCCCCCCCTCTTCAGCTCAGATAGGTGTTGATATGTATTGTATCAACTGCCAGCTAGAAGGCATCAAGAGGATTCTGCCAACGTCTCCGCTATTCACACCCTCTTGAGCTCTAACAGCTTGTACCTCCGGGTTTCACCGTGGAGGCTACATTCAACTCGAGGCTCTCTTTTCCAAGGCCGTTCTTTAAACTGGTGTGTCAGTCTCCCTGGCCGCCTCTCAGACAAGACCCAGGTGTCTGCAGAACAGCTCTGGCAGTTTCCAACTGTCTTACTACTTACCAACTTTGAGAAGATTTGGTCTTCAGAATTTAGATCAAAGCGTCAGTGTTGCCCCACCAGCCATGTCTTTGCAGCTCTTTGCAGAATCATTAACTCAGAGAATCCTTGACAGCCATTGTATGAATTTTCAGCAGTCATGTCATACGGGAGTTATTTTTAATGTCTTCACCATCCCAAGCAAGAAAAATAGGTTTAGTAATGAATAGCAAAGTTGCATCACATGAGCACCAAACGTGAGCTAGACGCTACAATATGTATTCAAGAATATAGATTTCATCGTTGCAAAGCATTACTTTCTGCTGTGTAACTTGTCGATTAACTTTCACGACATAATAGTCGACTTCAAATTAGAAGTCTTTCCATCCCCCAGGAAACGCTGGGTCGTACGTGGTTGTGGGCAGGTGAGAGTGTTTTTGATTGAGTTATTTTTGGCTATTAGGTGGCAGTGGAGAGCGACAGGATGTGAGCTGAGAGAGAGGGGACGACACGCATCAAAGCACATGGACTGGAATCAAACCTGCGCCAATGCAATGACCGTAGCCTCGGTTCACGAGGCCCAGGGTTAAGGATTTTGACCGCAGAAAGTGTAATCTTACCACTTGTGTGTGTGTGGGTGTAGGCGTGTGTGTGTGAGTGTGCACTTGCAAGTCATGAATTTTTAGGCAGCCCCTTTGCTACTCGAGCTTTGCACATTAATCCTGTGGTAGCACAGACAGGCCAGTCAACTCTCATTTTGCAGAGCAGGCATGTAGGGGAGGGAATGTTCTTTAGTTTAACCTTGTCATAGAAGCCTATGAGATTCCAAAGACAAAAGCCTCGCAGTGTTGGCAGAGGCCACCTCCAAAGGTATTGTTTACTTTGGCAAGACTGCAATGAAATTGGTCTGACATTACATGTCAGCTTCATATGTTCAAAGCCGTGCTCAAAGGTAAAGGTGGTGATCTCATACAGCATGTAGTTTAATTTTATTAAACAACTAAATTTGAGACATTGGAATGGACTGCACACGAGTTGTGTGCAGTCCACTCAAACTGTATCCGGTGGGAGCTGGGACGTTTTTCTAATTTGTATGAGATGTTAGATTAAAACAAGTGAGAGGATTTAGTGCTGATCAAAACCATCCAGTTTAAAGCACAGAAACAAAGCTTGTACGTGGACATAGAGTTGATGGGGTACTCTGGTGATTTAGCTTTGCACTTCTATAAAGTTTTGGAGACTCGGGAGGCAAACTTTATAAAGAGAAGTAAAAAAAAAAAAGAAGAAGAAAGAATAATCAATGCAGCTCTGGACAACATATTCTGACTTTTTCTTTGCAGTAAAAAAAGAAGTTCTCCACAGTGAGAGACATTTTGTTGAAAAATGCAATCAAAATGATGACAACTTTAATGCCACTTGGAAACGTAGCTAAGCACAGACCAGGTAACAAACCAGCAGAATACATTGTTATCATAACTGTTGATGGTCAACTGAAAAGTATTAAAGCAATACACATTTGAATTTTATTCTTAAACCTAAGAAAGGTAAAGGTGTGCCAAACAGAAGGGTCGACTGTCTAATTTACATCGCTGTCATTTGACATGACCACTTCACCACTGATGCTACTTTATTTGTATAATGGCCAATCAGTTGTTTTCCTTAAAGAATATTTATGTTTATTATTCACTTAGAGAAAATGTATAGGAAAGATGTTTGAAGGAAAACACATATCAGGTTTTAATTATTTGTGTCGTATTTCTGTTTAAGAATTCTCCATTTTCCAATGAAGGGGTTGCCTCCAAGCACTAAAACTAAATTATGGATATATTTGACACCTTAGCTGACAATCATCCACACTATATTTAGAGCCTGCTTTCTCTATGCATTCCTCAGAAAACAACAACAACAACAAAAAAACCTTTGCAAGTGTTCATTTCAGCAGATGAGTCATAGTCCAGATGAAGCAAGTATAGACTGGGCCCAGTGTTTTGGTGAATGACTTCCCAATGCCTATTTTTCAGAACCTTGCCCTCAATATATCACAAAGACATGGATATTAAATGGTTGCGATCACGAAGATAGACCTCCGCAATACCCACATTATGATTCACAATTTACCCAGCATCTGATTAAAATCTCCATCAACTGCACCAGGTTAATTACAACAATGATCTGCTATATTTCACATAATCACCATTCCAGGTTCATTAGACGCTGGGCACATGTGAAGGAAGAATTGAAATTATTTTAACAGGATGTTCTACAACAGCTTTCTGAAGCATTCGCTTTCTGTGTATACTATAGGGTAACAATGTCTTCTGGCCGATGTCACCACTTAAATGTCGTGTCTCAGCATTTTGTGCACATTTACCAATGTCATAACTACTATAATGTGAGCAGATATATTTAAAGAACATAGCATGAAGATAACTGGACAAACATTTGACTCTGAAGGGGCCTGGAACACACAGGTGCTCACAGTTTTGTTGATTCCACAGCCCTGCCCACCAGTTACCTGGAACACAATATAAAAATGTGAACGGGTGTGGGATTTTTACCTAACATGTTTCTTGACTCCAGTCTTATATGCACACACTGTTGCCGGATTCTAATTTATAACCTATGTAGGTAAAGTTTATGACTTCCTTGTATGTTCATAAATTTTTTGTTTGAACTGTAGACTATTAGGAATGGGCTGGATTGGTCCACTAAAGGCAGAATATATGGCCCGCAAGTCAAAAGCAGTCTGGTAGAGGGTCTAATCTGGCCTGTAGTGTGGAAAATTACATAGAGGACTGCAATTTTTCAATGAAAATAACAACTATTTCTAATTTTTCCACTGTTTTAGAAAGATAAGTGGACAGAGTACAACACTGAGGCCAAGGACTAAACAGAAAACAGCAATGTGCCCAAAGTGCACTTTTTCTTAAGAAATTTCATTCATTCATCTTCTATACCTGCTTATTCCTGTTAAGGGTCGCGGGGCTCTGCTGGAGCCTATCCCAGCTGTCATCAGGCAAAAGGTGGGGTACAGCCTGGACAGGTCGCCTGTCTATCGCAGGGCTAACACAGAGACAGACAACCATTCACACTCACATTCAAACCTACGGCCAATTTAGAATCACCAATGAACCTAATGAGCATGTCTTTGGATGGTGGGAGGAAGCTGGAGTACCTGGAGAAAACCCACGCAGACACAGGAAGAACATGCAAACTCCACACAGAAGAAAAAAGAACAAATGGAAAAAGTCTGGAGTTGTCGTTACTTATAGGCTTATTATTCTGTTATGTTACTCGTCCTGCCTGCTTGAGATCAAATTGGGCTGAATGATTCTTCAGTCAATTAATATTCCATAAAGATGATCAAAATAAAGTTTTTACCCAAACCCTAATGATGAGCGTGAACAGACATGACAGACTAGAGGCTGTCAGGCCAGAGGAATGAGGCAGAAAATTTTGTTCTGAACTTGGAGAGTAACTGATCTAATTTTCTAAACTAAACTATTTTTTTTGTATCTGGATGCTAACCCACCACTGTAGAGCCAGATCCGAAAAGGGTTAGTGATTCTGGATGGTAGTTAAAATGGCAAACCCTTGTTAGAGCATAATCATATTTATTTACTGGGAAAAGAGAAAAAAAAAATCATTTGTCAGACATCAAAAACCTTTCCTTTTAGTCAAGTCCTGTGAGCAGAACTTCCTGGCCGGCTACACTCATCTTTATTGAGGTTCACTTGAGCTCCAAATTAGCTCATTAGCTGCCTAATTGGACAAATTAAAGCACCAGTCAGGAATGCTTTGGCTTTCAGAGGTTCTGTAGGTGCCTTTTAAATCATCTGTCGACTCAGATGGTGAAAGGAGGACAAATTTGCCAAGTGGAGCGAATAATTGCCTCAACTAAGCACTAGGAAAAACCTGGCAAACAAAAGGCTAGTGCATGCAGCTAACAGGAAAGGCAGTGCACCATCTCCAGCTACTGACACTCCCAGGCCTATTATGTAGTGATTTTTTAAAGAAGGTTTTCAGAAGACTGGAATGGTTCTTGCAATTTAAAGGTGGTCTAGGTTGCCTTGCACACGTTCTAAGACATTTGTGTGTTAAACAACTATTTAACAGGCTGATGACATGACACAACTTCAACAGAAAATGTTTTTCTTTTAGGCCATTTTCTTTCCAGAAATATGAGGAAGGAACAGCATGTTTTCCTTTTGGCAAACATCTTGCCCCATGCGACCTTCCGTGGCAGCAGCCAGACATAAAGTCCTGTTTAAAATTTTATGGAAAGTCATCAGGAGTCAGCATAGTGAATGTGGTCACGGTCTGATGGTGATCTTGCATACCAAACACCACAAAGCCGCAAAATATCTTAAGGTTATTTTGTTTCATGAGCTTTTTTGAATAGTGTCAAGGACATATGATTAAAAATAGTAATTCAAAAATACACTGACAGACAAAACAAAATAGTCCCCACCTGGATTTAACCAGCAAATAGGTAGGAGCCTCCTATTGGATAATTACTGCATGGGTGATTGTCTTTCAGCTGGCAACAAGTTATTTAACCTCAACTGATGCAATGAGTAGCTACTCATTTCTTAAACAACCACGCTGAAAGACACTTCCTGTGGTCGTGGAAAAGATGTTAGTCTGTTTGAGAAGGGTCAAATCATTGGCAATGCATCAAGCAGAAAAAAAACATCTAAGGACTTTACAGAAACTACTAAAATTGGGTTAAGAACTGTCCAACGCATTATTCAAAACTGGAAGGATAGTGGGGAACCATTGCCTTCCAGGAAGATCCTGACTGATCGTGGTTGGTGATCACTTAAATGTTTGTTAAAATCAAAACGAAGAAAAACAACAGTAGAACTCAGGGCTATGTTTCATAGTAAAAGTAAGAGCATTTCCACATGTACAATGTGAAGGGAACTCAAGGGATTGGGACTGAACAGCTGTGTTGCCTTAACAAAACCACTAATCAGTGAGGCTAACTGGAAAAAAAGGCTTCAGTTTGCTAGGGAGCATAAGGATTGGACTCTGGAGCAATGGAAGGGGGTTGTGTGGTCTGATGAGTCCAGATTTGCTGCAGTTGGTCAGGTCTAGGTTCAGCAACATTATGTGCCCAAAGATGGTCATTTTTTTCATACTTGGGATAATATATACAGTGTCATACAGTGTCAGAGTCGGGGGCTTGGATTGTCCTGCGGATGGATAACTTAAAGGAAGTGGCATGGTAATCTGGACCAAAGCTACAGAACTGCCAGCTAATTTTTCAGGGCTTAATTACTGCAGCTCACAATTACGGGCCAGCTGTCGACACCCCCTCCCGTGGCAGTGCCACCAAGGAGCCTGCCCACTGACATCTCACAACCCCCTACTCGTGATCACTATCTGCCTCCCTTTCTTCTCACACACGTCCACACACACACACAGGCAAAACCCACATGCATCCACACACACAAAACTTTGCTGGACCATTCTTTTGTCTTTCCTCATCTTTTATATGCAGGGTACCTGACATAACATCCCATAACACAGTAAAGCATGTTTGAGGCATCTGTCTGTGTGTATATAAATTCTCCTTGGATGTTGTTGCACCTGTCCCAAATACTATAAAGTAACATATTACAGGATAAAACCAGATAGGATACTGTTAAAAATGAAAAGACCTGTCCTTCTGTTTCACAGCCCATTCTTACTTTGGTTTGATCACAGTATTTATTGGCATATACACTGATCAGGCATACATTATGACAGTAGAACGAAATAACACTGACCATGTTGTGACCGTACAATGTTCTGCTGGGAAACTTTTGGACCTGGCATTCTTGTGGATGTTACTTAGACATGTAGTACCCATCTAGACCAGACCAGGCACCCCCACCCCATAGCAATGACACTCCTTGATGGCAGCAGCCATCCCCAGCAAGATGCAGTCAGCCATTCTCTGATGAGTTAGAACTGTTTTGGAGGTACAAGGGAGACCTACACAATATTAGGAAGGTGGTCATTATGTTATGCCTGATTCCTAACCATCTCTTTGTACATCTGTCTGTCAATATTATATATCAATGCTTTCTCTCTCTCTCTATCTCTCTCTCTGAGCAGGATCCCAAACAAGTTGTGACCTTGTTTAGGGTTGAGTAATATCTGTGCTAAATGTGAGCCTCAGTGGAATACTCTCCAAAACTTAGGTCCAAAACACAAACCAGTATAACAACTGAATAATTAAAATCAAACAAAGAAAACACTATATACTGTGCACTTGGCACAGCACAGTTACACAGTGAAAAGGAAACAACTGTTTCTCTCTCCCTCTCTTCCAGTTGACGACATGGCAGTGGGGGCTGCTGAGCACACACTAGCGTGACTTCCCTGTCTCAAGTGGACAGACACAATTAATCCCAGGCACAGTGGAGACTTGCTGACAGAGCAAGATAAGGTATCAGCCGGTGCACACTGCTTCGTCTGACCTGTTGCACATGAGCCTAATTTAGCCCGTATGACATATATAATGTGTTCCTCAAACTGCGACAGACTGCCCGCAGTTCCATACAGTTGTTCTTGCGTGATGCCCTTGTAGGGTCAACGTTTGCAGCAGAAGAGCTACATCTTTAACAGTGAATTCAGTCAAATCATCTATGGGTTGAAGGATTTTATGGAGGAGATCTGTCAGTGAATATGGCAGTGCAGATACTCAGTATTTCGAAAGTGGAAGTTAATCATGCATGCAGTCTTGAGGTGGGAGGGAATAAGGCACACAAGTTGTTAAGGCAAGTCCCATAACTGCATCTTAATTGAATTTTAGGCATCCGATTACCCATGTATCTCCTGTTAGCTTGATTTCTCATACAAGGATTTCAATACAAATGTATTATTCAGTTTAAAGACAGAGTGAGCTCTTTAATTTTCAGAGACAGGCTACTCCTTCAAATTCCAATTGAAGGCCACATTTTTAGAGATATTGAACAGATATAGCACCCCACAGGTTGTATAAGTGCATACATTCATGAATGCATCTTTAGCATTGATGGTCAGAGTGGGAAGCTTCTAAAGCGGGAAACTATAGAATCCAGCAACATTAGTGGCATCTTTCCAGTGAATCCGCAAGACAAAATTACACATTTCCAAGAAATGCTTAGTCGTTTAGTATCACTGACATCATTCTTGCTTGAAACGGGACCAGAGTAACCATTTTCGTTCCTTCATATGTACCAACATGTGTAGAAATGACAATAAAGAATCCTTGAATCCTTGAATCCTTGAATTCTCATATGCCACTGTGGCTCAGCAGGAAAATAATATTTTAGTTTAAACAAACCCTGCCCTCCAATGTGCCTCCATGCAAGAACTGAATAATTCAACCACTTCTTAATATATGAGTATTGTGACTGTAACCACTGGATGGAGAGGTTTCTCATGCTTACAGGTCATAACATACCTTCTGAGGTCAACCTTTTCACGGCAGATATTTTGGCTCCATGCTGTAGGGAAAGCATAGGTGTCCACCAGTCAGGCAGAAGTAATATAGTATAATAATATTCACCATCGGGCGGCAAAGTGGAAAGGTGGTTAGCACATCGAGAAGGTGCCGAGTTCATATCCATGGACCAACAGTACCTTTCTGTGTGGAGTCTGCATGTTCTCCCTGTGTCTGCGTGAGGTCTTTCCAGGTACTCCGGCTTCCTCCCACCATCCAAAGACATGCAGGTTAGGTTAACTGGTGATTCTAAATTGGCCGTAGGTGTGAGTGTGAATGGTTGTCTTAGCCCCGCAATTGACTGGTGACTAGTTCAAGGTATACCCCGCATGACAGGAACAAGCGGTTACAGAAGATGAATGTATATGCACCATCTTGTCACAATGCAAAGTTCCTCTAGGACATTCATGTGGATGTTACTTAAACATGTACCACCCTCCTGTACACCCTGACCTCATAGCATTGACTCTCCGTGATGGCAGCAGCCATGCCCAGCAGGATGCTTCCTGACACAGACACACACACAAAAACAGTGTTTAGTTACGACTGAAAAAATAAACATGAATAACAGCACAAGTTGTTGACCTTGTTTGCAAATTCACGAGATCCCAAACTGATCAAGAATCTGTGGGATGATCCACAGAGGCCCCTCCCCTTAACCCACAGGACCCAAAGGCCCCCACTAACAACATTCTGTTGCCAAACACCTCAGGACACCCTCAGAAGGCCCATGTCCATTCTCTGATGAGTCACAACTGTTTTGGAAGCACAAGGGAGACCTACGCAATATTAGGAAGGTGGTCATAAAGTTATGCCTGATCAGTGTGTTGTTGATGACCCTTTTCCCCTTTAGCTGCCTGCTCAACCATATGGTTAAGCACATTTTGGGTCACTATATCTCAATGAGAGGAGTGCCTAACTTAACTCAACCTAGTTGAGCCATCTCAGCCACTTGGCTGAGGTATGTTATGCTAAAAAAATCCACTATATTGCACTTTATCTTTAAATTGTAGTCTTCTTCGCCCCCCCTCCAAATAGGAAGTCAGAAACGGGAAAATCATCTCAGACATGTTGACTGTTTTTACTAAAACTTTGAAAAGGAAGGAATAGTTATATGACATATGCTAGTGCTGGTGACCTTACTAAACAGAATTATGTTACTTCATGCCACCTAAAAACCTAAATTTAATGTTTAATAAATTTTTTTAAATATGCTCTACCAAATGGTTGATTTGTTGATTTATGGTAAATGCAGCAAATAAAACAAATGCAATTAAAATTGACTTTCTTTGCTATAAAAACAAAATT
This sequence comes from Planiliza haematocheilus, assembly GCA_005024645.1. Classification (NCBI taxonomy): domain Eukaryota; kingdom Metazoa; phylum Chordata; class Actinopteri; order Mugiliformes; family Mugilidae; genus Planiliza; species Planiliza haematocheilus. Next base: position 1,314,634 of record SRSE01000306.1, read on the forward strand.
TCTTTTCATCTATTGCTGTAAATATAAAATTAAGTGTTGTTACAGTCATATAAATCATGAATATGATAAGAGAATATTTTTCTATGTCATTTTTATGACTTTTTGAGTTGATATTACCAGGTCCAGGTCCAAACAAAAGCACAAGTAGAATCTGGAAGCATGAAGACATTGAGAAGTTCCAGTTTCCAAATTCAAGATTTGAACCCCGTGATCAGTACTTCAAAATGCTCCTCAACGATGAGATGATTGAGATTTGAACACCCTTCCAGTACTTCAAAATGCTCTTCACTGATGAGATGATGCAACATATTGCACATCATACCAATTTGTACTCAGCTCATGAGTTTGGGGATCCCTAAAGAGATAGAGCATTTCTTCTCCAGACCAATTTTAAAAAATCAGAATAATAGTTCAATCAATCCAGGAAACCAGCAATAGGAAACTAATATAACCAATATAACCAGTAATAGGAAACCAGCTATAGCTACTAGTTCAATCAGTCCATCAGAAATGTGACTCTTTTTTCCCAAAAAACATAACTGCTGTTGCACCAACATAGACAAGGTGTGTTGAGAGAGTAATGCGACAAAATGCAAATATTTCTGTTGCTTTGCAGTATTTTCTTTTCCTTTTTGAATGCAAAACTTAATGTTTTGCCCTGTTACATATAATCAGAAGTGAACTGAATTTGAGACTTTTGTGCTGTTGCACTTTAACACGGATACAGACAAGATGTGAAAATTAGAAACGTTGCATTTCTAATTTTCCTAGTTCGAAGCAATCATTTCCTTGCATGAGATAAAAAACATTGGTGTTTTGTGGCATACTGACAGAAATAAAGGGTATCCAATGTCCCAGACATTTTTAGTTGTTTATTTTTTCATAAATTAGCATTTTATTTTAATATATATACTGTTTCTGGTATTTGTAATAAGTTCCGCACTTAAACCATTAAGTGACATCTCAACCGTTTGGTAGAGGTCAATATTTTAAAAACCACAGGGTCTTTTGAAAAAAATGTTTTTGATTGTGCTTATGACTCACCCAAGGATAAAAGAAATGCACAGAAATCATTTTTTCACTGCTTTTTTCTTGGTGGGGAAGTTAAAGGGTTAATGGGAGTGGCATAAACAGTGGTCACAGTGGTCATTTAGTGGCACATTTCAAAAGGCATTCAACAGGCATTTTTCATTACAGGACATTAGCCCTATTAAGGATGGCTACAGTCTAAGTAGCTGAGTTCCTGATTCTGTACATGCTGGTTCACTGTTGTGGCTTACTGGGACCCTTAATGGAGCTTTGTGGCGTATCAAGCATTCGCTTTCTGTCCAGTCTTCCATTACTTTAGTCTGTCCTGACCCAAATAGCACACTTTAGGACTGAGGCAACTCTTGCTCATTATGCTTGCTCTGGGCTCACCATATTGTTTGCTCATGCACTGGCCTACTACTGCTACTGTACCAGTTTATCTTCCCCACATCCCCACAAGGCCTCCTTCAGCATTACCAAACATTGTAATCTTTTGCTTGTATTGATATTATTCATTTAAACACTGTGAATGACAGCAAAACAAAATTGTATGTCATTCTGAAATAAATACTCAAATCTGTGTTGTACGTGCTCCATCCGGCTCTCCTCACTGATTCACAACAGCTGTGGCTGACATAATTTTCTTTGTTTCTTTCCCAATTTTAGTTTTACATTTAGATTTATAAAACTTTACAAATGTATGTCATGCATGCTCAAATGGCTTACGTCTCTCTAAAGACTGGTAATTTGGAGTGTGCGCCAAGCTGCATGGTATTTAATTCAGGTCTAAGCACAAAACTAACTGCAATAAGTTATGACAATTTAGTTGAAAAAGATATGCAGTGCATTGTATTGCTTGTTGACACTGAGTTTTAGATTTTTAGTTGCTGTTGACTGGTCTATGATGTTATTAAGCAAAGCAGGACAACCTGTGGTGTGAAAATGCTAAAGTGAGGCCTTTATTAGTAATTTACTTCACACCAAATCGATATCTTCCTAAATGAATCATTAAGACCTAGGTCTTTTTTTAGTATTTACTGATTCACATTGTTGCCGCTGGCAAATCAGCAGAAAAGCAGCTCTTTATATTCCACTGGCTGATTAACAATTCAAGAGCCATCAGATTGGATGTAGGGAACGCTAAGGTAACGGTGAAAAGTCTTTTTCAGGATAAGAAAACTTTATGCTGCTTGAATGTTCGATTCTTTTACTGAAGTTTCCTTTTTTAATTAAACATCTGTGTTGTAGTAACATATTGAACAGATTTGAGAGTAGTTGCACCTTGAAATTAATTAAATTTTATGTAACTTATAAGGCATTCAAACCAACCTCTAATCTGCAAGGTACCTTTGTTAATATCTTTCAGTCACACCTAAACTTCTGGTTGTTGGGGCCTTGAAAGAGATTCATTGTTACCAAGAAACACTACTGAAAAAAAAATGAATGCTTTGTTGCTATGTCCACTGAGGTCTAGGCTTCATCTGTGTTGGAACTCTATTAGCTATAGTCTGCAGGAATGTTGACAACACTACCTTTTATCTCCCAGGGCAAGACGTTGAAGATGATGATATTAAATTGGTCACTTTCTTGCTTCAGATGCATCACTTAAAGGTAAATTGAGTGTGTGTTCATGTGAGTTGGAGAATTGTTGAACGGGCAGCTGCAGAGTACTTAGAGTATAAATGCCGCTATAAAAAGGAAGGTGTGGTAATCACTGGGAATCACATTTAGATCTGCTTTTGTCATGTTTCACACAAAGGCAAGGTCCCGTAGGTGCTAATGTCAATTAGTCTGAATCACCTACAGTGCTTGAAAGATGTTCCGATAAAGGTTTAACCTTAGTGTCACCTCTCCTAGAAGAAAAGTCATCCTTGTAGCAGAAAACAAAGCATTCCCTGTGCGTGAATAATTTAAGATCAGTCTCCACAGTAGCTGCCAAGGTTTGTATTTTGCTGTTTATTTTGTTCGTCTGTCATTCCTCAAAGTCCTAAATCAGATGAGACTTGACTTGCTGTTTCATCTCGAGGATGTTCCACCGCTCATCCACAAAGCTTTATGGGTTCTTTGGGATGTTGAAGACTCTCATATATTTTATCCACTGTGGGGTCATCCACACCTTGCAGGAAAGAAAACTTTGAACTTTCTGAAAGGGGCTTTGAACTGTCTGTGGGAAACAGCACACAGACATAGGGTTAGAAATACGGATGGCATCTGCATCATGATCAAAGTTCAGGAAATTCAAGCTTTACCTGAAGACATACATTCATAGGATAGCAACATCAGGACAGAAAGACGAGAGATGAGAAGGGGCTTGTTTTCTTCAACCGAGAACAGGCAGGGTTTTCAAATTTCAAATACTACAGGGAGTCCACAAAAAAACTGCTAAACCTATTTCATCTGCGTCTCCTCATGCCACAAACATGGCGTAGCTGAGACTGCTTGAGAAGCACTGAGTCCAGAGACACGAAGTGGAAACATCTAAGGGTAGCTTTGGAAGCTTGTGGCTTTGTCAGAAACAGCAACAAAATCTAGCATAACACCAGAGCAACAGGCAGAGGAGAGAAGCCAAGCAGACAGAATAACTTTGTCATGTGGCTGGATTTTTGTAAAACTATGAACACCAGTGTAAGGAGGAATACACCCTGGGTATATGAAATACTCTTTGGCCCAACAAAGACTAAATAGAGTAATTAAAGTACCTGGATTATTCTTGAAAACATCACTGAATTCACTTTGGTTCCATTTTCAAAAGAACACAATCACCTTTCAGAACTAGTCTGCGTCATGCTTACAATTAATTATTTCATGTAAACCGAAAGTGTGAACATAAAGAAGACTAAGACAACAAAATGCAAGATATTCAGGTTGAGTCAAATATTAATGAGTTTCGTATTACTAAGGAATCCACCACAGATGTGTACTCGCACATACTTCTGTATAAAAACATGTCACTATGTTATATTGTAACAAGATAGTGACATAATTTGTTGTAACCAATGTTTTGGTGTATGTTCTACTGACTATTTGGTGTTATTTGTCCCAGGAAACTGTCTCTAACTCCACAGCTCCTCTGTATTCTACCCACCAATGGGCCTTTGGATAAAACTAGTTTTCATCTCCTGCCTTAAGTCAGCACATCTGGATTTGGACCAGTCCAGTTGGACTGCTATGGCCCCCCGCAGCGTGCTTTAATTCCCCTACTTCCCAGGGCTTCTTCACCTCCTTCCTGGCATCCACAATGCAGCTTTAAGACCCCTTCAAGTCACGCGTCTGAGGCCACCACTGCCATTGCTCCTGTTATGTTGTAGAAATTGCAATGAAGCATCCAAGGACAACTTCTTTCTTGTCTGTGTATGACAAAAATCTGTGCTCACATGCATATATAACAAATAGGGATCACCTCCTATAGGTTCCTGTTATCAGCAGATGCCTTATGCCAAGAAGCTTACATTTAAAATGAATACTGAACACAGTTAAATACAGTAGACATTGATTGAAATAAGCAGGTTATGTAACGTATATGTATACAACTTTTCACACATTCATCACCTTTGCACCCTCAATGTCCACCTCGGTATTCTGTGAAATACTACTGTATGTTGGCCACAAACCTGCACTTCAGTTTTTAGTTTATAACCTCAGCACCTAAGCCCGTATCAGCATCTACACCCAAGTTTCTCTCATTCTCATAAACTACAAAAAACAATGTTTCCTCCCCCCCTCATTTGTTCAGCTGCCTTTTCCCTCCTGTGCAGAAATTAGACTGGTCATATTCCAAATCAAGAGAGAGGGTACTCATTAGTGCTGTTCTCATATCTCACAAAAGAGCCTGGCTACAAAAAGGGAATCAGGCTCTATTTAAAGTAATGCCGCCAGGAGTCCGTTGCCAACGATAATGCGCTTTACATCATTTTGTCCTCGCCTTTATCTCGAGCTTCTTAAGGAGTAGGCAACACGCAAAGTCATTAGGGACACGATAACTCCCCATATAATTAGATGGGGAAAGATTGGATGCCTGGCGCACCACGGGGCAGACCCACTTACGACATAATCGCTCATCCCACCAATGAGGAGCATCTTGTATGTTTGCAATTAATTGAGATGATTATAGTTAGGCACTACAAAGTGGTTGCCTCTGTCTTTTTTGACCAAAGAGTTGAATATAATTTGTCTGGTTGAGAATACTGGCTCTGAGTCAGCCTCATTACACTGAATAGTATTTTTAGATAGGGCTGAACTTAAACTAATAGATTCTTGGCATATGAATCAACAGAAGATGGGGTTTGATTTAGAAATTAGGGCAAGGGAGACATTCCAGACTCCAGTTTGGATCTAATTCATAGACGACTATCAGCTTTCTTTTAAGTCAGAGATACACAGAGATTTAAATTATGTGTTTTTAGCCATCACCAGACATGTATTACCATCTGAGCGTTATAAATGAAGACATTCATTTCCACTCCTGGAGTGATTCTCTACTGTGGGAGCTTTACCTTTACTTATATGTAAATCTATATGTAAATTTGACTGAGTCCAAGACTCCTTTCACATCAAAGAAACGCCAGATCTCTGTTTCTACAGTGCTACAGCAGCTCATTAAAACAACACCTGTTGATAACTTCAGTCAGACAGCCAAAAACTTACCTTGAGGGACTGGTTTCTTTGGCAGTTTGCAGGTGATAGGTCAAGCCACTTTCCATGCTTATCCCCCTTATTCGTGGTCCAATTATCTGTTGCTGCTGATCAGATGCAAGCCTGCTGTCAAGATGTCGATGTAGGGGGCGCCACTGTCTGTCTGTCTTGCTACTCTGTCTAAATTTTTGTTGTCCTGCAATAAACACTTAAAACACATTAAAATCACTAACAGGAGAAGTGAATACTATTGTTCATCTTGTGACTATTCAATGTTCTGCTGGGAAAATGTCGGACCTGGAATCCATGTGGATGTTACTTAGACCTGTAGCACCCACCTCGACCAGACCAGGCACCCCCACCCCATAGCAATGACACTCCTTGACACAGGCACACACACAAAAACAGTTTAGGAACTATTCCAAACACATGAAGAACAGCACATGGTATTGTCCTGGCCTCCAAATTCACTAGATCCTAAACTCATCATGTATCTGTGGGATGCACTGAAACAAGCCTGTCCACAGAAGCCCCTCCCCTCAACCCATAGGACCCAAAGGCTCTTACTAACAACATTCTGTTGCCAGACACCACAGGACACCCTCAGAAGGCCCATGTCCATTCTCTGATGAGTCAAAACTGCTTTGGAGGCACAAGGGAGACCTACACAATATTAGGAAGGTGGTCATAATGTTATGTCTGATTGTTGTATAGTGTGGCTTTTATTTGTTACAACTCTAACCACACACACTGTAAACACACTGAAAACAAAACTGGCTGAAAAATTAAAATGTGGTTGCCCTTGTAAGCTACACACGGTCATTGAACTCTATTTTGCTAATAAGAATGATAAAAGTGTAATTTGTCCCAGCTGCACAGCCCTGAGAAGAGGTTTATTCGTTGCAGTAGGTATGAGACATATGAAAACCAAATTAATGTACTTTGCAGCTTTGTTTTCTATTAAAAACTAATGCAACAGTGATTTATTAACCATAAACAAACTGGACCAGTCCTTCTTTGATTTGTGGTGTGTGCTCACAGTGTCTGACCACTGTCATCTTCCGGCTATCTCAAACTACACATGCTGGAGCCGAGCTAGGCAACTCAGGGTCTTGTACTTCTCCAGAGTGTTTCATGTGTGCGTGTGTTATCATCGGCCCAAGGCCAAGCAAGCTGAAAGCGTAAGGCCAACTCAGTGCTACATTTAGGTTTCCTCCAAGAGTCAGTGAGCCCATTTGCCCTAATGGATTCAGGATGTGCAGGCAGCTCAGAATGCAGAGTATTAAGTGCTCTCTCTCTGTCTTTCTGCACACACCCTCACCTTTGTTTTTGACCGAAGCATGCTCCTACAGTGGGGCAATTTTTAAGCATCATTCATCCTGAAAGAGGGGACAAGAAAGGTCGTGGAAAAGAAGATTATAGTAATGGCCGTAGGAAGAGATGGCAGCAGCATCAGGTTGGCACCGAAAGTGTCTCGTTTCATGGCTTTGACCTCTTATTTTTCTTCTGTTTGCATCTCTGTTATACTGACCCAAAAAGTCTGCCTTTTGACAACCCTGTATTACACTGGAAGCTCAGAGGCAACAGCTGAATATTGAACTTCAGCATGAGGTAATTACGCGAGGTCACCTGTCTACATGCTGCATGCTGCTCATTTTTATCAACCTAGCAAGTCTGTGATTGCAATCCCCGGAGGATATAGTCATCGCCTTATTGCTTTTACATACAGAACTGTCAATGTGGAAAATTTGTTCTGATGTGTGTGTCTTGTGTTACAGCAAATAGACTGGTTTCTGTCTTTACTGGAGTTCAAATTTGGAAAATTGCAGGGAAAAAAATCTAATTTGCACTTTGTGTAAACAGACACATGAAAACTACTGGGAGGCAGAGCGTAAATAAGTAAACATAGAATCAGCTATTGTTTGTAACTATACATTAGACAGTTTGATCTTTTAATTGTAATTAACATTACTAAAATCTTACACCCTCAAAATGTACTGACCATCATGGTACAAGGCAAGAAGATCACATGCTTACCCATTTATTTATTTTCTCTTAGTGAAACCCTTGCTGTAAACTGCACATTCTTCGAAAGATGTGCCTGACATTTGAAAGCCAGGCTAAACTTAGGCTTCCTTTCTAAGTGAGGCACTCCCATGTGACAGAATAACACTGTCAGGCTAACCTTAGATTTTATTCTTTGATCCCTTGCGCCACAGAGCCTGCCCACAAAAAATGCTAAAGTAACATGAGTTCATCAAGACTCACAACCAATCAATAGGCCTGCACTTGACTGTGAATCTGTGAGGGTTGCGGTTTTCTTCAAAAAGTTGAGATATTACATTTGAGCCCTTGAGAACCACATTGTCAAACTTGATCTATATAATGTTTGCAAGCTGAAACTATAGGCCTTGCCAGACAGACAGAAAATAGAGCTTAACTGATTGTTAAAGTGATAATTATGGAGAATTTGTGCATGATTGCAGCACCAGAGCTAATAAACTAGTTATTAATGGATCATCCCTAAGCTCCTGGCAGTAACTGAGACTTCAGCAGCTCATCAGCCAAGCTGATAGCTATGTGGATGTATTGTCACAGGCTTTCATCCCGCTCACCAATTAATGCCACTCAAACTTCCTCCTGCTACATTTGTTTGCAGATCTTGTCATAGCTTTGCATACCACACACCGTGTCCCAATGCCTCGGCACCATCAGATCAGTGGACATGAAACACTTTGGTGCTCCAGCCAGGCTGCATTTCAGAGGGACTTGAACCCTATTGATCAAAGCATTCAGACGTGTCCAGGGCCTTTCCCCCAGTGCATCATGGTACTGCTTGTTGAAGCCAAAAGAGTCTAACAACAACAAACATCTCTGCAGCTACTGCCTGTCTCTCTCTGATTAGCTGCCGGGGAGATATTTTTAGAGTATCCCAGCCCCTTTGAAGAGGATGAAGAGCAGAGCCCACCAACAACCATCTTCCAAACCACAGTCCAACATTCTTTGTTCATTTTTGCTTATTGTCGCTGTACTGTCAGCTGCAGCGGACTTTAAATTAATGGTTTCACTGCTTGCATCCCTCTCATGCAGACTGCCTTACAGAGTCTGCATCCAGGCTACTAGACATAACTAAAAGCTTCCTATGAAATGGAACATGGCTGCACTGACGGTATCCATCAGTATTAAAATAGTGTTCCGCACATGTGAAATTTAAATATTCCAATTATGTCCAGTAATAGATTAATTTAAATGCATTACATGTCAAAAGACATGGCAATAAGCAGTTGGGCAAAACAAAAGCAGAAAAGTGACAAGTTGCCTGTAATCATTTTAATAACCAGGAACTGATGATTAAATGCCCATTTTTCAGTTGATTGACTCATATAAATGGCAGCCACCCTTTTCTTGGCCAGATAAAACCCATTAAGCCCTGAATGCATTGTTTAAAAAAATACAGGCTTTGCACAGTAATCATAGGGAGGGAATGCATTTGCTAAGATAAGCCTTGTACTCGGTAACATTAAGAGATAAATCAGTGTAGTGATTTATAATGACATACTGCTCAGGGCATCAAACAAATATGTACAAAGGTACCTGTTCATATTGTAAAAAATTATGAGTATAATCCTTGGTAAATATGAAGAATATCGATTGGAAATTCCCTGCCTGAGCATATTAAATATTGGTTTCACGATGAACCATTTACACACACATTAGCAGCAGTCAATCCCTTGACTTTAAGCTGTGTGGAAATAATATCCTCAGTTAATCTTGGACCCTACTGGAGCTGATACAATCTTTTCTATCAAATAAATGAAGTCTATTATTATATATGCAATCCGTGAGTTTGGTTTTCCTTCCCAGCTTTTTTCTATGAACTAAAATCTATTAAGATAAAGCTGTTATAATGAAAATTTGTTTATTTTAGGAGTAGTAAGGCATATTTATTAGTGACTGGTCAACAAGACTGTAAAGCAGAAACTACGCAATTAAACACATTGAAAAAAGGATGCATGCAAATAGGCAACTCTCATGGGCGCAGCAACATTAGGACTATGGAAGCACTATAGACAATCTGTGAAAAAGGCCTGATTCATGTCTAAGTGAGTACACAGGTGGGGTTTAGGGCTGGAACTGGTGAGGACATTGAGTTGGACAAGTCAGCAATTAGAGATTAAACCTTGTTGCATATTACGAGAGAAGCAATAAATGTGTTCTTACCCACTGAGTTTGTTTTGGCCAAGTAATTTATACTTCACGTGAAACTCAAATGCCAAACTCTTCATAGGAGATTTTCAGATTTTATCATTTTCGGATGTCGGCCAGTTGTTTTCACAACCATGTCCATCGGATCACACCGTTCATTCAGCATGCACCCACACACAGTATGCCGATCTCTACCCAGGAGAGATTAGCGGTCGCACTGTGAATATTAGCATCTGGGAGCTCACAGAGTATACATACACTAGCATGTATGTAACAGCCTTAAAGAATGACAGCAGGAATAAGAACTGGCTTGACTGTAAAATGTAAAACGACAACATAAATATCTGAGACTCATCAAAATTTGGATGGAAATGCAAAGCTTCAGCTTCAACACTGTGGGAAGGTCTACCACTGCACGCTCTGGAGAGCCTTTAGTCTTTGGTTAAACCTGAATGCTGGACTCAAATAGAATTGTTTTAGAAGCGCAAGTGTAAAGAGCTGGATTTAATTACTTAATTATTTAGAATGAGCTAATTAGAGTACAGTGCATTTCCATGGTTAAGAGTGACAGCAGGGTGAAAAAAACTGCATTGTAAATGGAGCTTTGTGGGGCTTTCTTTAGCTCACATAGTGCGTCGACACATATGAGTTTAAAAATGGAGAGAGGTATGAAAAACACAACCTGTCTATCATACCGCTGCTTTAATTGACAGATCAACTTCGAGTGTGCCCACACAATCAGCAGCTGGTCCCGGTGATGCCATTCAAATTAGCTGGATATTAAAGAATCCCTCGGCTGAAGCTATATAAATTATACATAATGAAAGGCAATTAACATTTTTACTCTGACAATTAAATACATTAAAGCGCCGGGCTTGTGGAAGAAGCATCGTAGAGGAGAGGAGGTGGGCAGGTAGGGGGCCCCATGTATAAAACAGCGAACTACCTTCAACATTCACCAATACACTCAGTGAGTGTCTGCTCAAATGTTTACAGGCCAATTAGTGCTGGTGGGCAGCCTCTCAATCACACCAAATGCCAGGTTTGCATGGAATATTAAGTGGTTTATAATGGAGTGGGATGTCAGTGAATATTATCTTTTGGGCTCTTTGGAGAAATAAAATACAACAGCTTGGAAAATAGTAAGTGCCACTGTGCAATGTTTGCGTATTGAACTGAAGCTATTTCATTTTACTTAAATGGTACAAACTACTTTGGTGGACAATACTGACACAAGCTATTTTTGAAAACAAGTGTTTGAAAAGCAGGAATGCAAAGTGGATGCTACTCCTCAGTCATTAATGAGGAATCAGTTCAGGAAACAGTTGCATAACCGTTTATGCAAATGCGCTGACCTTGTCCTTTATTATATCCCACCTGGTGTCTGGGAGCAGACATTTCCCTTGCACGGGCCAAACTGATGCTATTTTCAGCCCCCATCCACTAACATAGAGGAGGTGGAACTTATGACCTATAATGGAGACACTCACCATGGGGAGCTCTACTTGCTTTGGCTTCACTTTTGAGGACCCAACTTTCCATCCATCTTTGTACAATCCATGGTCCCCACTCCCTTTATTTATTTACTACTTTTACAGCTTTTATGACTACCTTTACGAAGGACACTTGGACATGCGTCAGCGTTATATTTACCACCTAAAATGAGAGAAACTATCCTTGAAAAATAAATTTGACATGCATTTTAGTATTTTAGTTTGGTTCAGTTCCCATCTATTAACATGGAGGAAGTGGAGCTTGACCTATACTGCAGCCAGTATTTTTTTTTACAGTCACACACAAAATACTTAAAAGTGACAGAACCAGAACTGATCCTAAATCTCCTGTCTCAACAAAAGGTTTGAAGTGCAATAGCTTCAACTGGATCTTGACAATGATTAGACTTGGAACTGCTGTAAAGTGTATACTGAAGAAAGCACAACATCCTTCCTCTGTAAGGAACTAGGGGGAAGACAGCAGTTCTAAAATGTAATGAGGACAGAGGTCCAGCCTTAGAGGAACTCCTTTTTTATTCCTCCTTCAAGTGAAAGCAGTGTGGCCCATCCCGCCAGCACCCTCTGGCTATCTTCCTCCATCAGGTCAGCTACATCTTTTTTTGATTACATCTGCTAAAAGCTACCAGTTTATTTAGTGTCTACATCAGCAGTGCAACGATGGCCAAAGATATGGATGCTACAGGAGTCCCACGCTTATCTTTGGCTCTTCAGCAGGGAAATGATGGAAAGCAAAAAGGAAAGGAAGGGTGAAAATGAGGATATTGAGGTGTTCTCAGCACTAGCATTTGCCATGTGGGTCGTAACAAAGGGGTCATAATGGCAGTAAAAATATGTTCCAAGTTACTGAGATAATTGGAAAGGCCCAATAAATCAGTTAATAATAATCGAACTCAGAAGAACCCATGCAATTATGCTTCCTTCTGCTCATCTGAGCAGATTCAATTACAACCTGAGATTCTCTTAATGCTACCTAAAGGCTTTCTCTCATCCACCACCTGAATAGGTTTCTAATGAAATTACCACAAAGGAGTCACAATCATCTCATCATAAGGTAACAGAAAGTCATTAAAACCATTTTATTTTCTGACAAACTGCAAGAATAGGGGTCAAAGAGGGAACAAAATTAGAAAAGTGCTTACCGCACTAAATAAGTGAAAGCTGTTGCTTTTATCTGAACTACAAACTAACAACTTGATGTCTGTGGTGATGTGGTAAAGCTGCCCTTTATCTTCTCTGAGTGAGTCCTTTATTATATGCCCAGATCTCACTTTTAAATTGCAGTGGCCTTATTGGTTAATAAGTTCAAGTTCCTGTATGTTTTCGTTTAATCTCTCATGCAAAATTAGTCATCCTTTCACATAGAATATGGTTTATCATGCATGAAAGCTTGCAAGATACAGACATGGCCATCAATTTCATACCCTTAAGCATTGTACCAGCTAAAACAACAAAACCAAATGCACAGCAACAGAGTCCGATCCAGATCACATTAAGATATTAGCAAAAGCGGGTAAAAATGTAAGCAACCAGTTTTTACCATTACCTGTACATTTCTAAGTCAGTGCCACCAAGTCACGATAATAAAGCAAGCCTAGTAACAGAAGACCACGCTGTGTAACGTTAGTCACAGTGGGGGGAAACAAAAACAGCTCCTTATTGATCTTCTATTCTGAAAATGCTGCATGAACAACTTGAGATGCAGCGTAAATTTTTTTAAAGTCAGTATCTGTCTACTAGCTATTTTCTATACTCCATAAACTCTACTGCATTGCTACACAATAGCCTGTGCATATGGCATTACCCCCCCCCCCCCCCCCCCCCCCCACATACACACTGACTTTGTTTTCTCTCACTTTATTGATGTGTTTTTATAGACTGCATTACATTTTCACTGACTCCATAGTTTGTCAGCCTGTTGTTCCATTGTCAGTGTTAACTTCAGAAACAAAACATTCCAAATGAATTCTTTTAAGATGGTGAATAATAAAAAAAGAAAAGATCAAATAGTCTTCCATAAAAGACCTACTCTTTCTCCCTTTCACTCATTTACTGCTCACTTTTTCACTGGCAAGGGCCACCTCCTCCTCTGGTTTCTTGAGTCACAAAGACAGGTTGTTTACCTCTCCCTGCTCCTCTTGGCTCCAAATGACTGCAGGTATCAGTAGTGTTGGCTGCCAAACGTGGCCTTTTACTCCTTTTGAATGTTTCATTAGGTTTTCCAGTGGTGTCTTAAAAACTTTTCTGCTTGTGAATTTGGGGAGAGGCCCGTAGTTACACTGTTTTCGGTGGTGGTCTGTCAAAATGTCAAAGAAAGAGTGTAAAATGTAAAATGGCTTGACGTGGCTCCTAACTAACCCCATGAATTCAGTCATTTTTCACCAGTGTAACCTATTTTTCAGGGCCTCTCTCAGTCGGGTGGTCAATAAAACAATACCAGTACTAGGTGGTATTTTGTGATGTGTGTGCATTTTCAGTACAATGATCTCCTCAACTTATGATATATACAAAATTTTACACTCATCCTGATCAGTGACCAGTGATCTTCAGAGATTATTCATTTTTTAAATCTGTCTGTGGCAATGTACAGTGCAGTACTCACACAAATCATGCTGTCCTGCACAGCTCTCATGTATGCATCGGCCCTTGCAGCTAAAACGTGGTTCAAGGCTGTCATTTTAATGTCCTAGCAGCCCACTCATGTCCGGACTTGTGTCCAACACATTAACTTCGCTGGCATCTATATTGGCAAAGACCTGATAATATGACTTCTTTACTGACACCTCTTTCGACTGATCTTATTAATAAAAGCTTTAATTTGTTTTTCAAATGCACATTTATTTTGGCAACTGCACACATGACATATGATTAATAATTGAATCATTTTGGTTTGTCTAGCTTCGTGCTTCATAAAGCATGACTTTATGACTGGTTAGAGCATATCTCTTGTATTGTAGCCTTAGCAAAAACCTAATATGTTTCCTTTTCCCTTTATCATACAGTGCATTGTTACATCAATACTACAGTATAGCATACTATGAAAATACAAAATACATGACTTGGCCATACCCTCTAAACCTACACACACAGCTGCTGTGCAGTCTGATCCCTCTGTAACCAGATTGTGATCATTTGTCTTTCCTATCTCACATTTTAGAGATAGGACAGATCAAGCATCATCAGTGAGAACGTTGTTAGAGGATCTTCGTTGCCATGGTTACAATAAAAAAGACTTTGGTGAATGTAAAGGGAATGAAAAAACCACCCGACAGTATTGGCCTGGCGAAGGAAAGGCAAAAATACAGCAGCAGCCATGTTAGTTTGGACTTTGGACATTGGTTCAGTCTTATCCATAATCAGTCTGCAATTTCCACATTTTAAAGCAATATGTTCTTTTTTTTAGTTTTAAATTATATCAACAAGCCATGTGAGAAAATTGATCCATTGTATACTAGATTATATGATATGTATATATTATTATTTCAGCAGGAATGGCCTGTAATGATCTTTTCAGTGAACTATGTGGCTGAAATCCAAACCCACCCACAATGGACAACCGTTCAGCAGCAGTGCTTTCTTATGAAGGTTATTTGCCCAAGATGTCAAAGGAAATCAGATGTTTCCCACATCTCCCTGCCCTCTATAGCCCTTTCTGGTAGCCCTCTCTCAATGCTTCACCCAACCTCCAACCCCATGGAGCAAGAATGAGGTTTGTTGATGGATGTTGAAGGCTGCTCCGGTCCCACAGCAATTAACTCTTCTCTGCAAGAAGCAGTCTGTCAGGTTGATGGAATCTCCCCTCCACCGCTGCCTGTCACACAATCCAGGAGGGGCCGCAGACAAATGCTTCATCTATGTGTTTTGCTTTACTGTTTTGCCTACAGTCAAGCGCTGGCACAAAAGGGTGGATTGAAAGTCATGAAGTTCTCCAGAGTTGGTTTCCAACAGTCAATGGCAATGTGATGGAGAAGGTCACCGGGATTACAGAGAGTGAAGTTGGAAAAGGTTTAAGATCTGGTGTAATCTGGCGTGAGGGCTAGAACAGAGATACTGCTGCTTTAATCTGACAACACAGATCATGTAGTAACATTTCTTTAGAAGAACAGTTGAAATGGAGCAACAAATTATTACAATAAATTTGTTTTCTGTTCAATTTGCTAGTTAGAAGCGTATGTCTCAAAAACCTGTTGAAAATTGTCAAACAAATCTTGTCTGATCTTGTTTTCAGTTAATGATTAATGCAACTGGAGTTAAAAATGGTTGTAATGTTTCATTACAGTATAGCTTGACATATAGACTAAGCTATTAACACGCGCAAATTGTGGATTGGCCTAAAAGCAGTTTGAACGTAACAAACCAGTATCTGGAAATTCCCGGAAGTGGGAAGTAAGCCTGTCGTAGATTTTGGAGAAGACGTTTCACCACTCATCCGAGTAGCTTCTTCAGTTCTGAGGGACTGGTGGGAAGTCTGAGGTTTAAATAGGAACTCCTCCTGAAAAACTTGCTTGTTATGCTACTAACCTGAAACCGGTGCAGCTAATTTCCATTAATGACTTGGTACTTACCTGTTGTTGAGGGGGGGACTGTTTTTGTCCCTGTCCTCTTCCCTATGAATGGTTCTCTAATGACTCTTGTCCGTCTGAGGCTCCAGTGTAAAGGTGTAAAGGAGACTGAAACTTCTTGGGGACAGAAGTTAAAACTGTATTGTAAATAGATGGCAAATTAAATCTCAGTCCACCTCCTCTGTTCAGTGAAGGTTTTTCCAGTCTGACATAGATGGCTTCCTTTACTCCTCTTTCAAACCATCTGTCTTCTCTGGCTAAGAGTTGGACGTTGTTATCCTCAAAAGAGTGTCGTTTGTCCTTCAGGTGTAGGAGGACCGCTGAATCGTTTCCTGATGAGCTGGCTCTCCTGTGCTGGTACATGCGTTTATGGATGGATTGTTTGGTTTCCCCAATGTATAACTGCACTGTACACTGCACTGAACAGCGTACACCACATTACTCTGTTTCTGCCTGGGTGTTTTGTCTTTAGGGTGGACCAGTCTCTGCCTAAGCGTGTTTCCTGGTTTGAAATAAACTGGAATACGGTGATTTCTGAAAATTCTCCATCCACATAGGGGATGACGATGTTCTTCCTTTTGTCGTTCTCCTCCTCTCGGTCCCTTTTGGGGTATCTTTTTGAGCCTTTTACAAAGGCCCAATTAGGATACCCACATGTCTTGAGTGCCCGTACTGGTGATAAATTTAACCTGTACCTATATTCGCTTTATGTGGAGAGGGCTTAGAGTTGAGCTCTGTTTGGTCGGCAGAGTGGATAAGGTATGAGGTCACCTGGGTCAGTGTAGTTGGCCCATACAATGCAAAGAGAAACTATCCATTCAGGTGTGTAATCGACTGGGCATCTTGACAACTTGCGTCAAGATCTCCTCTTTGACTGATCTCACTTCTCTCTCTGAAATTCACGACCCTCTTTCAGTGACCAGGGATGTCATTTCGGAAAAAACTTTCAAAGCTCTTTCAAACAATATATTACCTTTCACCTTAAGTCAGCAGCATGTTTTCCAGTCATGTCTTGGCCCAGGTCAGCTGTTCACGTTCACACCCCAGCACTTGTCACTCATCTGGATGAAATGTTTACTTTGTCAAATGTAGCCCAAGGCCAAAGTAGCTGACGGTACAGGCACTGAATGGAAGATACTGGATAAAGACAAGCTTCTGTATTTTCTTTGCAGACGTGTTATCTGTTACCCACTGATCTTCACACATATCGTTTTCTTCGTTTTTGTCATTGTTGACTGACTCGTCCAATGTGACTCTGCTTTAGACACCAGCATCCCCTTAGAAGCTATTGTCCCATCCCAAAAATATTCCAAATATCGGTTGGTCTTAAGCAAAACAATCCACAGGAATACATTAATTAACTCTGACGATGCTGGAAGAAAACATACAAAGTTTTTTTATTATTATTTTGTTTATTTGAACATGTACGGCCAGTCACTCTCCAGGACTGCAAGTGATAGGTGAAATATTTACCCAATAATGCAAACTAGCCTACTGTTCTGCTCTGTGGCTTTTGCCTCCAGCTAACCGCCATGATGTAGTTGTGCGATAGGCCATAAAAAGGTCTATTCTGAGTAATATCTGGCTCTCCTCTCTGACACTAATGTCAGTAGCTTTAAAATACTTAAACATTCTTCTTTGTTATTTTGAATACGAACACTGTAACAAGTACATATAGCATGTTTGAATTTTGGAAAAGGCTGCAACAACGGAGTGAATAATACACTGCTTTAGGCTGCTTTAAGGTTATTTGTAAACTGACAATTTTTCACTCTGTTAGAAAATTGGAAAACACAGTGTTTGGTTTCCAGTTCAGGTGGTTGGATATGAAAAGATTACGGATTTCCTTCCACATCCTCACCTTACTACTTTCTACCTCATCTTACCTCCACTCTCACCACTTTGACTCCGTACCCCTCCACCCCTGCGTGTAAAGCACAGGACCATCTGAGATGCCTGTAGGTTCTGCTTCCTTGTATTAGCAGGCCCAGGGGGTAGGTAAGCCACTTAACCTGTCATCTCAAATTGTGTGCACAACAGCAGATAGGTGGCCCGACTCCCCCATCATGCAGGACAGAGAGAAGCACTCAGGCTGTGTAGGAGCAGTTGAGTGAGGGCCATGGGGACGTTTGGATGCTTACGGGTCAGATTGGGATGCGCAAGTGTGTGCTTGAGATGAGTCGAGGGGAGATGAGACTGATGGTTGGTACCTCGGGGACTATGGTTATTGTAGGGTAGGTTCTGGGAGAGTGCAGATGTGGAAAATGTCAGTAGATATCTCGTGAAAAGATGACATCTCAATTTTCCCCTCAGTGATTAGGAGAATGCACCAGAGAGGAGTCTTTAACACTTTGGGTTACTGAAGCTAATACATTGCATTTGACAGTAGGTCGTGCTCCTTGTACAATAATATCCAGATTCTCATATATTCTGCTGCAAACATGACCAAACAAAGTACAGTACCTCTGGTTACTGAGCAACTTGTAGTTCTCTGTGATGGGTTGGCAGACCAAATCAGGTGTGAAGTAGTAAAATTAACTGAAGCCATAAAAGTTTCCAGAAGGTTAAGGCTGTGACACACCAGAATGACATCAAAGAACCAGCAGCGAAGCAGGTAGACTGTTGCATTACCTCTGGCACATACACTACATAAATAATGATAATAATAATTCCAATAATCTCAATATAAGCAGGTGGTAGTAGTCTGAAAATGGAAGGTAGACTACAAGTCCGGTTGCCTTTCTTAAACACATTTCTGTTTTGAAACATTAATAAGAAATGAAGATGTAAAACCAGAAGAGCAGTCTGTCCTCTTGACTTTGTCATTCACTTACTTTGTCTTTACCGCTATTCTTGTTGTGCAAAAACAATCAATCAGAGGCGTCTCTCTCACTACTGGGCGCAAAACGCCACCAGTGGGGCGGTAGATACCAGATAAAGCCGAGCCAACGGCAGATAGTTGGCTCGGTGTGTCAAAGCCCCTTTGCAAATAACATAGGAAAACAGTGCGGCAAGTGTTCAGCCACAACATTAAAACCTCTCATTCATGCGGATGGTACTTGTACGACCCACCTAGACCAGACCAGGCACCCCCACCCCATAGCAATGACAGTCCTTGGTGGCAGCAGACATCCCCAGCAGGATGCAGCCTGACACAGACACACACACAGAAACACTTTAGGAACACCTCAAAACAAGTTGTCCTGGCTTCAACTAACAACATTCTGTTACCAGACACCACAGGACACCCTCAGAAGGCCCGTGTCCATTCCCAACTGTTTTGGAGGCACAAGGGAGACCCACACAATATTAGGAAGGTGCTCATAATGTTATGTCTGACTGGCATACAACACTCATTTATTAAATTAGTATTTTTACAGAATTTACAGTTCTTTGTTTTGTTTTGGTTTTTTGCCTCTCCAACTCTAGAAAATGTATTGAGTCATTGCACAGTTCAGAGATGATGGAATGCCATAAAAGAAGTGATTTCACACCTCCAAAAACACATACTGCATGATTCTTAATTTTGTAATCACAGAACCACATTTTTTAATAAGTGTTCATTAAATATCATTACTTTCCATCTGGCAATTTTAAGCAATTTCACAAGACTTCACTGCTGGCCGCCAGTGAGCTATTCTCCACATTCTTATCGTCACTGCTATTTTGTTATTCTTATGTCAGGTCCCCATTCCTTTCAATTCCCCTCACTCCTGTCGCTGCCTCTCATTCTATGGCTTTACAACTTCACTTGACATATCTACTTATTGATTGGGTGTGCTGCACAGAGCCGTTTGAAGGAGTGTTTGTCGGGCTATCGACTACCCTTGCCCTCCACTCCTTCTGCTGCCCACTTCAACTCCTCCACATTTGTACTTGACAGACTCACTTACCCTGCTTCCTCCATTCCCCTCTCCATCCCTCCACTCCTGCCAGTCTTATCTGCATGGCAGAAGAACTCGCTATCTGCCAGGCAATCAGATGGGTAAACACCCACGGCCCTTCTCTGTGCTTAAAATCAGAAGTCAACAGGCTTTTATAATAGACGTGCCTATCTAAAAGGTCCACGCAAGATTAGAAGCATTAAGGTGATATTGACACAGAGCCCTGTTACACAGAATACTGGAAGATATTCTCTTTCAAAGGAGGGAAACAGTGTTGATTTGTTATCATTGCTTTTTTCCCCCTTAAATGATCAAATTTAACTTTCTTTTTAAAGTGTCTTAGGATTCACACATCAGCCCACTCTGAAGTACTGACAGCATCAGTCTTGAAGCACCACCTTCGGTAAATCAGTAATTACAAAACGTAATTATTTTGTAAGTCAATCTGTCTTGGGTTCATGTACACGCTTATTAAGGGACCATGACTTTCATTTTTCTACATTTCTCAAAACAACATTCAATTTAATTACTGTCATGCCACCGTTCTGCTTAGGCCTGAACTTCAGATTGTTATCAAACTTTTATTTTTATTACTTGGCATGACAAATGAGTGGGCCCTGTAAAACTCATTAAATATAGATTCATATCAAGAACTATATTTCCATAATATCACGCACACCCAGTCTGATTATTAAGTATTGAGTTGCTTATCAAAATAAGATCTTCCGAGAGTTATCAGAGAGACCTTG
The DNA here is from genome assembly GCA_005024645.1 of Planiliza haematocheilus. Classification (NCBI taxonomy): domain Eukaryota; kingdom Metazoa; phylum Chordata; class Actinopteri; order Mugiliformes; family Mugilidae; genus Planiliza; species Planiliza haematocheilus. The sequence goes on from SRSE01000306.1 coordinate 1,335,207, forward strand.
GAGCATGTATCTGCAGACGCTGCATTGGTCATATAAAAGCATCCCATGGTTAACAGTGTTTTACCCTTGTTTCCTCTCTCTAGTATTGACATTGTGTCCAGGTGCCTCAAGTCGTTTCCCCCTCTGTAGCTGCCAGGCCCCAACTCACACCTCGGGGCTAGATAAGGCCTCTTTGCTCCACTGCACTTCATAACAACATATAGACACCCCCAGCCATCGGTGTGTGTATATCTGCTGTACACATAGAGGCTCACTCTGAGCTTATAGCAATCTGCAGGCATTCTTTTAAGCTTCCCTGGCTGCAGTGGAAGTACCGGTGCTGTATATCAGGTGAGGGGGAAAAGCTTTAAGCTGTGGCCTGTGTTTTGACATGTTAGGCACTTATCCTGAGGTCCTCTGCTGTGTCCACTCTCAGGTTCATACATGCAAATCAGTTCTGCTAACTTTTTATTTGTGCAATAAAAAAAAGGCTTTGCTTTACTGACTATCATCTGATGTATTGTGAGCGTGCACTATGATAAAAATATTGGGTTGAGCTTGTTTTCTTGTGATTTTTTTTCTTGTGTATTTATTATTATTCTGTGAGGTACAGTAAAGATCAAGAAAGTTCACCGACATGGTTGAGTACATTAAAAAAAGACTTTCACACAGGTGTGTCCGCTCTAACAAGAGTTGCACATTGATTTTTTGTTTAACCGATTATTGTATTTTTTTTTCCTGCAGTCACAGTTTGATTAGGGTTATAGGAGACATTATTGAAAACATCATGGTTTTGGTTAGAAACAGGCCTTTTTACCCTGTTAACCACGCGCTAACAAGGCAAAATGCTTTCTGCCAGAAAGCTTTGAAGGCAAATTGTATAATTCAGATCACTATTGAAGGAGGAGTCTAGCCCAACTGCAGCCTCACACTTGCTGCACTTTAGAGCTTTCAGCTGTTCAGTTATGGATTCTCCTCAGCAGACAAGACAGCAGTCTTTAAGCCTGAGTATCACGCAGTGAGTTTGTTTTCTTTCTGTTCTTGTGACTTCCTGCTTTATTTTGAAAAGTAACTTTCCTCTTGTTTCTGGTCACTTGCCCTTCCTCATGTGTAGCTGGTCGGATTGTCTTCCCTGATCCCTGACTGTTTCCACCTGTTTCCCATTACCCTCGTGTATATATGGTCTGCGTCTTCCACTGTCTTCTGCCAGAGTGTTTCATCTTCTCGTGCACCCCAGCCAGATACCTCGACCAAGCCAGTTAAGAAAATATGTTGAGATTCTATATCTAGTCTCTTGCCTCCTTAGGAGTGATTGTTTACTAATCCTTGAGTTTTTCAGTTAGTCAGTTACCACCGTAGAGTGTAGTTTGCCTTCTTTAGGAGTGATTTTGTGTTGTTAGTTTGTGTTTTCTAGCTCTCTCTTTTTTACAGAGTGTTTTCGTAACTAGTAAAACCTGCTATTTCGTGGAACGGGCTTTGCGACTGAGTCCAGATTTTAGTCCCGGGATGACTCTGTGGTCAAGCCTTAACAAAGAAATCAGATCCTATTTTTTTATTATTTATTAATTTATTGTTTTAGTGAACTCAAGATAACAAATGTCAGTGTTGCATGGCAAATCTGGTATCTGGTTATTTTGAGATGCATTTAATTATGAAATTACACATTAACAGATTTTAGCTTAAGACAAGACCCATACTGTAGAGAATATCTTACATTCCCGGGTCCCAATATAAATCGACAGAGAAAGGAGCGGTATCTAACAGGAACCAACAGTCCTTTAGTTTAGCTTAGTTTAAATGCTAGATGAAGGGGAACAAAAATGCCTGAGGTCCACCTAAAATAAAAATAAAACTGTAGACATGTATATCAACCAACATTGTTGCACAAGGGATATTGTGCCGCAAGTCACTGACGAAGTGTTGAAACAAGCACACATGGTTGGCTGACGCTTTACCACGTCAATGGGGAGCTAAAAATGGGAAGAAGCTATACTACATACAGTCACAGCACACTGCACATCACAGTATAGAAGTAGTGACGTTCCGCCACATAACTCCGTCTTTTACTGAACAGGATATGACAAGTCATTATTGAGCTGGTGGTTACTTTAGTTCATTTTCAATGCAGAGATTTCCCCGACACCGCACAAACACGTCATGTCCCCCGTATTATTGTTTAAACTGCCAAGTGGGTTGCAATATTTTCACGTCTTTTGGCCTTCCTGACTCTTATCCGATCTGAAACAGCTGGCAAGGGACTTGTTGTTGAGACAATATCTCCCAAATGTTGGTTTAGTGCCACTCACAGTGGCTCGAGGCTGGTCTAAATGAAGCATTGAGCAAGATAGTCATTTTTCATCTGGAGGTGGAAATTATATGTTGCTTGTCAGGATAATTGCGTACGTATCATAATGTATGAGCCAACAGTGATTACAATTAGACACTCTCCTGATTGCTTTGTTGGTGCCAGCATCTGAAGTTCAGGTCAGCCACTGGAATCAGACAGGAGATACACAAACACTCATTAACTTTCTTTTTTGTCATGCACCGTGCTTTAGTTAACAAAAGCCCACGCTACCTTCCCATAATTACATTGTTACACTGGCAAGGGTTATAATTTCACAGAAACTGTAATTATTTCTGATGTTTTTACAGTGTTGCCATATATCATGAACACACGCGCCGCACCTTGCATCAAGTCTGAGATCTGGTGTTTACAGTGTTTAGAGGGCTACCCATAGTGCACCACTCTGTCTTCAAAGGGCAGACCCGCTGCCTCCAGGGAGTGTCTAGGTTTGTCTCAGCCTCTAAAAGAGCCGTCATGGAGAGAGAAGAGGGGTGAGACGGGGAAGGAGAAAGAGAAAGAGGAAGAGAGATGTATTAAAAACAAAACAAAAAACAAATGAACACAGAAAACAAGCAAGAAAAAAATGAGTCTTGACACATCTAGAAAAGTCACAGAAATTGAATCCAAACTGCAGTGGAGTATAAGTGATTAGGTCAAGTGTTCTTAGGTCAGGTGAAGCTCACTGTATGTCAGCTATAAGGTGCTTTCTTCTCAATGTGTTACGGGAAGACTGAATTGAAAAGGCCTTGTTGTTCACTGATTTGTAACAAAGGAGAGTGGCTGACACGCTGGCCTTGTCTAACTGAAGTCTCCTGGTTGGTTGTTTAGTATTCAGTGCGTTGTCACTTCACCGAAGGAGCCGGACACTCCACAGCAAATGTAAAACATCCCGATTTAAATGTCAAATTTGAATATTTCCGCCTGTATCTGATGAACAAGCTGCTTTACTGCCTCTGTAATCGTCCACTCAGGGGTTGAGCGTTTAATTTTTTTTTTTCCTCCATTCTTCTGCTGCCTGCTGTTACAAAGGTCAGGCTGATGGGATTTTTATTTGTTGCACACTATTCAGACGGGAATGAAGTATGATCCTCTTGATTAGTCCCATAATTCTGTTATCAGCACTCCAAAAGGTTGCATGAAAGCTGCTTTAAACCTGCACCTGTTTGCCTTGATATGGGAGGCAGCATCACCTTGGACTACTAACTCCTGTTAATTAAAATTAATACAAACTGCTCTTCATTGGACTGGCAGGCCAAGAATATATAAATGGAAACAACAAATAATTAGCTTAATATGAGTACACAGGAGACATTTTAAATGGAGGAGGTTACTGTATATACTTGTGCAAATATGTTTCACTGTTTCTGTCAGGACCACATAGTGTTATTTTTGAGTTCAGTTTTCTGTTCTCTTTTCATCACTTCCTGTTTTATTTTGTGACTCTACTGAAGTCTGTCTTCCTGTCTGGTTTTGTCTGCGATTGTTTTCCCCGCCCTCATGTGTTTCACCTGTATCTCATTGTCTTCCTCTCTTTCTTCCTCGAGTGATTTCTTGTTCACTGACTCCTCCATTTGTGTCCATCTGATCTGTACATTATGATTTCCACTTTAGTATTTCCAGCTGCTTCTCCATTTCTGCAATGTTCAAACTGGAAATTTGGAACAGTAAACATGGAATACATCAAGGAAAGCCTAATGGTGTCTAGTCCCCCAGTACCTTAAATGAGCCTTAACTTTCCTTGCTGCTGTGCATGTGGTGGGAAGTACACCGCAAGACAAAAGCACGGTCTCACACACTCTCATCTCCTTTGCCAGAGCGCAGCCAGACAGGGAGAAACACCAGCCACACAGAGGCACACATAATCACAACTTATACCTCCAGATCTTCTGAACTTTCAAAGGATTCAGGTCGTTTGAAGGGAAGCTGCCAATGTGGGATGTGGCAGGACATGTAGGGAAAGGAAAGTTATCCTTCAGAGAACTGGACACAAGGGGTGCGAGACCTGTGAAGTGAGCCTGACTGTGGACGCTGTGTGCCTGTGCTGCTGTTTTAGTGTGTATGTTACAAATATGCTAATGTATTACAATGGGCTATAGTAATAATTAATTGTGGATTAAGTTTAAGTAACCACATAGAATAGTCAGACCGATATAACATGTTAACATATTTCCCATTAGGTGTCAATAATGTGGCTCTTTGGAGCTGCTGCACAAATACTCTAGTTCCCTGCAGAGGCCTTGCAATCATAAAAAAAAAAAAAGAAAAGACAAAATTACATTAATCATTTTAGATGTTTGTTTGTTGCAAGTTTGACCAGTAAAGACCAAAATTAGGTAGCTGGAACAATAAAAAAAACATACACAAGACAATAAATTTAGGATTTTTTTTTTTTTTTTTTTGTTAGGGTTAAGTGCTCCACAGTGTGAGGCAAACAGTGGGAGAGATTCTCCTCTGTAATAAAATAATTGGTTAGAATTTGTCGATAATAAAAAAAATAAGTAATTTGTTTCCCCCTGTTGATTCACAAATATTCATGGTTTAAACATTCCTAGCTATGTTAGCCCTTTTTAGACCACTATGTGAAATACTTGGAAATTCAAATTTTCAACCCTAGAGTGTTATTGCAGGGCATGAGAAGACTTTTGTGAATTTTTTAAAATGTTTAACTTTCGAATGCATTTAGACCATCGGTGTTGATTCAGGCACTTGTAAACATACGCATTAGACAACGTTTGGACACTTCTTACGCTCAATAATAATAATAATAATAAATTTAATTTGTAATGCACTTTTCATCGGCACGATCTCAAAGTGCTACAATTGTTAAAACAAGGTAGGGAAAGTAGAGTTAAAAACAGGGTAGAAGGAAGAGTTAAAAATGTTAAAAACAGGGTAAAGGAAATAAAAACATGCTCAATAAAACAACAAAGCAGGGTTAAAATCACTATGTGGTTAACATTTAAAGGCCTTTCTAAATAAAAAGGTTTTCAGGCCTGTTTTAAAAGAGTCTAAGCTCTGAGCAGCCCTCAGCTGGGTTGGGAGGCTGTTCCAGAGGCGTGGTGCAGCCGAGCAAAAGGCTCGGTCTCCCATGGTGGAGAGCCTGGTGCTAGGGACTTGGAGGAGCAGAGTATTGGTGGATCTGAGGGTGCGGGTGGTGGACTGTAAGGTGATGAGTTCTTGGAGGTATGTGGGTGCAAGTCCATGAATGCATTTATGGGTAAGTAACAGGATTTTGTAATTGATACGGGATGAAACAGGGAGCCAGTGCAGCGATTTGAGGATGGGAGTGATATGTTCGTGTTTACGGGCCCTCATCAGGACCCTGGCAGCGCTGTTTTGGATATATTGCAGCCTCTGGATGGTTTTGCCAGGTATCCCGATGAGGAGCCCGTTACAGTAGTCCAGCCTTGAGGAAATGAAGGCATGGACCAGTTGTTCTGCTGCTGGGAGGGATAGAGTGGGGCGGAGTTTGGAAATGTTGCGGAGATGGTAGAATGAAGTTTTGCACAGATGTTTTATGTGGTCGTTGAAGGTCAGGTGGGGGTCAAACCGGACTCCCAGGTTTGTTGCTGAGGAGGAGAAAGGAATGATCTGTCCGTCAAAGGTAAGTTGAGATATGGGTGAGGAGTGAACCTGATGTGGGGTACCAATGAGGAGTGCTTCCGTTTTATTGCTGTTTAGTTGAAGGGAATTGTTATTCATCCATGTCTTGATTTCCTCAAGGCAGGAGGTGAGGGATGACAGGGCTGTGGAGGGGTTAGGGGCGGTTTTGATGTATAATTGTGTGTCATCAGCATAACAGTGGAAGGAGAGTCCGTGTTTGCTGATGACTTGACCGAGGGGAAGCATGTAGATGGTGAAGAGGATGGGGGCAAGGACTGACCCCTGTGGAACACCACAGGTGACGCGGAGTTTCCTGGACTCACATCCTCCGAGCGAGACATGTTCAGTCCTATCTGAAAGATAGGACTTAAACCACTGTAGTGCGTTGTCTGTCAGTTGGACGATGTTATGGAGACGCTCAAGGAGGATAGTGTGGTCCACGGTGTCGAAGGCTGCGGTTAAGTCCAGAAGGATGAGAAGTGATGGTGACCCTGAGTCAGCGGCCATCAGAAGGTCATTCGTCACCCTGAGCAAAGCTGTCTCGGTGCTATGGGCTGAACGAAAGCCTGACTGAAATTTTTCAAACAGGTTGTTATGTGTGAGGTGGTCCTGGAGCTGTGTGGCAACTGTTTTCTCGAGTATCTTGGATAGAAAGGGGAGGTTTGAGATAGGCCTGTAGTTTGCGAGATTGTCCGGGTCCAGGGAGGGTTTCTTCAGGAGGGGACGGATGACAGCAGCTTTGAGAGCAGGTGGGACATGAGCAGTTTGAAGTGAAAGGTTAACAGCCTGAGTGATGATTGGGGTGAGGATGGAGATGTTCAGCGTTCATACAGAGATGGACCTTGCAGACCACACTTGAATGTTTCCCTGATCTTCTCTGATTGGCTGGGTGAAGTTACCAAATATTGCTCAGAATCATGATCTATAATGAGGGTTTTGTAGATTAATGTTCTAAAAAACAAGTTACTATATTCTTGCTTTAATTTTTTTAGGTAGATAATTTGATATTTAAGCCCTTAATTCCGATTATTTTTTTTTACATAACTTCTAAATTAGCTGTTCGTTATAGGATTCCAACATATCTGCCATTGTACTTTAGTTGTATAGGAATATAGTTGCTGTTTGTATTGTATAACAGTAATGACAAATGCACATTTTACATTTACTGTACATCTGTCTACAAGGACATTGGAGCAACCTCTCATTCACTCATGCCATTTAAATAATATAACCAAATAATATATATATAAAACCTGAGACCAACATGGCCTAGGCCATTTGGCCGATACATATGTTTTCCTCCAACTATGGCAAGATTTAAATCATTTGTAATCCCTATCACCTTTTTATGAATAACATACAACAGTGCAGCGACATCACCCCGGCTTCTGAGCCACAGAGACACACTGCTTGTCAGCACCCAATTAGAGCCTGAGGGGGCAAATTAACACGAAAGCCAAGAAACGCCAATTAACACTGACACGTTGATTTGGTGGGAGGCTCGTCGATGTCTTAAAATTAGAATTAATCAACACAGCAAAGAGTGTCAAGTCGAAGGTCTGGCTTGGAACGCGCCATTGCTTATGGGGAGATGATGTGGGCTGCACGCTGAAGATTAAGAGGAGTCTCAGCATTTATTCATACGGGTACTCCCCCATTTATTTTTTTCTTTTGAATCCGTTGGAAATTAGCCTATAATTAATGTTTTCCATTATGTCTGCACAGAGGACAATAATCCAAAATTTATAAATGCTATTTGAAAAAAAAAAAAAAAGGGTCTTCATAATTATGCTACTCGTACTGTGAATGCATAATTTATGAGTTTTGGGAGTGACCACTTGGGAGGGAAGTCAGAGTTGAGCTGCTTCTCCAGCAAACTCTTAAATGAGCTGAATATAGCTCACAGCTGTCGATTACAGTCACTGTAAGAATAGCCCCAGAAGGTGAGGTTCGCTTAAAGACCTGCTTTTGTAAGGACAGAAGAGCTGTTAAAAGACATGCATGTCCCTAATCACTACCCTTATCTGAACTCAAGTCAAAGAACAATATCTGGCTCGCAGCAGTGTTGCAGAGGACGGATCACTTCCCTCATCACAAATCCTCTCTACTCTCTTCTCTTTTTCTTCCAAAATGTAATATTTGTCTCTCTCCCATTTCATTTCTACTCTCATTGTCTCATATGCGTTTGACCCCTTGCTTTCATTTTCTCTCTTTCCAGCTGCCTGGAGGTGGGTTCAGATAGATGCTTTCATTTTGGATCTAGTTCCAAGTTGGTAAAATGTGTGGATTACTTAAGGTCTGCTGTTGCATTACAAAGAAACCCACAGTTAAATGGACCGGACAAGTCCTGGACTGGCCCTCCGGATTCAGTGGCCTGCACAAGTGCAATGATGCAGATGCCTTCTTTACAGTTTATTGCCATTCGTGTCGCAATTAAATTGACCAACTGCTATTAAGGTGCCCACATAGTAAAAATCATAAACTTAAAAAACGTCATATTTTACAGACTAACAACTGACTCAAGGCAGTTGCTATCCTGTGTATTGTTGCTGTGTTGTACATTGTTTTACTAAAATATGTCTTCATTCCTGACCCAAGGCTTTGATGTGGTGGAGTCAGAACTAGATTCAGATTCGATGAAATGCTTTTGAACTGCATCCCCAAGCACTGCCTTGTGACTTTGCCAGCATCCCCCTTTCTCTTTCTCTGTATGTGTGAAATTCTCAGAGTTTGCCCTGCAGTGCTCTTGATGTTGGCAGTGGAACACATTAACACATCAAGCTTTGACTCTATTACTGTTCTTGGCCTTGGCAGGCTTCCAGACTCACACCACATATCTGATGTTACCTGCCCGGTGGTGCACCGGTGGATGATGCAGTAGACGATGGGAGCTGGGTCAAAATTAAGACAAGTTAAAATGATTTAACATGGTGTTTTGCCATAACCCAGAAGTTTTCAAAATAAATCGATGGATGTAACAGTTTCTAATGTTGACTCATGTTGTTCTCACTGATCAATTCAATGATTAATTACACAGCTCAGCCTCAACATTAAAACCACTGACAGCAGAAGTAAATTACATTGAACATATTGTGACAATCCAATGTTCTGCTAGGAACTTTTGACCTGACATTCATGTGGATGTTACTTAGACATGTACCACCCACCTAGAACAAACCGTGCACCCCCAACCCACACTCCCTGATGGCAGCAGTCATCCCCAGCAGAGTGCAGCCTGACACTAAAACGGTTTAGGAACAACTAAAACACGACATGAAAAACAGCACAAGGTGTTGACCTGGCCTCCAGATTTACTAGATCCCAAACTGATCAAGTATCTGTGGGATGCACTGGGCCAAGCCTGATCCACAGAGGCCCCTCTGCTCAACCTACAGGTTCCCACTAAGAATATTCCGTTGCCAGACGCCACAGGACAGTCGCAGAATGCCCATGTCCATTCTCTGATAAGTCAGAACAATTTGGTGGTCATAATGTTACGCCTGATTGGTGTATATTGGTCTCAGATAACGTTTACTATGGAAATAGGCTATTCATAATATTGATTTAATTCATTTGATTCTTGTACAGTTCTGTTGGACTGCAGGCTCTGCACCTTCTGGGGTAAGCACTTGGGACTTGTGTTAGAATGAAACTTCATAAAGAGAATTTATTTTAATAGGATGTTGTTTATCCCTCCAGTGTAGTTTGAGAAACTTCCAATGAGAAGCACAGAAGCTGTTTTTGAAGCTCCTGGTGGCTAGTAATAAGAATGGGTACGATTTTATTTATTTATTTGTTTTTTCATTTAATTTTTCACCAATCTGCAGACAGTCAACTCTATAAATCACCAAGCTCAAGCTGTGGCATTTATTCAGTAGCTGTTACTTTTGGCCACAACAGAAACACCGTGACCCAGAGGCTGTCGTACAAATACAATAACGCAGCGTTTCACTGATCAAAATGGAATTATTTTAGTGGAGCACATCAAAAGGGAATAAGGAATATTGATGATGTGCGCCTTTCGAAGGAGCTGAGCTGGCAAATAGTTAGACTGAAGCGGGTATGGGTTTATGAGCCTACTGCAGTCCAATGCTGAGAACGCTGCTGAAGTTATGAATGCTGTATTTAACGCAGTGCTGAGTGGGATGTGTACTAGCAGCCATTTCTAGACTGATTGTTGCGGTTACGGCGCTGGCCAAAATTCAGTTTATGGTGTACAGTATATTTGTGTCATTATTTCAAATACTAGCCATGCACGTCCATGTGCCCCCCCCCCCCCAAAAAAAAGAAAAAAGAATAATCTAGTCATCCAGGTGTATCCATAAATGTTAAAGAAAGACAACTGGACTTGTAGAGTTTCTCAAAGATGTTTTGCCACTCATCTCACATCGTATTGTGTTTCCTTTTTTCACATTCAAATACATTTTTTTTCATGTACATGGACGATCAAGTTGATCCTGGTTGTGGGTTAAGACCAGACCGCAGGAACGTTTTAAGACTTCCGAAGATCCTGTAGTTAAAATGTCACCCATTAACAACACCTCTTCACACTAGCCTTCAAAAACAATGAAACAAAACATGGAGACACTGGCCGACAGTGAAGCCTGGGTATTACCAGGCCTACATGTTATGCTGTGTGTCACGCGGAACAAAGTGATGTTGCCATACCTGACAAGTGTGACTTTCTGGATGGTACCAATTTCACTGGTGTAGGATTCCATGCAGTTGTTGGGGGTGATGTGATTTTCAACCACTTTCTGCCTCTCTGCTGTGGTTTCGTCTTTAGGTTGTGCATGCAACAACCTGTGTTTCAGTGGCAATAAAAGAATTTTCTGGTGCTCCTAGTTCAGTTAGCTTTCTCTGTCTTTATGTTGTCATTATATCATTACAAACACTCGCTTGCCATTTCTCTAAGTGCACTTGTGAAATCAAATGCATTCTGAGATAACAATCCTGCACAACATCGACCTACATACATTATAATGCTCAGTTTATGTTGGAGCAGTGTCAGAAAGGTGGTAATTCAACTATATGGTTGTTTTTGAGGATGTAGTTTGTGGTGCTGTTAAACTAGATTGAATTAAACATAAAAAGGTGTTTCTGTTATTTAGCACCAGCCCACTGACTAAAATGTGGGTGTCTACGTGATAAAAACACGTCAGTACAATAGAATATTACTAGAAACCACAGCCTCCACAATGAAAACACAGTTGAATCAACAGCTCTCTCAGTTATGTTAAACAAATGTTAAATGTCATAAACTTCAGCCACAACATTACAACCACTGACTGGAGAAGTAAACAACATTGACCATCTTGTGACAATTCAGTGGCATTCATGACGCTTTTACTTAGACATGTGGCACCCACCTAGACCAGACCAGAACAGTTTTGGAGTCAGAACAGTTTTGGACGCACAAGGGAGACCTACACAGTATTGAGATGTTATGCCTGATTGGTGTATTGAAGGCATATTTAAAGCAGTGAGAGTCAAACAAAGAAGAAACTACACACACACACATACACACATACACATGAGCAAGCTACCTCTAGTTTAAATCTCCTGAGGGGCCATCAACAGATTTCAGATTTTTCAGAGAGATGAAAACAGAAAATATCCAATATTCAATTACGGCTCTAAAATACATAAATATGGGTGTATTAGTCTTACTAAGTAAATGCACTAACTCATAATTTATCTCTTTATCTGCTACAAACAACTAAAATGTTGTTTTCCCAGCTAGACTCACTAAAGGAAAGTTAAATAAACTGAAGTTGAAAGTACTTATTTTGAATCAACACTGCAAAACCAGCATCTGGTGCTACACACAATCAGCCCAGCAACTAGCACACTCAGCGTCTGGATTTGTGACATTTAACCGATGGGTATGGGGATAACTGTTAAGATATGATTAGATGATTGATGATACCAGTGGGTAAATTAGATACATTTTGTTATGAAACTAACAATATTCAGCTGTGGGAGTATGATAAGGTACACCAGCCCAAACAATAGAAATGGCTCATTTCAACATTTAAGACTGTATTTTAGAAAGGCAAGAACACATGAAAAGCTGGACAGAGAGTGTCTGAAATTACAGACATACCAAACCATTAGAGAAGTGGGTTTTGTACTGTAGATGACAGCTACATGACAAGCTAGTAATTTACCACGGGAAGTCATTGAGCAAATTATAACTGACTTCATCTGGAAGTATTAATGTCATTCTGATTGAGAGTTAGGGGCACATTGTCAGCCTCCCTCTCATCATTGTTGCAATTTATAGAGAAGAGCCACAAGTATGGATATTTACTGGATAAACAGGACTTTGTGTCGCTTTGATGGCCGTGTGGATGTGTTTGATCTGCTCAATCATCCCAATTACCTCTGCGCTACCTTACTTTACTAAGCCGCTGGCATTAATGTGATTCATCACTACACTTCATCCAAGTTGCTCTTTTGCAAATGAACCCACTTCTTGGACGTGTTAGGTTCACACTGCATAACATTATGACCACCTTCCTAATATTATGTAAGTCTCCCTTGTGCCTCCAAAACAGTTGTGACTCATCAGAGAATGGACATGGGCCTTCTGAGGGTGTCCTGATATGTCTGGCAAAAAAATGTTGTTAGTGGGGGTCTTTGGGTCCTATGGGTTGAGGAGGCCTCTCTGGATCATTCCACAGATACTTGATCAGTTTGGGATCTAGTGAATTTGGAGGCCAGGTCAACACCTTGTGCTGTTCCTTTTTCACAAGGTTTCAGTATAGATATTAAATAATTAAAATGATGTCCTGCAAGACTCTGTTGTTGCTTTAACATGGATCTAATCACAGGTAAATATTATTAAAAGACTTGATTGTTGTTTCACATAAGTGGCTATACATATATATAGGTGTTAGGATGATCTAAGACTTACTCAACTACTCCACTCTCTTTTTATCTTTTTTTTTTTAAGTGTAAGAATGTCCGCACCTATTAAAAAAACAATTAGGTGTTTAAATACCCATAAAAATGTAAATCCATCCCAAACAACCAATGATGCCAAGTCATTCCCCCATGAAGAGCTAATCCGACTCTTTAGGTGGGGAGGGTTTTTTGTCAGAATGGCTGAACTTGTACTGACCTGACTCATTCAAGTGAGCTGTTTGACTTTGCTAGCTGCCAGATCATTCCCACTTGGGCCCTAAAAAAAAATTCCAAGGCGTTTCATGTTGCCTGGTGGGAAAGCAACCTTTCCACCTGCTGACTCTGTTCTTTTATTTAACTCTAACAGCCTACAGAGGTACCAGACAACATGACTCATGCACTGTAGTCTCGCTTCTCTCCATTCAAATAACTCTTTGTGCAGTTGTAGCATTATTTCATGGCTTTATCATGGCACCTGCACAGTCTGTATTGACTGGGGTCCAGCATAAGCACCCTTTGGTTTTCCATTTGACAATGAAACAAGTGGGGTCTGTTTGTGTAGGCGAACACCACGCAGAGAGCAGCATGTAACCCTGCCAACACCTTCTAAAAATGAATCAGTACCAAATTGTGTTTCAATGCCTGAGTGGCATGCGTGTATTATACCAAAACAAAATGCAGCACAACGGAATCGAAACTGGCACCTGCAGGGAATAAGCAGGAGGAAAACATCTCAAAGGGATACCTTGACATTTTGATGGTTGGTTCAATTTTTTTTAACTGAGAAAGAGCACTATCTGCAAGTGTTATGCCATCACCTGCTCCACCTCAAAACATATGACAAGGTTTTTGTAATTTTACTTTAAAGCTTACATCAGTCACTCGATTCAAGTGATTTTTTTTTATAATGATATTTAATGGAAAAAGTTTATTCCAGACTGTGGCAGTGATGAAATATTAGCAATATCAAGCAGTCATTTTAACCTTTAATCTGTTGCAGTGATTCAGAGTCTTGCTCAAAAGCACTTTGACATGCTGTCGTATAAATGCCTGCCCCATATTTCATTGCCGTGTCTCTAATCAGTATCTCCCAATCTCCCAGACTCAGCTCTATCACCTGTTGATGAAGAGCCAAACGCAAGACATCGTGATTTGTACACAGCTGGTCACTCTGTGTCTAGTAAATATGCAACAATACAGCCCACGGTTAAATACGGAGCGTGTCTTTTTGGTTCACGTCGGTCCTGACAGCCTGGGCAGTTTAAGTGTTTATTCCACCAAGTTGAGACATTCTGGTTTAACCTGTGTCTGAGCAAGCTTAACATCACCTGCTTCACTGTCAAAACATTGTGGGCTGTTGATTTTTTGGAAACAGTCACCATTTATCTTCTTGGCTGCAAGGCATACAGTGTGTGCAAGGCGACATCTGTGGCCCCAGGTCATTAGGGACCACACTCACAGTATTCTCTTCATTATCTATGCTTGCTTACTTACAGGCGTCAACAACTTCCACATTTTGGAACTGCCTTTGTTAACCACCTCTGCCGAAAGACTGCTTGCATGAATTTCACATAGAGGACAGGTTCTGAATACTGCCCTCTCCATTTCACAATCTGACACGTAGTGAACCGTCACTGTGAGGTAACTCGCCATTGCCCACGAGGTCCAATTATTTGTGGTGAGGCCAAGGCTCTGTGCTACAGCCAATTCATTTTCAGTACCTTTGATCTTTGTTTCATAGAGGTTGTGTATTACCTCAGTGCAGTGCGATGTGAGAGACTCAAATCCTTCGCAATGACCAGACAGTTTATACGCAGATAATAGTTTAAAGCAGGGGTGCCCAATATGTCAACTGGTATATCGTGAAAGTAGTGCACGTAGAGTACGCATGCCTATCACCTATCTTCACTATGGCATTTGACTCTTTGCTGAGGTGTAATAAAATGATGGTATAATACAATGGGGTATGGAAATGAGTGGACTACGCAACTATGGCTTGCTCCATGCAGCGTCATGTTATCAGAGTAAGGCAAGTGACCATAAATGTACTGAATTACACTGTGCCAAAGGGGTGTATGCAATTATACAAGGTATGCCTCTATACATATCACATTATTTTTTTTGTAGATCATCACCCCGTTGCACACCATGCAGTACTGTAAATTACAATAATCTGTGAACCTAGGTCAGCATGCTCTGCATTCAGTAAAGTAGTAAAGTGTTCCATTATTCAGCACTATTGAACAGGAGATCATTAGTATGTAATGTTACCAATAACAGTCTTTCTTTAGGCAGGAGCTCCCCAAAGAAAGTCCCCTCCTTTTAGAGTGAGAGTGAAATTATCTCTTTTGGATGTGTCCGTTAAGTCAGCCGATATTGATCAGCTGGTTGGACAACTTCAATGAGCTCTCTGAAATAATGCCTCATTTAAGGTGCTTCCTGAGGGCCTTTGTTTTTCCGTTTTGGCATTTTTCTTCAGCAAGACACTTCTATGTGATGCATATATTAGCAGTTTCTAGATGTGCATGCTTTCCTCACCAAGAATCCCACTGCTAGTGTATATATAGCAACAATATACTGTCAGTGTGCACATGCCATATGTCGAAGGAGTCAACTGTGAAGACGCGTCTTTCTTAATATAAGATTTTTTGTTTGTTTTTTCTGCCATGTTTGCCCGAAGCTTGTGTTGACCAAGCCAACCTAATACTCAGTAATCCGTGAACTTCTCCTCAGTCTCTCCCCTTTACCTTTTTACACACAAAAGCACACACATACACTTTTCCCCCACATCGCACACCTGGCCCCTGCGCCTGCCTCGTTACTGCCTCCTCAATAATTCACTACTCCCAAGACTTTGGAAACATCTTTTATTCATGCGCTGGAGGAATGTTCAGCTCCTGATATGACACACACACACGCACACACACACACACACACACACACACCCCCACAGACAACTAATCTTGCATTTAAATACCCAATATCATCCTCTTTTTTATTTCTTGTAATGTTGGCAATGCAATGACAACAACTAAAAATTAAGAACCTTCATTACATTGGACTGTATGTATGGTGTTGTGCTTCTTTGTAAAAAAGAGGAACGAAGAAAACAGTGTTGACGGGTTCTGTCTTGTAAATGATACACAGCATGATAAGTGTCTCCTATTTAACGGCTTATCTCCACTACTTTTTTATTGTTTGTCTACAATATATAAAACACATGAAGTCAATGCTAATGTAATTTTTATGAACCGGTGTCTGGCCATGAATGCAGAATGTTAAATCATCATCAGACGTTGGCCAGTGCACTCAGAGACGGCCGCTAATGCGAATTGATCACTTCCTACTGCTGCAGCTTCACATTTAAAGCCTTTAACTGGCAGAACATAAGCTGACTTCTATTAGGAAGTAAACCCAACATTCGCATATGTGTTGTGTCAGGAGCTTAGTGCTTAGTTACTTCATCAGAATGCATCTGCAAGACAAATATGACCTTTTGGAATTTTGTTACAAATGATCAGGTTACAGTTAGTTGTTCAGACGAAGAGGTGCCGACAACGCACTACACACCCCTAAATTCTCAGTGAAGAAACCCTTTCACTGTGCCCTGCTGTTTACGCGATCACAGCTGCTCAATAATGTTGATAATTGATGGACAAAGGTCAATTACAGGCTAGCTTCTTTACTAAAATACTAGAATACTACTACTACTACTACAATAACAACAGTTTAGTGTAGTTCTATTTAAGTGAGCTGTAGTCGTAAACATTTTCTTTCCCCATGAGTAACTACAGGTGTCACCAAACCAGCCAGGCTTGAAATGTTCATGATTGCCATTTAATTATGTCCTTGTTGCAATGCTATTACTATTATTACACACAGTCTTCTTCTTAAATCCTGACACAACCTCTTTTTCTAATTGGAGTTCTACTCTTAGGGTACACCTAGGGGAAAATGAGTATCTAAAGGATATCTTATAAAAGCTAAATTAAGTTTAGGTCAAATCAGCCATTGCTTGTGTTCTAGCGCATTGTGGGAATCAATAAGTAAATACTAATTAGTGTGAGTGGACGAGACCGAGGTTGACGTGACACATCCAAGCACCCAGGTGCATGTTTATACAAAGTAAGGTTCGCACATTTGCGCACATGAGTGCACACCGATGCTCCGTGTGTGCTGAAACGCACACACAGAATCGGGCCCTCCCTTGTGGTCTCATGATCAGGGACAGGTGAACTTGCAGACTCTCATTCTGGTGGCATTTTCGCAATTAAAGTGGACCCTCTGGCTATCTTTCCGCTGAGTGCACAAGCCAAATATCAGGGCACGTTGCGGTGCTGCTTTGCTCCCCTAGTGGAACTAATTAGATGTTCCCAAAGGACAGCCCTGTCATCACATTGTTCTGCCCACAATACAGCCTCAGTGGCCCTGCGAGGGAGGCAATGGGCCAAAATAACCCAGTGAATAACTAAATCATACAAGAAGGCCTCATTTCAGAACTCTGTATTTTAAAAGAAGCTGGGACTCAACAGTTGGTATTTCTAAACCAGAAATCATTAAAAAAGTGATTCTCTATAGTTGTTTTTGAAATAGTCATGAATGAACATAAGAGCACTGAAATTATGTCTTCCTCGTTATATCAAGCATAGTTTCTCTACATAAATGCAATTTGCAGGACGTTAGTCAAAGTGACAAATAGCATTGCATTATGTTAATGTTAAAATGCTATGTTTGTGTTTTATTTTCTTGTCTAATCATTGGATTAAGTGTTGGATTGAGTACAAAGTGTAACTCTTGGTGTTGGCATTTTGAAACGGTGTTAGGTTTTCACACTTTTACTCAAACTTATTAATTCAAACTAACCATAGACTGTATAGAAATATGCACAGTGCATCTCGACTTCCTTGCATTGGCGAAACTGACGTTAGTTTGCCAGGGATATGGGCAATGGCATCTAGCGAGTTTGGAGTCCGTGCAGTACGGTCAGAGAATGAAGCCACGCAGAGCCTTGTTATCAATGAACCGACCACACTTTCCTCAGAGTCACTCATGTTTTTGTTTTGTTAATACTATGCGCCACTACCTCCACTAGTAACAAAGAAATGTTGGATTGTACACTGTATTCATTTATTTAATAGACTGCTTTACGGTGTGGTTTGTTTGACATCCGCATTCTGTTTCAAGTAAGTAACTAAAACTTTATATTAACTACTTACTACTAACATAGAGTGGGTGGAGCTTATGACCTGTACTGCAGCTGATCACCAGGGGCTTCTCTACTTGCTTTGGCTTCACTTTTGAGGAGCTGATCCTCCACGTCCATCTTTATTTACAGTCTATGAAACTATCTGAGAGGAAAGACATGCAAATAGAGTCCAATTTTCATGACGCACCCTTCAATTTGAAAACACGCAACCACTAAATGCTGCAGCTCACTTTTAATATGACTGATTTGAGTAAAGGAAATTGTGTTTATGTCTCAGAATTTTTCCCCCCCAAATTATTCATCAGCTAACCTACTCTATGAATCTTAATAAGCTATTAATCTACTGAGATGTAAAGAACAGATAAACCATGATATGTTAGATGATGAACTGTTCATTAATTCTACATGAATTCATTAATTCATCATGAATTCTGTGTTTATAGGGTTTTATAAGCCGTTCATTATTTTAAGTGTTTGCCATTAACCTAGTATAATTGGACGCTCCTCAGCAACATTCATGCAGTGACTCTTATGTTGGCTGAGACAAAGAAGCAATGCAAAGCACACACTAAGCCCATTATTCCCAGAGAGGATGTCATTTGTAGAGTGAAGAGAGGCATTTGTGCTCCTAAAATGACATATAGGCTCCAACCTATTGTTAGTCATTTCCTCATTATGTTTTCACAAAACAACCGTGCGCTTCATCACCCCATTAATAGTAGTATGCAATTTCGATACTTTGCCTTGAAATAACAAAAGCCAGTGAGATGAATGCTGAGTGACGCAGGCCTCATGTTCCAGTTGTGAGTGCAGGTGATGTTTTAATGAGCGCGAATGTGCCAGGCCACTCTTCTTTTCAGCTGCGAAACACCTTCGCCACAATATCTGGCACCGGGGGGGGGGATCTGAAAATTCGCAAACGAAATTGTAGGCTGAAATTAGAGGACAGGTGGGCGTTCACCTCTGCAGCCTTGTTGCTCTGATCACATATGCAGCACATCAACAGGGGACCGGCTGGGATCACATGACCTGAGAAAGGCTGATTGCAGTTACAAACAGAAGCATTAAGGGCAAATAATACCACCAAAGGTCATACTAACTTCTGCACAATGGTTTATAAACAACTGAAGCATTGAGGGTTCATTTTAATCCCCTGGTGGAAAGGCTATGCCCAGCTCTTATACGGTGACATTTACAGGTGAGGATTATGTATTGCTACCATGACACATTAACATACATTCCCCGTTTGGCAATTGAAGTTTCAATAACGTCTGACACTGAGTGATATCAAGGTGGGAAAAAAAGGATACTCTGAGAATGGATATGGGCCTTCTGAGGGTGTCCTGTGGTGTCTGTCAACAGAATGTTGTTAGTGGGGGACTTTGGGTCCAGTGAGGGAAGGGGCCTCTGTGGATCAGGCTTGTTCCAGTTCATCCTGCAGATACTTGATCAGTTTGGGATCTAGTGATTTCGGAGGCCAGGTCAACACCTTGTGTTGTTGTTTTTGTGTGTGTGTGTGTGTGTTGTTCCTAAGCCGGTTTTGTGTGTGTGTGTGCCTGTGTCATCCTGCTGGGAGGATGACACAAGGAGTGTTGTTATGTGCGGCTGTTCTTCCCGTCTCCTCCTGGTCACTCCTCCCCTGGTCTGCTAAGCACTTGTGCTCAGGTAGGGGAGAAGACTATATAAGGGAGAGGGAGGCAGGGCTCTCTCTCTGTCATATTCTCTCACTCTGTCACCAGTTTTTTTTTCCATGTTTCTTTGTGGATAAGCAGGTGGATTATTTCTTTAACCTAAGTATTTAAAACTTTGTAGGCTTTATTTTAGTTTGGATTATATGTGGTTGGTTGTCGGTTGTTGTTCATGTTGTTTAGATTTAGTTTAAGTAATATAATCTAGCTGGAAGGTCGGGGTCCCCATGTCCGATTTCCTCTTTTGTTCTTTTTGGCCAGTCCTTTTTGGTTCTTTGAGTTTGTTTATTGTTTTTCTCTCTTGCAAACACACACTTTTTTGTAGAACCTCCAATAACTGACTGGTGTCACTTTGATATGTTATGTGTCTCTTGAGCCTTTTAAAAGAAGAGACAGTACCAAGTGTCATTGCTATGGGGTGGGGGTGCCTGGTCTGGTCTAGGTGGGTGGTACATGTCTAAGTAACATCCACATGAATATCAGGTCCAGATGTCTCCCAGCAGAACACTGTGTTGTGCTGACATAAGATAGATTTTCACTTCACCTGTGAGTGAGTGGTCATAATGTTTTGCCTGATTGGTGTGCACTGGTGCTTTCCCTACCGCGTGGAGCCAAAATATCTGCTGTGAAAAGGTTGTGACAGAAAACAATGTAAAGTATTACTAAGCTATTAATGAGTAGAATGTGTTGGGGACTACTGTTAGAAATTCAGTCACTTACAAAATTAGGAATTAGCAGTATGTTAGAAATGACTTTTCTGGTGGGTGTAATTGGTAGTTGACTGCCAAATTCAAGTAACTTTCATACTGGTTGTCTACCATTATCCTCTTATACATACCAAATCTAAAATGGTATGTAGAGCTCAGAATAAATGAACCACTACCTACTATACTAGAGTCACTTTCATCTGCCCACTCTGAGCTTCCATATACTGCCAAGTAAACCACATGTGGCCATAATCACAATGTAAGTAATTAGTGCCTTAATCCATTGCAGACAAATTGCGTGTTTGACATGCTGTGACATAGTTTAGCTTACATTAAATTGTGTGGGTGGTAACAGTAGTGACAATGTCCCTTCCAGGCTTGGACTGACTGACAGCATTATCGGCACGTGACCCATATAGTGAAAACTGAAACACGGCTCAGCTGAGTAAAGCTGCTGTCCAGTGATCCATTCAGGTACTGACAAGTATTGTGTTTCCCATTCTGATATCATTACAGCCTGCAGATCTTTGGTCTGCAGTGGGAACTAGCTGACTGCATGGGATGTTAATTTATTTAAAGACATGCATGATTAGTTTAGTCCTAGTCCTATGCCAGTTTTTTCCCAAATAAGAAAATATTTAAAATATTTATTACATTCTTTGAGGCTGCTTTGCTCAAGTATTTATATTTTCTTCTCTGTGAATTGTACCAGGGTTGATGGAGATGACTAAGGGTCGTGTCACTGCCTCTAACCACTTCTCAGGGTTTTACCATACAGTATATAATGTTTATCTCCCTGACGGCCCCTTAATTTGGGGGGTTTACCAGAAAAATATTTCAGTCTGTCTGTGGATGTGTGTGGCATGCAATAGGTGTTCAACTTGACATACAGCCTTGAGAGCAAGCTGTGTGGACAATGCTGACATTTGAGGGGACGGTCGACTCGAGAGGCCGCTTTGCTAAAACAACAAAGTACCCTGCATTAAATCCACGCAGTGGTGAAGTCGTCTTGCTGCTCACCTTTTCTCTAATTGTGGCGCTTTTTTTGATCTGCATGTTTGTCCCTGGTCCTGGCACAGCCAACCGGAACTCCCACCAAAATGTTATGCATGATTTGGGTTTATCCCAGCTCTGCGTTGCGTAAAGTGTCTTCAGATTATTTGTGTTGTTACTGCCACTATGTAAATACAATTAAACTGAACTGCTTCAGGAATTGATGAAATGACAGTATCTAATTCTGGCAAGCAATTATTCTCTGAGAATTATTGGTTTATTCTGGCATGACTGGGAGGTAAACTGTGCTGAGAGCCAGTTTGTTTATAAATGAATCTACCATAAAAGTTTCCATATGTTCTGTTGGCCATAGGAAATTATTTTGCAAAGCTATATGAATGAATTTCACAGTGCTTAAGAAACAGGTATTATTTAAGCATAAAAACACCTTAAGTTCAAATTCATTTGTTAGTTATGTGTATGTACCAGACTCACTTTAAATAACATGTGACAGAAATCCGTGCTCTTTTGCAAAATAAAATTAAGCAACAGTGTGTGCATTTACATAAATTCCAGGGAAAGAAAACAGCCTTACCTCATTTACACCCACTGCCATATGTGAAAGGAAAATCACCTTATATACTCAGACACAATTAATTATAAATTCAACCAGACCCTACTACATTTCTCCCCGACAGAGAAATTAACTCCCTAATGTGACACCATGCTATATAATGTGGTTAGCTACATGCATTGCAGATAAAGTGGAAAGTAAGAGCTCATCAATCCTATGTAAACAGCGAGAGAGGATATTAATTTAACATCCTTTAGCTCTTCAAAAGTGGAAATCTACCTCAACAATAATTCACCGAGGCACATTACCTCATGAGCCTTCTTTACAATAGACATTTTGACTTGCATTGCAGAAAAGGCGCAGCTGTAATTAACAACATTAATAATGTCTCCATTCTATTCAAATGCTTTCAGTTCTCTGGGAACTTATGCAGTGAGTCAGCGCACTTAACACAATGGTCCAGAAGCTGGTTAAACGAAATCATGACCACCATCATTAATGTTATTAAATGTTATTAAATATGCATGTGTTTGCCCCGTCTCCTGTTTAAATGAAAAAGAGCAATGAGGTACAGTTTAATGGTGTTTACTAGACGTTTTAGTGGCCATCACAGACATAATTCATCTCTAAGCATCAATTTATGAGACTACGTTTTCTCTGTGATCATGTTTTCTTAAAGCGAAACAACAAGGTATGTTTTAAGGAATGCGTACTTTGTTAATGTAATTATAAAATATGCCAATCAGACATAACATTATGACCACCTGCTTAATATTGTGTAGGTCTGCCTTGTGCTTCCAAAACAGTTGTGACTCATCAGAGAATGGACATGGGCCTTCTGAGGGTGTCTGGTAACAGAATGTTGTTAGTGGTTGGCTTTGGGTCCTATGAGTTGATGGGAGGGGTCTCTGTGGATCATCCCACAGATACTTGATTAGTTTGGGATCTAGTAAATTTGGAGGCCAGGTCAACACCATGTGCTGTTCTTCATGTTTTTTGAGGTGTTCCTATAACATGTTTGCCTTGTCTGGTCTAGGTGGGTGCTACATGTCTAAGTAACATCCACATGAATACCAGTCCAAAGGTTTCCCTGCAAAACATTGAATTGTCACAAGATGGTCAATGTTATTTACTTCTCCTGTCTGCGGTTTTAATGTTGTGGCCGATGGGTGTATTCTTAATATTATTCTGTACAGTACTTGCATGGCTGTCAAGATCAATTGGGACCAATGCTTTTGAAGAGGCCATCAATCACTTGTCTGTCATTTGAATAGATTTACATATATATGTGGCATCTTTTTAAAGTGCCAATCAATGAGAACTGACAACTTCACACCATAAAGATCTCAGTGTTTTTCTCAAAGGGGAATTGGACTTCCCTTTGCTCTAAAAACAAACTTCAAATCTTCATGCCACGGATTCCACTAAATGTTGGAGACAGTCCTTTCATGTTACCATGTTTGCATCATATTATTTATGCAGATTGTTCAGCTGCACATTCACAGCGTTCTATTGATTTCACATCTGGGGACAGAGGAGGCCAGTGATGTTGGCCCAGCACATTGTCGTGTCTATGAAAGTAGTGTGAGCTCTACTTTGTAACTTGCTGCACGATTATGCAGGAGGTACCAATTAAATACTCAGATAACAACAATACCCAGGCTGTGGCATTTTAAATCATGAAGGGTCAAGAGTGTGACAAGGAGACATCCCCAGCACCATTACACCACCAGCAGCAGCCTTGAGGGCAGACTGGGTCAGTTCGGTGTGGGTGCCAAATTCTGACAGTACTATTATTGGCACACCACAGGAGAAACTGAAGGTAATATCTTGGAACAATACGTGTGATTTGCAGTTCATTAAAGAATGGTGTGAACACGTCACAAACAGCACTATCTCATCTAATCACATAACAAGGATAACCGCAAGAAGAACGAAATGAGAGCGGTAGAATAAAGGCAAGGGTAGCACCTATGAAAGCTAGGTACTGTGAGGGTGCATGTCACTTTCTGTTGGTTGCTTCTTTTTTCCAGTTTTACTGCATTTGATCTATTTTTCTCTGCATCTAAAGAAGCTTTTTTTAAGCTTACGTATAGGACCAGTACGTCATTAACTGGCACCCACTTAGACATTGCGTAACATGAAAAGTAGAGTAGTCTGTCATGAATAGTGTTCCCCAGCTGTACAATGACTCTGGTATGATGATACACAAACGGACAGGTGCTAGCATCCAACATGCAAATTAAGGGAATGGAAGAGTGTTCTACCACACAGAGCTGGAATGTGCTACACTGCCCTGCAGATAAATGGGTGCACTGGTGCTGAAGTGACAGCAATTGTGTGTGTGTGTGTGTGTGTGTGTGTGGTTTTATTTAACAACAACAACAACAAAAAATGCATTTGATGTGTGAATTTTGCATAGACATGACACGACCATGTACCAACCAGTTTCTATCTTTTTGTTTTAAATAAAGAGCCTATCTATCTATTTATCTATCTATCTATATATCTATCTATCTATCTATCTATCTATCTATCTATCTATCTATATGACTGATGCAATGAGTAGCTTCTCATTTTCTTAAACAACCATGTCGAAAGATACCTCCCATTGTTGTGGAAACGATGTTAGTCTGTTTGAGAATCATCAAATTGCAGAAACTACTAAAATTGGGTTAAGAACTGTCCAACGCATTATTAACAATGGGAAGGGTAGTGGGGAACCATTGTCTTCCAAGAAACAATGTGGTCGGAAAAATTCTGACAGATCGTGATCGGTGGTCACTTAAACGTATGGTGAAAACAAATAGAAGAAAAACAACAGTAGAACTCAGGGCTATGTTTAATAGTGAAAGTAAGCATTAAGAAGGGACTCAAGGGATTGGGACTGAACAGCTGTGTAGCCTTTAGAAAAACCACTAATCAGTGAGGCTAACTAGAAAAAAAAGACTTCAGTTTCCTAGGAAGCATAAGGATTGGGCTTTGGAGCAATAGAAGACCAAGTAATTTTCTCATGTGGTCTGATGAGTCCATATTTACCCTGTTCCAGAGTGATGGGGCATCAGGGTTAGAAGAGAGGCAGATGAAGTGATGCACCCATCATGCCTTAGTGTCTACTGTACTATGATCTGGGGTTCCTGCAGTTGCTCAGGTCTAGGTTCAGCAACATTATGTGTCCAAAGAATGAGGTCAGCTGACTACCTGAATATACTGAATGACCAGGTTATTCCATCAATGGAGCTTTTCTTCCATGATGACACGGGCATATTCCAAGATGACAATGCCAGGATTCATGGGGCTCAAATTGGTAAAGAGTGGTTCAGGGAGCGTGAGACATCATTTTCACACATGGACCGGCCTTAACCCCATTGAGAACCTTTGGGATGTGCCGGAGAAGGCTTTGCGCAGTGGTCATGTAAGAGTGTGTGACCTTTTTTTTCTGGTGGCGACTTTCTCCAGGCAGTGTATACATGTCATGGTTTGCTTAAATCTGTGTATGTATTTGTGTAGCTCTCTTTCAGCAGGCTGTTAGGGGAGTTGTTAGCACTGTGTAGGACAGCTCAGAAGAGGCAACAGAAGGTACGTTGGTTGGGTGGTGCCGCAATGTTCATCAGCTACGACAAGCTGCTACAGCCTGTTGAACCTGCCCTGGACGCTGAATACAAAGCCTGCAGTGTGGGGGAGAGAAGGACGGGCATTTGGGTACAAAAAGAGCATAAAGTGGGCCAGTACTCTTGGATCCGCAGTTCCACATGCTTCTCAGTTTTTTTTTCTAGTGTGTTTTTTGTCTGTAGTCCGTCGTACTGAGAGTTCAGGCATTGTGACCACACCAAAGAAGTTTGGAATAGACTGAGCAGATGACCTTGAATCACTGGAGTCAAGCTTTTGAGTTTGTTATCTCATCACATTTGAGTAAAACTTGGGTATGTTAATAATCAATGAGAGTTAGGAAAGGACTTTGGAAGGGACAGGGGACTCCTGTGATTTGTTTTGAAAATTACAAGTAGTGCTTGTTACTATTTAAAACACCAAGTGTGGTCTTTGTGGAACAAACTCAGTTAGCAGTGAGGGTATAAGACACAATAAAAAACATGACAGATATTGTGCACTTATCAGCTCATGCAAATACGAGATCGCAGTGCTCAAAGTATCAGCAGTTTGTTAAGTATACCTTACTAAATATGGCTATAAGTAGACATTAATATGTATGAGCATAATAAGGTTCTGTGTTGTGTGTACTATGTCACAATGACAAGGAATAGAATGTAAAATACACAGATAAGTAAGCAAACAGTTAAGGCTGACATATATAAACTCAACTAGGGAAAGACAAATGGGATACGACAGAAGGCCGAGGGAGGGAGGCAGAGAGACAAAGTGGCCATCTGAACAATGTTACCGGCTACAGGACTTTGTTGCAGGTGGCCTGAAATCTGCAAACTTTGGCCAAGATGAAATTCAAATTACACAACTTAAATTTTCTGAACATTGTGTATGTAGACGCGCTGCACTTATCCTTTCAAATCAAGACCATGGCAAATCAACATGCAACCTAATTGTGAGTGGTTTTGAAGTCAGTTATTTACAAGCAATCTCGGACTCACCTCATGGGTGCACTCTGAAGAGCTCTGTAGGTGCAATAGAGATCTTATATCAACTATCAGAAAACAGTGTTGTTAAAATAAAATATCATAAACAGGCCTCTTCATCAAGCAATTAAGCTGAGATATATATGGAGTGGGGTATAACCAGGAGTAGATTTCAAGACATAGTTTGTGATGAATTTGTCAGTCATTATTTGGCACATGTGAAGAAGCAATATGCTGAAAATTAAAGAAGAAAAACGAGCTAGCAGTCTGAATGAAGTTTGTAGACGCTGAATGTAAAATGGTTAACACACACAAACACACAGTTTTCCTTGTCCCACTTGTTTATGTTCCAGCAAACTGGATTATACCATCACTTAAAATGCAAAAGTTGTGCAGGCTTTGGGCTTGCCGAATCTTATGAACCCCTTATGAAAACACGCCTCCTCTGAAGTAATCTTAGTGAAATCATATAATAGTTGTTATGCAAAATTTGTATGCTTAAAAAAAGAAACCGCGTTTCTTCTTGTGAGAAGCTTAAAGCACTAACTCTCCCATGCAGCGGAGGATTTCCTTTCCCATTTTGTTTGAGGAAACTTTCTAACAACTTCTTGAGCTACTGGAAAAATGGTCATAAATGAGACCATTGACTGCAAAAAAAAGTATTATTTTTATTCAAATTGAAACACTGCAATAATTTCTTAATGTAAATGAAGTAAAAGAGGGGTAGGTTTTTACAGTTTTTGCCATGTGGGTGAAGTGAAACAGAAAGAAAGGTTGGATTTACAGCTAAGAGAGTATCATGCGCGCCTGTACTGTATGTTGACAAGTCTAATTCAATGAAACAGCAGGATTTGTAACCAAGAGGCAAGTACTGTCACCCCACAGTGTCACATGTTCAGATGAACAGTTATGTAACGCTCAGCTAGAAGACTACTGGTGGGAAAATGGTGCTATGTCTCCTTGTGTTGGGACTGGAACATAAATAACAGTGCATTCAGAGTGATTGGTAGTTAGTGTTTTTATAAATAAGTCCTACATGGGCCCGAAAACTATCGACTATTGAAATCATACTGTATAAGAAAGAAAGCTAACTGGAAAAACTATATATCTGGAGGACCATATAAAGATCACAATCCACTTAGTAGTAGTACTATGCTGTGAAGTGCCAATAAGATAAAAAAGACAAGCAGAGAAACCAAAAATCCCCCTGCACAGGAACAGAAAGACATACAGGATTAACTGTATACTTCAATTAGGACTTTATCGTCAGAACCGTGGCATTAAATAATGCCTGAGTATGCCTTCACAGATAAGAAGGTTTTGTCTTCCTCTGCTGGGTCAAACAAAGCTTGAATGCCTCTCTGCTGTAATGATGTGATGAAAGAGCAAAAACACGTTCATCTTCTGGCTTCTTCTTCTGTAGGCAAAATCATCAGGGAGTGACGGGAACTTAGGAGGCCATAGGTCAAAGAGGAAGCTGCAAAACTGATGCGTTTCACTTTGCTGCAAAACTGTTGAAATTCTTGGAAATGATAGGAACCAGGAACCATCAAGTGTTTTCCCAAGAATCCTGCACAATTTTCTCTGAACAATCATATTTTCTTGTTTCTGTTGGGACATATCAAGCAATGAATCACCATTACCACAAGCCACAAGGCAACTATTTGAAGTGTGCACAAAACTATCAAATGAAAAAAAAAAAAAAAAAAGCATATGTTACTCCTTTCATGAGGTAAAATGACTAACCAAGTAATGGCACTTCTGGCCAATGTGCTGTGCTTAGCAGCTTCTTGGACATGACAAGGAGTTTCCTACAATCAATGTAACGTCATGCCCAACAATAACAACTTGCTATTATATTTTTGTTGACTGTTATGGTGCATTCACAAGCTGTGTGGGTGTTTTCCTTCCATGACCAGAAATCTCCTGAGAGTCCAGTCCAGTCCCTGGAACTGTTTGAGCAGAGGTGGGCCGTCAGGGCCAGCAAAGCCTTCTCTGCTGTAATATAGAAAGCCATTTTCATGGCAAACTTTGCAGGAAAAGCTGGATATTGTTAGGAAAGGCTGCTCAACTCCAGAGCTGCCATTTCCTTGTGTCAAAATTGATGCTTTTCTGGATTTGATGTATGTGGCGCTGGTTGCAGTGAGTGAGAGACTTTGTGAATCATTCTCAAAGAGTTTCTTGCTTTACTAATGGCATTCGTATCGCTATATGAGAGATCTGTCTACAATGCAGTGTCGGGTTTTATTGTGGTTTCTATAACAGTGGCTTGATATTAAGAGGTGTTTTGAATAATGCTGGAAGTCATCGAAGGCTGAGGTGGGAAATACACGGCCCACCACTGTGTTTTGAGTGTATTTCAGAATTCAGTCATACCCTCCTTCAAGAAATGCATTATTCTTGTTACTTAACATTTTTTTTTGTATCCTAGTCTTGGCCTGTTGTTGTGTGTTGTTTTTCTGGATTTCTGAGCTTAAAATGAAAGCTGTGCGTGTGAGTGTACGGAATAC
Organism: Planiliza haematocheilus; assembly: GCA_005024645.1. NCBI lineage: Eukaryota > Metazoa > Chordata > Actinopteri > Mugiliformes > Mugilidae > Planiliza > Planiliza haematocheilus. The sequence goes on from SRSE01000306.1 coordinate 1,364,312, forward strand.
ATGTTTTATACATTGCGCAGCGACTAAATAAAAATGGTATACTGGGTATAAAAAGCACAGACACACATCATAAACAAGAAACATTTTAAGCTGTGCTGCTCATGTTTTGTGGATCCAGTCAACAGTTTGTTTGGCAGGCTCGTAAAACCCCAAATGAGAACCATTATTTGGGTTTCAGGTCCTCTTAGTCAGCAGGAAATGTTTCTTCACTCCGACTGCCTGATAAGAGTGTGTGTTTGTATAGTGTGTGTGTGTAAAAAAAAAATCCAGCGATGGCTCTCTAAACCTTGATTTGTACCTGAATTTCGCAGAGCTTGCATTATGGTTTTCACCAGTGCTTCACACATATATATTTAATATGGCTGAGCTGAACTTCCCATACAACTGCATTTATTTTCCGTATTTTCTGTTGGCAATATGCAATGTCCCGCCGATATTACCTGCACAGATAGGGTGAGAAGAACTCAGGCGGAAAAGACTCACTATGGCTTATACTTAAAACTTGAAGTTGAGTTGCAAGTTTATAGTCAAGAAGAAAGTAGATGCACTGAGAGAAATTATGATCACATAAATAGCGAGATGCAAATGAATCCACCGTTAGTCAACATCACAGAACTGATATTTGTTCCATGCTATATTGTAGAGTATATGGAGGTCACTGATCAGTCATAACATTATGACCACCTTCCTAATATTGTGTAAGTCTGCCGTGTGCTTCCAAAATAGCTGTGACTCACCAGAGAATGGACATGGGCCTTCTGAGCGTGTCTTATGGTGTCTGATAACCTATGTTGTTATTGGGGGGCTTTGGGTCCTATGGGTTGATGGGAGGGGCCTCTGTGGATCCGGCTTATTCCAGTCCCACAGATACTTGATCAGTTTTTGTGTGTGTGTCTGTGTCAGGCTGCATCCTGCTGGGGATGGCTGCTGCCATCAAGGAGTGTCATTGCTATGGGGTGCGGGTGCCTGTTCTGGTCTAGGTGGGTGATATATGTCTAAGTGCCAGGTCCAGATGTTTCCCAGCAGAACATGAGACGATGGTAATGTTGTGGCTGACTGGTGCATATTTTAAATTGGCGAACACACAAAACACAAGGGGCATCATTTTGGTTGGGCATCATGTGGCTCCAGATAATGCTCAAATAATCTTGACTCCATGGTGAGGATTTATTGTGTTGTGCAAATTGCGTCTCTTTTCCTTCACACCACCAACTTGCATTTAGATCAACTTACCTGCAGCATGACAAAGCTGCTTTAATAACGGTAAGAATCAGGAGTCATCATTTCAGAAACAGTTCAAATGAAAGTGAAACTGAGATAAGTAAGTAGGAATAAACATGCGCGACATGTGACTGCAGCATGAGCAAGAGCTGGGAGTCTTGTGAGCAATAGTTTAATGGACAGCACAGCCCACTTGAAGGCTAAATCCAACATGGTGAAAGAATAAAAGAGGCTCTGTGAATCTGCTCATCAGCAGCACTGGTGGCAGAGAGAATCATTTGTAGTTATGACACATTCTCACCTATCATCGCCACTGAAGTTTGGCTTGAAAATGTCAAGAGTGGCCATGTCCAATTAAAGAGCAGTCTTCTACATTCCCTGTTAATTCTTATTTCAGGCACTGGTTGTCTGAATAGGCCGACAAATTACATTTTGTCCTCTCTGATTCACTCTCTTCTTCTTCTTTTATTTAGCTGCTCTCTCTCGCTGTCTCCTGCTCTCCCTCCCGGTCTGTCTCTGCCCCTCTTCTCCTTGTCTCTCATTATTTCAAATGAAATGGGGAATGTGCGTTGAATATTTGAATAAATTAAAGGGCTTATTTAAAAACATTTCTTAACCTGATTAGCTAGATCATTAGGCTATCCAGAGGGGTTTTGTGGTGCAGTTTGATCCAAGTAAGTCTACAACTAGTCTTTGAAGGTCAGCGTGCAGAAAAGGAAGACCACTGTGTCATCAGCTCATGCCTTTAATAATTCATTCTTTTTTATGTCCAATTTCCTTTCCATCCAACTTCCTTCCTATCCACACACCCATTACTAGATCTTTTTCTTGACAGTAAATTGCATTGCAGTCTGTGCTGATACACAGATACTCTACACCTGTCTAGTGTGCATTCGTGCATGAACTGCATGCATGTGCTCTGTTCTACTGCATCATGAACAGTATGTGTGTGCAACGTGTCTCAGGCATTCTTTGGCCGGCTGCTTTGTAATTACTGTGCAAAAGTAAAATTCAGACTTCTTTTCCAAGTTTGACTAAACGCGCGCTTTAACACCTTGTAGACACTTTTCTATGAATATTTATGCTTTGTAGCTTGCCTGCGAGTGTGCCGTGCAACACAGAAGGTTGTTTTGCATTTGAGAATATGAATAATGCCAGAAGTGAAAGCTGACCTCTTGTACAAAAGATCATTTATCAAGTTCACCCGCTCCCGCTCAAGGTGACACAACATATGCTTTGTTTTTTCATACGGAACGACACTGCAGACATTTCTGTGTGTGACGCTTCATTATAATAAGAGGCTTACTGTTTTCTTTCAGTGTGACTGTCATGCTCTTTGCCATGAACTTGTCTCATTCATCAGCTTGGTACTGCTTGTATACACCGATCAGCCACAACATTAAAACCGCTGACAGGAGAAGTGAATATCATTGACCATCTTGTGTGACAATACAATCTTTTGCTGGGAAACTTTTGGACCTTTCATTCATGTGGATGTTACGTTGAGATGTAGCACCCACCTAGACCAGAACAGGCACCCCCACCCCACAGAAATGTCTCTCCTTGAAGGCAGCAGCCTTTAGGAACAACTAAAAAAATATGAAGAACAGCACAAGGTGTTGACCTGGGCTCCAAATTCACTAGATCCCAAACTGATCAAGTATCTGTGAGATGCACTAGAACAAGGCTGATCCACAGAGACACCTCCCCTCAATTCATAGGACCCATACTATGGGCCTCCTCTGGGTCCTCCAGATCCTCCATATCACCCAAAGGTCCCCACTAACAACATTCTGTTGCCAAACACCACAGGACACCCTCAGAAGGCCCATGTCCATTCTCTGATGAGTCACAACTGTTTTGGAGGCACAAGGGAGACCTACACAATATTAGGAAGGTGGTCATAATGTTATGTCTGATTGCTGTATTTCTACTCATAAGACACACGTGAAAAAAACAAACACATAAACTACTTGTTTACTCTGTAATATTGGCTCAAGCCTGTAAATGTTATCTTGAAGTGGATATGATCAACCTGGATAAACCACATGTATCAGAAGGTACTGCATGGACTGTAAGAATCAGATCCTAGTTCTGAGAATTAAGTATATTTTTAGTTTCGTTTTAAGTGCCTACTTCGAGGGAGGTAAGTAATGGTAATGTTTATAATGACCAGTCCAGATGTACAGCAAGTCTACACTGGCAACCACCATTTCTAAAAGCCCTTATAAATGTAGAAGTCAACATAATATGCAACATTATATGCTGTGTGCATAACTGAGAGACCTTGGTAATATTGACCACCAGATGGCTATGACTTAACTTGAACCCAATAAAAGGGCAAACACATACCAACAAAAAAAGAAAGGGAAAATGTTACCAGCAGTTATCTTCAGAGAGAGCCCAGAACTATTTGGTTTCAAGTTCTCAAGCCACATCAACAGCATACTCCCGTTCAGTCAGCATCCTCTTGCACCAGTACACGTTGCTTTCAGTAATAATAATAAGTGTCTTACCTTTCAAAGTGTGTAAGAATACCGACTGACTCATCTGAAATTCTTCACATACAAGTGTCAGCCGCCAGTGTGCAATCTTCTTTGGTCCAAAATATCACATAATTGGTTGCATTGCCTCATGGGAAAGCGTCTAGATTTCCTTTTCCAGTCGATTGCCTCTGTTTAGATCGCTGAAGCTGCAGCGAGTGCAGGCACAGGCGCATTTGTATGCACTGCTGTGCATTCAATGCCATTTTTTACTCATTCACATCCCCCCACGGCAATCTTCTTTGGAAAGATGATTACAATAAACCTTCATTACAATCAGCTAATAACTCACAATTACAATTAAGGTTCCTGATCAGAAAAAAAGAAATAAATCAATCAATATCTTTTTAAAGTTATTTAGCAGGTAAGTCATATAGCTCTCTCATTTAAACTTTGTATTGCACACTTTATATCACAAAGACACATAGTATATGTATGAGTGCATTTTGTTAAAGAGGTCAGAATGCAATACAGTGAAATAATACAGTAAGCCCTGAATGTCTCCCTGTTCAGAATATGGAATAGCTGAGTAAACTTGCAATTTTCCACAAGCAGGACCTATCATAGCTCCATTAATAGCACTACTTGAGTCATTTGTCTCTGTCACTATCCAATGCAGAGACACAAGTTAACTTGTTATATGTGTGAACCCTGGTTCACACATATAACCCTGCCTCCCTACAATCCACTCGTCAGCCAGATACCAAATAGTCATTTGTTGTTAAAGTTACTTACATTGTTAGTTGTTCTGTTATGCAGTCAGTCCTTGTTCTGCTCTGAACACACTGTTTCACTGACACGCTAGATGACGAGCCTATCAAAAAAACCATCAGTAGAAACAGCTCATCCTGCGAGTTACTGTGAACTCCGAATGAACCAGAAAGTAACAATGGATCTGAAAAGGAGAAAGGGAGATTTAAAAAGGGAACTGGAAATGAATTGAAATGTGGGAAACTATGCATTGTGACATTATATTCTAATTAGCATCAGACCCATCTACTTTGAGTTAGCCGGGCACCAGAAAAAAATAAATAAATACGTAAATGCAGCTGCAAATTATGCATTAGCAGTATGGAGGCAGAAGACTGTTTTTATATTGTCCCTTTTGATTCCATTCCTGAAGAAATGGCTAATTCAAAAATCCTGGTGTAACTTATTTCACTGTGTATTGTTGTGGGTTTGTGGTTTTGGTTTGCATGTACATTTTCAAAAAACAAAATGTAAAGTCAAACATCACTGTCAAAAGCTAGAGAATGCAAGCAATGAATACCAAATGCTATTCAGCACATTAAGTGCTATTTGAGGCTGAGTGACTCAAAGGGCAAATCAGTGGTAAAATGCAAAGTCAAGCCATTAACATCCCTGCATGCACTCTTCATGTCAAATTCATTCATTCATTCATTCACTCATCTTCTGTAAGCGCTTGTCCTGTGAAGGTTCGCAGGGGGTCTGGACCCTATCCCAGCTGTCACTGGGCGAAAACGGCAGCCTGGACAGGTCTCCAGTCTGTCGTAGGGTTAACACTGAGAGACAAACAACCATTCACACTCACATCCACGAACCTAACAAGCATGTCTTTGGACGGTAGGAGGAAGATGGAATACTAACCACCACGCCACTTCACACCATTTCAAATTCCCACCAAAGGGGAAAAAAAGAAGTAAAAAAGGGCGTCATAATCCTTTCACAACACAACATCCCACAGATACTTGATCAGTTTGGGATCTAGTGAATCTGGAGGCCAGGTCAACACCTTGTGCTTTTCTTCATGTTTTTTTAGTTGTTCCTCAAGTGTTTTTGTGTGTCTGTGTGTCTGTGTCAGGCTGCATCCTGCTGGGGATGGCTGCTGTCATCAAGGAGTGTCATTGCTATGGGGTGGGGGTGCCTGGTCTGGTCTAGGTGGGTGCTACATGTCTAAGTAACATCAACATGAATGACAGGTCCAAAAGTTTCCCAGCAGAATACTGAACTGTCACAAGATGGTCAATGTTATGTAATTCTCCAGAAGCAATATGTGTGTAGTTTTGATGCTTGGCTACTGTGGTTTTTGCAGTATGACTTCTATAATTTGACTTAACTGCTCTTATGATACTGAAACTTGTCATTTTTTTAAGTTTTGAGTGATTTCTGTGACAATCTTTGGTTTTCCTTGTGTTCTCTGTTATTGTTTTGGAAAGTTCTTCAATTGCGTTTCTTGGGTTGTTTTACTACCTGCGCCCAATTTGTGAAAGTTTTGGTGGTTTCTGAACAGCTTTTGGGTTAGAGCATCAGCTGTATCCGGCAACACTGATAGGACGATGTAGAGTCAACAAGCACAGACCGCAGTGATTAAAACGTAGATTGGATTTTTCAGCGATTTCTTCTCCGTGTTCTCATGGGGAAAAAGGCTGACAAGTCTTTGGCTAAACTAACCAAAGTCTGAAATTGGTTTTTAACCTTCTTTTACTTACATTCAAATAACCTAGAATATGTTTCCTACAATATAGTTCCTATTAGTGCTGGAAGGCTGAGCATGATGCAGAAACTAACTGCACAACTTAAAACAAGCTACACTTTTCACACACACTACTCGAATGAGTTTTTAACAGTATTTAAAGTTGTGTATTCTTAAATGTATGTGGCTGTATCATAAGACAAAAGACTGTTTATTCATTTATTTATTTTTAAGAGCATATAGATATATAGGAATGGGTTATACTGATGACTTTACTGCTGTGCCATGACTCTTTAAGCAGGAAGTTGACTAGTTACCAATCAAACTAGCAGGGGTTCATCAACTGTGTGGATATACAGTCATACGGACAAGGTTGTATTTCAGGACTGACTTGCATGAAGCAATGCTCATCTGAAAAGACATCCGTTAACGGAGGAACAATCCAAATCCTTTCAACGGCAGTCAATCAGCAACTTCACCTGTGGAAGAAGGAGAGAAGGAGGCTGCAAATCAACCATTTGTCAGTTCTGTTGTGTTCTATTGGCTGACTGTGTTGCTGTGGTTGTAAAGCGTGTTTTTTTTATTTTTTTTATTGGAAGTGTCAGACTGATGGTGTTTGTTGGCGTGGGCCAAGGTCGACAGCATCCAGTGTTTAAGCTTCAGTCACCTTGCACAAAAGCCTCTGTGGCCTTCTTTTTTCTGTGAGAATATGTATTCAGGTCAAGAACATAGATTTCACTGTTGCAAAGGCTTACTTTGTACAGTGTTTTTACGTGTGACGTCATCGACTAGTTGATGTTGACTTTAAAAAATCCAATAGCCGTTCGACACCTACTGAGAGGTAGCGCATTCTCTAATCAAAAAAACAATCTACTTGATCACTAATTTTGGAAAACCTCTTAGCCATGTAATAGTGAATTCAGCAGAAGATTAAAACACAGGGCCTGTGTGCAGTGTACAACAGTTTCCAAATAGAACAGAATTCAATGATGTCATTTAAATTCTATATTCAATCAAAAATAGAACTAAGACAAAATATCATTCATTCATTCATCTTCTATTGTTAAGGGTCCCCGGAAGACAAAATATCAAATATGTTTTATTTAGTTTTTCGTTTTGAATTTCATACCAGACAGAGCTTGTTTACCACTGTGTTGCATCACCTCTTTCAACAACACAACACACAATCTAAGGCGACCAATTGCTACAAGTAAAATAGTTTTCCTTTCTTGCTTGATATGGAATTTCAACAGCTCTTCAGTCTGGAGTTCCTTTGTGGTAGCTTTATTTTTCTTTTCATAGTTGTGGCAGAATATTGTTTGACACAGGCTTGCTGAAATAAACGAGGCCTGGATGGCAGCGTATCTTGTTCCATAACCTGTATACACTGTTCTGCATCAGCGGTGTGTTCACAGATGTTCTAATTACTGATAACAAATGATGTTCGTCCCTCTGAGTGTAAAAAAAAAAAGTGTAAATAACCTGTAAAACACAACTTTAATATGTTTTCAAAAGTAAGTAGTTTTAAATTAAAAGTAAAATTAAGTAAAATTCTCTGCATTCCGACCCACTTAGACTTAGACTTAGATAAACTTTATTCATCCACAAGGGAAATTGCTTGTAAACAAGGGAAATTGCTTGAAACGTTTTTGGGTTGTAGATTATTGTCAGTCAATACCTGCTGGCGAACCAGGTCTCACACCAGATATGGATAACAGCTGATTGTTTTCATATTATGTTCAATTAAGATACATTTAATGCTCAGTGTTACACCCTAAGAACTCAACAAGAACACCTAACAACCTCCATCATGTGTTAGCAGCACACGGCAGCACGGTTGCCCCACTCAAGCACCAACTGTGCTTCCTCCAGAGCCTTTTTACTCTCTCGGATTCATGGGATGAAGAATGAGGGAGGTGTAGTAACCAGACACACACACACAAAAAAGTGCAGAGCCCTCTTAACGTGGACAGCACACTTTCAGCCATCTGTTTATACTGCTCTGTGGCCAAAAAGGCTGACACTTTAATCTGTTTTATTTCTAACTCGGAAAATACCTTAGATTAAGTTGCATAGCTGCAGATTAAACTCGACGGCCCTGAAATTGCACCTTGTGAAGCAAACCCTTTTTTTTTCTTAAGTCTTAAACACGAAACTGCCTATAAAGACTTAACTGCTTAAAATGACTTCTGCCAACTAAGCTCATAGCTGCTGAACAGCGACACTTGATTGTTGCGCCGCGTTGCCTGGTCAGGCAGATGCATTTCAAATATGAATCACATCCGTAATTATTGTTGAGTTGCTCTGATTTTAATGGGTCAGGTACACCTGGAATACATAAACCATCCTCGGTGGCTGACTGAGAATAAGTCAGTATGATAATTAATTAGTTGTTTTACGTACTGTGATGAAGGGCAGACCTAAGCTCAAGCTCAATTTTACTTTATCTCATTACTCTTGTCCAGTGATGTGTTTGCCAGTGCATCCCAAGTCAATCAATCCAAGTGCGCATGCTCAAATTTACGCTATACTTCTGCCATGCAGCCCTCCTCTTCACCCCCATCTTGACCTCACACTAAATGTCCAGGACATCTAAGTCCAAGTCTCTACCTACTACCTTCATCTTGAACTCTGCTTAGTGACTACCAAAAGATTTAATCCCTTGCTCTTTACCTTCAGTGATCACTCTTTATTGAAATGTACAAGAGGTCTATCAAGGACATTGAATGAAAGTGACTTGGGTGACTGCTGAAAGTATTTCTTAGACACTATAAATGCTGTCAAATATTGCTTTTGAGAATCTTGTCCGCTTTTCCAATATTGCTGTCCAACAACTTCATTCTTTTCATAACTGCACTCTCGCCAATTTTAAACACATCTGTCATCGCAGATCCATCCACTACTGCCTGTCCTGCAGTAACCCCAGTGTTCCTGTCACTCCCATCACCTGATCTCACCTGCCTACTCACTTAGCTGTCCCCATTTCACTCATTAAATCCCTACTACATACTGTATGTCTGCCACCTTTAAGTCCCCATTTGCCAGTTTACTGTATGTGCATTTGGCATGGCCTGAATGATCCCAGCATGTTTCACTGCAATCCTTATCCTAAACTTAACCATTTAGTTGTCTTCCCATCTCGTGCTTGCTAACAATTGTCTGAAACCGACTTTCATTAAACTTGAAGGTCGACTTAGCTGTTTATCATAGTTTGGTTTTGCGTGCCTTACTGAACCATTACAGCAAGGACAATTAGAAGGACACTGTTTAAGGATTCCCGGTCATGTTCAAGCCCATACACTAGAAATGAGTTTCTTTAGTGCAGGGCCCCATTTGATGTTGTTTTTTTTAACAGTTAGAGGACTTTCAGTGAATTAGAAAATAGACTAAATGTTGGAAGCCAGTGCCGGTATGGTCTAATAGGGCAAGATAAGATTCAGTTTAAAATCTGACATTTTCTAACATATTAAAACAGCAGTGTTTCTGTTAAAACTGAATCGTCCATTATGGTGATAATGAATGCCACAGTCAAGACTTTGCCACGGTGATGTCCCGCATCACAGCAGGGAAAGGACAGGTGTGACCATTAACATTAACAGCTGCATCCGATTTAAGAGGTGACCACTACTCAGACCTTACTATGTACTGTGTGCTGTTCCCTGGTCTGAATAATTGAGCCACTGCCAATTTCATATGGTCCACCGCTGCTTTTGCTAACCCTAAGTCAAATTGAGAAAGGCCTTTACAAAGACAAAGCAAAAAATGGTATTCTAGTGTATTAACTAAAGTCAGACTATCTCACTCATATTTACATTTTTTTTTTTTTTAGATAGACCATATTGTTGGACAACTTCACCAGTGACTGTACCCACTGTACCAGCAGTACTGTTGCTCTGTACTGTGAGCAGTTTATTTACGGTTTGGAATACTACACAGACAGTTGCAGGGGTTTAAAGCAATTCTCTCATTTTGATTTACCGCTAGAAACCATCCACTGTATCAGGCAACAATGAGCACAGCAATCCCATAAACCATGGATGCCATTTAAACCACAGCTTCTAAGGACACAGCTGGGTGTGTAATTGACTTCAAGGCAAAACAGAAAATGACAACTTAAACTACAAACTGCATTTAAGGTACAGGTAGAAATAAAAGCCCCATGCCTTAACTAAAACACAGTATGAGTAAAAGCAACATTATAATTTCCCATCACACACTCAGAAACTGGTGTTTCTACCCTACCATTGCATTAAATAGTTCATATATACATAAACCTTTGTAGACTGATACAGTTGCTGCTTTTAAGGTCACCAATGATGGACACAGAGAGTTGATAATTGTCACCACTCACTCATTGATTTTGAGTTTGTGCTACTGCAGGTGTATTTTTCACGCTGAATTAGTCTAATTTTTAATTTAATTAAAGGCCTCTAAGATTCACAAATGAGTCAGTAGTGGACTGTTGCATCTTAAACTTAAGTAGCTTAAACCACCAACTATAAAGTAATTAACTAATGGAAATTCTCTTTTTTTTCTGCAGAACAGATAGAGGAAAGAGGACACAAACACAAAACAGATTCCTAGACTTTGAAGAAGAGATCAATTATGAGGGCTGTCCTCTCAGCAACACACTCTCCGGCTGAAGTGTTAGACTGTGCAGGGCTCTAATTACGTGCCTTTCAGCTAACAAGGCCTAAAACACAGAGCATCAGTTTTTCTGGAAGAAAAAAACACTAAATTTCTTATACCTTATTTTATGTGAAGGGTTGTGGTAGATTTTTCCTTTTTTCTTCATAATTTTACCATGTGAAAGTCTTGGGGGCAGTTTCACAAAAACATTGGAACAGAAATCCAGTTTTGCAAGCAGTTGCTGCCTTTCCCACAACCCAATTAGTGATGTCAAAGCAATTTTTAGTTTTTTTTTAGTTTTTCTGTGTTTATTATTATAATTATTTTTTAGTTTGCTCGTGCCTGTGATAAAGAATTACTTTTACATTTGTTTGGTTGTTTGGCCATAAGTGCAATATACTTGAATGGTTTATTGATTGAATTCACAAGTGCCAGAATGCCAGACTTGCAAGAGCTGCTGTATAGCCTCAAGATCTTTAAGAAAATCAAATTCTTTGAACAATTATCTCCAAACACTCCACCGTAGACACCATAAAGCTAAGTCAAGATGCAGTGAATAATGTGGACAGGTTTATTGGGCTTAATTGTTTTATGGGTGAATTTGTTCGTCAGCTGTTTGTTCCAGAAATGTAGAACCTTTGAATAGCTGTCAAAAGACACTTGCAGCAAATGACAAGGACATGAGTCCAACTTCTTTGGCCAAACTTTTTGCCACAACTCTGATGTTCTGATATTTTTACAAATGAGCAGACAAAATAGAACTAGAAACTGAGTATTCTCTTGCTCAAGGATGTTTCCTGCAGGCACATGTGTTTTTTCTAAACGGCCACTGAAAGGACACTGAATCTTTTACATAAAGGGACATCTGGACAGGGAGACAAAAAACAAAATGTGTTTCTCATGGCACTTTGTGTAACGTGGCATCTGAATCATCTGCTGCTCGCAATTTGTTTATTGCTGTATTGAGCAACATAACATTGCGTGTTTGCATGCCATGAGATGTGTGCCACATGTATGTGTCTTCATCAGGCCCTTGAGTGGCCTTTGTCATCACTCCACTGCTACCCATCTGCTTTCTGACTTCATGATGGAGCGTTGTGCCAGAAGGGGCCTGCTGCAGCGTAGACCCGCCCAGCCCGACCCGTGATGCAGACAGGCAGCCCCGTTAGCCGCAGTGACAAAAGACTCTGTTGGGTTTGTGTTTAATGAGGCGCTACTGTGTATTCATTCAATAATAACAGCCATATGGTTGTCATCACTGAACATGCCTCGCCACTTTGCTACAAAGTTCGGCAGTGTCTCCGAGGGAAGACAATTAGCATGGTGATGTGCAGTGCATTGGAGTGGATGGGGACTGCTTTCTTGTGTTCTTGTGCTTTTATTGTGTTAAGAGACATGACAGGTTTTGAAGCTGACATCAAGGAGTTGGGGAACGACTTCTCTCAAAATAACACACACTATCTGCTAGGTCACCTTATTAGCTCTCAGCTTTACTATCAAAGTAGCATTATTTCACCAGCTAACTGTAGATAATTTAATTACTTCCCCTATGTTGTTTTTTTATGCTTTGTTTGTAATGTAGCATTAAAATGATGATCAGATTTTACTTGTTATTAAAGTCATTTTCTAAAAATAATATTCATTTGTTGATGAACAGTTGTTAGCTGCTCATTTAGTGGCGCAGGTAGCAATGGGCTAGCACTTAGCTCTCAATGAGAATGTGCTTAGTTCTCAATGGGTTACTGTGGGCTTTCGTGCAAACCAACAAACTGAATAACTTAGATATGGGTCCCGCACAACCTAAACCATAAATGCCATAAATAACTTACCTTGTGAGGCAGCTGGATTCTTGTTGGATTTGCAATAAAACAAGGTGACAGTCAGTTTTAGAAGGCTTCAAGCTAGGTGTACAGAAGTGTGGACCAATCTGATTAGACTGTGGCACGCCCCTACTATGACCTTTGATTTGTTGGTATGATTGGTTGAAGGTAGCTGGTGATAGATGTTGACAGACAGATGGTTTATCAAATCAAAGTATAGCTAAAGGGGTCTACCTTTACCAAACAGTTTCCAAGGGCGACTTTCCATATGGTGCTGGTACAACATACCAGATGGTTCTTTTAGTTAAAAAAAAAAAAAAAAATACATCCCAACTACCCAACATAAAGGCTGTACACCTGGCCCAGGGCGAAAAGCTGATAATGAAATGTGACTTCTACATGATGGATGTGAATAGCCACTTAGTCTTCCTCTAAAGAACATACCACAACTAAGTGCATGTGTGCTGACTAAAACCATTTTAACACATACTCATCTCAGCTAACATGCCATTACACTTGCCTTGCTCTGCTGTGTGTGTCTCAGGCCATAAAACATCTTCCTATTAGCATCCCAGATACTTAGCAGCGGAGAAGCTTCTCTTTTTATATGCAGGCTCAGGCACATGATCATTTCCATTACAATCATTTGGGTGAAAATATGCACCAGACACAAACATGACATTAATTTTAATGTGGTGCTGCAGCTCTGTTAAATTACAATCCTTAAAATATTCACAGGGAATCTCCCCTTGATTTAGGTAAAGGGAGAATAGCACAGCTGGAACGTCATGGGTGTGCTAGCAAGGAAGATAATATATGAGCGAGCTTGTCATTTTTTTCCGTGCAGGCAGTTTTGTGTGGTGTAAGTAAAATTCAGGGTTTCTAGCTGCTGTCCTGATTTTCATTCAGGAGCACATCAAAAATACCTTCACAAGTTATACTGTAACATCTGGGACTATTGGTACTTTGGGATACAGCCAGTTTTTGATAAAGTAGGGTTACATCTGCATCAAAAGCTGGCAGTGTATACCTACCTAGTAGTAATATAGTTAGCATAAGTTGCTTTTACCTCTCATTCATTGTCATTGTCTCATTTTGTGCAATTATTCTGTTACAAAAGCATTCTTATTTTTGTTTAACATTTCAATAAAACTACAGCAGTCCAGGCTGTCAGGCAAACTGATGTGGCCTTTTCACCCTTTCCTCCCATAATGCACTTTCTCTGTGATATATAAAGGATACTCACCAAGGTGAATACTAGTCACAGAACTAGCTCGTCCTCTCTTTTGCAGTTGCATGGTTGCATGGTTGGATGTACAGTTCTCATGTGTCTGGGCAGGTTTGTGGTGGAACCAGCTCTTAATATTATTTTCATTTTGTCGTGAAGACACTCTGCTCTGCAATTCCCAGTGTCTTTAAATTTCAGGCAGATGCTGCTTCGTTTGTGTGCACATACTCTCTTCCTCACCGCTGTCTGCTGTCTTACTCAGTCAGCCACAGCATCTGTCCCTCTCTCTGCTTTCACATAGGCCACATGGCATGCCCATCAAAACAAAGTTCTGCCCCCATCCTCATGTGAGCAGAGATGAACGAGCAAAAGGGGGGAAAAAATTGATTTAAAATATGATTTACTTCCAAGCATCGGCTCTTAGAGCCTGCTCTTTTGTGCATGACACATCATCACTACTGTATACATGAAAAACTTTTCTAGTCTCAGCAGATCCAACACATAAGGTCCAGTTCAGAACATCCAAATGTAATTTACTATTCACATTAGCATATGAAAAAAATCATATTTTGGCCGAATATTTGTGAAATAAGTTCTAGGTCAGAAATAAATCAGTCAATAGGAGATGAGCGTTGTGGAGCGTTGAGCGTTTGTTTCTCAGATCCTTTGGTATGAAAGCAAACACAAGGGGCAAGGTGAGGACAGGGCTTCTGGCTAAATCCAGTCACCATTTCAGCAAAGAAAGGCCATGCCTTAAATATCCATGAAATTGCACAGCAAGGGAAAACAACATTCAAATGGTAGTTTTCCAAAAAGGCCAGAGGGACTCAAGCAACACCAGATATGACCCAAATAGATAGGATCCACAATTCAAAATGCATCTGACCTGAATGGAGGGTGAACACAAACACTAGCAGCAACATAACAGACGCCATGCAATATTTGATTATATGTTTCAAAGATATTTCCTCCTTCTGCACCAAAAATAAAACTGCCACCATGCATTTGCAGGTCCTTTTGGACCCAGTGCAAGATTTGACTATACTACTGGTGACTATTGGGGTAATGTGTAAGGTCTTAATGTACATGTGAAGACCTCCGGCATATAGTCATAGCTTTGCTCATATACTCATAAGATTTTTTTGGCCATCTCAAATCAATAGGTAGACACTGCATTAAAACAATAATTTCAAAGAGGAGTCAGTAGCACCAGGAAAGCTATTTATCTGAGAGGATCATTGATTTACTTCTTTCAGCTCTGTCAAGACATTCTCTATTTGATTTGTTACCCACTACAACAAGAAGAGATAAGTTAAGTGGAGATGCAAGACTAAGACTTGTTTACTAATTACAATCAAGTCTATAATCTGGACTGTCTGACTCATACATTTCTGTTGTCTCAGTGCCAAAACAGGTGTTGTTCTTGAATAAACTGCCTTGACTATTTCTTGCAATAAGAATTTTACAGCAACTAATTCTGCATCATTATTGCACCATCGTTCACTTTGATTTGTAAAATGTATATTATTGTATAAGCTTACTTAAAAATATAATTAAAAAATTAGTACAACAGTATATCACATGCCCCACTTTACAGTGCAAAACATAAATACCATTAAACTGAATATAATGTGTCTTATAAAGAGCAAAAAAAAGTCACTGAAGTAATGGCATCAGTATCGGTTGTTTTTAAGAAAATGTCATATGATATTTCGTAGTAATTCATGTTGTCTGTTTTCATTAATTGTACTCACAACCACATAGTTGATCTACTGGGTCTTGATGCAGTCAAGGCGTTCCTCCTGAGCCGACTTCACTCGTCTTTCTAACTTTCGCAGTCGACTGCCAACAGCACCTCACTAAGATTATTATAACAGTTAGTTGAGTAAGCTCTAGGTTAATCATCATAGGAAGGGAGGTCTTGTGATGCTCTCTGACAGCTTAACCCGAATGTACTTAACTGTAAACACCCTGGGCTATGTGTTCAAATATACTACCTTTCTACACACTCACATACACCGATCAGGCATAACATTATGACAACTGACAGGAGAAGTAAATTACATTGGCCGTCTTGTGAAAATGACATGTTTTGCTGGGAAACTTTTGGACCTGGCATTTGTGTCAGTGTTACTTAGACGTGTACCACCCACCTAGACCAGACCAGGCACCCCCACCCCATAGCAATGAAACTCCTTGATGGCAGCAGCCATCCCAGCAGGATGCAGCCTGACACAGACACACACACAGAAACAGTTTAGGAACAACTAAAAAAAACATGAAGAACAGCACAAGGTGTTGACCTGGCCTCCAAATTCACTAGATCCCAAACTGATCAAGTATCTGTAGGATGATCTACAGAGGCCCCTCCCCACAACCCATATCACCCAAAGGCCCCCACTAACAACATTCTGTTATCAGACACCACAGGACACCCTCAGAAGGACCATGTCCATTCTCTGATGAGTCACAACTGTTCTGTCATAATGTTATGTCCGTCCAGTGTATATGTCAATGTCAATATCTGCATAGACAGTAGTGTACATAACTATTTAGACAGAATATATTTGAAAAAAAGCCCTGTGATGGACTGGCGACCTGTCCAGGGTGTACCCCTGCCTCTCGCCCGATGACAGCTGGGATAGGCTCCAGCAGACCCCTGTGACCCCTAACAGGATTAAACGGGTATAGAAGATGAATGAATGAATATTTGAAAAAATATATAGCTGGGATAGGCTCCAGCCCTCCCACGAACCTTCACAGGACAAGCGGTTACAGAAGAAGAAGAATGAGTGATGGAGCTGTTTTGTTGGCTGCATTGTTGATTCTTGATAAATCCTTTAAGGCATTTTAGAGGGCTACATTGTTCACCCATATATACTGTATTATTAGCAATCACATGCATAGATAAAGTTCTTAACTAAAGATGGAATTTATAACCTTCACAGTATCAATACAGCCCAGTGGTCCTCATGAAGAATTGATCAAATACACTTGTACTCCACATGTTCTTCTGCAACTGACAAAATTGAAAAACCTCTATATCAAATCCAACAAAGGTGTTAAAAGAAAAGCAGCAGTGTCATACCCAGAAGGGACAAGAAGAATATATATATATATTTGAAGGAAAAAACCTCCTCACTATGTGACATGGCAAACATGGAGCTCTACAGGGATCCTTCAATGCAGATGCTGAGGAGCTGAAAATAAAAATTTCTGTCTCCTTGACAAACTGTCACCTGTACAGGTTTTAAGCATAAATCATCTTATTCTGTATATAATGGGGTAAGGGTGAATGGCTCTGCCTACCAGATGGACTGTAACGTCAGCTAAATCTACCATTTCCCCCCACACCATTTTTCAACTCACCTGGGACAAACCTTCTCCATCAGTATTAAGGAATGTCTGTTTCCTACTAAAAACAGACTTCCTGATTGTGTTAGCAGACTTCTGTAGGGTGGATACACGAATTCCAAGGGAGATTAGCATCAAGGTTACTGTATTTTTGGTGATATGATTCAGCACTTTCACTGTCATGACAGTGAAGTGAACAGTGTATGAATAGGCGGAAACAAAATGTTTGAGACCATAGGTATCTTATGGCATGTGGCACATTCCGGGGATTGAACCGCTAACCCTCTGGTTCGCGGACAACCCGTTCTACCTACTGTCGCCCACTGTCAGTGTCCTGTGGTGTCTGGTAAAAGAATGTTAGTGGCTTATGGCAGTGTTGCTACTTTCTGGATTTAAATACTTTCTCCTCCATTCATCATCTGTCAGTGGAATGGTATTGTCTAACATTACATGTTGTTTTGTCTCCATCCAGAGATCATGCTACTAGCTCCTAATGATCATCTATTCCATGTCATTAGTCATGACAATAAACAATGGAGTGATTAAGTCATAAATGAACACAGCTTTAAACATTTATCCAGAAGCTACTCAGTTTTCAACCCCCCTTGCCTATCCAAAAACACTGGAAGAACAGGTTGTAGATGCTCTGCACCTTTTTAAGTGTGAACTGAACTACGGACCGCCCTAAAACTAAGGTCTATCCTACGTCTCACTGCTTGGAACTTTAAAAAACAAAACAAAGCTGACTTCTTTTTTCTTAGGTCTCTCTTGGAAAAGACATTTCAGTCAAAACCAGACTGTGTGGGTACAAAAATAAAAATAAAAAGACTGAACCGCCTGGTATAATATCACTGTCTGTGTATAGTATGGGCTGTAAATAATACGGTCCTTCAATCAGGTGTGAACACATTAGCACAATGAAGCTGATTAAGAATACATTCAAGTGTGAACTAGTCTGGCTTAGACAACAATAAATAAAGCTGAGGTACAACCTCTTTCGCACAGATGCATTGCATGTTATTTATCTATTTTATAATAGCGGATTTAGTGTAAGTAACTAAGTCAGTGCATTATGCACATGGTGGCTGTATGTTTCTCTCTGCCCTCTGTTCTTGAGACTTCTGTAGCATAAAGGTTCTTTCAACTTTCTATGCAAATCATTTCATGTTGGTGTGACCTCTGTTATCGTATCTCATTTGTTTTTTCAGTCCTGACATGCAAGATGAATACTATTTTATGGCTAACCTACAGAGTACACAGGGTTCCAGGCATGGATTGTGTAAAGAAACAAGGGTCAAAGCTTAATAGCACATCTGAACTGAATAATTTTGATGTTCTTTGAACAACAATCTTCACCGTATTTGCTTGGAAACACAGGGGCAGCCTTGAGACTAAGTGTTGGATCCTTTAAGTCCTTCATTCAACAAAGAACGCGTGTTATCTCTTTAACAAACAGCAGACTTTCTCTCTTCGGTGACTCTCTTGAGTCATTGTTCACCAGGTATTGTTGGAAGATGAGGTAATGCTGTGACGCCCGGCTCTTACTGACGTCAAGCCTGCAGGTCCAGCTGACAGCTTCTCTTTCAACATGGCTGGTGGCCAAATGATATCGCTATGGTTACTGCTTTCTCCTCTACCCCAATCCATCTTGTTCCCAGCAAGAGGTGGCTTAGAGGGCACAGCAGATAGCCGGGCCAAAGGGCACTGGCAAGATACAAATGCCAGGTCATATCACGTGTACTCATACCATGAGACAGGAATCCCAACACTCTGTGCAGCCAAGCGTCTTTGTTTGTCCATGCAGGACATTATAATAGTGACTGCTCTCCATATCACTGTGTAGCAAAAATTACACACATGAATTTCGTCTGAATATCTCAAATAAATGCTGCTGTTGTTGTCTGAGCCCCCGGATGATGCAGAATAAGGAATATAATGACTCAAGCTGTGACCATTATAGTTGGGTTTTCTTTTCTTTTTTTCTTTTTTCTTAATATAAGATTAGACCACGGTATCTTATTTCTCTAAAATGTGTCATCACAGGCCATCAGCCAACAGGAAATTAAACAGAAACACACCTGAACACATCAGGGGAGGCTGCTGCTGCAAATTAGAATGTGTGTGTGATTTCAAACATTAAAGCAAGTCACTGCATTTCTAGAAAATTAGATCCACACTGCACAGTTCAGAGCCCGAGGGAAAAGGCTACGTGCCAACACACAAAGAGAGGCCACTTATACCAATCAGGCATAACATTCTGACCACTGACAGGAAAAGTGAATAACATTGACCATCTTGTAACATTAGTGTTCAGCTGGGAAACTTTGGGTGACTCTGGGAAACCTATCATTCATGTGGATGTTACTTAGATATGTACCACCCACCTAGACCAGACCGGGCACCCCCACCCCAATGACACTCTTTGAAGGCAGCAACCATCCCCTGCAGGATGCAGCCTGGCACACACACACACAGTTTAGGAACAACTCAAAAAACATGAAGAACAGCACAAAATGTTGACCTGGCCTCCAAATTCACTAGATCCCAAACCAATCATCTATCTGTGGAATGCACTCAAACAAGTCTGGGATACAGGATTTTCAGGGGCCATCCACACGAAAACGCATTTTAGCGTAAACGCAGATGTTTTTAATCGTTTTGGCCTATCGTCCAGACGAATCCCGTAAACGCATAGCCCTAAAACGCACTTTTTTGAAACCGGGTCCCAGGGTGGATAAATTCGAAAACGCACTTTTTGTGAATCCGTCTGGACAGGGGAAACCGGAGATTTTGGAAAACGATGATGTCATCACCACCATCGCCACACCCCTTGAGCAGCCTTCCACCTCTTATATCTCGCGAAACGTCTCATAACAACATCAACAACAATGGCGGACTAC
This sequence comes from Planiliza haematocheilus, assembly GCA_005024645.1. Classification (NCBI taxonomy): domain Eukaryota; kingdom Metazoa; phylum Chordata; class Actinopteri; order Mugiliformes; family Mugilidae; genus Planiliza; species Planiliza haematocheilus. The sequence goes on from SRSE01000306.1 coordinate 1,384,441, forward strand.
ATGCTTGCGTTACTGGAGAACATATTGAGCCTGTTATGGTTACTAGGGCAAAATCTAATTTTTCCTTGAGTTTGGTCTTCTAAAGCCGATTTGTAAACAGTGCTCAAGCTTCATGCGCATGCGCCTCCGTTTTTGGTGAATTTCTGAAACTGAAACAGCGCCTATAGACCTGGGATATGAAGTAGCGTTTTCAGTCGTGTAAAGACGGATCCATCTGGACGCGGATATTTTTGGAACCGTGCCAGCGAAAACGGATAGGAAAAAGATCGTTTTTGTACGTGTGGACGAGGCCTCAATGTTTCTTTTTATGTATGTGTGATGTGATTTTGAATCCTAACAATGTAGAAAAAGTGGTCATACGTATTTCTGTACAATCCGTGTATGAACTAGTAAACAAAAACAACTGCCAAAATCCATTTTGCAGAGAGACCCCTGTGGAGAAAGAGAATAAGAAGAAACTGGGCTATATGCAAAGCAGCTTTTCATCTTTTCAGTGGAGCACAACCAGGCTGGACAGGTTGAGTAACTACACAGCATCGTCTCAACCAAACGGACTGAAACGGCAAAACAAAAGCCAGCAAAGAACACAGTCCAACACATGTTACAGCCCTTGCATAATGGACAATAAACACAAAGGAAATATTTATACTAGCCTGACAGGGAGAATTTGGCATTCTCCACCTGAGGGATCCCAGAGGACGCCTTATAGCAGCCCTTCAGCATGCTGACAGATATCACAGCAGACAAGGCACTCAGCGAAAAGCTCCTCACTTCCTTGGGACTATAAATACTCAGTTTTACTTTCCTTAAACCTTGCTGCCTGACTATTTGTATGTCATAATCTAAGATTTGCACAAAATGTAAGATGCAAGTCCATCGCAGACATGTATTATTATTATTATTATTATTATTATTATTATTATTATTATTATTATATGCAAGATTCTTCTATCCCCCTGTTATCTATTAGGTATTCATCTACACCGATCAGACATAACATTATGACCACTGACAGGTGACATGAGTAACATTGACCATCTTTGGACAATTCAATGTTCTGCTGGGAAACTTTTCAATGTGACATTCAAGCGGATGTTACTTGGACATGTACCACCCACCTAGACCAGACCAGGCACCCCCCTCACCCCACCCCACCCCATAGCAATGACATTACTTGATGGCAGCAGCCATCCCCAGCAGGATGCAGCCTGACACAGGCACACACACACAAAAACGCTTAAGGAACAACTAAAAAAACATGAAAAACAACTCAAGGTGTTGACCTAGCCTCCAAATTCACTAGATTTGAAAAAGATCAAGCATCTATGGGATGCACTGCAACAAGCCTGGTCCACAGAGGCTTCTCCCCTCAAACCACTAACAACATACTGTTTCCAGACACCACAGGACACCCTCAGAAGGACTATGCCCACTCTCGGATGAGTAACAACTGTTTTGAAGGCACAAGGGAGACCTACACAATATTAGGAAGGTGGTCATAATGTTATGACTGATCAGTGTACATTAACATGTAAACTATGTACCAAAGCAGGATGCTGTAATTCATGAAGAAGCTCATGTCTCATACTATACGAACGGTTTCCTGCCAGACGTCTAAAACCTTTTTCTATTCACTATGAAGGCGAACAATGAGGTTTCCTTAACCAAGCAGTTTTATTTAATTAAACTGGGCTATATCCAGCCATATTGGTAATAAATGTAATGCATCCCCATAGTGACATGTCCTTGTGCAACAGCCATTCAGAAAAAAAGAAAAGAAACTAAACAAATGAATATGCCTGTGGCATGTGTTTGTGCCATTGTTAATAGCTGCAAATTGACATTTGTTACATTTTGAATTCAGTGGACTCTCCTAACATACTGGACATGAAAAGAAATTGTGTTGAACCTGTGTGTGTGTTATTGAAGGAAGTGTGACAAAAACAAAAGGTTTGATTGGATAAGACACTGAATAAAAAACTGGTACAAGCTGCTCCTCCCAGTCATATCCAGTTTTCATCAAGGTAGCTTGAGTACAACCTTGTTCACTCACTGTTGTGACAGCAGAGGAAGAGTGAAATAGACAGCAAGTACTACAGCACAGCTAGCTTTACATCCAAATCCAGTGACTGTTGTTTGTTTCGTTGCAGACAGCGCCATTGTAAATGTCAAGCCACTTTACAGATGTCAAATTTAATCCGATTACACAGTCTGGGTACTATAATGGATTAGATGTGGATTGTGTACAAATTTGTAATGATTGATACTGTATGTTGATGTGCAACTGATGAATATTCACTAGGGTATTTGTGCTTTGAAGACATTCTTGCAACTCTGGCACCTTCACTGGAAGGAACAAAATGCCTCTTCCACACACACAAGTCAAATACCAGCTGTCCTTTTAAAATCAGATTTGGGACCATTTTTATCTTTCCATTTCCACTAGCAATGCAAGAGTAGTGGTGGAATTTTGAAGGCGACTGAAATTACCAGTGTTAATGTTGCTAAGTACATTTAAAAAAAAAAAAAAAATCTAGAACTTATCACCAATGTACTGCAAACTACAAAATGGTGGAAAAGCTCTTTTCAGATCGAAGAACTTTGCCTTGTGATGTGTTTAATGTCGTGAAAGGTTCTCTTTTATCCCAAACCACGTTCATTTTTCATACCAAGCTGGGGTATTCCCTATACAGACCATCTTACGTTGCTATAAGAGTTTTTGTCTTACCTGTTCTGCTTGTTCATGTTCAATCCTTTTCATAGTGTAGGTCATAAATGTTGACTTTCCATGCCTCAGTGTTTTTACCAGGTTTCTTATGACCCTATAATTTCTAATGCAATTTTATGTGCCAGATGTGTCGTATGTCAACATCTGCATAGACCATATGTAGCGGTGTGCCAGGAGTATTTGATAAAAGAGAGTGTTATTTCATCCGAGCGAGAGTAAAATCACCTCATGTACTTGCGTCTGCTGTACATTGGCAACATCAGCTGAAAGTTTGTCTTGACCGCGTACTGTCGTTCCGTTTTTCACATTAAGATGCACGTTGTTTTGCGTGATATTACTCTTGTTTGCACATTTGGGGTTAACTCCTTCGAAATCAGCTCCCCACCCTTCAGAAAATGAGCCACCTGGACATCTGTCTTTTCCTGTCTGCCTTCTTTATTCTGTCCAGCCATCCATTCATGCCTCCTCTTCCATTCCACTTCTCACCCGCCTCCCATCCTCCTTTTTCTGTTCCTTCCGCTTAGTCATCCATCTGTGACAACCTACACCTCCCTCACACACTTGAAGTCTGCCCATTTGTTGCTCTCCCTCACAACCCAGACACACCACTCTCCCATTTTGTGTGCCGGCCTATTTGCGTCTGTTCACTCTATGCGCATTCACACTCAGCAGCCTCTTCCATGACACCTCTCCGCCGCCGCTCTCCTGCACGCCACCTATTTTGTCTTCCCACGTTGTGATTAAAAATGTTTGTGGTGCAGCTATGAATGCATAATTCCTTAATTTAACTGTAGCTGCTATAAAACCTCAAAACACAACCCCCAGGGATTTCATCTACATGTGCACCACACCTTTCAAGTTAAGGACTTATTTTTAATACGAGTGCTGCTCATAATATTTCAGCAACTACCTCACAATTTCCTCTGGAGTTGCCAACTGCAAAATTTGGCGTAAAGTGCAGTTTATGATGTACAGTCAAGGCCAAAATTATGCCCCCAGGCATTGTGGAACATTTTCCTAAAATTCTTCCCAATGGTTTTAGCATCGATAAAACTTGATATAATCAAACATTCACCAGTGCTATTTAGTAGCTTTTGGTACATTTTGGATATGAAATACATTTTAAGTCTCGCTTTATATCAAATGTAGTGAAAAATTTGCTTTCAAAAATATCAGCCCCCATGTGAATTTTTGTTTTCAAAACACACCTATGCAGTCAATTGGCTTTCTGACAACACCTGAGGATTCAATCAACATAAAAGGAATCCACGGAACAGGGCACCTGTGCACATTGAGAGGGCTTTTACTCATCATGCCAAAGACAAAGGAAATCAGTCTTGAGCTCAGAAAGAAGATAGTGGAGGCTCAGGAGAAGGGGGAAGGTTATACCGCCATTTCCAAGGTCGTAAGTGCAAGATTTCAAGAACTCTGGAGAGAAGTCAGAGATGTCAGAAAGAACCCCCGGACATCTGCCAAGATGATTGCTGTTGACCTGGCTTCTTCTGGAGTTGATGTTTCAAGGAACACAGTTGTGAGGGCTCTTCATCGTGGTGGGCTTCATGGCTATCGTCTGAGATGAACCCCTTTACTCAAAGAGCGACACATCACAGCAAGACTGTAGTTTGCCCGTTAACATTTGAAAGGTCAACATGAGTTTTGGCAGTCTGTGCTCTGGTCTGATAAGACTAAACTGGAACTGTTTAGGCACATGGATGTGGCGTATGTTTGGCGAAGAAAGGGAGAGGCCTTTAACCCAAAGAACAGAGTTCCCACAGTTAAACATGGCGGTGGTAGCATCAAGCTGTGGGGCTGTTTTGCAATATCGGACACGGGGAGCCTTGTTCGGGTGCATGGCATCATGAAAAAAAAAATATATATATATATGTTGAAATTTTATGAATAATATGCAGAAATCTGCTCATAGTCTGTCCTTAGGTCGTCGCTGGGTCTTCCAACAAGACAATGACCCGAAGAACACATTGAAATTGGTCCAACAGTTCCTGAAGAACCAAAAACAAGGTCCTGGAGTGGCCCGCACAGAGCCCAGACCTCAACCCTATTTAGAATCTGTGGCGGGTGCTTAAGGTGAATGTCCATACTTGGAAACCATGTAATTATGGACCAGCTGGAACAATTTGCAATGGAAGAATGGGTCAAAATCCCTCAGGAGACCTGTGCCAACCTAGTAAAGAACTACTCTAAGAAGTTGTTGTCAGTAGTGGCTCAGAAAGGGTACACTATTGACTATTAATGGGCAGGGGGCTAATCATTTTGGACGTCTCGTTATTGCCCTTTCTTGTTTCAATTCAGTGTAGCAATGAAATATTCTAATCAAACTTAGTGGACATTTTGTCTTTGTTATTTTGGAAACAAATGCAATATAAGCACTTGTTGTTAATGGTCATTTCCAGAGAAATCAAGAGTTTTGTCTAATTTCACAAGGGGGGGCTAATAATTTTGGCCTTGACTGCAGATGTCTCTGTCACTTTTTAGATCTACTACCACAGTTAGAGTTAGGAGTGAGGGCAGTGGACCTGCCTTAAGCTTAGATACATGAAAGAGCATATTTGATTTTGTCGCAGTTATGTGCCATTTTTGAATTATTAACTGAATGTACAGGTATCTTATATTTGTGTGCAATTAAAAGTAATCACAAAGCTCTGTTTTTTTCAACTATATGAAGCGTGATTCATCACTCCATAGAATGCATCTCCACTGCTCTAGAGTTCAGCAGCAGCGTGCTTGATGAAGACACTGGAGAGACTGATACTGGGACATCTTCGCTCTGAGGTGGGCCCTTCCATGGACCCACTACAGTTTGCCTACCGTCCTAATGTTGGAGTGGAGGACGCTGTTATCTTCCTGCTACACCAAGCTCTCTCTCACCTGGAAGAGCCCGGCAGCACTGTGAGAATCACTTTTTTTGATTTCTCCAGTGCATTCAATACCATCCGGCCGGTGATTCTGAGGGACAAACTGGAGAGGATGGGTGTGGACCACCAGCTGTCTGCATGGATCCTGGACTACCTCACAGACCGACCACAGTTTGTGAGAAACAGGAACTGTGTGTCTGACCTGCTCACCAGCAGCACGGGTGCCCCCCCAGGGGACTGTTCTGGCCCCCTTTCTTTTCACCCTCTACACAGCAGACTTCAGACACCGACAGCTGTATACTGCTGAAGTTCTCGGACGACTCTGCGATTGTTGGCCTCATCAGAGGTGGCGACAATGCAGAGTATAGAGGACTGACGGGGAACTTTGTGGAATGGTGTCAACGAAACCACCTCCGGATCAACGCGGGGAAGACCAAGGAGATGGTGGTGGATTTCCGTAGACGCCGTTCTGCCCTCCCCTCACCAGTGAACATCCAGGGAATGGACATTGAGCAAGTGGACTCTTATAAGTACCTGGGTGTTCACCTCAACACCAAACTAGACTGGACTCACCACACCAACGCACTCTACAGGAAGGGACAGAGCAGGCTCTACCTTCTGAGGAGACTGAGGTCTTTTGGAGTGAAAGGGGCACTCTTGAAGACCTTCTATGACTCTGTAGTGGCATCAGCCATCCTGTATGGCGTGGTCTGCTGGAACAGTGGCATCACAGAGAGGGACAGGAAGAAGCTGGATAAGATCATCAGGAAGTCCAGCTCTGTCCTGGGCTGCCCCTTGGACTCAGTGGGGGAGGTGGGTGACAGGAGAGTTCTGGCTAAACTGTCATCCATGCTGAACAATGAGTCCCACCCCCTGCATGGAGACCTGACGGGACTGAGGAGCAGCTTTAGTGACAGACTTCTTCACCCTCGATGTGTGAAGGAAAGATACAGAAGGTCTTTCCTTCCTGCTGCTGTTAGGCTTCACAATGAACATTCTTGATAATATGTGCAATATGACTACATTACATGTGCAATAGTACTACACCATAAGTGTAATAACATTTCCTACAATCCAACCCGTGCAATATTACAACTCAATCTGTGCAATATTTCTACCACTTATATATTATTTATCTTTTATAGCTATCCTCTTTGCTCTGGCTTTCTTGCTATTTTGCCATTTTGCTCTGTAAGCTGTTGTGAACTGCAATTTCCCCATTGTGGGACAAATAAAGGTTTTTCTTATTCTTATTCTTATTCTTACCCCCAATGCTTTGCATTGCACTTGGTGATGATGCATGCCTTGGATGCAGCTGCTCGGCCATGGAAACCCATTCTATGAAGCTCTCTACGCACTGTTCTTTAGCTAAGCTGAAGGCCATATGAAGTTTGGAGGTCTGTAGCGATTGACTCAGAAAGTTGGCAACCTCTGTGCACCTCAGCATCCGTTGACCCCACTTGGCAAATTTGACAAGGAGTTGCTTCCGCTTTATTATAATACCACTGACAGTTGACTGTGGAATATTTAGTAGTGGAATTCAATGGGCTCCTGAGAGCAATTCATTCTTTCACAAATCATTGTAGAAGCAGCCTGCATGTCTAGGAGCTTGATTTTATGCACCTATGGCCATGGAATGGGAGAATGAATACTTTCAGCAATATGGTGTATGTTACATGGTTTGACTTATGAGGGGACATCACAGAGCTCCACTGTTTTGCACTGGAAACTTGAAGGATCTTGGGTGTGTTGGAATGAAGATATCTAAGTGTTATTCGTTGGGATTCAGGACAAATTCGGGATAGAACAAAAAATATTTTTTTCTTTGGCAGCGGAAGAAAGATCCTCAAAGTGCTTGAAAAAACAGATCTCATATCTGATTGCTATAAAATGCAAAAATAATGGCTTTGAGTAATTTGAGTAACAAACCATTAAAGGAAGACAAAAATGAGACCTGCTATTCAGTCGCAAATTGAGGGAGACTAAATACATTTTTAAAAATAAAACCATAGCATTTGATGTGTGTGAACAGATGCCTAATGAGCCTGACAGCAAAACAAAAAGAGAAATGTGAATGCAGCCACATGTTGTGCAAATCTATGTGCCCATCATCTACTCTGATATCTTTTCAGTAGCCTTGAAGTCAGCCTGAACTCCCCCCACCCACAAAAGCTTGTATTGTATTGGCTGAAACATGCCACATAATAAAATCTAAATGGCTTGTTACCAGATATACTGTATATTCTGTTAAGAACTGAGTCTGACAAATAAAAGTAGCTGCAACATGAGCTGCTCATTTCCAGTCATTATTCTTCAAAGTACATGAAGAAACTTAACACAAGAGAAATCCTACCACCGACTAGTGTAATTACAGGACAATGCTGACACACCGGCTCAGACATATACATGTTTACAGTGGCTCTGTGCAGGGGTACATACCAAGCAGAATGCAACATAACTTTTATATGCTTGTAAACATAATGAGACGTTGTCATAAAATTGCTGGGACAGAATTTACAGATGTGTCAAAGATCTTTCAGGACAATGAGTTCAGCAGAAGACCTTAAACGCTCACTTTCTGTGAGTCACTGGCTTCCAATATTAAAGCAGAACACATAAAAGATAACAAAGATTGAGCAAATAGAGATACACCGCAAATGCTCATGTGGGTCCAATAAAAGTGCAGTGATATAAATAAATATGGAACCCTCTAAAACTATAAAGCAAATGAGTTTGGTTGCTATGGGAAACTGCCTTTTCAATGGAGTGGTGGGTATTGTTCTTAACGCCTTTGAACGCTGGCATGAATAGGTTATATAGTTGTTTGTACTCACACACACATACAGAAATGCGTTAATCACCATCCTATACATGCAAACACATATCCCCCTCAATTCAAGTAGCATAAACCCAAATCCATCGATTTAAAGCAGTCGTCTTCAGCCTTTCCCCTATTCCTATAGTTGGTCAGTAGGTGGGTCATTGGCTGTCTGTGTCTTCTACCTCATCTCCCTCTGTATTGTAGCAAGGCAAGACTCACCTGGACCTGCAGGGTCACTCAGTCTACCTACCCCATCACTGACATCACCACCACCCACCAGGAGCTTACTGGCCCTGACAACCTCCCACTGTGAACATCAAGCAAGCACTGGAAGGATAAAGCTGGCAAGAGGAGATGGGCAGATAAATTCTCAGTGGGTGCTCAGGGTATTGTTGTGGGAGTGGACAGACAGATATCAAAGGTTAGACAAGGACAACTCGACAGGAAAGAAGGGGTACCCGAAATAATTTAAACTGTGTAAGGCCGGGTATGGAAACAGAAAATGTAAATGGGATCGGGCAGATGTTTTCTTAATGTGTGAGGTGACAGCCTGCGGCGGTCTGAGACCGTACAGACAAATAACACACTTCTTTTCCACAGCAGGTTAGAGGTGAGAGATCAACAAAAAGTGTGAGGAGGAGATAGACAGAAATGTGGGAAAGAAAGAGGAGCGGAGAAGAGAAAAATGGACAGGCAGACAGAGAGGGAGGGATGAGGCAAACATGTGCAGCAGATGGATGGACAGATTGAGGCAGTGTATAGCTTTAGCATGATTAACTGTCATGACACATTCACAGCTTCCTCTCTCTTTTTCTTGTTTTTTTTTCCCTCTCTTTTTTTGTATTGTTGCCCAACCCCTCCTCCGTATAGATCTTCAGATAGGGTTACACAACTGACCTGGCCACTGAAGAGGACCTTTTGATGCAGAAGTCAGACATTCATAGCTGATATAGTTTATAATAGTCATTCCAACATGTTACCACCAGGTCAGAAATGCAAGTGCTTTCAATGATGCTTTCAACTGCTGTTAATGAACATTTTGTAGCAATGTGTTTAACTGAAAGTTACCACATACATTTTTATATATATTCCCAGTCCCTTACATAGAAATGCCTTGATGAACTATTCATATTTTGTTATAAAATAGTTGACTGACAAGGTGTTGACTTGGCCTCCAGATTCACTAGATTCCAAACTGATCATGCAACAAGCTAGGAACAGACCCAATCCACAGAGACCCCTCCCCTCAACCCATAGGACCCAAAGGCTCCCACTAACAATATTGTGTTGTCAGACACCACAGGACACCCTAAGAAAGGCACATGTCCATTCTCTGATGAGTCACAACTGTTTTGGAGGAACAAGGGAGACCTCCACAATATTAGGAAGGTGGTCATACTGTTATGCATGATTGCTGTATAAAGTCGAAGTTTAATAACTGCTGTGTATACAAGTGTGTGCAGACCGAGCATGACATGACAAAAAAGAAAGAAAGACAAAAATGTCACACAATGACCAACATGATCATCTTAAAACAGACAAACAGTTAGGTTCCACAAAATAATTACTCTAGTATTAGAAGTATCATTACTAGAGACCAATGTGATGAGAGCCATCACTGATTCAGAAAGTTCAAATGAAATAGCCCTGCACCTCTAGGTACAAAGTATAAACATGATGTCATTATTTTCCACTTGGATTTGCCTCCCACTGCCTACATGGCCAGACGGCTCCCCACCTTCGCCTGTCTAACACCAGGCCCTTTCATAGATTACCTTTCAAATGCGATCATGTCACATCTGACTTTTCCCTCTGTGCAGTATTATCCAGATATCCTATATTTAGTTACTGCAATAGCTGTAAACTAAAAGAAAAAAGACCGACATACAGTTAAAATCAAAGCCTACATTAAAAAAAAATGTAGAAGACCATTCTGCAAAGTGTGCACATAACAAAGGACGTGTGTGTGCGGCAAGAGAAGTTTTGCAATGACGATTAACTACATACATATATATTAGAATATACTGTATGTTTGTGGATTTTGATGAATAAATGTAAAATGTAGTTAAATATTTTGTACGACTGTGCCACAGTAATAAGACTCATTCTTATTATTATGGAGAAGGGTGTTAACTAATTATGTGATGCACAGCACAGTATGCTGTCGTGTTGCACATGCATGACTTGAGGCTATTGTCAGGTTTTAGAAAAAAATAATAATAACTAATTGGAGTAAGATACTATCAGTAGCTCACCAAACAGGCATAGCCGTACTCTATATGATTAATTATCTTTATTGTGTTGAGTCCCAAAGAGGTAATTTCTGTCAAGGCATCAAGGTCAGATCAATAAAACGAAGATATTAAAATGTCACTTGATAGGGCTTGTTTCCAAAAGGGGACTCCTAAAGCTGAACTAATCAAGCAAAGATGTCTCCCTCAGTGGTTTTAGGTGAGCTCTGAAACAACAATATAACACTCAGAGATCACTGTTCTGTTTCATGTTAGCAGAAATTTTAAGATAAGATAAGATAGGACTTTATTTATCCCCGTGGGAAAATGAAGGTGTTAAAGCGACAGGGAACAACAGTGCAAAATACAAAAAATAGAATAAGGTAAGACAAGAGAAACTATATAAAAGTAAATATTGTAATATATGTTAATAAAAACCAACTAGTGATTCGGGGTTGAGGGGTTAAAGGAGGTTGCCTATGCATAATGACATTCATGAATAACATGAATAAAGACAAACTCCAATAGGAGCTGCACCAAGTATTTCACCAGAATGACATGAGGTAATGACAGGGATGAGTTGGTATATACAGATGTATTATGTCCTTTGTATGTCCAAGAAAAGAAGGTCAGCAGCAGTGCTAAGAAATGCTGACGTTAAAGAGTCTGAGGGGACAAAAGACCTCCAGAAGCGCTCCTTCTTGTACTGTGGGTACAGCAGTCTCTGGATGAAGGAGCCACCAGAAGTCCCAACTGTCTCATACTGGACAGTTTGGCCAACATCCTCCTCTCGCCCACCTGCTCCACTGAGTCCAGAAGACAGCCCAGGAGCTGGCCCTCTTTATCAGTTTCCCCAGTCTTTTTTTGCCCCTCTCTGCAACTCCCACACACCAGCAGACCACAGCATAGATTGCAGATGCAACCACACTGTCATAAAGTTGTATTTAACAGGTGGAAATACAACAGATGTTGCCCTTTCGAAAAACACGTCCAGTATGACCACAGCCTGGCATAACCAAACTCAGTTATTAACAAAATATGAGTCCAGTAACTCGCCATTTGGATTTCATATAAGTGTTATAAATAGTGAAACTGACTCTATATGCAATTGGAAAGTCCTCCAATCAGAGCCATTTTGTTGTAAACAAATTAAAATCCAAGGTGCTTAAATTAATGCATGACTACATTACTGTTACCCTTCAGTCCATCACCACAAACAGCCCGTGTAAATGATGTGATAGGTGCAACATGTCTTTGTCAGAGAATAATCAGTTCACAATGGAGTTACTCCTGACCAAGTTTTTGCTGCACATAATTTGTGGTTCCCCGACTAGAGTAACCAGACAAGGGTCAACTGGTGAAAACTTTTTGTAGCTCAATAGTTCAATAGTTCAACACATACAGTTTTATTACTTGTAAGATTGTTGAAATGTTTCCAGACCAATGTGTGTCAGGCTTGGTGAAAGGTGGCAAAAAGCCGGCAGAAAAAACATCAAGATTTTGCAATGCGTAACAAGAGACATCGAGTTGGATCTTGGGAATGGTGCGGGAACATCGTTGTGTTTTTTCACTCTTAACTATTGTGTTATCGTCTTAGTCATAAAACTAAAAAACAAAAAAGCTGATCCAGTTTCACAGGAATTTGACAACACTATGGCGCTGAAAAGGTGGCCCAGGAGATCAGCGTCGCCAACAGAATGCCGTGTGGACCACGGTGCCCAAGGCCTTCATGTAAACCCACTCACTCACAACTTGACAGCCAGATGGTACCCATCTCTCCTATATGCACTGCACTGCACTCTAGAAGCCCCTCGACAACTGCCATCTAAGCTTGGGAAGTATTCAGAAACAAATCCAAGAGTAGAGTAGCGAGAATGACAAATAGTAAATGGGACAAATGCAGTTTCAGCCATGTCCCTGTTCAGAACTGGGTTTGTTTTTGCATGACACAATGCAATAGCATTGATGTCTGCTAACAGACCATTTACATTCCATTAAAAGGCTTGTTTTCACCAGTACAAAAAATACCGTTGATTCCCAACAGAGCAACTCCACACCAACTTTCCCCATCAACAAATTTGGTGTGCAAGGGGAGTTTGGGCTGGCTTCCAGGCCAGTTCTTTCCACTTGCTTTCATTTTACTCTTTGAATGTGCAAATAAGCTGTCAAGCACTTAAAACGATAATTACAAAAGAACACAGGTCTATTTTGAATCACACTGTGTTAAAGACTTTTCACTGGGCACTTGTACAATACACTGGGGTTGTGCTGTAAATCCAGACTGTGTAGCAAGGTAATTTAACAGCATAAAATTATGAATCTTGTGTTATCACGCATCCAGTCATAACATTTCTGAAAAATGACAAATAAAAATAAATCCCCACTCTCCAGATTTGCTACTATCATTTGCATAATTCTGACATCTTCATATTAGATTGGCTACATCTGGGATAAGGGGGTGAAGGGGAGAATTGTAATTGGCAAAAACAACCATTCCACAACTGGAACGCAGCTTTGCCAGGTTTTTTTTTTTTTTTTTTTTTTTTTTTTTACACTTGGGACAGAGATAGAAATGGTGAGAGAAAAAAGGAGCAGGAAGAGATGGAGAGGATTAGGAAGGGCCATCTGGGGTCTGCTGGAGACCGAAGAGGTTCCCAGCTGTCAAGAGTTTCCCAGCTGCTCAACCAACCTTCACTGTGCCAATGAGTGGACCATGGGAATGACTTAGCTGCTCCTCAGGTCTGGAAAAAATTTAAATGGTTTATAATGACTGCCTTGTCTCATATTGCCCTAATATTTCACTGGTTGGAAACAGTGGAGTTGTCATATTGGTATAGACACCATGCACCACAACCACTACTCTACTATTTAGCCAAAAAGGACGCGAAAGGTAATGTCTCGCATACTTACAAAAGCCTACATAAACCTTCATAACCTCTACAGCCAAAAAGGACACCGAAAACTAACTCAGCAGAACTACAGCATGAACAGCAAGAAAAGATAACTGCTTGGCAAAGTTCTGGTGTAAAGAACCAGTATAAATACGGATAAGGAACGGATGGCGAAAATGGTGAACAGGTGAAAGGGTGGGTGTGGTTAATCAGGTGGGAAAACTCAGAGCATCTGGTGCAATGATAAAGAAATGCATTAGCTGGGAACATGGCAGCAGGGAGGGACCGTGAGACAGAATGAACGCTGCCAGCATCGTGACATTACACCGTCTCAAACAACAGGAATGCCTTCTCTGTTACACAGTGTGTTTTCTCTCCTTGCCTTGATCACTCTCTATTTGTGTCTCTCGCTCTCTCTAATCGCTCCCTTTGAGGGGGGCCTCTTATGTAAATCCTTGTTTAAACACGAACATCTGGCTCAATTGGCAAACACCATTGTTTCATCTCAGTTGGAGTTGACTCATTTATTTTAAAAAAGGGAACTGTCTGGAACTGTCACAGAGCTGCACATTTAAAATATGCATTTATAAAATCAACCCAGGTTTCACTTAAAAAGTATGATAAAGTATGGAAAGCAGATTGGAGGCCGACATAATGAGATTGGGAAATACAAATTAACTCCCAAGGAGTCAGCACATTTATGCCAAATTTAATCAGAGGCTCTAGTGGCATATTTGCCAAATCTTACAGGCAGCATATGTGAGTGTTTGCACTTGTGCACGATGTGCAGTGTGGGAGGACATAAATTTCTTTATGCAATTACACTGCGGGGACTCAACTTCCTATTAGGGACTTAAACAATCCCCCTTAATGTAAATCATTAAATCATAGCATGAATACCTTCTTTACACTTCAGGCAAGTTTAAGTATATGTTTAGGTTAGAGTGATGTGTAGGAGTTAAGCCAAGCCCACAAGGTCAGAAATATAATTTCCTTGGAAGGAGTAGAAACACAAGCATGTGTGTGTGTGTGTGTGTTTGTACAGCTATCCTTGTGAGGAACAAGGAATCAGAACATTTCTGCAAAGTGAGGACATGTTGGCCAGGCCTGACTTTTTTACAAGGTTGTTTGAGGATCAAGCTAGCTCAGTGATTAAGGGTAAGGGTTAAGGTTAAGCACTTAGTTGAGATGGTTAGGGTAAAGAGCTAGTGAATGCTTTATGTGAAGGACTGTCCTCAGAAAGATAGCCATACAAACGTGCGTGTGTTGTATGTTCACTTGCATTGTGGCAACTGTGAATGTGCAGTGTAGATATAAAGTGGAGCTGAATACAGCATGAGTGAATCCAAGGCTATAACTGCCTTGTGAAAACTAGTGAATGAAAATGATTATCAGTGTGTAACTATTCACTTTCATATATAGACTGATGGGTTAGTAAGGAAAAAAAAGAAGAAAGTTGTCACCAAATATGTAAGCAAAAGACAATTAAAACACCACACAAATAAGACCAAATGAAACAGTGCGCTCAAATCTACCTGTGTGTAATAATGTGAACTACACATTAGAAGACCCATGACCCACCCACCCACAGCCGAAAGCATCGAAAACACAAAATGGACCGTCCAATTGATTACACATATAGAACACAATAAAATCAACATGACGTATGGGTGTGTTTGCAGGAAGAGAGTCCCCTTTTCTAGATTCCACCCCCTACCTAATACTAGACTTCCTGTTATTTTTTCTCACCAAACTAGGCGTTGTTACTGACGGCAATGCCAGTCGCTTAAATCAGTAGACTCCCTCAACAAGACACGCTACAAAAAAACAACCCCTAACACACACAGAAAATGAAGAGCCCGAAAAGTGTTTACTTAGATGAAACTCACCAGATCCCAAGCCGATAAAGCATGGTGGGATGCACTGGAGCAAGGATAATCCTCACGACAAAGGAACGAACGACTGCAAGTGTCCTGGTGGCACACACCACAGGACAACCTCAGAGACCTTATGTAGAGCAGAGATCTTTTTTCGCAGCACAAGGTGGACCAGCACAATATGGATGGTAGTTTTAATGTTGTGGTCGACAGAATGTGTGATTTATTTTAACTACTTTCATACATAATTTGGTTAAGAAGTTCTAATGTCTATGTGGACATTTCCAAGGAATTCTTATTATGTGTCATAATCACACTCTAAATAGGTTGTCTTTTTTTAATCGATTGCTCTTTTTTTTTTTACATAAAATTACAATTTTCATGTCACATGCTCTCAGGCAGGTTGTGCAAATTAGTAGTATTGTACTGAAGCCTAAAAAAATTAATTTCAACATTGTGAGGCTATAAATCCACATTTGAATTGCTACAGCCAGGAAAACACTGTTCACTGTTTCCCGTGTAGCTGCAGTAAAGGCAGCATCATTACGAAGTGCACGTCATAACTCATCTAATAGGTTAGTTTATGAAAGCCCTGCATTGAATATTTCTCTGTTAGCATTTCTAAACACACCATCACGTGCTTCCTCAGTTTGACAAGCTGTCAGAGGGGAAGCAGATGTATAGAACTCCAGCACTAGGGCTATGGGTTGTGAATGGTCTGACGGAGGGGGTTGGTTGGGTACGAGGCACCCAGTGGGAGAAGCTGGCACAGATGGAGCCCCAGATCCACAGAGCAGCACTCGATGTCAGCTGCACTGCTCGAGAGAGCCCCTGGGATCCATGAGGCCTTTGGCAGACACAAGCACTCGCTGTGTTAGTCAGCAATTAGTTTAATGGAGCAAAATCTAAAATCACTTCAGACCAACGCAACTATGAAAAGAAATGGCAGGGGGAACGGCTTTGGTCATTACTCAGGTTTTAGAGTAATTCAGGTTAAGCTGTTTACATGAACACAAAGGCAGAGATTCAAGACCCATTCGAATCTCTAA
Source organism: Planiliza haematocheilus (assembly GCA_005024645.1). NCBI lineage: Eukaryota > Metazoa > Chordata > Actinopteri > Mugiliformes > Mugilidae > Planiliza > Planiliza haematocheilus. Next base: position 1,400,911 of record SRSE01000306.1, read on the forward strand.
GGATCCACTGCAGATATTTTTGGCACCAGCATTTAGGTTGTGGATTCTGCTTGGAACGGACATGTGTCTCTCCGTACATCTGTTGCTGGAACAAGATTGCTTCAGTGACCATGAAAACCGAGTAATGCGGGCCATTAGGCCTCCTTCACATCTTTCTACAGAGAAAGGCTGCAGATAATGTCCAAGAGTGCATGTATGGGCGTGAGGGCCCATGGGTACACTCAAGCATGTGCTTGTCAATTTCCCTGCGGGAGCCTCCAAATGGGATCAATAAAGTTGTCTATCTATCTATGTACACGCAAGGCATTAGGGTACTTGTGTCTGATATGCTCCACACAACACACAATGAAGAAGTCAAATTTCTTTATGGGGTGCTTACTGTATGTGCAATACACAAAACGATGCTGGACTGGGGGACAAAAATAAAACCACAAGTGGCTACTGGGAAATTTGCATAGTGGCTACAAATAATTACAGTAAGCAAGCAAATGTGGTCATCATAAATGCTTGTTTTCATTAACTACACATACCTCCAAAGTATATTCATGGATTATACGTACACAAAAAGCTCAATACACATGTACAGCCTAAAGAGGGGTTATAACAGATGTAACCAGAGAACGATGGTGAATTTTATCTAGCAAGTGAATTTCTTCTGCAGTCCCAGTTTATCATCTTCGCCTTCTGCATCTGTGTCGCAACAGACATCACACAATTTCACTTCCGTTAATTGACTATTTTGAAGTGGCACGACAAGAGTTTTCCATCATCATATTGTCAGGAAGCAGCTGCCAGCTGCATAGCAGACCCATAATGCAATCAGCTACTTTGTGGAGGCCCTCAGATTCCCATTGTGTTGGGCATTGCTTAGACTGCTAATGTCCCTCGAATGGTCAAAACATGCATCATTTTTCTCAGATGGCATGATGCATCCACAAATCATTATGCACCTAATCTATAGTTTCATTTCATTATCATATTGCTTTTTAACACAATGTGAATTTGTGCTTTGAAGGAGCATTGTCAGTTGTCTGATGATGAGAAATATGAGAATTTAGCTTTCAATCCTAGCATGTACATTGTTTTTTCTGCATTAAAACTCCCTGATAAAACAAAGAAGTTAGTTGTATTTGCTTATTATGGATTTTTGCTGCTCAATTTAACACACCATAACATTTAAATCTGTTCACTGCTGTAATGTTAAATATAATCAATTTATCGTTTTTATAGCGCTTTAAAGCATTTTTCCAAAAAGTGTCGGTGTTATGTTACAAAAAAAAAACGTTTTTACCAAAAGTAAATGTTGGTATGTTTTGGGTAACATGGGTGGATCCGTCATTTAGTGCCTCTGTGGGGATCCTTGGCTTCGCTGTATCATTTCAAAACATTCTCAGCAGCTCCAGCAAACTGAGCTTTTAAGTGATGTGTAAGAAAGTGGGCATGCATGTAAGGATGAACAGCTGCTGGGTGGCAGAGAGGATTAAATTTCTGTTGGCGAGGGCCATCTGCATTGCCAAACACTTCTGGAGGAGTTTGAATAGTAAAGGATTCTATAAATGTACTCTATAATTAGATTTTATAAATGTCAGATTAACTTGAGACGCAACAATCCCGTTATTCATAGTTAATGGTTAAAAACAAAGGCTCAGTAGCATTTGACAAGGTTGATCTTTAAAATGCTGCAGTGAAGAACTGATATAGTTGTGGTTAAACAAATAAATAGAGATGACTGTCGGCAGAATTCAATCAACTTCAGTGGCAAAAAAATAAATAAAATAAAAATAGCCACCATTTTAATCATGAACATTGTCAAATGTTAAATTGTAATATCCTCCTATTCCATTGTTTTTTAATGAGTAATATCCTGAAAGAATGACTACTCACAACACAGTTTAATCTTTAGTGAGAGATAATTACTTGTTTTGGATTGTCACACTTTTTTATTTTTTCAGCTGAAATTGCAGCCCATTAACACGTCTTTAGCTGCCATGCTAGTAGCTGCCTCAGAATGAAGCAGGAGGCAGACTGCAGATCACTTACTGTAGGAGGAAATATGGATAATTAGTAAAGACAGAAATGACAGCCACAACATTAAAACCACTGACACAAAAGTGAATAACATTGACCATCTTGTTGACAGTTCAATGTTCTGCTGGGAAACTTTTGGACTTGGCATTCATGTGGATGTTATTTAGAGATGTACCACCCACCTAGACCAGACCAGGGACCCCCACCCCATAGCAATGACACTCCTTGATGACAGCAGCCATCCCCAGCAGGATGCAGCCTGACACAGACACAGACACAAAAACAGGTTTAGGAACAACTAAAAAAACATGAACAGCGCAAGGTGTTGACCTGGCCTCCAGATTCACTAGACCCCAAACTGATCAAGTATCTGTGGGAGGATCCACAGAGGCCCCTCCCCTCAACCTATAGGACCCAAAGGCACCCACTAACAACATTCTGTTACCAGACACCACAGGACACCCTCAGAAGGCCCATGTCCATTCTCTAGTGAGCCACAACTGTTTTGGAGGCACAAGGGAGACCTACTCAGGTCATAATGTTATGCCTGATTGGTGTATTTATGTTTGGCTTCATATTTTTGGGTCCTTGTTGGATAAACCTTAACTCCTGTCATTGAGTAGATGAGACAGACACTAGTGTGCTGTCTATACCACCACTTTGAATAGTGAATTATTTTATACAAAACACAAGAGGTCACAAAGAAAGAAGAGAAAGAAGGAACTGTTACAACCCAGACCAGCCCAACAGAAAAATCCCAGTCTATGTTTTCATTTTAATATTTAATGTTTCTAGTCTTGAAGGTCAGCTCCAAACTAAAAAGAACAAATGAAAGACATCCGGTGGACCGTCTTTAGAAATGACACATTTTTCCAAACAGGCAGATTCAATTACCACAGCATCTGTTCACGCATGATCATGTGTTGATTGTCGTGTAATAATATATAATACGTGGTAAAATGCTTTATATCTCTGTAAAGGCTTATGTACTGATTGGTAATGGCATTGGACAAATTAAGAGATTATACTAAGAAAACAGATTTGCATAAGCAGAATGAAAAGAAACAGCTGGGTTAATCCAGCTGCACTTTTTCTCCCTTTAATCTGCTTTTAGCTTTTAGCAGGTGTTCACTTAAATCTGGGTCATGCAGAGGGGATTTCTTCTCACCTAACATTTTCCATTACTACCTGTCCGAGCTTAAGCGTTTTTCTACTTTGATTTATATGTATATATATATATATAGTTGTTTGTTTGAAAAACACAATTTATTGATCGCAACATACCTGTCAGCGCCTTAAACTCTCAAGACATGAGGAGGCCATGGAGGAGATGCTGACGATTCAAATTTAATGCTATAGCAGCGATAGCAGCCAGGCTAATATTACTGTGGACAACAATTAGCTGGTATGTAGGTGTCATGACTGGCAGCAGAAGGTCGAGCAATACTGCAAATGATGCTAAATGAGCTGCATTCAGTCATTCATTCATCTTCTGTAACCGCTTGTCCTGTGAAGGGCTGGGGAGGCAAGAGGCGGGGTACACCCTGGACAGGTCTCCAGTCTATATCAAGGCTAACACAGAGAGACAGACAACCATTCACACTCACACTCACAACTATGGCCAATTTAGAATCACCAATGAACCTAACCAGCATGTCTTTGGTTTGTGGGAGGAAGCAGGAGTACCTGGAGAGAACCCACACAGACACAGGGAGGACATGCAAATTCCAGGAACCTGGAACCTTCGTGCTGTGAGGTGTCAGTGCTAACCACCACACCACTGTGCTGCCTCTAAATGAGCTGCAATAAAAAAAAGATATTCAGAGACAGTGACCTTAAGCGTTGGTCATACCTTTAGGTTATTGTGATTCTGTCCTTGAAACCAGCATTAGCTATAATCTTTAAGCCTGTACCTCTCCCAACCCATACTGTCTTTTTTCCGGTTTTTAATCCAGATGCTCCCACATATTCACATACTCACCCCCTCCACTGCCCTTATTTACCAGACTCTCTTCTACATTCCTTTTATGCCTCTTTCCCCTTACACTGCTTTTAACCCTCCTTTCATCTGTTTTTCAGGTACGCATTACCCTCATCTCTAGAAGTCATTTTCCAGCGGGTCATTTGCTGCAAGCTCCTTGGCTGCAGGATGACCGAGTGAGGAGTGCAATATCTGCCCAGGAACAGCAAGTATAGGTGTCATGATGATGAGTTTCCTAAAATCGAGACCCAACCATTAGATATTGTAAACTGGGGGGAGAATGCTTGTTTAATCCATCCATCCTATCTTTCATTCTCATGAAAGATAATGGCAAGATGATCAAGGATCATTTGATGAGAAGGCATGGTGAGGTGGAGTGGATTTTTGTATTTGACGGAGCTCATACTCATATTGTGAAACCTACAAAATTAAAGTAAACAATGTATCATGCCCCCTCCCATTACTGCCCTTGTTCTATTCTGTCAGTTGTCAGGTCTGCAAATTTTTCAGTGTGGCCCCTTTTCTGCCATTGGAGACTCATTGCCACGCCCCTTCGGCCCATATAAACATCGTGCTGACTCCACTCAGCAGCAACTTCAATAGAACTCTGACAGTTTACCCGGCCGTTATTCGTATAGATACATTTAGGTTTGGGGTGTTATTTCTTGAGATTGAGATTTTCTTTTGAGATTTTAATTTAAAAAAGGACTTGGTCTGTATGTTTAGTTTTGTTTTGCTAGTTTCTTTCAGGCAGTTTATGCTTTTGCATCAATTTGAGACCGTAGCTACAATGACAGCCCAGACCCTACGTAGACCCTAACGGCGTAGCCTGACGTGCACCTCCTCAGAAATGTAACTACGCGACATGGCAATGCAGACCACAAGAGCTGTGATTGGTCCTCTTGGTAGTATTGTGTTTCTGCTTTAGTATTTCCGTCTGCTTCTCCATCTCCGCAGTTTTCAAATTGATAGTTCTGGATCAATAAAAATGGAACACGTTGAGGAACAAACATTTGTATGACTCGTCTTCGGACAAATTTCGGCGAAAGTTTCACTCGCAATTGTTGAATGCGAAGCAGGAAGCACAAAGTGAGGCAGGAAGTAGACACAAAAATGAATCACAGAGTGAGCCAGACTTTTGAGAGTATAAATGGTTCGCACCAGGCTACATGTGTAGGTAACGCCGGTGGTTTAATGTTGCTTTCCCTAGCCAAGCTGGGCCATAACAGTATATATATGTCTGCATTTTTATTTTATTTTTTTCTGTGATGAATGTGTATCCGAGGGTGGATCAGTAGTGATTTGTACTCACCAAAGGCCTCGGTAAAAAACACTAAGGTTTTCTGAGAGGCAAATAAAAACACGATGTGAGGCAATGTTTTGAGCGGTGCATGACTACTAATTATTCATTACATAAACAGTGTTCTTTCACAGCAAGAAAGCCGGTCAAATCAATTAAACGCTGGCAAATATAATTCAGAGGTAATTATGAAATTACTCCGCTTTCCTGTGATAGTCTGGAGACAATGATGAATAACATACATGCCATACCTTTAAATGTGTACTCGACAAGACAACCATAAACACAATTTACATCTTTTTTTTTTTTTTTTCAGCAAGCAGGATTTGCCGGGGTAGTTTATAATTGAGTCTAGCGGTGCATGAACTTTCCACAGCTGCAATCTGTCTAAGCACAGCTATTTCTCCCTCTGCAGGCCACAGCTTTCTTTTGTCGTTGTTCTGCCTCACGTCGTCGCAGCAGTCCCCAAATGTGAGAGATCTTGATGAAAGCAGAATGTAATTATTAGTGTGGTAGCTCTGCGATGGTGGCGGGATCTTTACATGGTTCAGCGAACAACACGCTCGCTCTTCAAATAAAGAACATTCGCCTCCTTTCAAGGGCAATTATTTCAACTCTCAGTCTGGAACCCTCCACCCCCCCCCAAATGTCAATAGAACAGAACTGGACTGATGTAGAAGTTATTCAACAATCTCATGATATATTGGAACCTATTTCTTCTACCCTGTATCACCATAATTGCATATTTTTCACACGCAGCACCACAGCTACATGTGACATTCATTACATTATCCCTCTTCCTAATGTTTCTCTTTTATGTGTCTATAAAACTGGACAGCAAATAAAAAGTTCAAAGGCTTCTCTTAAAGGAGTCTGGCAACAATCAGGCAGCACTGCAGGAAACATGAAGTGCATTTGCATTTTGCATCTAGCTCTGCAAAGCTTAACTTAAAGATTAGTGGCTCTTTAATATGCCATCCTACAGACTGACATACGACATGAGTGCACAGTGCACAATGAATGCGTGCATGTCCGTGTTGCATGTAAAGGTCTGGGAATGCTGGATGACGTGATCCATCATGTGCAAAAGCCGTGTGGTGATCAGACATAATTGCGAGGAGATGGGATGACAAAGGGCAAACAAAGATGAGGAAACTGGGCTTTTCCATAAATTAGGCGGAGCTGGGACTCTTAAGGTATGCAATCCTCCTGCTTAGATGACTTTGTCAATCTCACGAGAGTAGGCTGAATGATGGCGGACAAATGTAAGCATTAAAAATATTTGGATTTAGTTCACTTGAGCAGTTTTCTTTTGAACTACTCTGTGTAACTCTTTCATACTTTCAGACATCGGGAATTAGAAGTGCAACAAGAGAAGGCTGACTAAAACGTTACTAAGACACATGGAGAGCTATCTGTTCTTAATTAAATGCCAGCAATAGCCCTCTCTAGAAAAGTAAGAATAAGTTATTAAACTGGCAAACTGAAGAATCAGAAAACTGCAAGAAGCTGGGCCTTGACAACCTCTCTTATGTGGCTCTCGCCAGACAGACTAATTCATCAAATCTTGTACTTAGCAGGACGCAGTCGTGGACACATCAGCGGGGACAAATATAATTTAAAACCCCCGGTGCCTACAAATTCATAACAGTTTGCACCAGCTCTGCAGGACATGTATCTCTCTGCAGATGACGCAACTTGAACCTCATTCGACCCGTTGGCCTTATTTGTTGTCTTAGGTACTGAGGGAAAAGAATATGATGATGCCCAGATATGTAGATTTCATTGGATCTGTCTGTGATCTTGAAAACTGTTGACACTAAGAAAAACGTGCTAATCGACCAAATTGGGGGGGTTGGTGCTAAGATTTTTAGAAGCTTGCTTTCATCTTCAGCAGGATTAACAATTAACAATAGCCTGGTGTATTCTCAGAAAGACAATCTGATAGTTGCCTTGGAGGACTCACTCTCAATTCTGCACAGACATACTGAATATGTAGAGGGATGCTCAACAGTATCATCCTCCCTGTGGATTGACACATTAGTGAAAAACAGAGGATTTGTTAAAGCCATGTCAATGCAAGGGGTAATTTTATTATTATTATTTTTTTTTTCATCTTGGACTAAATAAGAGAATTAAAAATATTAATCAAGCCTTTATTTACCCTAGTTTGTTTCAGTTCCACCAAGAGAGGGGCACTACCGTTGCACCTGAAACATGTCATTTCAAAAGTGGATTCTAGGTCCTAGAGTGCAGTGTGTCCAAAGATGTTTCTTTGCTCCAAAGAATAAAAATGATAATCTCATCAGCAAACTGTCAGCAGGCTCAAGATTTGATTATCCTGTCTGATAATGCCACCACCAAGAGAGGCAACAAGACATGCTTTTTGGACTCCTATGCCCACATTCAGTGATGCTTCAAGGTGCTAAAAGTTATTTGTACTAAATACTCATGATTTGTAATTTAATCATTAGGTTTTTCATAAAAAACAAAGTACACAAATGCTATGACAAACACGTTAAAACTGTCATGGCATTGAATTTTGAATGTTTTATGTAACCTTGCTTGGTTTTTCTGGTGTTTCCTGACTTTGATTTGTAAGCAGTTTTCTTTTGCTTCCTGTGTTTTCCCCACTCTGTTGGATTGGTTTGTCCTTGTGTTCTCTGCCCTTAATAGTCTCACCTGTCTTTTGTTATTCCATCAGCCCTTCTTGTGTTACTTTGTATACACTGCCTAGCCAAAAAATAGTCCCCACCTGGATTTAACTAAGCAAATGGGTACGAGCCTCCTATTGGATAATTACTGCATGGGTGATTATCTTTCAGCTGGCAACAAGTTATTTAACCCCAACTGATGCAATGAGTAGCTTCTCATTTCTTAAACAACCATGCTGAAAGACATATCCTGTGGTTGTGGGGAAAATGTTAGTCTGCTTGAGAAGGGTCAAATCATTGGCAATGCATCAAGCAGAGAAAACATCTAAGGAGATTGGAGAAACTGCTAAAATTGGGTTAAGAACTGTCCAACGTGTTATTATAAACTAGAAGGATAGTGGGAAATCCTCGTCTTCCAGGAAGAAATGTGGTTGAAAAAAAATTGTGCTTGATCGTGACTGGTGATCAATTAAATGTTTGGTGAAATCAAATCGAAGAAAAACAACAGAACTCAGGTCTATGTTTAATAGTAAAAGTAAGAGCATGTACAATGTGAAGGGAACTCAAGAGATTGGGACTGAACAGCTGTGTAGCCTTAGGAAACCACTAATCAGTGAGGCTAACTGGAAAGACTTCAGTTTGCTAGGGAGCATAAAGATTGGACTCTGGAGCAATGGAAAAAGGTCATGGGGTCTGATGAGTCCAGACTTACCCTGTTCCAGAGTGATGGGACATCAGGGTAAGAAGAGAGTCAGATGAAGTGATGCACCCATCATGCCTAGTGTCTAGTGTACAAGCCTGTGGGGGCAGTGCTATGATCTGGGGCTCCTGCAGTTGGTCAGGTCTAGGTCCAACAAAATTATGTGCCCAAAGAATGAGGTCAGCTGACTACCTGAATGAGCAGGTTATTCCATCAATGGATGTTTTCTTCCCTGATGGCACGGGCATATTTCAAGATGACAATGCCAGGATCCATGGAGCTCAAATTGTGAAAGAGTGGTTCAGGGAGCATGAGACATTTTTTCACACATGGTTGGACCACCATAGAGTCCATATCGTCCAAATCTTTGTCAGACTGTCCCATCATCAATACAAGATCTTGGTGAAAATTAATGCAGCACTGGATGGAAATAAATCTGGTGACATTGCAGAAGCTTATCAAAACAATGCCACAGAGAATGCGTGCTGTAATCAAAGCTAAAGGCGGTCCAACGACCTGTTGTTTCAATGGCAATTTTCTCTTTGGACAGGCAGTGTATAGACCTGCTTTTTCTCCTTTGTTCTTAGTCATGTCGTCTGTGACGTTCTTGTTTTGGACGTCAGCTGTTTGTTGGATACTCTGCCTTTTGTTCCTTGGATTCTGACTCCCCCTGTGACCTGCATTTGGGTCCTAATTCCCATGCTACTATATGAAACAACGTAGCATCTTAGCAAGTGACAACATAAAGTTTCCCATTCAAATAGAAAGAAATTGAACAAAGGCCTATTCTTGTATTAGCTATCAGGTAAACTCTCAAAGCATGTTATATATAGTGACTTTCTTCTGTAATAATAGTCAGTGTTGCTTTAATCTCCACCCACCTCTTTGGCACAGCCTCAAAACTTCCATATTTGGGCCTTTTGGATATACTCACTATTTCAGTGGGTGGGAGACAACGATACCGGATTTATTTTAAGAGTGTGAAGTTGTGAGAGCTACGATGCCATATCTTGGTGCAATTTTCTGAAATTAGATCTTTAGTGTTTACACACAGGACAGTAGCTTACCCAGAGCTGTCACCAAGGTAATTTATATTAACTGTGGCCAATCTGATGTAGTCCTTGGATCTGATTGTGGCAAAGGAGTTGGGCAGGTCTCCTAGAGTTTTTTGAACCAAAGCAGAACCCAGAGAAGCTGGCAAACAAACAAAAGACCAATTTTCTATCGCTGTTTCACCACTTATGATGAGTGTGCCTTTGTGGCATGGCAAACAAGTTGTACTTCTTTGTATTTTACCTTTGTCAATGTTACATGTTTATTTTGGTGAAATTGGTCATTTATAGTGTTCTCCCTCATCACAGTGACAACAAACAATCTGAAAGCCATTTGGGAGGGATTTTAAAAGACACAATTGTACATATTGTATGTTATAATTTATTCAACCTGACCTTTAAATAATCCTTCACTGTTGTTTTATTATGCATTATGAAATTTTAAGTGAATCATATGGGCTACATATTTTAAATTTGTTGTGTAAGTAGCTCACGGCAAAAACACGGTAAGCAAATGTATTCCCAGGACATATTAGTCCCTACGGCATGTTTGGCTGGAACACCTCAACAGCATATTAACACTAATGTATTATTTGTCAGGCTCAAAGGTGGGATGCAGGATGACAGGAAAATTTGTATTATATATGTAGAGCTTAAAATATTACACTTGGAAATTCTATTGTTTCAGAAGCTTGAAAACAACTGAATCACATAAACAGACAAACACCTGAGACCACAATTCGATTCCCCACATCCACTAGGGATGTGTCTCTCTGCTTCCTGCTCCATTGTATTGCAGTAGTAATGGTTACTAATCAGACGTAGGTGCATCACGGAGATAGTGTTATGTTTTACACACCAGATTTGGACCAGGGACGGCTGTTTCATTTAATGCTAATAATGTCTTTCATGCACACACCCTGGTTACAAGGATACTCTAACCCTTCTTGCAATAATATCTGGAGGCACTGCTCTCTGGTCTGGTCTAGGTGGGTGATGCATGTCTAAGTAACATCCATGAATACCAGCTTCCCAGCAGAACACTGAATTGTCACAAGATGGGCAATGCTGTTTATTTTTCCTGTTGGTGGTCATAATGTTGTGGCTTATCAGTGTATATCCCATCCTATTCTCATTAACTGTATTCATGAAACAAGTTCCTCTAGCTACCGCAAATGTTTGGATTGTGTCTGCATGTGCATACACTCAGTTGTGTTCTGTATAGAGACATGTGCAAGTGAGACATTTGCAAACGTAGACACAAAATTGATATATCATATCAATATCTTATACATGTCATATCTTCATACATGTCTTTTTTATATACATATATATATATACACCATACGTTTATTATATTTTACTTGTGCCTTACGCTTGTGCCATGTTCTGCTACTGTTAAGAAGCCCCATCAGAAATTCTAAGAACCTACACAAAGCTCTCTCATCTGATCCGTTACTAGAAATAGCTCAGCTCCAAAGGCAGGGATGCTGGCAGAACTTGCTTGTTTTGTTCAATGACATCCCCCAAACAAAAGCTGAAAAAGAACCTTGTCTTCTTTAAGGGGGGAAACAAAATATGAGGATATCTTCCAAGAGGTGCCAGGGGGATCTGTCTCTCTTTCCCTTCCATCTCCCTGCTATGACCGGGAGGGGGTTTTCTGAGGAAAACAACGGCGCTGTCAACAGCTAGTGCAGTGAGCGCTAGAGGCCAAACGGAGGAGGAAGCAGCACTTAATGTAAGGGAATGGATTAGAGAGGCTGATTATGCCTCAGAGGTGAGAGCAGAACAAAGTGGAAGAAAAGCTAAGCTGGAGCGAGCGAGAGTGAGTTTGTTTGAATGTGAGCGTGCATGCATTTCTAGGATGTGCTCTCCGTGTGTATAAGTGTGTGCACATCTACGGTATTTTTAGACGTGTTTATTTGCAAGTTTGTATGTGTATTTCTACGTCTAGTTGGGCTTTATTTAAGCATTTTGGTGGGACTGGTACACTTTAATACGTAATGCATATTGTATGGTTGAATACCTGGTTGCGTATTTACAAACGTAAGTATGCCTTATGCATATATTCTGCATATATACAGTATGATATACAGTATGTGGAATCGTGAATGCATACATGTGTAAGATTATGTTTCACCATGGAGAATTGGTGGCAAATCTGCATGCATACACATGTGAAGTAAACGCCTGCGCATGTGTCTGTGTTGGTTAAGGAAATGAGAAACTGAGCCGGTGGTAAACAAGCTTACAATCCTCTCCTCTCCCAGCATAAACTTTTCCCTGTGTTGTGTAAAGCTGAAAAGGCAGACGTGTTCCTCCAGAGAGGCTCTGCATACAGACTCGCCCCAGATCTTGAGTCTCAGCTGCTAACTTGTCACCGACGCAACCAAACAGCAGCATGTGAAGTACACAGTCCACGTGAAATCAGGTTTCAGGTAAGATCCTTGAAAAAGCCGTTTCCAGATTTCAACAGTATCGTTGGACACCTTTCAGTTCATTTTACTACTGGACTGCAATAATAAAAACATTGTTGAGCCTGACAAAATATTGTTTGTCCAGTGGATTATCAGACTGTTTTAAAAACAACTGTGTGATATCATGAACTGCATTTAACTTCTGGCACATTTTGCATAATGTGGCGAGGGTTAGTGTTAAGTACAGGCGTAGGCAGTCCTTCGTGATGATTAGATTGCACTAAATGACACAGCAAAACCACAAAATGAGCTCTAATAGCCAGATAACAGGCTGTTTGAACTGGTTCGTGTCCTGCCTGCAAACACCGGCTTTATATCATATGACATTTCTAAATCACAACTGGTCCAGAATATCTCTGGGCACCCCAAAAAGGGTCAGTCTTGGCCCAGATGTATTTTTTTATTTTTTTTTGTTTTTTTACTATTAATCATTAATTAATTGTCCTTGTTGACAGAAACAGCTGCAGGAAGAGTCTGCTAATAGCTCCCATTTTGAAAATGCCAAAGTATCACATGAGAAATGTAAATAGAATAATTAATATAAAAAATGAGTGAGAGGAAACTGGTTCTCATCATAATTTAAAAATGATTAGATTACTAAAATGCTCCTTTTGCTAGAATATCAAAACATTTCACAGAAGGACTTCCTTTTACAGAATTTCTCATGTAAAACGATTTCAATATTAAAGTCACTTCACTGGCTTCCTATTCAACACAGCAATTACTTCACTCCTGTTAACTTAAGACTCACTGCATGGATTAGTTCCTCTGTGTGTTTGTTCACTGACATTACCCACCTCAGACCACTCAGGTCCTCTGATAATGACTGATAATTTCTGGTTTTACTCAGAATCAGATCCAGTAAAGCTATAAACGTCCTTTTAGTTCCTGTGAAAACACTGTCTGGAATGCACTGACTGATGAGCTGAAAGCCGCACAAACTGTAGCTACAGCTGAATCTCAAACCCTTCCTGTTTTGTCAGGCCTAAAAAAACACGCCTGGGGTAACACCATGGTAAAAACAAGCCTCTACTGTATCTCATCCTGGTGATACTCTTAGTGCGGCGGTGTCTCTCAAAACAGTGCGATTACGTTACCCTTTAACCTTGTGTATCGCATCATGCTCTTGCTGTCTTTGCCTTCACTAAACAAGATAAATGTGTAAGAGGTGACTTTCCGTCTAGCCTTTCACTCCTCTCACCATCTACCATTGAGATAAATTCTAAAAGCCTTTGCTCTTTTTGCACCGGGCCACATGGAAGAATCAAGTCGTAAATCAAAAACGGCGTAATTCCTGCCAATCTGACCCAGTGGCAGACAGTGAAAATGCTGCATAGAGGCAAAGAGAGGCTACCAATCTCTTGTATGACTTGTCTCTTGTTTGCCAGTAAATCATCGCAGTATTGATTCAAAAATCAATATGGACACGATATTATAATACACAGAACTTAAACGGATGTTAACGGTCACAGATTCACATAATGCAGTGACATAGCAGCTTTACCAGGCTGTGTCCTAGTAGCTTGTGCACAATATGCACAAAAAAGAATCTTGCAAACATCTTGTGACTCAATGAAAAAGCTGAGTTTGCCTGCAAGTTGTGTGAACATTTACAGTATCTATATGAATATATTCAGACATACATATGCAACATACATGTATTAGTCACTAAACACCAGAGTTAAAGAATATTTAAAGGGTAAGCGTGTAAGATTAGGGAGGATCTGTTGGCAGTACGTGACTATAGTACTGATAGCAAGACTTTCCTTCATCAGAGCCTGCCATGCTGAGGCGTCATGTTTCCTCAGAAGACCAGAACGGCTAAAGCAAATGCTGCGCACTTGGTGCAGGAGAACCAGAAAAACATCTGTCAAAAAAGTCATTTGGAACAAGACACTGAACCCCGAGTTCAGTTCACACTGGTGTGTGAGTGTGTGTGTGCTCAAGTGTGAGCGAATGGGTAGATGCGTCTGTGACTGTAAAGCGCTGTGAGTACCAACAGGTAGAAAAGTGCCATATAAAAATAAGGTCATGTACCATGCAGAACCTTCATAAAGCAATTATCTGAAGCCGGCATTGTTTTGTGTCAGATAGATAGATAGATAGATAGATAGATAGATAGATAGATAGATAGATAGATAGATAGATAGATAGATAGATAGATAGATACTTCTGGGGGAAATTCAAGCATCCAGTAGCATTAACATACATTGAAACATACAATACAAAAACTATATAGAAAATAGAAAGTGACTAGAAATAAAATGCTTTGTACAGCTGTAATAAAATGAAAGTGCTTACATACTAACTAGATACTAAAGTGCTTACATACTAACTAGATACTAAAGTGCTTACATACTAACTGTGCTTACATACTAACTACTAACTTTCCTGTCTTTGCTGGTTCATTACATACACGTGCAGTTTAATAGTGTGAAAACAATATTAAATCATGCAAGAAAACAAACAAAATGAGGACCAGCTAATACAGTCAGCTCAGAGGTCATGAGTATTATTAATGTCACAGGTTGCAAAAATGATGAGTATGGTAGATGAGTAAAGTGCATAAGGCAGCAAGTAAGAAGTTTTGCATAAATAAAGTGTCAATATATACTGACAAGTTGTGGCACAACAATTGCTCTGTGCCTCTGATGAATAAGGGAAGCTATAATGGACCCTCCCTCTTGCTCAAGTCTATTCATTCATTCCTTCATTGTTGTGTTTCTCTGACCTAACATGATAAGTGGTCTGCAGGTTCTAATCTGAAACTAAACATGTGAATACAAACACACTGGCCAGAAACACCCACTGAGCAAAGCTTTTTTTTAGTTTAGAAGAAACATCTCAAACGGTACTCATCTGGATTTGACATCTTTTGTAACCACGGCGATCAGCCGCTACCTCCCACATGCTGATATTGCTTTACCAAAACAATATTGTTTGCACCAGATGCTGTAATGACTTTCATTTATATTGACATGATGTTGCATCTCTTTTTCTGCATTTTCATCAAAATGCTCAGGACCTCTGACGGGAATGCAAATGATTTCATTGCCAAGTCAGTGAATCTGAAATGTTTTGATTATGAAATGCTGAAAAAAATAATAATGTTTCTTGTAATTCATCACTCTGCACTTCAGAAATACACCATCTTCAGCCATGTCGATGTTTAATAGCCAAATGTAAAATATAAATACTAATGTCAGTGTTTCTCCTGAATAAAGCTAACTCAGTGTAATAGGGAAATATGCAGTAAGTCAGAATATCAGTATATAATCATATATCTTTCTTTCATTCACAGGTAGATTCTGCTAAGAAAGTCCACACTGGAATATCTATTGGTTTGACCTAAGGGCAGTTAGCTTTGTCATCCTCAGTCACTGAATGCAAACCAAACCAACGTCATAGGTTGTTTTGTTGAAGGTTACTCTTGAGTCATGTCTATATGATTAAGTGGTGCTGACTGACTAAAAACCACACAAAACGGAGTGCAGCTCTGCATGCAGTCAGCCATCAGCCATGGAAATGGAAATAAATCTTTCTCTATTGTTGCACAGTTTTTAGTTTGCATATAATAGGTAATATGAAAATGGAATCCAGTTACCTACTACAATAAACCGAGGACTTTTACTACACTTGTGGTCCATCATGTTAACGTGCGAAACAGTAGGGAATGCGGTCAGAGGTCACAGAAGTTTTTGGGAGAGGCTTGACTTCTTATAAAATACATTTATTTACACACTCACATCAAGTTTACACCCTGATGTGCCTGTTTGTGTGTGTGTTTCACACACAGCCAGTCTATTAAGTTTAGGTCTGCCCTGTCTGGCCTCTGTGGAGAGATCAGCCAAGCTAAAGAAAAAAAAAAAAAAAAAAAACCAGAAAGGCTACAAATGCTGCCTCACACGTCCTCCTTTATGTCTGCCTGTTCTCATCTCTTTCCCTCAATCCTTCTTCCTCTCGGTGTGGATTCCTCATTCACCCTATCACCCCCAAACACAATCTTCCCGTCTTTGCATAACTTAAAATCTCCGGTTTAGTCAAACCGCTGGTCATTTATTAATTTTTCCTATTGTTCTTGCTCTCTGCTTGAGAGATGGGGGGATGAGAGTGTATGCGTGTTTGTGCGTGAATGGAGCGGGTAGCGGGGTGTTTAAGGGGGTGCCTGAGGCGAGACAGAATGTAAGCACAGCATGAGTAATGAAATAATGACTGAAATATAAAAGGACGAGGCAGGCCGCGCTCTCTCTATCCGAGGGCCGACAGGTGTTCGCCGGAGCACCGGTGCAGAATCCATTTGTGGGCTGTCAGAGAACGACTGCTGAGAAGTGAAGGTCCTGTAATTACGAGGTGTTCACGCAGAGACAATGTTTTAGCCTCCGTCGTGCGCCCCTAGACGGAAATGCAAAAGGGAGGCTACGTAGTCAGTTGGACATTTTTCTATTGTGTCTTTTTTTGCTCTAAAGTGGATTTTCATTGACCCAAGTCATGAGGAATGGTGCATAAATTGCTTGTAGTCACGAGTCACTTGAAGGGACCAAAAAGCCAACAGGACTGATTTGGATGTTATAAACACAATAATATATTATTGAGAGTAGTCTTCATTTCCAAAGCACTGATATCCCTCTGTAAAACTAATGATTGGATAGGTTAACTGATAGGTACTAAAATGAGTGACATGCATTGATTTAAACTAACATTGATTCAGTTCTGTATGTGGTTGTTCATCTTGAACGTAAAGGTGACAATAATTGGATTTTCATTCAACAAGATCAGCATCAGGGCTAGTTAATTAAACTATAAACTCACCAAATGTTTCTCCCCATCTCCGTTTCCACAATATTACCCCCTTCACCCCCACCCCGTTCATTTTAAGCTATTTTGACACAGGTAATTTATCAAGAGAGATTATTAACTGCCACTGTGTGCATGTGATAGTGCAAATTGTCGTTCCTCCAGCTATTCGTTTTCTCTCTCCGGTGCATTGTTCGTTCTTTTGTGTCAGACTGAGCCACCTCTGTGGCGGTATCTTGGAGAAAAATAAATAAATAAATGAAACTAATGCTTCTCAATTTGACGTTTGAATCAAGCTTAATTAAACATGTACAAGTAGCTGTTCCAAACCAGTCCTCCTCATACTGTTACACCTTCTTGTTTCTAAGTGCAGGCGGCCACACACTCCAACCATTCTGGAGCCCTACACAATATTAGAACGGTGGTGCCTTCAGGTTCCTCATTGCTTCCCTATGGAATCACAAACTGCAGTTGGAATTATCGGGGATGGGTGTGTATGTGCGGGTAATTGTTTATTTTTTTTGCCTGAGGACATCTCAGGTGGCCAGTAAACGATGAGGGAAAATAGAGCAGCTAATTAGCACTGCATGCATAAATCAAGTGTTTGTGATGTTTATAACTACCCCTTCCACCCATTTTGTGTATGTCCATCAAATTAGCAACATCATTAGCGGACCCTCTTTCCAACATATTTCCATCGTCCTGCCTTTGATTCTTGCCGCCCCATCTCGATTCGGAAGTGCACTTTTCGGACGCACAATCCACTGGAAC
Source organism: Planiliza haematocheilus (assembly GCA_005024645.1). Classification (NCBI taxonomy): domain Eukaryota; kingdom Metazoa; phylum Chordata; class Actinopteri; order Mugiliformes; family Mugilidae; genus Planiliza; species Planiliza haematocheilus. The sequence continues at coordinate 1,418,668 of SRSE01000306.1, forward strand.
ACAATTCAGTATAGGTGAACTAAGATACGCAGGGCATCCTGTTGATAAGGGATTGGAGAGACGTTCCTGTTTTTCTCATGACACAGACAGAAGAGAAGAGGTCATGAATTTATATGAGTTTCAACAGCAAAGAACGGGAGAGCACTGCCGGTGCCAGGTTTACCAGGCCGAGGCTCGCCTGACACAGTAATTTTATGGGTCCATCCAAAGCTAGTGAGGTGTAAAATAGACTGTGGCGATAGCCCAAACACACTCAATGGCAGCCCTTGTGTCTCCACTAGGCTCTGAAATCATATTCAGCGATAACAATGAGTTGTGGAGCAGGAGTCATAGCAACCTGAAATACGAGGTGTGTCACAAATGGTCTGCTTCGCATGACAATTTCTCACGAAGTCAGAGGACACTTTAAAAGCAATATAATAAATAAACCATTTTAGTCATCTTGGATGGGCACAATCTATAAGAGTGTTTTGTAACACAGTGTTTTCTTGTTTATAGTGATTTTCTAAAGAGTCTCTGTGATGTATGTTTTCAGTTCTTATATGTATCGTAAAAGAAATGTAAAAGAAGAGTTCTCTCAGAAGCTTTTCATGACCAAAATCTATGAAATCTGATCAAGGAATAAGTAATACATTTATAACTTTTTTTGCTAGCATTTCTCCCGATTGCATCATAAGCACAAAAACTGTCAACTACTGCAAAGTGGATTTGAAAATCATTGACCATGGACTCATAAATCATATCATATTAAAACTGAAAGCAGGAAGTACCACATCAGACACTTGGCAGGTGTTCCTGCAGCAGCCTTTTTGCCAGTTTAAATGTCTTTCAACAAAAAGCTAAATCCCTACCTGCCTTCAGTCAAACACACAGCCTGATTCTGGCTCAACATTCGCCTCAGCATCTATTATCATGTGGCAAAAGTTAGAAAATCAGAACCATGGAAGTGTGTATATGGAAAACAAGAATCAGATTATGTCTGTCCAGAGTGGTAATATCTTGTCCCACAAAAGTGTACTTTGTCATGCAGTGATTTGGCATCAAAAGCATTTCAAACTGTGTTGATGATATTTTGCTTCCTTCAGTAAACCAGATGCACGAGTTCACCAGCTGGTAGGCAACATTCACATTAGCCTCCCCCATCTGATCCACAGTGCTAAAACACAATGCTATGATAATACTGTTTAGCTTGGAGCTCATGATAATAAGGATTCATCGCCGGCATCCAGTATCTGAGGGAGAGCTCAAATCCACTGACATGTCAGAAGAGTCTCAAAGACTCTGAAAGAAAAGAGTCAAGTTGTTTACTTTGGAGGATTTTCCATTTCTGTTCTCTTGGTGCCACCATCATGAAAGTGAGCTGTGGGTACGCTGGGTGCTTCCTATACGTCATTTGGGTTTGTGTATGTGAAGCGTCTTTTAGTTGCTCTAATAATAGTAATAATGATCTCATGTTAGAACTTCTGTGTGGCCTCTAATGTTTGTTATCTTTTAAACTAAGAGTACCAGATACCAGAGTGCGGTTTATGCCTCTGAGGGACTAGATGGTGTAATCTGTGCATGTAGCCAACGGCAAGCCGTTTATACTCGTGCTCTTGTCAGTCTGGCTCACTCTGTAGAATTTGCCAAAATTTCGCTGAAGACGAGTCATGCATATGTTTGTATCTCCGAACCGCCTCAGTTAACATTTCTTCAATGTGTTTAAACTTTATTGATCCGAAACAATCAATTCGAAAACTGCGGAGATGGACAAGCAGCCGGGAAATACTGCAGAAATACGCTACTACCAAGCGGACTGATCACAGCTCTTGGGGTCTGTGTAACCGCAAAGTGCAGTTATAAATCTAGGGAGGTGCTAGTTAGGGTCTTTGTAGGGTCTGATGATAATAGTCTTGATCAAAAAATTCCTTCTTCAAATTTCATGCTCTAAAAAAGTGTCTTACAAGGACATTTAGAGGACAAACCAAGCAGATTTATTTTTATAGCTGGGGTATATGTGCCATGGATGACTAACATTGCCTTGTTGTTTGTTCAGTGCATTATATGTACATATATTTGTTGACAATGACAGATTTGGTGTCATTTGAATTCATATGGTAATGAGTTTATTTCTGTTTCAGTGTGATATAATTCCCATCCACATTCCTGAGATTTTCACTCTTTTTTTAAGGCAACGTGTTTTTATAAACACCTTGTTTTTTGTTGTTGTTGTTTTTTGTGTGTTTTGTCTAACCTGCATAAATCTGTGAAAAATGTCTATATGGCGGTTCTCTCTTGTTTGTGAGTAACCATGCCATGAATAAATTATTCAGCAACATATTTGCACACTACCAAATGCACCTCGTTTCAGCTTAAAGACTTGAATGAAAATGCCACTCTAAAATTTTATTTTCAGTATATATAATTCATCCTTCTTACGACACCCAGTATTTTCTTGAATAAATATTGCATGTGGTGTAAAGCGTTGCATTTACAAATCTTTGTCTTGATTTGTTTTCCATTTTAAATCTAAATCTATTTCCCTTTCCAATAACATCCATCATCTAAAACACATTATGATGAGAAAAGGGGCCAAATAGCTTGTAAGGAAATACTATTTCCTTCTAAATTACTTTTGGCGTGAAAGTGGTAAACGCTCCCAGTGACAGAAACAAATTTATGATTAAAATTGGACTTTTTCTATGTAAACGTCCACTCATTGTGGCAGAGGGATACAATCATCCATTACCTTATCTCCTTTATCCCAGAGGTCAAGACTACAGTGAAGTTGATTCATTCACTGGATGTCTGAGATAATGGCACATAAATGGCACTTAATGCCGTACGACCAGGCAATTGTAGCTGCTCACATAGATAACTATCACCCTCTTCCCTGAGCCAATGAGGTGTGAGAGGAAGAAGAAATGGAACCATATTTATAAAAACAGGAAAATTAAGCTGTTTCATCCCAGTGTAGTTTAGCTATTCAGCTAGCTAACCAGCTTTAGCTATTGAATATGCGTCATTTAAACTTTCTATTTTAAATGTATGTTATTTCTTCACTTTTTGTAGTTTGGATTCAACGCAAGAGGCGAAGAGCTCTGCCCCACTGCAAATAAGTTCTACATGTAGATTCATATCTGTTGGTCTGCCAAGATCTTTCTGTGTGAAGTTCACATGTTAGCCCTGTGAATGCCTCTGGCCTCTTCCACAGTCTGAAGACGTGATAAATTTAAGTGATTGGTCATAGGTGTGAGGATTGGATTGGATTGCCAATTATTCAGATCCATTTTAGACTGCTTTGGATGTACATTTGTCTGAATCAAGGAGGATTCTTCTTACAAGTTTCTTTCACCATTCAGGTAAGCAAAGCCAGTCAAATCAAAACTGCTTTGGCACACACATGACATCCCCAGCTCTCTGCTGATATCTGAGGTGATTTGAACTGTCTTTCACTCTGCAGTGCAGCTGCAGCCACAGTATACTGCTGACTACAAGCTCTACATCATCACCTCGACTGCTTTTCATATACAGCATTTTATTTAATCAGCCCAACTGCATGCACATATGGGCTGTGACTAAGCACCAGTTTTCCCTCGCAAACTATAACACATCCTACATCATAAGTTTAAAGTGTGGTTATGTTATCCTCTGTTTTACTTTTCTCAGTCAAAAAGTTCTTTGTCAAGTACATTAAAGCCCTGTTTCCTTTTCTATCTGAAAATTACAGATGCATACTTGCTCACACTCGATCAAAATGATCTTTTAGCCTTAGAAGTAAAGAAATGAACACCGCACCACACACACCTATTGCATAACACACACACTCTGAATTAGCCGCCAATTACATATTGTGATTAGGATTCGGCAACAGGCCCTGCTGCCACTTTCATTTGGCACTAACACGGCAGTTGTGTAATAAGGGCAGTCTGCCGGATCAGTGGTGGGACATGAGGGTCACATCAGCCATCTGATGTGATGTCAGAATTGTGACCTCAGACCTCTGTTCAGCTGGCTTCAACGGAGTCAGACTCAGCAGGATTGGAAGTTTTGATGCAGAACAGTGTGGCAAATCCTCATGGAAAGTAAAAAGCATGTAAAAAGGCATAACTTAATGGGCATGTTCCATGTTCCAGCTTATCAAAAACATACAACAATAGTTGAATAACTCCACAAGATACAGAATAAAACATAAAAGGGTTGAAAGGGGAAGGATATAAAAATCCAAAACCAAAAAGCTAGTTATTAAGAAGTTAAAATAAATCAAATTCATTAAATTGTTAAAATGATCAGACCAACCAAGTCCAACAAATACACTCAGTAACAGAAAGGACAATGGTGACACTTAAAATTAAACTTTAAATCAATGGATAAAGACAATATTTCAAAAATGTTTGCAAAGACTTAAAGGCAAATCTGTGCACATCTTAAAAGGTATCACTGTCTGACATGTATCTACTGAGAAATGATTGCACAACATCCATCACATTCTGGTCTGAACCAGGGAAATATTTTCAGATTCTCAAAAAAATATTATGTCAAAACTCTGTCTTTTCCCTTTTCCTTCATCTGTTTCATCTGTTTCTCCTCACATTACATTGCCTCAGACAATGACCCACTGTTAACACTCTCAGTCTAGTCTGCTGCTGTACGTTCAACCAATTCTTTCATAATACAGTGTAAAAATTAAGACAGAAAGATACGCAATATTACTCTGACAATCAGCACCTAGCCAACCTTCCTAAAGATAAGTCCACTAATGTATTTGATGTAATGAAACAAAATCTGAAGAAATAGGATGATAAACCATCAGATTAATTAGCAAATCAAAAACGTGTACTAGTCTCAGTCAAGTCTTCAAATCTGCACCAGCCAGCTGCCAACTCTGTCTCATCAGAGTTGGCAGCTGGCTGGAGTAAGCCACATGTGCCACAGGTTTCAATAAAGTTGCTTGTCACAATGAAGCTGTTCTCAAGTGTTCTCATCTTGCGAGCCTAACCAGCTACTGTTGCTTAGCAACAGCAACGCATTATTTATGTGGCATTCTGGACTTAATTTACATAAAAATAGCAATGCCCTCCTAAAATATGTATAGTCAGAAAAAGTTCTAATAAAGTGTACAAAAAGCAAAACGTGAGATCACATTTTTTGAAGGGAAACGTGCGTGAGTTAATGACTTGCCATAACGCATGAATATGTGGTTTGTAAGAGCAAGGAGAAACAGGATAGGTGCTAAGGTGCTTTGGACTTAAGCTTAAACTTAAAAATAGAGCATATGTCTGTCTCCCAACCCCAATCTAAAACCTGTTTTTTTAGGAGAGGACCTTGATAGCTGAAGGTCCTGCCTCCCATTTCACTTTCTGAAATTCTAGCAACCGCATGTAAGCCTGCACTTTGAGAGTAAAGTGTTCTATTGAGTTAACATACTATGAGAAGATATAATAGAGCGTGGCCCTTGAGGGCCTTTACTGTAGGCAGAAAGATTCCATAACAGATTATCTATTGCAAATTTTACAACAAGCCAATGACGAGACACAAAAATTGGAGAAATATGATCTCTCATGCTAATTCCCAACGATGCTCTTGCAGCATATGTGAGGGAAAACCTCAGTAAAGTCGCAAAACATGGTAACATGGCAACTGCAATTTGGAAAGAGAACCCATATTATGAGAAATGTACATGTGTGAGTTTGGATTGATAAAGTGAAAAGGCAGTTTGGTTTGGTTGGAAGTTTCTTTTTATATTTGAGCTCTGGTGCACATGGAACTGTACGTAGAGCTGTACGTGGGAATATACAGTATGTGCTTGTCAAAGCTATGCTTAACTGAAAGTGTCCCAAAGCATTTGTCGTAGTGTCTGGAGATGATTAATGATTGTTGACACAAACACAAACACTGGAAAGCACAGACAGAGTGAGACAGATGAGCCTGATAGAGGCAGAGGGAGAAGCTCAAGTTAAATACATCCATATCAACATCGCAGACGCTGTGGATAATAGGCCTCTCAGGGCACTCCTTTTTCACCACAGCCACATCCCTGAAGGGTTGCAAGAGTACAATTTGTATGAGATGGAAAGGCAAGGAGAAGCACTAGTGAAGTAATGCTGTTATGGCCACATTATTTGACAATGTTGCGGCTTTTGCACTTCTCCATTTCTTCCCCAAGTCCTGAAATACATTCAAGCTTCAATAAACTTGCAGAATAGCCTCCGTAGCTTCTTTAGTGTGAAATGCTGCAATATGTATGCAGGTCAAGAATATAGATTCCATTGTTACAAAGCCTTACTTTCTACTGTGTTCATATTAGTGACGTCATCGTCGACTCAACTTTGACCACAGTAATGATGGACTTGGAAAAAATCTGAAGTCGTCCAACCCCTGGCATGTTGTACTGGCTTGGTGATGAGCACAAGTTGGCGGCTCCTTGTGCACCAAAGCTCAGATTAGTTTATGGAAAAATGGATCTTCAGCATGGCAACGTGCATTACAACGTTTGTTCCACATGCATACTAGCCACATTACGTTTTGTGTTCTGCTTTGAATGTATTAATGAGGTTATTAATGTGTAAATCAACCTGACTATCACCCGCACTCATCACTTTGTGGCAGCTTACTCCTATTCTGTTTGCACATACAGTGGCTCTATATGTGTATATACTGTACACACACACACACATATATATTTTTTTCTCTCAGTGAAAGCTATTTGCGACCTCAGATGTTATCGGGAGCTTTGCCACACGTCAATTCTGAAACAAAATCTATGTCATTTGTCATCAAACTCTGTAAGCAAACTACAGTGTTAAGTGTCCTCTGGCAAAACACTAATAACAAAGCTGCTTGTTTGGAGAAACAGAGCAGCACATATTACTGCTGTAAAATATACAAAAGCATTTATTTCTGAATATTTGGCATCTACATACACTGCCCGGACAAAAAAAAAGTTGCCACCTTTAATTTAACTAGAGCCTCTTATTGGGTAATTACTGCATGGGTGATTATCTTTCAGGTGGCAACAAGTTATTTAACCCCAGCTGATGCAATGATTAGCTTCTCATTTCTTAAACAATCATGTCTAAAGACACATCCTGTGGTCTTGGAAAAGATGTTAGTCTGTTGGGTCAAATCATTGGCAGAGAAAACATCTAAGGAGACTGAAGAAACTACTAAGACTGGGTTAAGAACTGTCCAATCCCTTATTAAAAACGGTAAATATAGTGGGGGGCCATCATCTTGCAGGAAGTAATGTGGTGGGAAAAAATAAAAATAAAAATCCTGATCATGATCAGCGATGTTTGGTGAAATCATATCGCAGAAAAACAACAGTCGATCTCAGGGCTATGTTAAATAGTAAAGGTAAGAGCATTTCCACACGTACAATGTGAAGGGAACTCAAGGGTTTGGACAGAGTCCAGACCTTAACCCCATTGAGAATCCTTGCGATGTGCGGGAGAAGGTTTTGGTCAGACCTTTTGTTTTTGTGGCAATTTTTATTTATTTTTTTAGCCAGACACTGTATCCTTTACACTGAGCAGCAAGCACAAAGCCTTCAGATCTTATCTTACAGATGTTTCACTGATTTAGATCCCCAACACCTCCACAGGGCTCTGCTGTGACCTCTGGCATCCCATAGTGAATAATTATCTTGTAATGCATTCCATCTGACAACTGCTGCTGCAGCTATACTCAACAATTTTTCCATTAACTTTTAATTACCATATCTGCTAAAGGGGATCCATTTAATTTTCAATTTCATAAGAATTCATCTGTTATGAAGCCCTTGAATAACAGCCAATCCCCTTTCATGATTACCTGTCAGAAGCATGCAGGGAATTGTTAGTGAAGATTGGAGAGGTGTGAATTCTTCCAAAAGAAAAAAATGAATAATTATGAATAAATATATGTAACAACATTAGTTATTTTACCACTGACATACCTAATACTATGTTTTAATTTCCAAATTGTATGACCCTCAAAATGTTTTTTTTATCCATTTTTTATTCATTTACAGCTTGTAAAGTATATGAACATAAAACATGCAATGCAGTGCCTGAATGGAAAGGCTGGACGTGTAGCTGGACTAAAAAGACCTTTTACAAGGTTGGTCAATTCAAGTCAGTGAAATGATATCTGCAACATGATACAGGCAAATGACTATAATGTAAAAATAAATAATAAAAAGTAAAGCTATGGCCATTCATTTTCTTGGGAGTTCATCACAATCTGAGGAATCAGACAATTTAAAGATTTTACCTAATGATCTAATGATAGCACTAGTTTTTTTACCAAATTCCAGGGCCGTCATCAAATGTGAGCCTTATGGTGGCACTGGAGGAAAAGTCAGGTGATCGTTAAAGTCACTGAGGTGGGTCCTGACTTCAAATCTGGGGACCCCAGGGTCTGTGCGCTAGTGGGAATAATAGGGCCCCCAAGATACGATGTGGATCACTTGCTTTTCTGCTATGGAATTGGTCTGCTGCATTACTCAGGAGCCAGACTGGTGGCTGCTGAGAAGACCGACCAGTTTCAACAGATCTGCAAGCCCCTCATCTCCCAAAACATCAGTGAACATCAGGGGGTGATTCCCATTACATCATGTCTCACCACAGATCTGTTACAGTTGTTGTCAATCCACCTGGTAATTATTAGATATTTCCGTATGGTGCAAAGTGGCACTAGAGTAAAAAGCAGGCGTACTGACCAACTGTCAGATTAATATTGGAGCCATAGGATATAAACAAAATGTCTAATCAACCAAAACTTTTGATCCCCCAGCAGTTCCTCCCCCTGTTGAAGACTTTTGACTTAAAATTAACTTAAAACTAACTAAAGAAGATCTACTTAAAATACAAAAGAGACCATGCAAAGGAAGAAGAATGAAGATGAACTAAATACTGCATGCTCCATGCAAGCCAAAAAACTGGTATCTGGCCTTATGTATTGAGCCTCTTTTCTTCTCCTAATGGTACCCTGATCCCCTCAAGGTGATGTTCCCTAGTTGTGACAAAGTTGTGTTATTGTTGGAGGTAATGCACCTCAACAAGGTTAAGTCAGGTCTTATGACAGAGCTACAGTGAGAGGGATGCTGTTTCGCAGGCAGTTGTAGTGGAGTGAAAAGTGTAGACAAAGGCTGGGTGCTAATGTACTGTTGAGCTCCGGGTTCAAACCGCTGACTCACTGTCATTTTTTTTTCTTTCTTTCTATTTTATGATTCTGTAAAGCTTCTGTACATAATGTTAAACCCGGTCATGGTGGCCCCTGCATTGTTCACTGGAGCATGGCACTACAATATCAGGGTTAAAGGTTTCCTTCTCAGTGTTTGCAGCCATAAAACTGGAACGGAAATTGGAAGCATAGCACCCACCAGTGTAATTTGTCGATTTACTAAACTGGCTCTTGTAATCTTGACTTAGTCTATATATCTCAATTGACTTTTATCCATTTGTGTGTGAGTTCAAAAGGCGGCTGCAAGTCAAATTATGTCAGTCCATATACACCACATATAAATAGTCCTATTAAAGAAATAAATAATAACATGCGTGCAATGTGAGGAGCACATAAATGCATAAGAATGGCTGCTACCATATAACACAATTCATGCATTATGTTGAATTTCATGCCAACTGGAGACAAAGCATTACAGCTCAGTCATTTACAATGTCCCCAGCATGATTCCAGCCAGAATTAGTGTTACATGTCATACCCCCTCTATCAGCCTGTTTGCTTTTCCACTGTTTGTTGTCACCAATCAGCCACAACATTAAAACTGCTGACAGGAAGTAAATAACAGTGACATGACATTAGACATGTACCACCCACCTAGACCAGACCAGGAACGTCAGAAGGCCTGTGTCCATTCTCTGATGAATCACAACCGTTTTAGAGGCACAAGTGAGACCTACACAATATTAGAAAGGTGGTCATAATGTTATGTCTGATTGTACACCAGCCTACAGGGAAATAAGAACCATGCCCTTGCAGCTTTGGCTTGAGGGAGTTCTAACCAAAAAAGTATTTAATGCTCCCATTGTCAAAAAGGGACAGACCCCACGCAGACCCCTTTTTTGTCAGTGAATCAACTTCAATGAGGCGTTGCAAAGTGTGCTTGTGTGCATATTGAATGTCTGCGATGGTAAAATCAGTTCCAGTATATTTCTGTGCATGGCTGTGAAAAAGCAAACTACACAAACATAAAGTTGAAAATATAACCAATACAGCATTTTCAAAATCATAACTGGCTGACAGGACCAAATACATCCAGTCACAGTAGGTGCTGATTGCTTGTTCTCACTATTTTCCACTTGCTGGTATATCATGACTCCAAACGAGCACATCCAGAACTATTTTAACTAGGATATACTCTATATATCCTCTAAACTGCTATGATGACAAGGCCATCCTATGAAGATTGTGTATTTATGCAGTTATCATCTTCAGTGCTTTTTTTTTCTTTTTCTTTTTCTGAGGAATGTTCACACCTTCGCCCACCTGAATGTCCTGTCAGGCTGCTGCTATAGATATCCACATAGAGCACAGTGAGGGGGAGAAGGCAACGACCGGGAAAAAAAGCATGGAGGAGCAAATGAGGAGATGCTGCGGAAAGGAAACAGAGTCAGGAAGCGGAGAGAGCTTAAGCAGAGTGAAACAGTGAAGACAGCGAATGGGTAACAATCATCCATCTGGTAGTGAGTTTATCAAGAGCGAGAGAATGTGTGAGAAGTGAGAAGATGGAATGATGACAGGGGAAGAGCAGGAGAATGAGCTCTCTACCTGTCAGCGCATCAAAGCCTTGTCGTGGTATGTACTCACTCGCTCCTGCAGCTGCTCATCCCCTCAATGCCTCAACCTAATGAGCCAAGTGCTGCTCAGAGGATCCTGTATACACCAGCACTCTCACACAGCCATTATAAGTCTGTGTAATAGACGATTTATCGCCCTGTACAGCCAAGTTTCTATTTCCATTGTCTGTTATCACGACCTGCACCCTTCATACTGTCATGTTACCTGTTAATTGACTTTCTCCGTGGGCCAAATCTTTATGTACGTATGCCTTTTAGTGTACATCTACCACCAAATACACTAACACAAGTTATATAACTGGCATTAACATAGATATTGTTATCCCTCCCAGTTTTATAACTACACTGATCAGACATAACATTACAACCATCTTTCTAATATTGTGTAGGTCTCCCTTGTGCTTCCAAAACTGACTCATCAGATAATGGACATGGGCCTTCTGAGGGTGTCCTGTGGTGTCTTTGGGTCCTGTGGGGCATCTGTGGATCATCCCACAAATACTAGATCAGTTTGGGATCTAGTGAATTTGGAGGCCAACACCTTGTATTTTTATTTTTTATTGTTGTCTCTGATCTCTCTAATCTGTTTTTGAGTGTCATTGCTATGAGGAGGTGGGTACCTGGTCTGGTCTAGGTGGATGGCTCCATGAATAAGTAACATCCACATTAGTGCCAGGTCCAAATGTTTCCCAGCATTGTGGCAAGATGGTCAATGTTATTTACCAATAAATATCATATTGTTACGCCGGAGCGCAATATTTGTTCACTTTTATGAAATTACTGAAGTATTTATGGTAGTTTCTACATTGTCTTGCAAAGCGAATATGGAAACAATGTGTAACTGCTTTTTTGCCTGAAATGTGTCACACTCATGATGCCGAGTAACACTATGTAAATCTCTGCTGTACCAATGATTCCATTTAGGACACTTGTCAGTTGTAGAAGCTTGATTGGAGAGGAACTAATTTTGGATACATGTCTGCTAGATAAGGAGACAAACCAAGCAGTCTGTGGAGCTGAGATATTTTATTCATTCAGCATTACCTCATGAAAACTGTTCGGGTGTTTCTTGGTTTAAAATCTTGAGAAATTTTTATTGCAGGAAACACTTGCATGGCAAGTTCCTGGGGGCACTAAATGTAGTGAGTTTCTCCTATTCAAAGGCACGCTTCAAAATAATGGTGATCAGAACTGATCGGGGTTTAAACTGGAAAGGAAAAAACAAAGTCAGCGTGGGTAGATGGCACGGTTGCTTGTATTGCACCTACATGGTGCCGAAGTGTTGCTTCTGGTGTGAATTGAGAGTTGGAGCCATTCTTTTCCTGCTAAATGTCACAGCATCAAAAACTCCCTAACCCCAGCAGCATTCATGCCATGCTCTGCTCACTGAACTACAAAGGTCTAAGATCTTCTTACTGTTGAGACCGTTGTTTGCTGCTGTGTGCATGGGGCTTACTTTGATTGCCATGGTAACAAAAAAAATCTCTCTTCATAAGCCATATCTACATTTCTGTTTTTATCTCTGATCATAACATGAACATAATAGCAGTTGCCTCACTGTGCTGCCACCCCCATTACACACAAGCACGCTTATAATCCTGCTCTCCTTATTCTTTGCATGGAGTAAACATCCTACTGTTTTAGTGTTGTGTATTTAGCAGGTATTAAAAAAAACAACTCTGTGGTTTAATCACATGTAGAAAAATAAAATATACTATATGTGATTAAGCCAGTTGTTCTTTATACCTGCTTGGTGGTACAGTGAATACTTTGAATATATTTACGCATTCATTCATCTTCTGTAACCACTTGTCCTGTGAAGAGTCGCCTCATCGGGCGAGAGGCGGGGTACACCCTGGACAGGTCTCCAGTCTATCACAGGGCTATCACAGAGAGACAGACAATCATTCACACTCACATGCACACCTACGGCCAATTTAGAATCACCAGTGAACCTAATGATCATGTCTTTGGATGGTGGGAGGAAGCTGGAGTACTCAAAGAGAACCTACATAGACACAGGGACCACTATGCCGCCTAGAAAATAAATAAATAAATGTATATATGCAAAAGAATGCTGGCTGTTCAGAGACACTTTGCTCTTATGCAAAAAATATAATCTTTTCATTTATTCATTATTGTCTTTTATTCTACAAGAATGGAATCAAAAGATGTGATTGAAAGTATGGAAAGTAATTATCTGACAGTTTTGGATTACAGTAATTCATTATAGTTATATTCGTTAGAGGACTTTTTGGATTGTATTTGAAAGATTTTGGAGGAGAGATGATTGCATATAATCTGTACTCTCGCGGTGTCCAGCATACTGGAATGGTTTGCTGGATATGGGTAAATGGCTAAGGAACTACTGAGGATTGCTATATGGCATACAGCATGCTGTTGATGAATATCTTCATTTACATATTTTAATCTTTCAACTTCACGTATGTAAGTTTACGTTGGCTTTATGTGAGCTCGTGTCAGACAAAATATGCGGTGTGAAGATCCTGTAAATTGCGAAAAACGACTAAAAATGGATTGCCACAACAACAAGGAGCTTCGGGGTAAAGCTCATTTGTGTTGCTTCAGTCTCTTCTCTCTCCATAACACCATTTGTTACCCATCAGAACGTTCAAACGATATGCTGTAAACACATCAACCGTTGCTCTTGCAGATGATATAAAGATCACGTTTCCATTTAAAAAAAAAGCATGCATGGCATTTTTACCCAGTGAACAGAAGTTCTGATAAGCTCAATGGCTCCATGATTGACATTTACCATAAAGCAGAGTTCATTTTTAACACAGGAGAGACATTATTTCTTCCACCCTTGACAATAGTCAAGTTATGTAAAATCATATTTCTCTGCACGAAATGTGCTTAATTGAGAACCATTCTTTTCATAAAATACTTGTGGATTATGCTTTTCTGTTTATATTATAACAACTGCCAGCTTTAAGTTAATGTGAGCGGCTAATCAAGTGCCATCCAGCTCGAAAGTGTGTTTGCCATTTGGGGGACACTTCATCCAAAGTACCACGCGGTAACAGGAGTGCCACTTTAGCATGGTAACCTGTTGGGAATTGATCTCTGGCATTGCAAGTAATCACTAAGCTGCATAGAAAATGGGTTAATCGCATTTCTAAACTCGCACACATTTGCAGTGCCTAGGCGGTGAATAACTGTGCTGTGTTCTTGTTTTTTCTCTCTTCTTATTAATACAAAATGCAGCTATTTTTTTTCAAATTTATGCTTTTCAGTTATGCAGAGAAGTAGGGACATATAAAACAATGTGTGAATGGTATAGTTCTCAGTAAAAGACCAATCAAAAAGACAGTTTACAATGATGCATTTCACGTATTTCCATTAGGTGCTGTATCCAAACATTCCAGCCAGGCGGCATTGATGGAAGCTAAACAGGTCATTTATTTATTATCTAATCATTTTTTCTTGCTAATGTTTCAGCTCTCGTTGCATTATTTAGCCACATCCTTAATGTTGTTTTTAGAGAAATTAAATGTTTCATGATCAACTGAGGCTTTAGAAGTCACGGAGAGGAAAAAAAAAACACATTTAATTCATGTTGAAACCTTGTGTCCCTGCACTGACAATACTGAATTAGTGAATCCACAGATTTGCACTATTTTTCGTAGATGTTTCATTGTAAATCTGTGGCAGATAGTTATACAGAGAGTTCGGCACAGTGTATTCCATTGTAGTGAATGGTCTTTATCCCTAATCCGAGACAAAGCTCTTTCAGCGTATCATGTAGACTGAGAAACCCTCCTGAAATTGCCAATCAATGAATAGCCTTGTCTGACTTTTCAGTCAGTGGCTCTTGATTGCCGGTGCTCAGTGTGAGGTACAGAATACTACCTCTCCTTTAATTAAACCGGTCACCTAGCCACTCTGATTGGCGTCTATTTCCCCACATGCGGGCGAACATATTAAGGAAGGGAAAGACGGAGCTAGGGAGAGGCGAGGTCAACTGAGCGGGTCTGCGTGTGGAGAAGAAGGAAAGAGTGTCACGGCGGGAATGGAAGAAGGTGATGAGAAGACGAGGGAATGGAATGGGAGGAGCAGAGAAAACCCTGAGGGAAAATCAAAGACAAGGTGCAGCCTCTCTTGTTTTAAAGGAGAGTGGACCATTCCTTTTATCTTTATTTAGACAGAAGGAGCATTGACGGGGACAGAGGAAAGAACTAACACCAAAGGAGAGGTCCGGTGCATACCATCCAAGCACAGAAGTCATTTTATGATCAAACGGGAAGGTTTATTATAAACCCAACGTACCCTAAAATACACTCTATCAGGTGTCCAGACAATGATGACAATGAATTCAACTTTGGTTATCTCATTTATGAAAGAGTTCATAGAAGGTGTTTTGCTATACTTCCCTTCATTTGAGGTCGTTATTCGTTGTAGCTTGATAGTAGCCCGCCACCTTTAGCCAAATCGCTCAGCCTCAGACAGCTCATTTTATTTCATTATAGTCTGCTATGTGATTTTCCTTTCCCTCATTATGTTGCTTAGGTAACATTTAGATCTGTTTCACAGACTGGTGTACAAGTGTGGCGTATGAGATAGCCCTTTACTACGCTTTTGAGATTGACAAGTTAATTGACTCAAAGCACATTACAAATGAAATAACCGTTCCTCTCACTCTGAGATTAACTGAGAAACATTCCTATTAGAAACCAGTGGGTTTCAGCCAAAGTCTTTTTTTCACCATGGCTAATGCTGTAACCCTATCAAAAGACACTGCAGCTGCCATCTAATAATACTTTGTAGTAGCTGGCTTTTTTCATTACGGTGGTTCTCTCTGATTCATGCACCTCGAAGGCATGGCGGGGTTACAACAGACATTTGGCCCAGAGCTGTGTCTTATTGATTGGTCTCATTGATCTAAATTGAACATAGGTAAATATAGCACTTTGTGCAATAGTAATTTCATCTCCACCAGTGAAGGAAGGTTCTGATCTTGCGGAACATGCTCTGTTTTATATGCTTCATTGATCTGCAAAGTGAGGTGAAATTCGTAGGAGCACAACAAACTGACATAGATTTTAAAGTGTCTAGTGCCACCAACATTATGACAACAAGCTCACTTACAAAAATCCTCTTTCTTCTGCTTACCCTGTTGACTTTTGGCTCACAGTGTCTGGTCCCAACCTTACTGACGCAAGCGCACATTATCAAAGGAATGTCCAATTATCTGAAGTGAAGGCAAAGACAGGCAAAGGACAATCAAATTATCAGTCCAAGGAACTTAAACGCTTTAGTTTGGTTTAAAGGTCACACATAGTCCTGTCTAGCTCGGTGGGAAGAAAAAGGGCTTCAACACTTCCGAGGTTGGGAGCCTGATCCCTGCTGGGGGATGCTTTCCAGTTATTAATATATCCAGCCTCTCGCCTCTTTGTTTCATCAGCTCATGATGCACAAATCGGTTACGGTCTTCCATCTTTGTTTCAAGGACCATACATGACAGCTGCCGCCCCAGCCGTGGCATTATGTTTCCGGGTTGCTCATTTGTACTGGCATGTTCTAGTAGACATGCCTTCCGGGATTTTTTTTTCCTCTAACAGTAATCCGTTTGGTAAATTCAAAGTAGGCCATTTAAATCCAGCGGTTGGTCAAAGATCAAGGTCACTGTGTGTCACAAAGCCACAACATTAAAACCACTGACAGGAGATGTGAATAACATCTTGTGACAATCCAGTGTTCTGCTGGGAGGTGTTTGGACCTGGCATTCATGATGTAACTTAGACATGTAGCACCCACCTACACCAGACCAGGTGCCACTACCCCATAGCAATGAGAAACAAAAACATGAAAAGCAGCACAAGGTGTTGACCTGGCCTCCAAATTCACTAGATCCCAAACTGATCAAGTATCTGTGGGATGTTCTGGAACAAGCCTGATCGAGTGCATCCCACAGTTACTTGAAGGGAGTGGGGAGTTGGGGTTCAAATAGGAACATCTGTGGGTGTATCTCATCTGAAACTTGACTGCTCAGAGAAAGAGTTTTGATTTTACAAGGATGGCTCCCTTTCCCCCTTTTTCAAACCATCTGCCTTCTCTGGCCAAAATGCGGACATCATTGTCTTTGAAGGCGTGTCCTTTGTCCTTCAGGTGAAGGTGGACAATTGGTGGCCACAGGTGAAATAGAAAAGTGCATGGAAGGAATGATGGACTGTCTGGTGGATGACAGCAATGTATTGGACGTAAAGCCTGTGTTTCCCACAGCCGATTCTTTGCCACTTGAGTCTAAGTGCCCCCCTCGAGGAACAGCTCCATGCATTAGGGGACGCATGACAGGCCAAGCTCCAGTACAGGCTATACATTTCAGTCTGTCCTGTGAGAGCACCGTTGTATAGAGTTGAGGAAAGCGGCCCTGCCACTTTAAACATTTGATTAAGTAAAACCTGCAGCTGAAGTTGATTGATTAAATGCCCCACAGTCTTTTTCTTTCTTTTATTTATATATTTTTGTATCCACCAAGCAGCCAGCAGCAAAGTCAGGATGCAGAAAATGCCTTATGACTCTCTCGCACCTTGTGGGGAATACAAATGTATATGAAAATAATTTAAATACGCTGGTTAAAATAGGCTATTCACTGACCTCAATCTAAAGGCTACTCCATTATAATGCACATTTTAAATAACTGTGTGCTGTGTGTTGTTCTTTCAAGCCCTCCCTGTGAAAGAAAATGTGAAAACAAGAATGATTTAGAACTAATTATGACACAAAATTTAGTGTATGGAAAAAAAGAAATAGTCCAGTTTTTATATACACACATATATATATATGGAAGGCATCCTTAAAACAAAACCCACTGAGTGGATCAAATATTTTAATCCTCGGTGTAGTATGTGAAAAACACAGGAGATAACCTCCAGTTCTGATATGAAGATATGATGCTTTATCTTTAAGACGCGCCGGTTACACCGTGGAGGGGGAGGCTGCCTTGGCACAGTGCGCAGAGTGCATTGGTCTGTTTCGTGCTACCTTCCCTTCCCTCTCTTATCCCGGGTGAAAGCTGGCTGGCGATGTTACTGGACGATACCCCCACAGTGAAGAGGGGGGCAACGCCGCGACTTCAGGCGTCAAGCGGAGCGCTGCTAAAAGCACATCTTTCCATACCCCGTGTTTCCAGCCTAGAGCCCCACATTTAAATAATGGGTGGGAAGTCTCTCGCTGCTCAACAACCCAGTGACAGATTGTTGTGACAATGCATCGCACGGTTCATTTAGATTCTGGAAACATTCGATGAGATTATTGCATTCCATCGAGTTAAAGTAACATTTCCCCAAATCAGTTTTTTCTTCAGTTGACGTTATTTATATGTTGCTTAGGGAATTAAAAAAAAACGACTAAATGAATAAAATAAAATAAAATCAGTAAATTGTTAAAACAGCTTGCCATATAGGTACGATGATAGGAGGTGGGGAAAAGATGGAGAGAAGCCGTGAGTTGAGGGGTGGCTGGAGAGGGAGGGCCGGACGCATGACATCATTCCCTCAGCTTCTCTGCACGGACAGAGCTCTGGTTTCTCCAAGTGCGCACGGCGGCTGCTGCTGAGGGAGCGACTCCTCTTGCCGTACCCAGGCGCGTCCTGAGCAACCTGCGCTTTTGGGGTGGATTTTAAAAAGCGTTATTTAACCCCGCAGAGGAACCTCGCGTACCGCTCCTCACTGGACCTGCCGCAGGGACCCACGCGTTTGAAACAATCCAGGGGATTATTGCTTGTTTTAAACAAAATGAAGATGTGAGGGGTTTATAAGCGGGGAAGAAAGAAGCTGGAACTCCGACGGTGACAGAAAGGTATGCAGACTCTTCTGACTGTTTTTTTCTTTTCTTAACTCACAGTGTTCAGCTACTTTTATCTTGAAATTTGAATCACGGTCGTATATTACTGTGCGAAAGCTTTAGCAAAAATTAGACATGTGAGCAATTTGTTAAGAGCGCACAAGGCGTGCGCTATGCTGCCGCCTTAACACCTGCACAGAGAGGGAAGCCAGAGCCCAGAGAGGGGCATGGTTTTAGAATACTGCAAAGAATCTCGGTCGAGCTGCCGCTGAGCTCAGGATCGGAGCGAGATGCTCGATAGTCCCGGACTCAGCTGGAGATCCGACTCCACCGCCAGCACCACCACGAAGCTGAAGCTGGCGGCAGAAGGAGAAGATCTGCTGCTGGAATGCGAAAGATATCCATCATTCTGAATGATGGTCGTAACCAGCACGGCTGGGATCTCTCACTCTTCCCTCTGAGAGTTAATTCCAATTTTAATCTCCCGCATTAAACAAACCTGGGTGGTTACATTGCGAAGAAGCGAACGGAGCCTGTCAGTGATTATTTTTTTCCTCTTAGCTTTGGATCGTAATGCACATTTTTGATTCATCTTTTCTTTTTTTTCTTTCCGGGCGTGTGTTTGTGTGTGTGAGAGAGTGTGTGTTGGGGGGTTGTGCGCGCGTGTGTGTGAGGGGGTGTCTCCATCTAGCAAGTGCATCTCCACGGGGGGGTGTTTCAAGTCAATCGTGAGATGCTTTGCATTATAAGCTACCGATATGAGCATGCCCGCGGAACATGACACATTCTTCTTCTTGCAGGCATCGATCGCATTTGCCATTTTCAGTAATTGTGTTGCTTCTCTCGCTTTCTCCCTCCCTCTCTCTCTCTCTCAGCTGTTTGATATGTGAATGCGTTTATAAAGACTGATGTATACATTTAGGACTTTTGAGACTAGTGTTGGTCTGCAACCCCTGGGCAAGATTTTATATATTTATTTATTTATTTATTTGCGCATCACGTTGTCAATGGCGCGTGGAAAGGAGTTGGGGCTTATTTCGAGGTGCGCCACTCGAGCTTTCCAAAGCCCCATCGAGGTGGAGTCAGCACAGCAATGACACTGAGTTTTTCTAAGTGCTAATGCCCTTGTTGAATGCTGGAAACTCCGACTCCGAAAAAATAAATAAATAAAAAAATAAAAAAAAGACTCCTTGCAGTCCCCGTGAAAGTTTTGTGATACATCTCATGTTATTTTAAGTCCAGTTAAACGCATCCCGAACATTTTGAGTTTTAAAATGCCATCTAAAAATAACATTTGCCTAAATCAAGCATCACTGCTTCCCGATTGCCTAGAAAGAATAACTAGGAATAATATAATGATATAAAGTTTTCAAAAACGATCCCTCCTTCATTATTTCAACAAAACCAGACCAACACATCCTCTTCTCCTTCCGATGCAGCGCCTCTAAGCTAATATGACTAATAGAACAGCATGGTTTATTAGGAGGTCCGTGTCCGCGGCTTTGCCACAAAACAATCTGCTTTATGGTTTTCCCGAAGTTGTGAATTTTCCCTCTTGTTCCGTTTTCTGCTTTGATCGCAATGAGCGCATCACAGGTCTGCAAAGCTCATAAAAGCCAGAGGAGAGAAGAATATCACGCCCGCGCCCCGGTTGTTAAAAGAAAATGGCTTTATTCATTTTTCTCTGTACCCGTGGTAACTTAGTTATAGCTTTTTTATGGTGCCTGGAAATGGCTTACAGGCTTGCAGTGCTATGTAATGTAATCAAATTTATGATGTTGCTGTGGATTACAATTCCCTGATATGCTCCGTCACATGAGAAATTTGGAGCGACTCCCCGCCCTCCCTCCTCCCTCCCACACCTCCTCCTTCTCCTCCTTCTCCTCCACAATGAATGAACATCAGGGCAAGGCAGGTAACATCCACAAGTGGGTTGCAGGAGGCGAGGGAGCACAAACCCCCAGACTGCACCAAACCTCTCTGGAAATATAACACAACCTTTCTAAATTCTATTCAGACTTATGCTGCCACAGATTTATTCTGGCAACCAATCACATGCTTCTCCAGTTCTGCCTTCTCCTTATTTCATGGATTTTTTTTTTTCTTTTCTTTTTTTTCAATAACATCAGAAAGTTTGGGCTCCTGCGGGGAAGACATCACAATTGTGGAGCTGGACCACTGTGATGAAACAAATGATGTAATGCATGAGCTGGTTTTATAGCTCAGCACACAAAGAGATACACACACGCACGCAGAGATCAGCATCCACTCGCTGCTGTTACATCTTTTTTTTTTTTTCTGTTTGACAGCACCCACGGGATTTTAGTCTGCTATTATTTGTAACATGTCAATATCTCAGTTTTAATTAGAATTCAGATGCCCACTTCCGCATAGATGCGCCTGTATGTTTCAGGCTTCCTCTTGATTAAGATGTGGTGCCGCCCAATAATCACTGCAACTGCCTGCCTGTGGAAGGACAGCCATTACCGGAGTCCTTCCTTCATAGTTAATGGTCTGGACACGTTTTATGAAGCGTCTCAGCGCCAAGCGTTTGTCCACGGAGCAATCAAATACCCATATTGGACATGCATAGGGACCACACGCTGTAAAATGCGGTGGTACAGTGTTGGTTCTTGGTAGATCTTGAAGGAGTCTATGATGATTTTATAATTTAAATAAATAATTTTTCAAGAAAACATCATGTAATCCATGGAGAATGTGAATTTGCATCCATATTACTGCCAAGTTTCCAGTGTGATAAAAAGGGATCTTGATCCTTTAAAAATACTCTGGTAGGGATCTTGGCCATTCAGGTTCAAGGTTAAATGGATTTGTTCTCCACAGTGTACTCACACGAGCCCTTGGAAACACTCATTATGAAGCCTCTACCGTTTTTAGAGTGCATGGAGATGTACATGTTAGCTTTTCCTTGTGTACACTTCTTTTCCTGACATCAATCAACTAGCCGCTCTGTATGTATGAGATGTGTGATTGGACGGCATGTAAAAGCATCCCTTGTTTGCTCCTGCATCGGTATAGCTTCTTCAGTCATCTTTACCTGTCACCAGCTGGGCAGTTACAATAGTTTCAGGCGCACAAGAAAGGCCGTGGCTGTTAGAAATGGTCACCAGCACGCTTGAGCAAATCTACGGTACATAGAGACAGATGTGCGGCAAGTCACATTCAGCGTCCTCATTACAGGCCATGTCATTAATGCAGCCGAAATGGAAATGTGTGCGGATGGCTGGCAGAGCTGTTTAAGGGAGCCCAAGACGCAAGGAAGCAAGAGGAGACGGAAAAAGAGAGCAGAAAATATTTAATCACAAGCACACTTTAAGGAGAGTTTCGCCCATGTGCACTGCGGCAGTCTAATTACCAGGAGAACGCTTGTTAGTTGTCACCTCCAGATAAACAGCGGGCTGTGTTTTTTTTTCCTCTCATTTTTTTCCCCCCTGCCTGTGGTTGAATTTAAAATTCTAAGTAGGTAAATGTCAGTTTCAGAGTATCCCGTCGCATATCGTTTTCACCTCCACCTCTTCAGCCACATGCAGATAATACTAAAGTAAATTGTTTTCAGTACATGGTAAATGGTCGGGGTAAATTAAAAAAAAAAAGGCAAAATATTACCTTGTATAACCAAAACTCTAGTAGTTGCCACTCTCGTGGTAATTTAAATTGGGCTAATCAGTAGAGAAAAGCTGAAAAGGGATATTTTAATGTGACAGAGCACTTTCTGTACCCAGCCTCGTGTCCAACTGCGCCATAATGTACAGTAAATCTTGTCAGGAAGCATATGGTCCTCAAATTCATATGCAAATTAGTTTGAGAATATTCAAATAGCAAAAGAAGGAAATTGTCCTTGCGCCTTTTTCTGGTTTGTCATTTGAAATAGCTCAGATATAAGCTCTTTAGAGAAAGTCCTGACTGTCAGAATGGGGACAAAATGCACTGTTCACAAGTTCTCAAGAACATTCTGACTTGGTTTGAGCCCATCGTGGAGTCTGACACTTTAATAATGGCTTTGATACGTACACATTTTCCTGGTGCATGCCAAGATGTCAGGGAAGGGAGAAGCTTGGCCATCCTGGAATAGAGCAAAAAATATCCTTCTCCATTCCCAGCAAGGAAGGGAATTGTTTGTGAAGGGTGGGGGTAAAAGCCTCTGGGCTCTCCCCTCCCTGTCTAATGTGTTAAGCTACATTTCAAAATACTCTCCCATGGAGCCGTGCCTATTCATCTCTGCCAGACACAATCCCAATTTAAAACAATGTGTACAGGTTTAAGTGGCGGGAGGACGTATCTTGTACCCCTTCATTTTCTGCTTGGAAGGTTTGATTACGTTGTTTTTCACAGCAATCACAAAAGCGTGTAAAGTGGAAGGAAAAGTGTAACCTTGTCATGGTTCAATTTCTGGTTAGAAAAACACACCATAATCATTCAGAGTCCTAGATCAGGTTAAGGCAGCATGTTTAACAATTCAAAGCCTCTTTACTCAAGGATAACTGCAGCTGTAATGTTTGTGCTTAGAGAGCCTGAGATTATAACAACAAATGGTGTGTTCAGGTGTAGTGTAAAGTACACAGATGTATACACTGTATGTGGAGGGAATTCCACTGACTGGAAAGACATTTCTTGAATCAGTTTTTTTTATTAAAGGATATTTCTCGTCTGTTTTCATCTGTCTGACCCAGCCGTAGATCCCTAATGGAGTTAACATAATGGCCATTCCTGGAAGCTGCTTCCTGTGTTAACTTTTATCGGAGACAAGTATTTGAGGTGATTCATGTAAAACCATGTTTATTTAGAAAAAATAGGTTAATTCCAGCATGCTTCAGTATACATGGTTTTGTACAAATCCCAATTTCCCTTAAATCCAAAGAGCTACATAATAATATATGATACACATGAAACTCATAAAAAGCAAATTCATTCATTCATTTTACCAATTGTTGTGTATAGGCCTTGAGCTGTAATGAAGGATGTTAATGAATTACGGTTTAGATCACTACTGCAGTTGACCCCACTACAAAAAGAAAATCATTTTCAGTCTTGCATACTATTATACTTTTACTTTTTTGTGATAAAAAAAGTAAAATTTCTGTTTTCTTACATAAGAACAGTTTGGTGACTGTATTGTCCAGAGGCGTTTGTCCTCGTGTGTTCAGACATAATGCAAATTTAGCTTAACCATGTTGAGCCAGCATTGCAAAAATATTTAGATTGCTGATAGAGTAGATGATGGGGATGTACAGTAAGTATAAGAAGCTCTTTTTGAGGAATCAAAGCCTACAGCAACTGATGCCATATACTTGCCTTTATTTACCATTAGAACCCAGCAGATCTGAACAGCTAACAAGCTGTCCGTGGTTGCCAGCTTGGCGGGAAGTTTTCCGGAAAGCAGACAATTAGGAAGGCTCTCACTTGATGAGACAGATGTAAATCTCCTTGGGGAGACAATTTTGCAGCGGGTTATTTGCCATTGCAGCCACCATCCCTTCCCAGGGCTCGTAACTCTTGAAGGTCACAGTAGCATTTCACCTCCCCCCTCTTCTTGCCCGTGACAACTCCGGTGGGTATTGCCGGATGTTTCCCGCCAAGCTGGTGAGTGCAGGCTGATGATGGCAGGGGTCAGTGACGCTGATGCACTGTGACAACAGCAAGAATATCAGAACACTGTCTAGTCTGTTTACTACTAGCCTGCATCATAGTCAAAGGAATCATGGAGAATAAATGATTCATAAACTGTCCTGGATAGGCATTTATGTCTGATTCAGAACGGCAGTGTAAGACACCAGTCTCACTGCTCTTGAGGTGTAGCGGGGTCGTCACTGGGACTGGGTGGATGGTCGAAGGTGCAAGCAAGGGGAAAAGGGAGACATGGGGAATGTCACACGCTAGAGGGGCAGAATTAAGACAAAGAGGGGAGAGTATTGGCGGTGGCCTTGTACATTTCATCTGCAGGCCCTAATAAAACCCTCACAAGCCGGCATTGATCTCTCCCAGAATAATCCATTTAGACTGAGCGTGCCTGGCCATGTGGGGCCTCTTCAATTATTTATGGGAGAATGCTGTGCAAGCTTCCGTTGGGATGCAACAATGTGCCCTGGGAAACCTGTGAACTGCAGATTGCAGGGGAGCAAGGGAGATAGTACATTTGCAAAAGGGAGAAATGGCAGATGGAAGGAGAGGGCTGGTTGTAGAGAGAAATGAGGGACAGAGGGAGAGATGGGGAAAGCGATGGAAGGAGGCGAGAGTGGGAAAGAAAAGAGAAGAGGCAATGACAAGGTGCAGAGGTGAAGAGAAACACAATGTGAAATAATGGAGAAGGAGGGTTGCAGTTATGGAGAGAGTACTGAAAGAAGAAGAAGTTGCATTGACCAGGTGACAGGTTAAAGGGAGGATGGGTAGAGAGAAGGTACAAAGAGAAATGCTAGAAGAGGGATGCAAGAGAAAGAAAGTGCTAGACAGAAATCGAAGCTACTGAGGAGTGGATGAAAGAGAATGGATAGAAATAAATAGAGAAGATGGGAGGAGACAGAAGACAGAGATACAAGAAGGATGTGGGGTAGATGGGGGGCAGATTATCTAGATGAGCATCAGAGGTAGAATTATAGATGAGAAAAGGTAGAAGAGTTGACTGGAAATGAGGCAGGAATAGATGGATAGGAAGCAGGTGGAGGACGGGACCTTTTTAAAGCAAGTCATGAACATCTATTGATCATGGCAGAGTTATGGTTGCCATTGTGCTAAGTGGGGATATGCCAGCATGACTGCCTGTACAGTCGATCATTATTTCTGCTGTGTTCACCTTTTGTGGTGTCAAATCTACCGTAGTCTTGGATACAGGTTTATGATTTGCAGGATAAAACCAAACTAAATCTTGCAGTACTGTACATCTAATTATGTCTCTGCGCTGTTTCACCTGTTTCAGAAGAAACTATATGATTTGGACAACATTTCATTCCATCCCATCAGCAGACTTTGTTTGCATCCTGCAATTAGCAGCTCACACAGCTCTCATAAATCCTGACAGATTTGTCTTACCTGGTTCCCATGGTGTAATTTCCAGCACCCTATTAGGCTTTTCCGCTCAGTGCATGCTGCCGAATCCGGATTTCTGATCACGCAGTAGTCTACTAGAACTGACATTTCTATCTGTACAGTCGAGAGATTATGTCTGGCACATTCTGAGAGGGTATATACTAATTTCACAATGACTCTGACTCTTGCGACCTTTACAAAGCTTTCGCTGAAAGACTTTTTAATCAAATTTCCACAATTTGGATATGATTTTTTTTTTCCTTTGTGCTCCAGTTTCAGTCCATTTACTGTGGTGTATTTGTACAACAGTGCTGCTGCACACAATAGCGTCTTTTTTGTAAAAGTCCCACCACATTCATCTTTTATCTCCCTTTCATTAACCTGCAGACGTTTCGTATATTAGACACAGTGTCGCTAATATTGGAAGAAAAAAAAACAACTCTTGATGTTCTCCAAGGATTTCCACTATTCATAGTGATTGGGCAAACATGTAGTGAGAAAATTAGGGCCTATCACATAGCTATGTCAAACAGTCTAATCAGATGGACTAAACGGTGTAGCGGCATGCCTATTAACTAACGATAACATACCAGCTGGTTTGTCTTTAATTAGTAGGATCCCATTTCTCACCCCTGACGCCCCCCCAAGCTGCCACCAAGGATTTATTGTTTGTCCATTGACATTGATTATCGGATTCTAGTAATTGTTTTGCCTTCGTGTGATTAACAAACCTCTGTTTCCTCCAACGGCTAGCTCAATAGCAGCCTTTAATGGCAGGACACCAGCCAAACTTGGAATGCTAACAGGGTGTTAACCACGATTGCAATGGAGAATCGCGGGAAGAAGCAGTGTAGTGTCGAGACCATTGTTTTACACCAATGGGATTGCTAAATTCATTAACTAAGGTGCTTAGTGAAGGGTTCCACATGCAAACATTTGGGTGTAGGTGGTCCTTCTGGCTGACGCATCTAGCTGCTTTGTGTTTTATGATTCCTGGCCTGGATGACTGTGCAAACCCCTGGCATTACTGGCATGTCAGGAATTTAAATAACCTGTCTCTTTCCTTGATCTCTTTGTTCTCTCGTTTCTGAGGGAGGTTCCAGAGATATATGAGGTGAAAAGGAGAGTGTATCCCAGCTGTTGAGGAAAAGATAGATAATAAGAAAGAGGATGAGTGATGAAGAGCTTTTGAAGCGTTTCAGGTCAACCTTTGCAGCTCTGCTTTGAAGGATTTGAGGGAATCTGAAAGGGTTGTAAATGCATTAGTCAGATTCTGTATATCGCCTTTCAAACAAGTCAGATCTTTACATTCCATTTGTTGCCTCTCACAGATATAGTTTGGAGAACGTGATAGTCTCTCCTCACTCACAACATCCTGACTGAACTCCGACTCTCGTCCCAAGAGAGACACCCAGAGACTTCTCTCTGTAGCTGTCACACATTGCATAGCGTGCCCTTGTTCCTGGGAGGATGTGAACACTGAGTCTGCATCACTCATGCAACCTCAATGAACGAACACATTCACAGCCTTCAGTTGTGTACAGTCATGGTTGAGTTTCAGTATGAAGTTCCCGCTCAGTACTGGGGTCTATGTAAACGTGTGCATCTGGCCAAAAGGTTTAAAGCAGCTCAATGTGCAGTAACCTAGCATGTTAAGTAGCACGCCCCTAGCAAGCAGACCTTTTGCATTTCTGATTTTTATTGTGTAGTTGACCTCTCTTTTTGGTTGTACACTGATTTTTTTTTTTTAACTGGGAGCTTGAAAACAATTTCTTGAACTAGACAAAAACACAATCTATTGATATATTTGTGATCACATCCAGGCATTGTCTGTTAAAGCTGGAATCACGCTAATCCTGTTTTAGCATTCTTAGGAAGACGGTTAGGTAAGAGCTGCTTACCCAAAAATTGGTTACAGGAAGATTGTTATGCTAGCCGCCATTGTAAGAACTAACTTAACGCCGCAGTCTGCTACTTGGACTGTATCTTTGACTTTCACCTTTTTTCCTCTCCGACAGTTTGCGCTGTTAGCTAAAACCAGCTGCTGAGGCAAGAGCAGGATGCTGAGGGAGACGAGGAACGAGGTCTACTTAAAAGTAATTTATTTCTGCTGTCGCTTTGTTGGGTGAAGAGGAAGTGACAAATGCGAACTGGTTGTTTATGAGGCCTGGCTAAGTGCTGGCAGGGCTGCTTTTCTCTGAGGTAGTTGGCTCTCTGTTTAATTCATGTCCTTGGGAGGTGCATTGCTCTGTGGCATGGTGTGTGGCAGGCGAGCTAATGAGAGGTGAACCTATCTGCTTCTTATTCTCCATCTGCTTGCTTCACACTTTCTCCCACTTCCTGCCCCTGTCCCTCTTACTTTTCTTTACTCTGTCTCTTTTGACCTCTTTTACTCCCCACTCCGTCCTTCTCTTTCCACACCCCACCTTTCTTTGTCACCACTCTGAGCCCAGTAATAAGAAAAGAAACGCACACAGAATTCTCCCTCCAACCGCCTCCAGCTCGCCCTGCTTCTCTGGAAATGAAACATGGAAATGGAGAAGCCTCCGTGCCATCACTCCCTGCCAAATAAATCAGTCAGACCTTTGACAAACCCCCAAATAGGACTGCCGATTTTTCACAGCTGTCCCGTTCATCACTGTGATTCATCTTCCCAGCGATGGAAGGCATGTTTTCTTCCTCTGTCCACAACCCCCTACACCCACACATTTACCATCAGAGAGGCTAGGTCACTGCATTTGGGCTTAAGTGTTTGGAGGGAAAGCAGTTCAGTGCAGCACAAGCGCCTGCTGGCCCTTAAAGCACACAGAATGACGGACAGGAGAAGGACAGGGTGAGCCGAAACGTCGACCTCTCCGCCACCTCAGCTCAGTTACATCCTCTTGTCTTCTCCCCTTCCTTCTTTATACTTTTGTAAGGTGCTGTTTTAATTGACATGAAGAAGAAAAAAGCTCCCAGGTAATCCAGCTGCCTGCTCCTGTTCCATGTCATGAGTTATTTTTTTCCCCTCCATGTTCCTTGTCCATTATTCCTCTCCTCTCCATGTCTTTGCCTCTTAGGCTTTCCCTCCTTTTCTCTGTGCTTCTGCTTCTCCCTGCTTCACTCCTCCTTCAGCTAAACACTGCCATATTCCCTAGCGATCGCCTCTGTTGTTCCTCCCTTCCTCTTCCCCTCCTTGTCTAGTTATTTACATCCACACACTTCACCTTGACTTGTCTCCCCTGTGTTTCTCTGTTCTCGGCTCTGAAAACTTTGTTTGCTTCCTCACTTTGGAAATGAAGATCTCAGTTCAGTCTGAAAAACAAAACAGTGAAAGTTAATCAAATTTTTTTTTCCACGTGCAAGTGAAACTTCGAGATGCTGGGACATGATGAATAATTTATATAGTGATTGTTTTCAAGTCATCTGTCAAAAATAAAAAGAACATTAGTAATATTTAAGTGTCACGTATCAATGTATTAAAGCAGTTGTACAGCTTATTATTACAGATTATTTTTCTTTAAATCCTTCAACAGATAATTTTTTTAGACATATCCTAACGTAAATTACAAACAATATCTAATGGTTTCATGTTCAGAAAAATAAATTCATATAACATAAAATTATGTATCTAACACCAATCAGGCATAACATTATGACCACCTTTCTAATATTATCTCGCGCTGCCATCAAGGAGTGTCATTGCTATGGGGTGGGGGTGTCTGGTCTGGTCTAGTTGGGTGGTACGTTTCTAAGTAACATACACATAAATGCCAGGCCTAAAAGTTTCCCAGCAGAACATTGTATTATCACAAGATGGTCAATGTCATTTACTTCTCCTGTCAGTGCTTTTAATGTTGTGGCTGATCGGTGTAGGTAAAACGTCCATTTGATCGTGCAGCTCTACACGCAGCTCCAGTAATAGAAGTGAAAGTTCCAACAACTCTTCCTACGTCCTACTGAGCCATCTGTATACATATCCACCCAACATCACCAAGATAAATCCGGCAGTAGATAGCTTTCACATCCCATCTTCTGCTTTGCAGGGCATGAAGAGTTTTGCTTGACTGACACTTCTGAATGTCCTTCCCACAAACAGGCACTTCAGCCCTGAAATGGAAAGAAATACATAGATCTGTTAAGATAGCCACCTGCGACATACCAGCTCCATACCGCAATACTTTCATCCATTTCAGTGTAGTCATGAGCAGGTGAATTTCATCCTTGCTTGCTGGAGTTGGAAGCGGGGGACAGGTGGTAAATGCGCTCAAAAGGATACTCACTCAAACTGCCTGTAGTTTACTATAGGGAAAAATCATGTAATTGTTGTTTGGTTCACTATTTGCACTGATGATCAACATTCTGTATCAGTCAAATTTCCGTTTGAACAAAACAAATAAGTCCTTCATCTTATTTTATCCTCTCACTGCAGCTCATAGGTGATTCATTCTGTACGTCACTTCCAAAAATAGTCTTTAAGTGTGTAGCCTATCATGGGACCCTACTGTATATACTGCTCTCAGGTCAAACGGCAGTTTCGTTTATCATTGATAGTCACCTGTCATCTATTTTTCATGGCTCTGAGTGCCTCTTTTTTTTCTCCACACTACATTCCCACCTCCCACTCCGCTCTCCCCTCCTTCTAACCAGCCTGTCCTGTCACTCTGAGATGTGGCTTGAACCTCCGATTCAATTCCTTTTTTTTCGCCAGGCGCCCTTTGTTTTTATCTATTGTTCCTAAAAGCGATTATGACCACCAGACAGGCCAATTAAATATTTAGTAGAGCTCGGGCTGCTGGTTTCACTGGCTTCACAGGAGCACACGCCACAGATGTTCAAAGTGTCTCTCTCTCTCTCTGCAGAGGGGGACAGCGTGCACCGATTTTTCACGGGGCAGCCACTCAGTTAAATAAAAGCTGCTATTTGATGCAGTGTATGTGCGTTGAGCCTGCGCGTGACATGCAGGTGTGCAAATTTCAGCGTGTTTTCGTGAGTCTGTGTGGGTTATTTCTGTTGGCGTGGTGGTATTTACTGCTATAATCATTTGTGTGTCTGACGTGTATGCGCGTGTATTTTTCAGTGGCTGCCCCTCAGATTACCTTGCTGTTCAATACCAGAAAATTTATATGCAAGTCCACTCTCCATTTCCACTGCAGGAAGAACGGGAATGATCAGTTGCTTGAGAGAACAATAAATAATCTCCTCTGCTATTGATTTATCTAAAAACACTGGGGGGAAATTGATTCACAAATTATATCTCATTTGACTGCTACATTTAAGGATGAAGTTCAAATCGAAGTAACTGCACACTTGCACGGCACTGTATCATCCCACATAGCATAATATTTTCACCCCATTGATGAGAGCTTTTAAATATTTCATATTGGAGTTATATGGACATTTTGGACAATCTGGGTGTTGATGAAGATATGATGGATGTTTACGGGTTGAAAGGCTTTAAAGGCATTCATGTCTTTGCAGCGCAGCGGATCTTTGTTGTCTCAGCTTTTATTATTCTGAAGGATTTGAACTGAGCAGCCAGAGGTTCAGTGTCTTGCTCAAGGGTGTTTTGGCTGTGCTAAAAAATAAAATGTGACGTGCCAGTTATGAGACTTCCTAGTCCATCCTGCCAGTGTAGAGTAGAATCACACTTTTTTCTGCAGGAGATGTGAAAGGTACGCCCTTGCCAGAAACATTCTCATGTTACCTCCATGTCGAGGAGCTGCCTTTATTTTGGAGCGTCGCTTAATAGAAGCAGTCAAGACGGAAATGTCCATTAGATAGGGCTTCCCTCATATATGCCCAGGCTTCCTATGGATCTCCTCTTAATTCCACTTTAAAATTAAATGCAGGTCAATTAATCGAAAACTCTGTTTTGTACGTATATTTCTTAATAACCTGCATCAGTGTAACCTGTGTCTCCCTGCATGTGCCGCAGACACTTATGATATGTTTCACAACTGTTCCAAGTGGCATCAGAGAAGTCATGACCATAAGTGAACCATCACCTCACACTCAGTGGTTGTTGTAGTGAACACCATGCTTTTCTGTTTTTCTCTGGTTCAGAGTGCGTATTCAGTGCTGGTGTCACTTCGGGTAAAATAGTAAATGAAAACAGTATTTTTAAACATTAAAAATAATTCGGATTCTGCAGAAGCAGATAAATGACCATGAAGGACAAATGAGCATAAAACTGAGCGCGGCTTTAAGGCTCAATAGAAGATTAGATCACTGGTTAAAGCCAACATTGGTTGCAGCAAAGAGGCATATTTCAAAGACAGAGATTTAAAAGAGCCTTTTCATATTTCTGCACGGGAGTGGTATGTTAATTGATGAAAGTCCTTGGTTTTAATGGCTATCTAGTAGTGGGTATTGACAAGAAAGTGACAAGCCGTGATGTGTGCTTGTACGGGCCAGCCAGCTAACCCTATCTTACTTCGTCTCCCTCTCTTTGCCTAATGGCTAATAATGAAGAGGGCATCTTTGCAGAGATGACATGTGCACGTCCTCTACTGGACACACACACACGTACTCAGACGCTGGGCTGACTGCCCTTCAGAATACTAGGCCTGACATTAATCTTTAAATGACTGTTGCTTCTTCCCCAAGACTTTCAATCCATTAGTGGCTGTGTCTTGAGATGGGATGGGGAGATTGCTAGAAAGGCAAAGGAAGGGAGGATGCAGGCAGCGCCTGTGTGTATGTGTATGGATGTGTTGCAGACAGAGTGGGACAGTGGACGGAGTGTAACGGAAAGGATGATGTCAATGATAATGGAGGATGAGGACAGAGAGAGAGAATGACAGAGAGACAGAGTGGTTGAGGAGACACAGAAGTATCACAGACAGAGAGAGAGAGAGATGCTACTGACTCACTTCTTTCCTCTCAAGAGAAAGAGGAAAAAAGTGAGACAATGAGAACACTGGTCTTTTTAAAATCCTGTCCATGTCAACTACTGTACTCCGTTTCCCACAGCTTGCCCTTCTTCTGTAGTCCTGAAATCAGGGGAGTAGTTTCAGATTTAAAAAAAAAAAAAAATACACTTGCTATGTTGATAGCTCACTCCACAACAAAATCAATGAACAATAAATTACAAAATCAAAAAGGTCGAGGCTTAATGTTCACATCTATACTGTTTAGATGTCTTCATTCTCATACCTATTTTCATTGGTTTCTATGAATACAAATTCAAATACATTCCTTTTACATCCGTTATCTCCCACTGACACACGCCTCTGCCCTCTTCTCTGCTCCCTCCCTGCTCCTGTCCATCAGTTCAAATATCCTACTACATCCAGTCTTTTCTATACATCACTTTGTTCCATGTTTTGTCCACAAAACTCTTTCCTTTAATCTGTCTGCCCTTACGCGTGACTTTATTTTTTAAAAATCTTTCTTCTCTCTCTCCACCGTCCTTTTCACATTCCTTCTGATTGAAGTCTTCAGTATCCTTTTAACCATCACTCTCTACTTCGTTTCCTCCCTTTTCTGTTCGCCTTCCCCCGTCTCGATTACATTCTGTGCCTCCCATACTTCCTGCCTTTCCCTTCATTCCTCCAGCTCACTCTTCGCTCTCTCCTTCCTCTTCTTCCTCCTCAACATCTTCCTATCCCCTCGTCTCCCTCCCTCCGCTCCTGCATCGGTGAGCTATAGTGACTCTGACATCATTACCCTTGTTGTGACAGGTTTCATTTGTACCCTGTGGACCTATACATCAGCCTGACTGATAGTCCGGGGCCCGGGGCCAGCGGAGCCCCGCCCAGACTGGGACGGAGTAACAGACAGAACGTCCCTAAAAAACCACTTCAGCCTGTGTACCACTCGATATTTTTCCATTACTCGTTGTGATATGTCAAACTCAGCGATGGCTCAAAACAGACTCCCACCATCACCTGTCTCTGTGTAAAAAAAAAAAAAAAAAATCCACTGTTGCTGAACAAGTAGAGAGAAGTTGGATAAAAAAAAAAGTTTAAGTAACACTGATAATCTAGAAAGACTAAAAAACTTATTAGTACTTAAAAAAAGTACTAAATATAGAAACATAGGAAGTTTCTGAATGTCTTTCCACATTCAAGAGAAGACATCGGTAGCATTAGGATTTGTTATAACAGGTTATTTTAACTATATTGCAACACTTCTGTATACATCTCGCAGATTATGCATACATGCTGCATATTTATACCATATATTATCATTTTAATTGTTAATACATTTATTTATAGGTCTTCTTTTTCAAATAATGTGCATGTACTTTTGCAAAAGAATTCAAGTAATTATAGTTATTGCACTTGCACACCAAAAGCACGTGAGCCTTCCACTCGACCCGATGCCACATCCGTCTCCGCACCCTCGTAAATCCAGCCAATACATCAACAATACCTTCAGACCGCTCACAGCCCCATTGATCTGCGGTCGTATTAATGTGCGGCTTATGAGCTCGCCGGCATCCTTTGTGGGCAGACAAAAAAAAAAAAAAAAAGAAGAATCCACTTGAGTGTGGCGCTTTTAATGGTCAGACTACCCTGTTTCTTTCACAATGGAACCAATCCCCATTGTGTTCACTCAGTTGTAGGATGCCTGGACAGGAACCATTAGGGAAGAATCAGAGAAGCTCTTCATTTTACAGGCACTCGGCCCCTCATCAGATGTAATAAGGAAGTATTTAAGAACTAAGTGGTATGCGCTAACCAAATTCCTGCATCACTTTTTTTTTTTAAATAACAGGATTGGTTTTTGTTTTTTGCAGATTTCTTTTTCATGCCGGCTTTTAAATTTTGCTCCAATATAAATTGCCTTGGGGTGTGACATTTATATTCTTTTTTTTTTTTTTTGGCTGTGTAAAGCATCATTATCGCATCGCGTTGAGAAGCATCATGCTGCTTCTCAGCGTTAAATCCTGTTTCGCAAACACTTACTCTACTTATTAACAGGTAGTAATGAAGCCTCAAATATGTTCATGCATATGTTCCTGTGAGATCAGCGACTGAAGCTAACACATATGTTCATCATCTGGTGGTGAGGTCTTGTTATGGAGATGTGAAATACAGCTTTTTTGTTGTTGTTGTTGTTGTATTGTAAAGCCTTTTTTGTTTGTGTGTAAAATAGAAATAAGGGGTAGCTGCTTGCTTTTAAGCCAGTACCTTTCCATTCAACACTGAGGTTAGGTTCGTCTACTATCTCCTGGAATGTAGCCTTTTGGTGATTTGTGTGTCCCTATGCCTGCCCCTGCTTGTGTGCAAGCACCTGTGCAGGAAGGTATGTGTTTAAATGTCCAAGGGTTTTCATCATGTGAGAGTACAGTCACAGCTGAGCTTCTGCTCATGTGTGCGCTGAAGAAAAAAAAAAGACTCACCCCACAAGAGGCACATTAATCATCCTGATTTTTTTTCTCTCACTTTTTTCACCCTCTGCCTCGCGTAGTGTGAGTTGAGGCGTGATGGATGGCTCGTCTCTCACCGTGGATTCCGAGGGAGAGGCTATAGCCCATCCACAGGCCAGAGGCCGTCTGGGGAGTCCCTAGCTTACCCTGCAGCCCATACATCTCTGGACGCTCGGTGTGGCCTTACATGTATTTATTCCACAGGTGGATGTGGATCCCCTGTCTCTGTCTTTAAAATGTTTATGGCCAACTGAAGAGAGCAGCAGCTACATGCTTTCTGGGTTCAGAGTGTGTTTTCAAGTCAGCGACCTAATGTTGACTACTGTTTACAAGAAAAGGCTAAATATGCATGTTACGCACATAAAATGACTTGCTGCTGACTAAAAAAAATAAGATTTTATTAAACGATAATAAAAAAAGCATATTGATGCACTTTAAAGGACAATGTGTCAGAGTGAGAGTTTAGAAAAAGCATGGTTCATTCCATTACTGTTAATACTTTAGCTTGTGGCTCAAGATAAATTTGCACTTGCTTTTATGCGTTAGACAAACATATCCAGAGCTATCTAAATACATATGTCGAGATAGCAGAAAGTAAAGAAAGAATAGTGGGGACAACAGGGTCACGTTGTTTCCCATTACAAACAGGTAAAACTCAGTGGTGTCCAATTCTGAACTAATGTATTTCTTATAAATGTTCTCTGTATTCACTCCCAACAGCCAAGTGGGAAAAATAGTTCGCTTTAATCTAGAGCAATCAAAAAAGATGCCAATGTATGTCTTCTTAAAAGCAGTAACAAATATGAGCATCCTCTTAAAAATCCTGCTTAAAAGTCCTCCAGTATTTAAACAGTTCATCATTTGGATGCATATACAACTTGGACACCACTTACTGGACAAAACAATGCACCTTTCTGTATCACATATTCTGCACTAAACATTTCCTCCACTGCGGGAGGTATGGACGGACATCTGGGTCAAAACTGTATGCTGAGTTTGAAACACTGTTCTAACTCATGTGGCAAAAGAAGTGTAGCCTTTTTATTCCTAGAGATGTATTTATCACTGCAGTCATGGCAGGTCAATGGTTAACAAACACTATGAGCAGATTCACAACTTTAGCTGTTTTGGTAAAGTTTATACTCTGTGGTTCTGGAATGATTTTTGTTTGTTTGTTTGTTTAAGTAAAGAAACTAGTAATTTATGAAGAAGTATTGTAAAGAAGCTTGTCATTCAACAATCAGTTCAATCAATTAAAGAGAGGACAGGGTTCGGTTGGGTTGGGTTTCTGGATCGACTCCCTTTGGATTGTTTGAAGCGCCTGTTGCACCCCATTGGCTGATGCCTAATAATGCATAGACAGCATGAGCTCCACTCTTATCTGAAGCAAGACAAAGAATGAACACAAGTAAGACAGAGAAAATTCAGGCAGAGTGTATTTCTTTCTTTTTATTCTTGTCATAGTGAGAAAACAGGCAGAAGAGAGGGACTCTTAGTTTAAGAGAAGCAGTCAGCAACTCAATAAAAGATGGAAGTAAGAAATGACAGGAAATCGGAAGAGAAAACACAGACGGGGAAAACAGACTATAGCCTACCTCCTCTGTTTATATTCCCTCGATGGCTGTCTCCTTCCTCGTCTTGTGTCTCGGTATCTCAGCGTTGTCATTCACCTAACCTTCGTGGCAGAGTGGAAGGATTCTTGGCGCCTGCCAGTTGTTCTTGGCACGGCAACGTGAGGGAATAAACCTCGGCACTTTCATGATGAGGCGCTTAGCAGATGTCTGATGTACAGCTTGACGAAACTTCGATCTCCCAAGGACACGGTACCTTTGGGATATGTGACAGGATGTGCATGCTCATGTGTGAGCGCAAGGAATCAGATTTAAATCAGAATCAATGTTCACAGGTATTCAGGTTTTCTCCATTTCTCCATGCAGTGTGCACGCAAAAATGGAGAATGATTCAAATCTGGTGCACATGGTAACATTCCTATGAAGGACAACGTTTAAAACGCACAGTACCTTGCACCATTGTGAATACACCAAAGAGCCTTCTGTCAATGAGACGTGTTCCAGTGCATCCCACAGACGCTTGATCAGTTTGGGATCTAGTGAATTTGTAGGCCAGGTCAACACCTTGGCACGTATCGCATGATTCATGTTTTTTTGTGCTTTAGAATTATTGCATGTCTTTTGTCTGAAGATAGAATGAAGCTGGATCATTATTGGCTGAGATGAGAAAAGAAAATTGTAACTGAAAATTGAAGTAAGTTTTATATTTTTCTGTTGTAAATGACCAAGGTGACTGGTTTGGTTTATTCTTCTTCTTTAGACAGTTTTAGATAGTTTTCTTCTCTGTTTATTACAGCAGTGCCTAACTAGTCTATTTGCTCCAAACCAGTCAACAAGCATGCAATGGTTTGCTTCAAATCCAGTTAAAAATATCTGGAAAGATGCATGCTAAAGAGTGTCAGACATGGTTAGGTAGGGAATGATGAGGGAACTCTGGTACTTACAGTGAAATTGTGCCTGGCGTTCATTATATGGGTAAATGGACGGTGGCAGACGCTTGTGTCAACGCAGACTGACACAATTGATGCTGGCGGTCTGGGTCGACGTGTCCTGAGAGCTAAGGAACGAGCGTCTAGATTTCCAGGTACAGATGAAAAATTTTACCCCTGGGATGTTTCAGCCTCGAACATAATCGAGCCGGTCCACTGCCAAGGTGGATGGACTGCTCCAAAGAGACATGAAACAAGGTTAGGATGTGGGCAGCATACAAAACTGTACACGAGAAAGAGGAGCTGCTTCAAATATTAACAGCATCTCAACTGTGACTGTTGCTGGAAATTTGTACAGCGTTAAATGTTTAATTTGGTCTTATAGTTCTGGATATGTGTAATATTCTGGCATATTTTAGGATATTCAAATGTTTGAGATTATAACTGTCTCAGTAATAGCCTTTCCCTTAGATATCTTGTCTGTTAAAGGCACATGGGTAAATTCTGATTCTGAAATTTGTTAAAAAACGATGGAGATCATTTTAACTAACCTGCAACAGTTTAACAGCTGCAGTGCTGATAATCAGAGGTATTGTGTCTCGGCTGTTAAGTTGAGCTTCAGTATTGATTAATGCCGTTTCCAAATCAAAGGAAGACAGATTTCTCAAGGGACATGATTGTCCTCGGATGCCAAGATTGTCTTCCTTCTAGAACATGTCCGCATTTTTTTGCCGTTTGTTTGAATGACATTTTAATGCAGCACTTTCCACAGGATAATCCTTAAAAAAAAGCGATTCAAGCAGAATAAGTTGCTCAGTGTGTGTTTTGGAGCACTTGGCTAGCTTCTTGCCCAGGTTAAATACCTTGTTCCTCCATTGATCTTTTCGCTTGTTTCACTGGTGTTTCCAAGGCGGGTGTATTAATTTGACTGAAATGTGGTTGCTGGCAAACAAAGGGGTCAGAAACGGGGGTTAACAGCTATTGTGATTAAGCCTCTTCTCACCCAGCGTGCCACTCCACGAGAATCACACCAGTGTGTCCTATCAGGTATGAGGTGGCAAGTATGCAAAATGTTTAACAGCCTCTTATGCAGGCATTTCCACTGTGACTCAGAATGCAAATTGGTCGGGCTCTCAAGCCCAGCTGAATCAGAGAGGGAGTTGGGGGACTGACACAAATAGACAAAAAGCAAACAGATGAGTGCACAAACGCTGCCTTACAAAAGCATTCACACACCTGGCTCTCCGTCAAGGTTAGGCGATATTGGCAAATAGTACGATAAAAGAAGACCAGAGCCATGGTGTAGTCTGAGGTAATATCATATTCGGCGCTGCATGAAACACAAATGCGGCTGTGTGTTTAGGCATTGTGCTTATTTATATCGGTGTGTCTTTATCAGAGCCTGTCTGCTTTTCATGATATTGAGACAAATTGCAGTGTGGCCATGAAACCTACTCTGCTGATTAACTCTTCGGCGGACGGCTTTTTATCTGCTGGCATTTGATGTACGACATCTTTGCAAGGGCTACGGTCGAATGCAATCACGGGCCCTTTCATTGCAGGGGCCCTTTTCGGATTGTCTCCTAGTTCTCGGGGGAGGGCCATCCTTCAGAAAATATTGACTGTTGGACAGTGTGCGTGTGTGCGTGTACATGTGTATTTGCAGGGCTGCTTGAGAGAGAAACAGCAGATGCCTTTTTGTGTGCCCATGTGTGTATTGCGCCTGTCTGTCTCCATGTACTAATGGAGAAATAGGAGGAGAGAGCAAACCAGAGTGCAAAGGTCACTCGCCTTGTAAAACGGATAAAGGAAATTCCATTTTCCACAATATATTGCACCCAAACGCACCCGCTCTCCCATCTCAGTGTTTTCCCTTACTGTTGATTGTCTGCACTTTCAAATAGGAAGGTAAGGGGCTTTCTAAGAGTTACATCTCACCTGCTGCTTTCACATCTATTAGCCAGGCTCTCTCTTAGCTACCAGGTTTTCCATTTCCTTTAAACAGGCCTCTATGATGTGGAACTGAGATGACTTCTTTCATGAGAAGGTTAAAATTGACCAGACTACTTGCTTTTTTCCTGAGTATTTTATTGCAACTTTTGACTGCCTTTCGTAAAGCTTCACTTTCTTCACTTTCCACAACCACTGAAGGTACACAGTTGTTGGCCCCTGTGGCTCTGTCTTTTGCCTCAGGTTTAATGTGTTCTTAGCAAAAACTGTTGTGTTAAATAGCTGTCCTCAGTTGTGTCAGGAACATGTTCATGTTTGTATTTTTAACTGACAATGAATGCAAAAACAGCAGGGAATCCCCTCCCTATACTGTCAAAGTCAGGCTAGTCAATATGTTAAGGGAAGGTTTGTACATCAGTTCATTTTCAGTCGGCACGCTTCTGCAAGCCGTGGACTAAAATTAATTTAAAACTCTGGAGACTTTAAGCAGTCATTTGTTCAGATGCCTAATATGATGTATTAAACTGACAAGAGTCCCCCAGAGGCTGTGTCACTTATCACTGTTGTCTCTGTGAAGCAATGGCACGGTGAACATTGGCCATGAGTGCAATTTTCCCTGATCTTAACCACGTTTTAACCATAAAAACATGGTTTTATCTGCAGATACTGCACCAAACCTAAACCAGAACCATGGGGATAGATCAGAAAATGTAATTTGAGACATTGGTAGCAATACTGACATAAACAACATGTCATTTTTGAAAAGACCAGGATGCCCAGACCAGAATTTTCAGGCAATGACAAATGCATGCGTTGTGTCACTTATTTTGAAGAAATTTTGAGGCTTTCATAAACACCGACTCTAGTGAATGGAATAAGGTTTCGTATGTGAGCACTTACAGTAAATATCACTGACCGTCGTGTGTCGTGTGACAATGCAATGTTCTGCTGGGAAACGTTTGTACCTGGCAATCATAGACATGTAGCATCCAGCTAGACCAGACCAGGCACCCCGGCCCCATAGCAATAACACTCCTTGATGGCAGAGGTTGTTCCCAGGTTTAGAAACATCTCAAAAAACATGAAAATGATGTTGACCTGACCTCCAAAATCACTAGATCCCAAACTGACTAAGTATCTGTGAGATGCACTGGAACAAGCGTGATCCACAGAGCCCCCTCCCCCCAACCCATTGGATACAAAGACCCCCACACCAACACCCCAACACCACAGGACACCCTCAGAAGGCCCATGTCCATTCCTTCAATTAAAAATTAAGCCCAAATACTTATATTACTTCACTTCCACAGTATGTAATTCCAGAGTGTCATTAAGGTCCACTAATCTGCTCACTCAATGTAAATGTATCGTGACTCAAACTGCAACAAATGGCCAATTAATCAATTCAGAGACGCAGCAAAGATACATGTGGAGCTCATGGCTGCAACACCATAGCAGCCCAAGAGGTGAATAGTTGAACTGTAGTGAAAAGACAGTTGCACTTCTGAAAAGAGGCCCCAGACAGCTGGTGTAAGTTTATCTCACAAAGACACGATTTCTAGCTAACGCGCATTAATTCCCGCCTGAGCTATGAGCTTTCTGCTTGAATGACAGTAATTATTGCTTCAGTCTTGACGTAGAGACACTAACGCTCATGATGTCTTTGTTCAAACCAAAGTGATAGCCCTGCCTCAGTCGCCCACACAAACGGGAATCAAGCTGCAATGCAAACCAAAGTGGTCTTACTAAACATTCATTTCTGTGTGTTGTTATATGTTGTGGCATTTTTTGCAATTTTCATAAATTCATAAATTCATAGAGAACAATAGAGGACAATATTTAATCTTTGTTATTGCTTCTTTTGCTTGTGCATTTGCAAGTGCAAGTACAAGTCCAGACACTTCCATTTTTACAGAGAAACGATGGTATCTGATGTTTGTCATTATTATTACGTATACACCTGTAGCTTTAATGTATCTTAAGTGCCATTAACTCAATGCAGTGTTTGACTCATAATGTTTCCTCCGTGCCCCCCTGAGGAAAAATGCCACATATCTTGAAAATCTTTGGCCTGCCCTGATACACCGTACAATACGGAGCTAATAATGTTCAGGCCGTGTGTCCATGTAGCATTTTTCTCTGGCAGT
This sequence comes from Planiliza haematocheilus, assembly GCA_005024645.1. Classification (NCBI taxonomy): domain Eukaryota; kingdom Metazoa; phylum Chordata; class Actinopteri; order Mugiliformes; family Mugilidae; genus Planiliza; species Planiliza haematocheilus. The sequence continues at coordinate 1,460,251 of SRSE01000306.1, forward strand.
ATAGTGCTTGCAGGCCCCTGAGGAGCATTTCATCTCAGCACTTAATCGAAAAAGTGCTGCCACACTGTGGGCTTTTTGTTTCTGTGACCATAGTATCGTGAGAACATTACAACAGTCACCAGCAACAACCAACGTCTGACCGGTCTGCTCCCATGAATGGACTTTTCTGTGTTTGTGACAATTTGCGTCTTGGTTGCCAGTAGGTCCACCAATGGGGGTTGCATGAAAAGGAGCAGCAGCATGTTTCTGAGAATTTTGTTCTAGACTTTAACAAGAAGAGCTTGTAGCACCCATGCAAAGGCGAAGCACCCTGGGTTGCTGGGTGTAGAACCTTTGATCAAAGCGGCCACATTCTCATCCTCTCTTCATTCTGAACTATTTTTTAAAAAAATATTCTGTATTCAGGTAATAATGCTGGGCTCTCAGACTGGCAGGGACATCCTTCTGAGGCTTTTCATTCATGCTTTTATCAGATACTTTTTTTTTGCAGACGTAACGAAACTTTTGCTCAAAAGAGATCAGAAAAGTGTTTAAACCTCTAATTCCTCACCAGATATCATATCCATCCATCTTTTGTCACTGTAAGAAGGTTAGAGGAAGGCTGGACAGGACAGGAAGGTCACCCCTCAGGATGCTTCATTTGAGCTTGGGCTAAAAACATGCCTACGCCCTGTACGAAGTGGGATCGTATGTCATGTAGCGACTTTGCCTCACTCAAACGATATGAGTGTGTCAGGGGGGGAAAAATATCAAGGTCTTGCCCTTTTTAACCGTGTTCTTGTGCTCCAGGGTAACAGCCCCTGGGGTAGATAGTAATAGAGTAATCCTCTTATCAGTTCCTGCTTCCCTCACCTTCGCAGATCGTTTTTCTTCTGCTGTAGTGTATCATTCCATTCTAAGCTGGCACAGTGCTGAATGTTTTCCCATTTGATTTTTGGGCACAGTTTGGCTCGGTTCAGATTACAGCGGGAAAATGCTGTGAAAATAAAACGTAATCAATCATTTCAGAGATAAATCAGATGGTCTGCTTCCATATCAGCTGCAGCCTCTTAAAATTAATCAATCATTGAATCTATTTAAACTTGTCAAAACACAGAGAGCGGATACTGTCACTGGATTGTGGAAATAAATACATGTTTTATTAAAATCCTAACAGAAGTTCATTGTCCCACATAGACATGCCCTTGTTAGCTTACAGTACCCTGCAAAGCCACACACACTGGCACACATATTGGTGACCCCGTCCAGTCTTGTTGGACATGGTGTGTGAAAGGTGCCCTGCTGTGGGGCCGGTGACAAAGACTATTTCTGTTCTTGCTCTCAGACAGAGAGACAAGCATGGATGTGCAGAGATGAACTCTCATCACACTGTGCTAAATAGCACCAAGGGGCACAAACCACACCTAACATTAGCATGCACCATTTCTAAAGCTGTCATGCCTTTCGGCCACCAGTGTGCAGCCACTCAAAGGTCAGTTGATACACAAGCGTACATGTACAAGTCTTTGCTGATGCAAAGGATTCTAATTTCATTGCTGCTCTATATTAATACGGACAAATGGTTTGTCCTTTTTTTAGGGAAGAACTCTTTTATATATTTGCCACATTTTAAAGACAGACAGTAAAATATGAAATTACTGCAGTTTAATCTATCATTTGTATTTCACTTTTTGTATTCTTTTGCAGAGACATTTAATTGAAATGTTTTTATTTAAAAGTAAAAATGTATTAATAACAATATTATATTAATTTAACCTTAAAAAATACTGAAAGGTAAAATACCAGGGAATGCTGTAATTTCCTGGCATGTAATCATCTTCTCTCATGTTAACGTTAATACCTTTAAAGCAAAAGAAACACCATACATGTGATGGATGAGAATGGTGGATATGCTAGAGCCATTTGTGTGTAAGTTTTGATACCACTTGATACCACTAAGATACTGGATAACAAGGATTCATGGCTACCACTAGTGTCTCTTCACAGCAGAAGTTCTCAGTCATTTTCCAAGCTTAGAGATGAGGATTTTTCTTTAGAAAATTGCTCGAGCTGCATACTTTTTAGACAAAACCGTGACTTCCTAGACTACCTAGCTGGTATTTTCAGCCTATTTTGCAATTTGAATCAAGTGTATCACTATTCACTCTTTAGCAAAATTGAAGCAGGATCAGAGACCTGCCAGTTGTAGTTCACTCATCTGGGTGATGATAAATGCTATGCATTCTCATTATTTGATGGTTTTCAGAGTGGGAACGATATGTCAAGAGCAGACTGCAGGGTATCGTCAGGGTTCAGCTCAGTGGAATGTGCGCACAGTTTTTTCAGTATTTCTCGGGCAGGCTGCCTGGCACAGGAGAGTCGAAGAGAAAATAGTTTAGCAGTGACACAGTTGACAGGAATGCTGGATGAACTGGAGGAGTCATTGACTGATGTTGCCAACAGTATCGCTTTGAAGCACAGGTTCAGTGTGAAGTTACTGGCTGAATTTGGGGAATCGATGCAAGGTGAATATGCAGGACTCATCAATCTGTCTCTGTGAAGTGGACTTTTTTAGCTATGGTGTGGCTTGGCTTAAAAACCAAGTACCAAGCTCATTTTAGTATGTATATAGTGTCGTCAATAATTGACATGTCATTAAGAACTTCATTCTCAAAAGAGTGTCACCCAAGTAAAAATTGACCCAATCAGTAATGCGCATGCATGTTCCCTACCTTGCTGATGTACACAGGTCTCCCTTGTGCCTCTAAAACAGTTGATTCATCAGAGAATGGACATGGACCTTCTGAGGATGTCCTGTGGTGTCTGGCAACAGAATGTTGTTAGTGGGGGCCTTTGGATCCTATGGGGTGGGATCTAGTGAATGTGGAGGCCAGGTCAACACATTGTGCATGTTTTTTTAGTTGTTCCTAAAGCGTTTTTGTGTGTCTCTGTGTCAGACTGCATCCTGCTGGGTCATTGCCATGGGGTGGGGTTGCCTGGCCTGGTCTAGGTGGGTAGCACATGCCTAAGTAACATCCACATGAATGCCAACGATTCCCAGAGGAACATTGTGTTGTCACAAGATGATCAATGTTACTTTTCATGTCAGTGGTTTTAATGTTGGTGTAAGTCTGCCTTTGATTGACTGGCAGTGTGTCCTCTGTGCACACTCTCAGTGGTCTTTGTGATAGACAGGCAATAGCTTATGGATGATTGACTGTTTGCATACATGTTTTCCCTTGTACCTAGCATTTTGTTACTGTGCTAAGTGTTTACAATTACTATTGTTTGCCATGCAATTATTATGGCAACTCAAAGCTTGCTGTGGCCATTCAGTGTAGAGACTACATTATCACATGCCGTTCTCCTGTTTAATCAAAGGTGTTGAGTTACTCTTAGTCAGCCAGGCATGCACTTATTTCCCAAATCTGTATTCATATTTCCCTCTGTGTAGATGAGCTGTAAAAAAATTTCAGTGCGATAAAAGCTTTCACCCATATGGTGACATCAGTTCCGTATTTCCACTGTATGTGTGTCTATGAGAACTTGCTAAATAGGCCTCTCATCACTTTGAATCCAGTGGCCTCTGACAGGTGCTGAGTTATTCTGTTCAGATGAATACACAGACGGAGAATTGGGAATTCCCATCCCACAGTTGGATTATGAAGTATATTGGTATTGGCACTAGAACAGTAGCTCATAGTCAGACTTAGGGCAAATGGTTTGCTATTTTCTCGTAAGCCCTGAAACACATTACTGAGGGATCGGTTATGTTAAAAACATAGCTAGTATGAGAAAATGGTTTTCCATGAATGGTGAGACAAGTGATGTTTTTGCCTGGAAGCTCACCGCTTATCAGCATTCAGTCCTTTTCTCCGTCATGTATGCGATAAACTGTAGAGATTCGCTTAGCACTTCTCTGAGTCATAGAACACTAGTTTTAAAAAATAGTTTTCAGAAGCAATAAAGCTTCTCCTGGTCCATCTTTGACCAATTGCGCTGTATGAATCCTCCTTTATTTTCACTTAGAGTTAGAGACTGAATAAAACCTGGGATTTATTCCATTATGCTGGCACACACATATCATGCCCCAAATGAAACTGTAAAGTTTAGTGAAATGCCATCACATTTATCGGCAAAATTTCATTAGGGATAGTGATGCCATCTAAATCCTTCAGATTAGGCCTAGAGATTTTGGATATATCTCTGTTTTCTGCAAGAGTACTAGATTTTCATATCATACCTAAAATGCCTTTCTGTTTTCTCAAGCACTTCCTAGTTCTATCCAGAAAGTGTGAGATAGCATATCATATAATAGAATCTTATAGAGGTGGGCAACAGGGCGACATAGGGAGATGTATTGACTGTTAGAGGAGGACCATTTGTCAAGCCATTATCAGGAGTATCCTGGAATTTGTCAGAGTCAATAACATGACTGACTGTGCATCGACAAGCAAGCCTCTGACATGAAGCGAAACTGCCATTTTTTTCAGCAGACATCTGTCTGTGCATGGGCTCTTTATATTATAGTTCATTTCGGTAGGGATTGAGAAGATACCGAGGGACACCGGAGAAAAGGATGGAATACTAACAGCTAAGCATGGCCTTAATGCGTAAATAGCAGGCGAGTTTAGACACAACAGCCCCCTCTTCTTTTTTTCAGTGTGTTTGAAGAGCCAATATTGAATTTGGAGATAATGTGGCGGAGATGAAACGCTGGCTGATCAGACGGCTATTAGCTGCATCCAGCCACTAGTCGTTTTAAGTGGTTCTTCGCTCCCCTCTTCCTCTCACATATGCTCTTTTAAGCATATTCATATTAAATGTTGGTAGATACACATCTTTAAATAGAACAGTGGGTGTAGGGAGGGCTTGTGGGTAGGAGGGGTGGGGGCAAAGAAAAACAAGTTTATCTTTGATGTCTGTGTTTTACCAAACCGTCCAAAAGAAGCCTTGATGAGATTCTAAGATCAATAAATCTCGAGGGAATACAAAAAGGTCAAATTTGGCCTCTTCATTTACTTCTACTTTTATCTTGTTATTCCCAGTCCCCTTGATGGCTCTCACATGGCATGGACTCCTTGCCTCTGCTCGTTGGCTTCAGTTGCATTTTCAACCTTGCTCAGCAGCTGCTTCCATACCATAATGATCCTTGTTTGAGAAAAACTGCCTCCTGGGGATGGGCGAAGCAAAGCCGCAGTTGAAAAATGATGTTCCCACACAATTATGGGAGGACAGTGTAGGACCATTCCACACACACACACACACACACACACACACACACATGCACACACACAAGCTGCTCGGCATCTTTTGGTCAACGGACTAAAGGAGGAAAATGCTCGCTCTTGGCTACAGACTCAAGGTTGTAGTTGGAGTCAGCAAGGTGTGCCAAGTATCACAGCTGTACGCTGCAATCGATGACCTGGCTACTAGATAGCTGGGATCAATGATGCCCTCCCTGTTCACACTGCAGGCCTCTCTTGTTTTTTTCTCATGGACATGTGCTACAGCACTGTTTTTTTTTCTTTACTGAACCCAGGCGGTGAGATTTGAGGCCGACAGATGGAGACGGATAAGACCTCCCAAAATTGAAGCTATTTATTCAGTGACAATGCTTTTTCTTTTTTTTCCTGCTAGCCAAACCTTCCAGGGCTAAAGTGCACATAAAACGCCTGGCCTCTCAGATTTGATCCTTCATTACGGGGTCAGACAAACATGGCACAGCAAGAGCTAATTTCCACCAGTTTTGAGGGCAATCGGCTCATCATGTCTTTAAATCCCCGCGAGGGGAAGGATGATTGCACTTAAATAGTGCCAGTTACTCTGATGCCCGTTTACAGCTGAGTGCTGCCCTTTAAGAGTTCACCTGAACTGTGGGCAGGTATCTGGTACGTTGAGCCTGATCCACGATTAGATTGCTTTTAACATTTAAGATCTGTTGACTGTGAAATATACAGTGTAATTATGTTGACACTAGAGTTTTTATATTGGAAGTTATTGAAATAAAGAAAGAAAGAAAAATGTTCTTTGACGAATGTGTCAAAATTAGCACGTCAAAACACTCACACATGCAGTATGCACGCAATGAATTCATGCAGTAAAATGATTAAAGCTGAATAAAAACAACAATAATAATGATAATTGCAGGAGTTGGTGCAAACTGGGGAACTTCAAATACCCCTTTTGCCTCTGAGATGTTTTAGCAATCAGAGAGCCCTGGAGAAAGGGGTTGTGGGAACGCCATCTCCCTGCTCTCGATCCTAATTCCGCTGCCCAGAACAGTCGGATAAAGAGGCCACAGGCACAGCCTCCAGTGTTTCAAGTCTGATTAATCTTCTGATTAGGTTAATCCAACAACGCTTCAATGGAGGGAAGCCATCCCCTCCGGAAAGTCTCCTGTTCCAAATGAGAGCTATTGCTTTCTTTTTTTTTTCTTTTTTCATTTACCTTCAGGGTCTTTAAGTCTTTTTGTTGTAATCTTTAGTCCTAGGTTAAAGGTGCAAATCTTTATCATATGCCACACCTCACGTGCAAAGTCTTTAAAGTACACCAGGATTGTGTTTCCTCCATTGATCAGCATTGCGTCCTGATTTGATTTCAGTTTTATTTCTGTTTGTAAAGTCTCGTCAAGACAGATACCTTATAAAAGCCTGAGTTCGATCAAGGCTCTGGTTATTGTTTAAAGGGACAAAAGCTAATGAAAGTCAGGTAGGGGATAATGCTTTACCGTGTGCCACTGCTGGATACAATAGGAGCAATTTCCTGATTTATCACCGGAGTTGGAGCAATGAATAGAAGATGTTAATGAAGGTCAAATGACAAAACGCTTTCTCTGGGTTCATAGTGAGGTTGAGTCTATTAAATGCCCCCCAACCACACACACACGCATGTGCGCACAACCTCCTGTAGTGCACGGCTGCTTAATGATCGGAGGACATTTGCTTCAGACGGTCTTCTGTTCTATTGGATAATGTTTTTTGCAGACTTCCCACTTAATTAGCCTTATTGGACTCTACTCATTTCGAAGACACTAAATAAATAGGACATGCTTTGCTGATATGCAAGCCTCCCAGGCAATCCTCTGGTGTATTTAATGGTCTTATTTATTTTTAATAATCAAGCATTAGAGATGTGTGGTAATCCTGTTTCTCTTGGCGTGCTGCCTTTGTCTTTAGAAGGACAAATTAATTTGTTTAGTTTAATAATTGATTTGTGTGTTTGACATTAGGACATTTGAGATGTCTATGCAATACTTCAGGGTTAAGTGTGAAGCTATGGTTTTAATCATGGACACCGTCTTCTCTTGGAAATGCTGTTGGTGGCTTGCACTGTGATGTTGTCTCCTTTATTGTGGCCCTTTTTTCAAAAAAATAAAATAAAATAATGTGGAATTAGCATCAGATGTATAATTTCAGTGTTACAGCCATAGATTGTTTAACAACAGAACAACTCCTCAAAAGTGAAGCCAAAGCAAGTAGAGCTCCCCCTGGTGGCAGCTTATAAGCCATAAGCTCCACCTCCTACATGTTAGTGGATAGGTCTTGGGTAGAACTAAAAGACTAAAATACAGGTTTGGATAAATGTTGTTTTAGTTAGTTATTTGACACCCTAGAAACAGGATGGTACATAACTTCCTGCTCTGAAAAGCGTTTCTGCGGGATGTGAGAGTTGTAAAAAAAAAACAAAACAAAAAAACAAGTAGAATGTATAATCCAATATTTCCTTGTAGCAGGTGGAGAGCACAGCATAGTATTGATTAAACAAAAACATGAGTGAATCTAGCGGAAGTGTGTCCCTGGGAAAATACAACAGCACACTGTCCATATGATGTACAGTCAATGGTTTTACCATGTTGTTGTGGAAGTCGAATAATATCCAGCTGTCCAACACATGTGAAATTTGATTTTACTAGTCATAGAAAAATGAGCACACTTTGGTACAGGCCAATAATTATACATGTTACCGGCATGTGGTTCAATCTTCTTAGTCAAAGTTGAGCCCTTGAAGCTTTGAAGTTGTAAGTTCTCTACATGTTAGTCTTTTGGCAGGTACTGTCACATGGAGTTATTCACACAGATTGAGTAAGTCAGAGTTTGGTGTCTTGACACTTTGGCACAACGCATAGCTGCGGGTAGAAACAGTGTTGTGCAGTTAGATCAAGCCGGTGACCTTAGAGTTACATGATATTCTCTCTGACATCAGGCCATCCTGCTTCCTCTCTCAGATGCAGCGCCCAGAGCAACAAGCATCACTCCTAAGTACTACTGTGACACAACTCTGGTTGTATATCGCCCCTTGCAACCACAGTGCTTCAAGTTACACAGGGCACCTAAATGGGCTTAAATTTTTAATTTGCGCTGGAGAACAGAGATCACATCTTGGGAGGATAGCATATCTGTAATTTATTTAAGATCCCCACAGAAGGAGAGTTATTTTGGAGACAGAGAGCTGGAAGGGAAGCATCCGGGTGGCATTTTCTTTTTTTTTTGTACAGCCCAGGGGGGTTGTAGGTAGACTCCACTCAGCAGTGACCTTCTCTGCGTGCATGAACACTGAGGATGAACATTCTATTTATGTTCCAGTCCTCGGGTAAAAACTGTTGAGTGCAAAAAAAAAAACGCCTGCTCCATCCTGAAGAACAATGGCAGCGTTTGAATAATTGATTTGAAGTTTTGCTAAAAATCACTTTACATTATAACAGAGTTAAGTGAATTGCCAGCTCTGTCAGCCTACGGTTTGTCTAATCTTGAATTACTATTCCGTTTGAAGACTCATGAAGAGTTCAGTAGTGTGCTCGGCGTCCCTTGGTCAAGCACACTTCACCTTTCGCTGCTGTGAAATAAAAGCTTTGCCGCTTCTAATTAAACGGGGCCTGATTAGCGCTGACAGGTGTGGCAGGTGCCCTGCTTACTCAAGCAGCAGTAACCAACATGCATGCAACAGCGTGCAGTAATTTATTAAAATCACCATCAAAGCTGCCCACTTATCCACGGCAGTGCGGCGAGTGTGTGCCGTCTGTGTGTGAAAAGTGGGGTAAAAGGGGCAGGGGCTGGTTGTGGTGGCGGCACGCTATCATGGAGTTCATCCTTAATGAGTGTGGATTAGCGGGGATGATCCCAGCTTTGCAAAACCTCTGGTCTAGGGCTGGTGAGGGTTGTGCGTATCTGAGTGTGCATGGGTGTGTGTGCGTTGCGATTGGAGGTGACATCACGACAGAAGTCGGCTTGGAAATATTTCCCAGAATTCTTGACAATGGCAGAGGAGTACAATACAGTGCATGTGTGTGTTTTCCTCTCCTCCAATCAACATGCAGCATCAGTCACCTCCTCCATCACAGATCAGCATAAGGGCTGATTAATATTTCTCTGCACTGATTTATTTTCATTCATTTAATTATTTGCGAGCTGTTGCCTACGAGGGGATAATGTTCGTTAATCTTTTTATTATATATATATATATATATATATTTCTGAACCCTGTATATAGAGACTGAGCATCACTAAAAAAAATAAAAAAAAATAAACACAGTATTTCATTCATTTATTTATTTTTTGGCTGCACAGTTTCTTTAGAACACTTTGCAGATAAACTCTTCTGACATGCATTTTTTGAGCGTGTTACTGGAGCAAATTACACCACAGCTCAGGGGGGCTTGTGACCACGACATAACCAGTTTGAATTTGCATCCTGGAAATCCGGTCACGTCTGCACGGACGGGTTCCTTACTCCCGTAGCAACCGCTGATGCGCTGCCCTTGAACTTAGTGTTTGAATTAGTGAGGCTGCTCAGAGGCAGCAGGTAGAGAGATGAGTGTGTGAACTGAGAAGTCACTTTGAAGAAATGTGGGTGTGTGTATGAGTCGCAAGACGTAATGAAAAAAAAAAAAAGAAGCATTCTCAGCATTTCTTGTCAATGAACGAGTGAAGTAAAAGCCACAAGCTGGAATAGAAAAATGGGATCTAGTTATTTGGGAAGGTTTGTTTTCACACACGTGCTGCAGCTTCTCTGTGCGTAATGACTGATTCCCTAGTTTTGCCTACAAGGTCAACCTAACAAGCCGACGCTTCAGACAAACCTCAGCCTGACGACGGCCGTCTCTTTTGGGCCGATGGCTAATCCAGAGATTTGCTGCGACCACATAAAGATATGACAGTGGTATGTTTGCTGTCAGAATGAAATATGGGCTATTGTCACAAAAACAGCAAAGCCGTTCTTCTGTTCAACCCCAGACCTCTCCTGTCACAAATGCACACAGTGCACGCGCTGTACTGGACAAGATGGAAATCGGATAGCCAGACAATAATTTGAGTAGCGGCCATAAACATGTGGCCTGGGAGATGATTTATAATAATTAATCCGCTGTGTCCAGTCCCAACAGCATCCGACTCTAACCCTCTACCAGTTCATCACACGCACATGTGATACACACTCCCCACCCCCCAGCTATTCAGGCTTGGGAACACAGCTGTGACCACCTCGGCGCCGTTCCAGCCCAATGTCACCAATGTTCCTATCGAAGGACATCGAAGGGGATTTAGTCTATCTCTCTGTCCCTGTTAAACCCCTGCACCTCCACAATGGGACACACACTCCACTTTGTCATGCCCGTCGTATCATGAACCATTAACACGAGGGCCCTACAATAACATTATTTATGGAGGCGTTAATATTAATATCGACCTGTGTGCTGTCAGGCGGGCTGATTTACTGAGCGCTGGAATGCCGAGCCATGTAGAGGTGGCAGGTGGACTAATTGAATATCGGTCACAGAATGCCAATAGACGCACGCTTGCAACCAAACAAGCAGGCGCACACACACTCAACAGTCTGATCTACAAAAGCCCAAAAAGACTTGCATGACCTCAAATCAAATAAACACGGGGTATGTATGTGTGCATCAGACAGGTTACCCTCATTACCTTGTCTTTTTCGACCAAAGTTGCATGGCAGTAATTATGACTACGGATCTGCTGAGAGAATATAATTATAACGGACTCTGCTTTACTTATCTGCTCAAAACAGGCTCCGCTAATGAAACTTCAGCCGGAGTGGCTCATTGCTGGAGTGTTTCATCTGAGAGCTGTGTTGCTTGAGTGTGCAGAGGTTCTCTGTCAGAGCACAGAGGTGCAGGATTAGTTAGCAGCTGTGGAGAGTAATGAGGTTGCGAGATGAAGGCCTCGTGGCTGAGTGTGTTTTGTTTGTTTCGAAGGTACTATACATCTCTGAAGTCTGGTGACTTCTACACAAAGTCCTCTCAAACTATCTTATGGAGAACGTTCATTTCATTAATCACAACCCTGGCTATTTAAACGAGCTGTGTGTAGACAAAAGACCTTGACTGAATCTACCGTTTTTCTTAATAGAACAATTTAATGCCACATAGCCTTCCTTTTAAGACCCATATCTGGTATAATATTCTATATTATATATAATATTGTAGTGCACGCTATACTGTATGTAACAATGTTGAGGTCAGTTTTTGGACGAGTTGTGACATCCCAGTTAATACACTCTCACCTTTTGGCTGCATGATGTGAAACCAAAACTTTTAGTATTGATGAGGAAGTTTACATTGAAAGAAACACATTTACTTGAAAAAAGGGACAAAAGCATGCATCTCAGTGACAGTCTCAGTGACACTGCCTACTCTCACATTGTCTCAGAGCCATGTTTGCAATGGTAACAGCTCTCACTATAAAATACTGTAGCTTTTACACTGAGGAAACCATTAGTTGCACAGAGACTCTGGTAGACAAAATGTAATTTTTACACATTGAGCCCTGGACTGTCTTGGGTGAAATACAATTTCATTTAACTTCGCGTCATTCTTCAGAACAAGGGGAATAAATCTGGGTTCAAACAGCTATGGCGTGTGTGCTGTAGAGAATCACAGAGAGTTTAAACCAGTTCAGTTACTTGCATGCTGTGCGCAGAATCTGACTGAGCATTTTCACCTCCTGCTGTTTCCTCATTTCCCTTGACTTCCATTCACTCCTCCTTTCCTTTATTCTTTGTCATTTCCTCTACTCCACGCTGTCTCTTCACGTCTGCTGTCCTCCTCTTATTTTCTACTCATCTTCTTGTCTGTCCCCTTGTGTTCACCTTCCACCACCTCCCTCTTGCTCAGCTTGTCCTCCTCCTTCCCATCTTTTTCTGTCCTTTCTCCTAACTCTGAACTCAGCCTTCCTCCAATATCCCTCCATTCTTACTTCTCGCTGGACACATTTACTTCCTAAACACATTTCTCTCCACACCTGTGATTTCCTTTCACACTTATTCTCTTCTTATATTTTCTTTTCTTAGTCTGTGATGAACATGTGTTTTGCTTTAGCTGGTTCAGGACATATGAGGCATGTTATACCTGGAGAACCATAAAGAGTGAGGAGGTGGGTGGGTTGTGCTACCATGGCAACAATTTCTTTTTTTCATTCCCAGAGAAAAACATTTATTTTTGTTGCGTCAATGTTGAAGAAGTAGGCCCGTTGGCATTTGCGTACAGTTGTCAGTGCCGCTTTTTCCTCACTCTTGGGCTCCCTTTAATTTTCAGGTACACGCTCAGGGCTTCCATGTTCTTCTACTCTGAATCTGTTCACATTGCTGTGGAGAAACTACATAGAACCATTTCAGAGCATGCATGTTTTCATTTCCCAATTTGCCATGCACCATAATGCTCGGCCATCTGTCTCAGCACGGTGACTAAACTCAATGCCAATATGTTGGAGGGTCATGAGAAAACAAACCGGAGCTGCTTTCCACATGAGTGGACGAAACATAACTTATGCCATGATCTGTGGTTAAAGAAAAAAAAAAAAGACGACAACACAGGGTATTGTGCTTCCACCTATTGTGAGGATGCCTGGTCGTGAATTCCACGATCAAGATGTTGATTTAGGACATGTTTGAGCTCCTGTGCTATTCAGCTATCCCTTCATTGCGACTGATTAATGGCGACTTGCCCAGCCAAGGGAGTGTCTCATGCGACGGAGGAAGCGGTAGTGCAACAGCGTGTGAGCAGTGAATAAATGCTGTACATTAAACAAATTCCCCCGCGCTCATCTTGGCAGCCGGGCGTGTGGGAGTATTGCAGAATTTGGCCTCACATTTTTTTAATGTACCTCTAACTGACACACATGCATGCATGAGCATTTATAGCCATGCATACATTTGCTTGTATTTTTCCATAAACCCACCAACCAAACCCACTCTGTGAACATGTTTTACACACACTCTAACATGCACACTTACAGGTTACACTGAGCTCCACGAATTGTTGCATTTGTCCCCATGCGGACACTGTAACATCACAAACCTTGTTCCTTAACGCAGATACACATCTACTCCTAACCAAGCCCCTGTGTGCTGCAGTCAGTATACCAGGGGATCATGCTGCAGCCAGACTGTTAGCTGACACTGATTGGCCAGTGAGGGCCAGCCTGACCCTGGTGGCCTGTCAGAATAAAGGATCATGTTGACGGTCGGCCGTTGAGGTAATAATGCCCATAGAGGATGCCAGGAGACAGTCTACAGGCAGCGCCCAGTTCACGAGACAGCGGGGGAGGAGGAGAGAAGTCAATAACGTCCGTCTGAGGACGGATAGAAGCCAGTAGACATTTATTATACTTTCTGGTTCCAAACATTTCCTATCGCCTCTTACAAAGCTGCATGAAGTTGTCTTTAAGTTTTGCTTAGACCTTTTGAGAAAGAAGCATCTTTATTTCAGACATTTTGTTATACTTCTAAATCTCATTTGCAAGTTTCATCTCGCCATCACACTTTGATGACACTAATTAGAGTTGTTCAGCTGGAGTGGCTCGTTGCTGGTGGAGATTAAGATTTTAAAAATCAAACTGAAGAAACACATGAATGTAAACTGTGGGTGAGGACGTCATAGAGTGCCACAACAATTACTCGATCTATTGATGAGTCAAAGAGAAGAAAATTTATCAAAAATATACCACAAATGTGACGGTGCCATTCCTTTGCTTCACTAAATTTTTGTAATAAAACTAATCTCATGTTTGTGTGGGAGTTCTAATTGTCAGTTTCCTGATGTGTCATAGACAAAGTGATCAATTAAATCATAATGTGCTGTCATGGGCACTGATGTTTGCATAGTAACGTGAACATGGCATCCAGCTTCCTTCTCTCAACATATTTTGTCAACAACACCACCACCTCAAAGTGCATGTGGTGAATATCTCCTATGGGACCCTTTGTGTCCATACTGTATTGATTATGCCCCTGTCGCATGTTCCAGCAATGATATTCATATCGTTATCGTGAAGAACACTCCGGGTAATGATGAGCTCCTCTGACCTTTCCCTCAAGATAACCTTCCTCAGCCGCTTGGTCGAAGCTCCTTAGGGTGGACTCGTCACTGCCCATAGCTGCAGACGTGACTGAGACTCTATTGACTGAATATTGAATGAAACCGCAAAACTTTAGCCGTCCAGATGAACAGAAAGTTGTGCTGGCACGTGTATAGTAACATGTGCAAACACACAAAACTAGTACTCTTATTTAAGTCGCAAAATTTAGCTTAAAAGCACACACTTAAAAAAAAAGGCACAGAATTAGGGTACAGCTCATATGCATGTCAAAATATGGTTCGCCCACACCCACACATGCACTCACCCACTCACACACGTACTGTACATGCACCCACAGATTCGGACTAGCCTCATTAGAGATGTGAAGAAGAAAATGATCAAAAAAAAAGAAAAAAGAGAGAGAAGATGAAGAAAACCAAGAGGGATTTCATGCAGATTCACACTCCACAGCTCTCAGGCAATCAGCAGCAATCCTCCTTTCTCGCCCGAGAACTGTCGTCCTGTGGTCACAAAGGGCAAGGAGGCGAGAGAGTGAGAAACTCATCTCAGCATTTGGTGAATTCCCCCCACCTACTACTCGAGGAGGCAGTTCATTTAGTAGTCCCTTTCATTAATGTTTCTCTTTCATTTTCTCTCTTTTTCTCCCTCCCCTCCCCGCTTTTTCTGTCGACTTTAAAGGTACAAGTGAGTGAGTAATAAGAAGAAGAAGAAGAAGAACAAGAACAAGAAGGAGAAGAAGCCACTGGAGCAGCTGAAGATATGAGGCTAAAGAGGTTTTGAAAACAACCCAGTGGTGAGTTGGCCTGTCCAATTTTTGCACAGTGCCATTGTAGATGAATAATCATGCTCCCCAGAAGCAGCCTGGCACCCTGCATAGAAACTGATTTTAATCTACCATGCAGGCTTTCTTAGTCCTTACAGCCGTGTGATGTTTTCTGTCCAGCTATGTTCCTCCTCTGCATTTATTCCTCCCTCACACCACCTTTCCATCCTACTGTTTCTTCTCACAAAAATATGATAGTCACAAAGTATCCTTATCCCATCTGAAGAAGACACTCACCACTAGTGAGCTTTACATATTTTGCGCCACTTCAGATAGCACAGTTTTCTGAAGCTACTCAGACACCTGTGCTGTGCAGTGACAGTTGTTATTACCAACATGTTGTTGTGATAAACCCCAAATTGGGTTTATCACTAATCATTAATGGGTGCTCACACCATTTATTAAATTTCCAATTCCAATTCCAGGAACATCTATAATAAATTCCTCTCTATAGCCGTCCAAATTACTGCACTGATTATTGTCAATGCACTTTATTTGCTCCTGTGTAAATGTGTGTAAACAGTGCACAAGTTTGTTGAAGCTAACGTGATACTGCTGGTCCAGTGTCCTTGTTTCCCCTTCCGTAACAACAGCCGCAGCATGGCGCACCGTAAACTGTCATCTTCCTTCGTGCATTTCCTTGCTCCCCATGCTAAGCCCATCCATCTGTATTGACAGCTGAGCTGAAGCCGAGAGAGAGCTATCATCTACCTGTCACAGCAGCCCGGCGCTGAGCAGCTCCTCCTGTACTTCTGCAATTCTTTCATTGAGCAAACAGCACTGGGGATTTTCAGATCTGGAAGCGATCATGCTCGGGGTTAGACATGTAACGTACCCTTTTCTCAAGCTCGTTCGCGTTCTCCGCCTCGCTCTTTTGCACAGCACTAAGTTCAGAATAAATTTTAAAACATCTTCGCATGTGCCCTCTTTTGAAACTGATTAATTATGTCTGCGCTGCTCGCCGTATTTGAGCTCCTATTGAGATTAGAGTCCTCCTGATATCACATCCTAGGTCTGATTTAATTAAAATCAACCCCTACCTTTAATTCTTATTGTATGATTCACCATCTGAATTTATTTGCTTGCTTTATTTTTATTTCTTTTAACTCAGAATAGTCTCTAGAGATTAAAATCTTAGACAAAGGCTGGGATAATGTGACAGCTAAAACTACACTTAGCGAGACTAATTAAAAACTCAGTCCGTTACTCATCTCAGTCACTCATTACCACTTTCTGTCTGATTAAGCTGCGATTTTCAGACAAGCTGCTTTATGGTAAAATGTCAGTTGGCTTGATTAATGGAAAAACTCACAGAATGAATGCTTCTGGGATTATAAAATGTATAGAGAGTACTGTAATTGTACATATAATAATAAAATTAAAACAACTAAACAATACTACAGTCAAACACGATTACATTACAGAACCCAGTGGGTGAAACCTTACATATTGTTCTTGGAATGTAATCTTATCTTGATTTATCTGGTGTATATCTGCCTCTTATCTTATGTCTGGGTAGGTTCATAAGATATTACAGCATTAGGTCAAAATGAAATCTCTCGTCTGAGTTATGAAACGTCCTCATCTCTACAGCTCTAGTCCAGTGGATAGGTTAATTTCGCGCTGAAATATATCTACTGTAGTTGACTCCTCATACGCTGCACACCACATCCTCATTTCCATATCATCACTTGATTATTACTGCTGCTGGCAGAGGCGCAGACATGCAAAAACTGCAAATGAATGAGCGAATGGGTGTCAGAGCAGATGCAAGCCTAGACATCCCCCTCTCCACGTGCCCAGAGAGCCCCCTGCTTCTTGTCACCTTGCTGCCCGGGGCCACCAGTCTCGCATTAACAGCTGTGTTTGGTATATTGAGCGTGCCGTGATAGTGGGGCCTCAGTGGCCTGCCTCATTTGGCTGCAGAAATGGTGGAGAGGCAAGATAGCACATCTGGACCCCCCACTATGGGCTCAACAAGCTGGAAGCAGAGAGGAAAGAGGGAGGGCACTGCAGTGTACATTGAGAAGTTATAATGGCTTTAAGTGCCTGACTGTCTCTTATTTATACATCAGCAAAAGAACATCAGGGAATATAAAAATAACTTTAATTTAGAAGTGAAATAGTTTGATATATTAAACATGGATTCATTTCATTGGAGTCAAGTTGAGAGTCAAATCTCTTTACTTAAGGTAATTTGGATATCTGTGAGTACCCATAAATAAATACATATATATATGTCTGCCATGTTTTGTAGAATTAATTTTACATAATCCAGGCTATGAATTATATGTGAACAACATCTACTGTAAAAACATTCAGACTATAGATAGGAGTAACTACTTTGGTGTGCTTAAAGGGGCACTACTGTTTTTTACAAACTGAACGTTATTTCTAGCATAAAATATGGTTGTTTATTTACCCAAATAACTTTTATGTCATTTGCACTTGTTTAGGAAATAATAAGTTCCGCCTATATCCATATAGCAGGAATGACAGGCCACTGAGACGCAGTCTCTAAATAACGCATTATCTGCCACGAAACTTCATTTTGTAGGTCAATCTACAGACCCTGGATGATGATAACAGGTAGCTCAAGAATCAACAGGGAATAGCATTAGCGTATCATAACAAAATATTGGCGAATGTTCCAGGTGTAAAAAACTGTATTTCCCCTTTAAGTACACAAACTAGTTATTCCTATCTACAGTCTGCATGTTCCATCAGTCTGAAAGAAGAAATGTTTTAGTAGCAAAACAGGCAGTAAATAGCATTGACTGTATAAATATGGACAATGTGTCTCCACTTCCTTGCACTGGCCAAACTGAGCTATTTTCAACATGGAGGGGGTGGAGCTTATGACCTATACTGTAGCCAGTCACCAGGGGGCGCTATACTTGCTTTGGCTTCACTTTTGAGGAGCAATTGCATCTCCATCTTTATACAGTCTATGATAAATACTTTTTTTTTTAATTTGTTTGGCTGAAAATTAGATATCCATATCAAGACAAACATGTGTATCTAACTGGATAAAATGTCTTTGGCATTTGTTTGACAGTTGCTTCATTTTCAACAGATCAGTGATTGAGCTACAAATGGAAACATGACCTGTAAGCATCTTTAATGGGGACAGTGACTTATTTTTGTCCTTAAATTTAATTGGAAAGTACTTAAATAGAAACGTAAGTTATCTTTGTTAATGGTCAGCATTTTGTGTTTTGAATTTTTACTGTTTGATGCTTACCTGTTGTAATTACCAGGTGTAATGCCTCAGCTGCCTCATTGCTGATTTGGGTGCTTTTTTCTGCAGGGGGAGGAAAGGGAGGCTGGGTTTCCTTTGAACGTATCTGACTTGGAAAATCCCTAAGGCCTTTGCAGCTGGATGAGGAGGCAGCGGCAACCGCTGGCTGAGCTTTAAAGACAGTTTCTAAAGAAAAGAGAGCAGCAGCTCTTAAGTGGCTTCTAGGATGTTAACAGCACAATTAAACAAAGCGCTAATCTTTACAGCTGGCGTCAAGAGGCACTGTGTTCTCTCAGAGCAGTGTTACCCGTAGCATGGCACGGGGAGTCTGACAGGGTGGGTAATGTGCCCTGCAAGCTGCCACCACCCTCATTGCAGCAGTGTATTCACTACACGCTCACTGTACAAGCAACAGCCCTAATATACATCATAAAAAGAGGAGACAAAAACACAGCAATGAATTAGCATTATTCAATTATGTACGCTCCAGTTATTTGTAGCGGCATTTAAAGAAATGCAAATTGACCTCAAGTTTTGGATGTAATGAATTTGATTATGCCAGCACATTTAATTTCATGGTATTTGGGAATGAAAGATGTTTTGCTTATTAAACTTTCCTCTCTGTGATGGTGCAAAGCTATGCAGCGTGGTGCATATTAAAAGTCCTCCTTTTTGTTTCATCAGAATGACAAGACATTTTGCTTTCTTAGTAATCTGGAACTCGTCCAAGCTTCATTTCCTTCTGCATTTGTTTAGTCTTGCTGAATTATCAGTTCTGGCCACCTGTTACAGTGAGTTTCAGTCCATCATTACACGGCACTTCATACCACCGTGGGGGGTGGCTGACCCTGCAGACACTCAAAACTTCAGCACTTAAGGTTCTCTAGTGGTTTTTGTAAAACTATCTCACCATGGAAGCTGACGATGAAAATAAACAACCTGCTGATGTGGTCATAAAAAAAAAAAGAAATTTAAAATGGATATATATTTTAGGGTGGGGTGGAGAGATGCTATCTTGGGTCTATTAATGCAGTCATTCCTGTGTTGCCCCAGGCCATAGGGCCTAATCCAGAGGAGTGAGAGTGAATGGGACTGTGGCTCAGGCTTGCCAGACTTACTTAGGTTCTGGTTGAGAGCACAGTGCTGTGTGGGCGAATCTATTCTGTCCTGGGCAGGGCACAGCATAAACATTGCCCAGGGAACACAGGCAGGCGAGCAAGCAGGCAGGCATGCAGGCAGTCAAGCGGACAAGAGCAAAAGTATAAGGATGGTTGCCTTTAATTTCCTTTCTACGGACTCCCCGCGAATGTCCACAGCCTGAGAGCAAGAGAGGGGAAAGAAAGAACAGAGCTTGCATGTGAGTGGAAATTACCTGTGGTAGTATCTTTTTTCCTGGGGCTTCTCCAAAGCATGTACTGTTATCCACCCTATCCCTCACGCACGCACAAACACACACACACACTCCCATCACGCTCTTTCATGGTGAATCTGCCCTGATCCATCCAGCTGACAGCCGTGAAGCAACAACTCGCTTGCTCTCTTACTGTCTTTAAGTGATCTGTGTTTGCTCCATGGCACTCTGGCGCTCAGACCTCCTGACCCTGCGTGTAAACAGAGCACCGCCGCTCCTCCATCCACAACCCTGCCACCACCATCCCCCACCTACCGCTACCAAATAAGGAAGACGGAGCCACTGAGAGCCAGCAAGTCGGTCAGCCAGCCCACTGAGGAGGCCATTAGCGAGCCAGCGAGCCAGCGGAGATGTTGGTAGAAAACCACCCCTGGCATCACTCATTGCTCCTTGCCTCTCTGGCTTGAGCCGCCTATCCGCAGTGTAGAAAAGCACGCACACTCAACGCCATATATATAACACAGGCTGCACATGTATGCACATACATACATGCACACAGTACCACACTCACAATGACCTGAAAGCCTTGAAGGCAGTCAAATACAGTGTACTGCACACGACGATGCACACTGAAAGGCACGTGTGTGTCACTGAAAGGTGCATATGCACACAGAACACATAAAATACACCCCTATGCACAGATACAAAAGACATATGCACGGCGTGCTACACATAGACACAACGTGCGCACGGTGTAATGATATATTGCTGCATAAAAACACCCTTGCATGCAACATAAATTATACACCAGGCGGTTTTTGCAAGGCTTCTAAACAAATAAAGATGTGTATCTAACTTTGCTGAAAGATAAATTGATATGGTGCTGTACCATTACCAGTTCTTATCAGTTAGTAAAGGTGCTTATTACATGCTAAAACAAGCTAGCACAAAAAAAAAAACCCAAAAAAAACAAACATGAGCAGAACAAGGCCTTAAGCTGTTTGGCCGGTACCAGAGATTATACTTTCACATCAGTTGTGTTGATTTCTGATACATTTTTCATATTTACCTACAATCAGTTTTATATATAATCCACTTCAAGGTAGTGAAGTTATCTATGTGTACAAATTCTTTGTCTTCTTCTGCACACAGTAGCATTTAGTCTTGAAGCAATGTTAACATCAAGCTCTGACATGACTATAATGAACCCAAATAGTGATCTAATCCCCATGTGGTACTCACCAGTGGATGGCATATGGAACCTTCTCTACCATACAACATCACAGTTAAATTAACAGTCTGCTCGGCCTCTGTAATGTGGAATTGGAAAATAAAACCTACAGTGCAAGGCAGGCACCACATAAAACAACATCTGCCAGTTTAAAAGGATTCACAGGACGCACGGTTCAGCGTGGCAACACAGAAATACTCCCTCTCTGTCTAAGCCTTTGTCTGTCCGTCTCTATCTTCCTGAAATTCTGTGGCTTATTTAGCTGCACTCTTTCACCTGCCTCTAAATGTCAGCCGAGTTCAACAGAGCTGGAGGGAAAACACTCTGAGAGAGAGCCATATTGAGAGCGAGACCGTTAAAAGAAATACATGGGAGTTGAGGGAGAGAGAGAGCGAGAGGGGCGGGAATAAGTCAGCATGTTTAGTAAAGGAGAAGCCCTTCTAGATAGTTGCAATATATGGCCTCAAGTGCAAAATACTAACAAAGACAACAATTTATAAGGGGGGCAATCATACTTACAAGCTTGCCATGTATTAGCCATCCTAGATTCTAGCTATTATCGTGTTGGCCAAACATGACATTACATGGATTTGTCTTTAGGATCTTGCAGAAGAACACACCTCTTTCCAAATTTCCATTGCAAGGCAAGCGCACACACCGGCTCCCTCATGGGTGACGGCAGCCCACGCTGAAATTCATGGCAGCGATGTGTGATTCAGTTTCAGCGTAGGTGAGAGATACGAGCAAAAGGCATCACTAGCCGCTGTTTGTTCTCAGCTGCTCACTTTCTGTGCAGGTCCCTACTGGTCATATCCCTTTTTCAAGGCTACTGCAGCTGCAGCCTCTCTCTCTCGCTCTCTCTCGCTCTCTCTCCGCTAGATTTGTTTCTTCCTCCTTCAGGTGCATAAAATAAACATCCTGGATGTCCACCTGGAGTTAGCCGATATAAAAGTATCCTCTTCCGTAATATTGTCTTCACTCATATTAAATGTTGACATTTTTGCTGAGGTGGATTCCCAGAGACATAGACTAGAAATTCAAGCTTCTAGTTCTTCTGAGGACCATTGCATCACTGTTTCCATGGTTCCTGGAAGAAGAACACATTTGAAGTTGACCCCTGAAAGAGAAACAACATAAAAAATATAAAAATAAAAACTTTGACCACCATGTAGTTAATTCGTTTTGTATTTCTTCACATTGCTGGACTATTGGTGAATTGCAAACGACAAACCAGCAAACACTGATCAAAGAAAATATCGCAGAGGTCACACGTACTGCTATTTGTTCTTTTTTTACAGTACTTGTAATGTCAGCAATAAACTGCGATGATGTCTAGATATTGCTTTACTCGGCGTAAATCAAATGAAAGTGATGTTAGAGTGTAGGATTTGAATCCAATAACTGTCTGGAGTTGAAACGGATGTCAGCAACACACGAGGGCTTACTATATCTATTAAAATGTAAACATGCCTGCAGCTTGCAGAAACCTGCACCACATGCAATATGGCATCTAAGGAGCTCAACATTTCCTAATAAAGCAGAGTAAGGAAACAGATTTATTCACTAACAGTAGCATGCGCCCCCACCGAGCACCTATCTCCATTCTCAAACTCCTGTCTGTTGCAGTGCTCACTTGTGTATCAAGGTAATGAATTCATAATCTCTCTCAAGCTCTTTGTAGATCTCTATCGTGGTGGGAGATAAGAGTGAGCATCACTGCACTCTAATAGCCGTCAGTCTGCCTCTGTTCCTGCTTGCTGTGTGAGTGTGTGTGTACTCTATGTGTGTGTGTGTGTGTGTGTCTGTTGAGTAAACCTCCCATCACCACTACCCCCGGCGCACTGTCCTCCATTTTGGCTTCCGGTGAGGAAGACAAAGATTCTAGCCCAAAGCACAATCACTTATCAGCTAACTGTTGAAGCTACGAGGCTGCAGATGTGTCTCTGGGAGAAGTGTGTTAAACACTCAACGCTGATCCACTTCCTCTCCTTCTTCCATTGTCCAAAATCACATAGCTAAATCAAGATGGCTGTCAAACACTCGGCACAGGGAAAGTAAATATCTGAGGGGGGCGAGGCGGACCCACGGTAACTAAAGCCGTGGCAAGGGGTGGCTCTCGAGGGCCGACCGCATCACGCACGTGTCTTTAATTGTGTTTTCTGTAGGGTGATGAAATGTCCTCCATTTGAGCACAAGCTGGCAGTAAGTGGGTTGTCGCCTCCAGGGACAGAGTGAGCGATGGCCCGCTGCTATCTGAGGTGATTGTGCCTCAACCCCTAAGGGTGACATAGATGAACGAAAGGGAGCAGGGACACAAAAAGGAGAGGAGCGGTGTGTTTTTTGTTTTTTTTTATTTTTATTTAGCTTTTAGCTATTTATTTATTTTTTAGCAATGTCACATGGACTTAAACACAGGACAGCGGCAAGAAAGAATTAAACATAAATCTGGACTAGCTGCAGTTTGGCAGTGACAACAAGTTTGTGCCGTTTGATTACGTCAGAGCTTCCTGTTTCTTTACATTGAATAATACTGAAGGACCAAGGCTTTGTGAGGACATGGGATAGCTTTTCTCTTGTACTGGTGTGGGTATCTCATTTGCTTTAATATGAGATTGCTGCCATATTTGAAATTTATATTTTCCTGTTGTACATTCAGTGGCATTTGTTATCATAAGAAGTATGTTGGAGGACTTAAAAAAAGTGTTTTTCTGATGTAACATGATATCAGAATTCAGGGTTCTCACTTGGCATGCTTCTCCTTGCATATGATTGTGACCTGTTAGACAGCAGCGATGAGCAGACAGCAGCGGCGAAGATCACCTTCACATACCAGCTACCAGAAGGAGGCAAGTGGTTGTTTGGATCATCTTCATCCAGTACACACTCTTGCGTGTTACACAGCAAGATGCACGCGATCAAAAGCTTCGCCCTGAACACTTGCCACATCTTTTGCTTTCCGAATTTACATGGCGTAGGAAAACAAAATGTGGAGCCGGAGAGCAGTGAAGAGAGAGAGAGAGAGAGGGAAAGAGAGAGCTCCTAGCGTGGAGGAGTCTCATTATTCTGTTATGGATTGCACATGTCAGGCAGTAAGTGCTCTTTTTATCCTTCCAAAGCACTAGCCTCGGCCACTGAGCGCATTTCCCTACACGGGTGAAATTTACCATGTTAAGGCTCACGCCACCAGGGGAATGGTGGTGAGAGCTCTGGGTTGCCGCTAAGATTTACCGCCTTGATTAAATAAGGGGCTGGAGTGTGAATAAGAGGCCAGGGGAGAAATCTGTGTAGCATAAACACATGTTTTTTACTCACTAGTGAATTGATTAGACCTTCACCATCTCTCTCTCTCTCTCTGTCTCTCTCTCTCACACACACACACGCACACTCCTTTATGGCGTGCAACATGTCACACTGGGTTTTAAACAAAGAGCAGAAAGGGGGCAGTGGAGGATTGCGTGTGGCTTGGGGTGGCTTTCTGCCAACAAACAGCAATGATGGGTCTTTTTAAAGGGCTTGTTCCCGTCCATTACTGCCCGCATACCTTGAAGAGTTCACACAAATTATATTGCTACTCTTGTTTCAACTGGGCAGAACAAGAATTTCATTTGATGCGCCGTGCTTCTGAGATTTTGCCCTCTTCCAAAGATTGCCCAGTTCTATTCCATTTCCTTCACTTCATCATACATCACCTTGGACTCCAGGAAGGCAGTTTGTCGCAACTACTAGTAGGCTATACATGCAGCTGTACTTTTCTGTTCTGAATCCACATCCGAATTCCCAGAATCATTCAGTTCCTTTCTGAAACGGGATATATTGTGAGTAAAAAAAAATAATCTCAATCTACAGAACGTATGACTGGCCTCAGTCAAAAAGTAGTGTGCTGGCTGAGGTCAGTTGATTGATGTGTCTCCAGTCTGTGTCTACAAGCCTCCCTGCAGGACATAGTGGACACCAGCTGTTACTATTCAAATTTAAATTCTGCTGGCCAATCAGAATTGCCTTTCCAGCTGAAAGCCAACAAGACTGGGCAGAACTGTGTTTAGATTTGTTCTCCTTTAC
Source organism: Planiliza haematocheilus (assembly GCA_005024645.1). Taxonomy (NCBI): domain Eukaryota; kingdom Metazoa; phylum Chordata; class Actinopteri; order Mugiliformes; family Mugilidae; genus Planiliza; species Planiliza haematocheilus. Next base: position 1,485,268 of record SRSE01000306.1, read on the forward strand.
AATTAATTCAAGAAATGGATTGTTTCCTCTTAGAAGTTTTGTGACTACTTATTCTGACTGGATTCAATTTGCCATTTTAAGTGAAAATGAGGACAAACCGGACACTGCACATATTAGAGTGCCCAGGCCGCTTACACCTGGCTGTTTGTTGATAAGTTAAATTATGCAGCTTGATGATTAATTGCAACGCGTTAATCTGCACTGAACATCACAGTGCATCTTATTTAAATGCTTACTATTGGTATTTTCAACTGTTTCCTTTGTATTTCAACTGTAAATTCAAACTCCCTCTCCTAACATTAGCACGATGCACATGCACAGACTATAAAAATAGTGATTGTACGATGTCCTTACAGTTATTCTCAACTTTGCATTACATTCTCACCCTGCCCCCAAGCGAGTAGTGTATGTGCTCTTGGTGTCACTGCACCGTTGCTCTGTGTATCTGTCTCCTCTCCATCCCACCACTGGGATTTATAGAATAAAACAGCCTTACTCGTTTTTGTTACTTGTGCCGCTGTGCCGTGATTTCCGACTAAACGCGCTTGAACGCACCAGGAGCTAGGATTTACGACTCAGCAGAAGTCAAGAGACGAAGTTTATGAGGCGGCATTGAACGCAGCACAAGGCTCCGTATTTTTTACCCTGCTTTAGAGGGGAGGGAGAAGGGGGGTATTTGACTCCTGTCTCCCCACCCCCCAGCCTGTATGAGGTGGATTTAGGGAAGAAAGGAATCCAAAACCTGGGACGCGGAGATAACGAGAGACTCCAATAAAGAGATACACATTTGGAGATCCGCGCGCGGCGGCGACCCGCACGGATTATTGTAGGATATTTTATTTTTCTTTCACCGGGGAGATTGCGGCTTGGAGCGTGTGATCTCCGGAGGAAAAGGGAATACAAACGCACGGGGAATAATAGGGAGCGTTTTATACTCGATCTCTCCGCTAACAAGTGACTCCACCGCTCGGGAAAGTGGAATATTGCGGTTTTCTCCTCAGCCGTTGGGGATGCAACGTAACTGTTTTCTTCAGGGAGAACTGACCGCTCTGGATACGGATCTAAAAGCGGTCCCCCGTAAACCAACTAGGGGGTAGTCTCAAAAACACTTTTCTCTCGCCACTAGAGTAAGTGATCGCAACTTTTCTTCTTCTTCTTCATTTCTATTCTCCTTAATGCTTAGATGACAGGTTGACGATATGGCAACTGGAGAGCAGCATTAAATCTGATTCAACGCTTCTACAATGGTGGAAAATAAAAGAAAGAAAGAAAGAAAGAAAGAAAAGACTGCTACTCTGCCTTTTGAATATATTTTATGTGTTTTAGGAGAAACCCATTGGCTCTCACCTTTCATTGAGATTTGTTTGGCCAGCTTTAGTTTATTTGCACGTGCTGTTTGCAGTCTACATTGGATAATTTTGTCTGCGCCCGAGTGGAGTGGTTTATTATATTAAGGACCTGCAAGCACAAGGATCAAACACTCAGCTAGAGTATCTGGTGACCAAAGATTTTTTTTTTTTTTTTTTTTTACTTTGCATCCGTTAAGCAAACTATTTTCAGTCAGTTGTTATGCATGTTCTGCGTGCACATCAGTAATGTTAGAGCTAAGCAAGGGTCTAAAAATACCTCTATAACATTCAGTATTACAGATGAAAAATGTGTGTGTGTGTGTGTGTGTGTGTGGGGGGGGGATCAGTAAATCACTGGGAGGTTTCCATAAATAAGTCCACTATAGATAATGGAGCCTTAGAAGTATTGTTTGTTTTTACTTGCAGTATGTGTCTGATCACTTATTTGTGTTCTCAGTGAATAGCAGTTTCCTTCTCTTATGTGTTGTTGGTACAGTGTTTTCTCTAACTTTTAAGTGTTTTTCTTTTTCTGCCTCAAGCAACTTTCGTAACTTTAGTCCGGTTTGGTGCTGGAAAGACAGTTTTTTTAGTAAATCAAGTGCATCCAATTTGAATTGCGATGCATCTTAATTTTATCAGAACAGTTAAAGCTGAACCTTCCGCAGGCCACAAAGCACCCATACAGCAAGAAAAGACTAATAGTGTGTTACTTTTTTTTTTTTTTTTTACTGGAGGAGAACACGAACATGAGCTCAGACGTTGTAGTCTTTGTACAAGACGATATCTTTAAAACATAGGGAGCTCGGAGGACAAGGTCATCCACGGAGAAGCAGCAGCAGCAGCAGCAGTGAATCAAGCTGGTCGATACTTTTTGCACCAAGGACAGAATTCAGTTATGAATACTGGGTACGGTTATCTCCTGCATGTTGGGGCCGTTTCACATCTTGAAGATCGAAAGACATTTTCCCAACCTGATGGGGGTTGAATATGTATTTTCTACAGAAAATAAACAAATTCTACCAATGGGTGAAAATGTCTATTCAAATTTTAAAACTGACCCTTCTTTGCTGCTCAAGCTCATCAGTCTTGCATTCCAGCATTTAATCTGCCTGCTGCCTCATATAAATAAACCCATTCGTCTTACAATGAGAGTCACATGTTGATTGTCGGTAGCGCGAAGGAGCCTTGTCCTTCGGAGTAATTGGACAACACGTAAACCAAGAGGCTGCGTGTCAAGTGTGTGTTCTGGATTCTTAATGTGGCTTTAATTGAACAATTTATCACCCCTGATCACTGTCAAATAACTGGCCGAGAAAGACAAAAGGCAATGAAAACGCCAAGGATAAGCTGCCAGGCATGGTTGGCTGAGCGCAACTGTCGTCCGCTGTCACTGCTGTATCAGCAAGGTGCTGTTTTCTTTAATTTAGCTCATTTATTTATTTTTGTCTCTAGAAATCACAAATCGATGCGTTTGTGAGTGGCAGGCTGGTGCGCAGCGGTAATGCATAGTAGTGGAGGAGGAGGAGGAAGGGGCGACGAGAACATTACATCCTTGAAAACTTCTTTTATTGGAGGAAACTTTTGATTTCTCCCCGGAGCTCCTTTCCCTACACTGGGAAGAAAAGCTAATTGAATTGTGCCCCGGATATGATGCTTTTTTTCCCCCAAGTATGGGGGTCTTGGAGAAGTGTCCTCCTCTGGGTTTTGAAATTCATTTCCTTTGCAATTATTACTTTCCAAGCTGTTTTCTTTTATTTCCTCTTCCTCGACAGTGGGGTGAATTCCCTTCATTTCTTTGACAGGATCAAAGTGGGGAAGTAGACTCGAGATAGCAAGAGGGCCTCACAGACTGACTGTGAGCCATTCAGTCATGTATTTTACTTCAGGTATTTGAAAGACGGTTGGGAAAAAAAGTTGCCATCTTCCTGAGTTTTAAAGCTATGGGGTACCAACTCTGACTGTTGTGTGGTAATGGATTTTTCTGTAGCCAGCAAAGCTCCTGATGCTTTAAGAGGCTTTTATTATTAGAGCACTTTCAAGTTTCAAAATCAGACATCTGCCCTTTGCAAATGTCACATACAGTCTCACTAAATTAAAGCACGGACTGTTAACAGATTTATTGAAGTAACACTATACAAAGAACTCTCTTCAACCAATTTGCAACTTTTATCTCTTTGTTTAATGTTCCTCTGTTTTTTAATTTGAATTCATTTCATAGTCTGACCCGTGGTTCTTACATGTCTAACAGTCATTATGATAACAAAGAGGACACATTTACTATATACGTGTGATTTACCCTTTGTTCAATGCTTTTAGGCCCATTTTTTTACCACCCGTGCCTTTTTCATTTTATTCAAATCCAAATTAGCAGTATTTTGGTAGCATCAAGTGCTTTGCAATTAGTCACATTGCACTTGACGCAACAACACAGTTAATAACAGCTGCTCTGGAGTGACTGTCGCGGTGGAGAGAAAGGGAGAAATGTGCGCTACGCAGAGGCGCTGTTGCACTCTCAGCTAATTGTGTTTATTCATTTTAATTTGCTCCGAGTGCTAAATCAGTGCTCTTCCAGCGACACGAGGTGCAATTAGTCTGGCTGTGAAAACAGGAGCAGTGTGCCTTGTGAAGTGTCCCCTCCTCTCCTCTTTGGTTTGTGGATTAGCCATTCCTTGTCATTCACATTTATGTTCTTCCCACATAAGCAGACAGGCAGAGCAAGTCAATAAGAGTGACATCTAACGGCTTCCCAGCGTGTTCCGTCAGCGTGCACACAAGGAAAAGCACATGCAAATTACAAGATTTTGCGCTTGTATACAAACAAAAGTACTGGAAGTAGTCACTATGCCTGTATACCATAGATCATCTCATGGCAGTTCTACTGGGAAACGTTTGGACCTGGCATTGTGTGGATGTAACAGCAGCGTACCACCCACCTAGACCAGGCAGGCCAGACCAGGCACCCCCACCCCATAGCGATGACACTCTTGCATGGTAGCGACCATCCCCAGCAGGATACAGCCAGACACACACAAAAACGGTTTAGGAACAACTAAAAAAAAACATGAAGAACAGCACAAGGTGATGACCTGGCCTCCAAATCCACTTGATCCCAAACTGATCAAGTACCTTTTTGATGCAATGGAACAAACCTGATTCACAGAGGCCTGTCTGATGAATCACAAGTGTTTTGGAGGCACAAGGGAGACCTACACAACACTAGGAAGGTAGTCATAATGTTATGCCTGATTGGTGTATGTTTCATATACTTTTAAGACACAGACTGTTTCTCAGACAGAACACTTGCTGAGGAAACTGCTCTATATCTATCTATAATTTCTCATCCCTTTATTTACATTTACTCTACTCATTAAACAGCTGATGTGACCTACTCATACACTGTTAATAGCAGTATTGATGATATTATATGCATTAAAGTAGCTGTTTTGCGATCAGCTGCTTGGTTGTGACATTTTCAAGAACAGCTTTTGGAAACGGTAAAATCAAGAGTGACCTTTTGGCACTGAGCTTATATGAGAAGTGGAGTTTCTCCAATCATGAAAAGTCATTTTTGAACCACTTAAGCGTGAAACACTGTTTTGTGTCTAAAAGTCAGTAAATGCATACGGAGTCTGTGATCCAGAATATAGTGTAGGGCAACAAAACACGAAGATGGTAACCAATTTCAAACTGTAATGTGGAACTGCTCTCCATGCGTTTGGAATGTAGTTTGTTGTTTTGCTTCAGACAACTCCACGGGATATCTTTGTCTCCATCGCCTTATCTCTAACAGTTGGTTCATGGGATTGCAGATGTAGTACATACTATGTTTGTGTTTTTTGAATTTTTAAATGGGTCGGCCTTAAATCTTTCCCAGAAAAACCATGGCTACCTTCCTGTACAGAATGTGCTCTCTAGCTTTAAGTCACTGTGGGTTTCAAATATTTACTATAAGACACTTGGGATAAATGAGAACTTTTACACCTGAAGACAGAAATAGCCACACACTTAAAGAGAAAAAAACCCATAAAACTACAGTCGTGACAATTTAAGACCTCGTCAAAGTTCAACTTCAGGGGAATGGTCTGTAATTTTCACTCCACAGGCTTACATTTTCTCCCTGACCATAGGCGTAGAAAACATGAGACTGTTGGCTGGCAGGAGATTTACTGACCACTCACTCAGACACCCCTGCTGGTTGTCCTGGGAGTAAAATTGGCTGCATCAGAAACGGCCGTGACTCTCTGGGCACAGCACCCAAAAACTCACATTTACCCACCGACAAGTGTAAAGGTTAGTGCTCCAAAACAAGACTACAGTGGTTCTGAGCAGAGTAGAGGCAGGGGTTGGATAAGATGCGGTTGTGATAAGGTGTGTAAACTCAGCAGGATTGATCTGTCCTTAGCTGAGTGAAAGTCCACCTTGCATTTTGGCTGGCTGTCGGGTTGTTTCTCTTTCACTTGATTTCCCTCCATCTTGCTCACTGAGTTTGTCTTTCCGTCGCTCTTCGTCTTCTTTTGTCTTTCTGTCTAACTTAAAACTCTTCAGACATACAATCCTGGACAAATTCTTCCATCTCCACCACTCTTGTATATTTGCAATGCTTGAATCCATATGCATATAAGATAAGATAATCCTTTATGTATGCATGGATATTACACCTTTGTTTTTTAAGTATTGTGTCAGATCTTACATGTGTTCTTTGATCAATTCTACCAGACTTTTATTTCCCCTGAAGCTCCTTTGTTTCGTCCTTGTATCACCCCAGATGTAGGTGAAAAAGGAGTCTTAATCAGAGAATGTGCTGTCATGTATTGTGTGCTGAGGTGAAGGTAGCCCCTCATACACATACGCATACTAATCCCTCCCAGACTATCTGGTAAAGCTTTTGGGAATGCATCAACACACTGTCGCCTCACCAGCCTCCTGCCTGTTCCCTTGGTACCCCCAGGTATTTACAAAAAATGATTCGCTTCAGCTCCTTCTGATGAAGTGACAGTAATCTGCTTTTGACGATGAACAGGAACAGACCTTCTGTTGATGCCTGCTACTCCCCCATTCACTCCAGTCTGCCTCCCTCAAGATATAACGCACTTGAACAAACATTGCGCATAGTTTGTTAAAGCCCGAGAGAAGGAACTGTACCAGACGTAGGGTTGTTCCAGCAAACACCAGCGCACTCTCCTTTCCCTCTGGCCCTGATCCCATCCCCTTTATGGTTATGGAGTTAATGTGAACTGGTGTTTCATGGTGAGAAGTAATTAACACCCAGATTGGGACAGGCATCAAGTGGGCGTGCCTGTTCCTGCCTGCCTGTCTGCGTCCCCTCTGGGCGTCTCCTGATGCTTGCTGTTGGGTGGTTTCTGGCGTTACGTGTGATTACCAGCTGGCTTGCTCCAGATTGATGCACAGAGGTTCCCCTTGGGGTGTCTGCCTCCTTCTCCTCTAACCAAAGTAGGTCTGGCAGGAGGGGCTGCCATGTGCCCTGGCGGTTTGACCCCTGTGAGGTTTACACACATGGTAGTGGGTGGGGGGATGGAGGGGGGTAATGATCCCATTCATATGGCTGAAGGGTTCAAACAGGTTGCAGTTAGCTCAGTTAAACCTTGCTCTTGCAGGCCTTTAGATGGTGCGCACCAGGCTGTTGAGCCATCCGCATAAAGTATATTTGTGAAGCATGGCACGCTAGAGGAGAATATTTTCAGATGCCCTTCTGGTTGTGTGTACACTATACGGTATTGTCGTTTGAGCCTGTTGGCGCCTTGTGAAGTGATAAACTTTTGAACGGTAAGCTAAGACTATAGAGCATGGCAGCGGACTGGTAATGAAGGCCCCTTGTGTACAGCCAGTCTGTCAGCAGGACTGTGTCCTGTTTGATTCTCTCTTATACATAAAAACCCCTTTGTGATCACTCCAAATGTGCCAGATTTATTCGTAGTATTTCTACATTATATTCCAATACTCTTATGAAAGACTGACGCAACTTTAGCTTGAGAATCCCATTCCAACTTCTGTCCTATATGAGAAAAACTGATATAAATGTTAAAAGACTGCATTACATAAGTGTACGCTATTGCAAGAATAAGTTATGGCAAAGTGGAGGAACGGTAATATCTGCATACATTAGCACACCACCGTGTGACCTTCATAAATTCCTCATGCACGAGAAGGCTCCCAGCTGTAGCTAATTCACAACAAATGTGTTTTATTTCCCAGGTTGTTGCTTCAGTGTGAAACTGTTGGGTGAGCGGGTTTGTGTGCGCGTTTCTGTGTGTGTGTGTTCTAAAAGCTGCTAATCCTATGCTGCTTTTTGTGCACACACAGAAACCGCAGGGCAAGATGACCACACGCCCCACCCTCACCGCCGTCACCCATCTGTGTCCCCCACCATCACCACCCTGTCCTTTTGTTCCCGGCCCTCGCTACACACGCACGCCCCTCACGCAAAGTTTAGGGACATCTGGTATTTAAAGGGGTGTGTGTGGGGGGGGGATACGAGTGTGAGGAGGAGGAGGTACACTCAGCTGCCCTGAGGGGTGGGGGATAAGAAGAAATGGGGGGTTGCAGAGGAACACATGTAATCAGGATAGTGGGGGTTGTTGTCATAGAGAAGAGAAAGGGGAAGTGGGGTAGCTAAAGAGGAGCAGGCAGATAAGTGATGGATGGAAGTAATTGTGTGTAATGCAAGCAAGGAAACATGGGCCTCTGGGAAAGAGCGAGAGAGAGAGAGGGAGAGGGAGACAGAGGGAGCCAATGAATAGTAGTAGAGAGAGGAGGGGGATAAAGAGAGGAAGGAGAATAATGAAGAGTGAGGGAGCGCACAAAAATATTAGTAGGCTAGAGAAAAGGAGAAAGATGACGGGAGAGTGAAAGCAGGTTGAGAAAGGAGACTTGGAGAGGGAAGCAGGGGCAGGAGGAGGAGGATGAGAGTTAGGGGTGCTGCTGTTCTGTTGCATCACTCAGCGCTAGCCAGGGTTAAGAAGGAGTAACTACCTGCCTGTCAGGCTGATTGTTCATCCCTATGCATCAGGGGATACACGTCCCGGTTTATGAGAAATGGCGCAGATTCTCTATGTGGGCCACTTAACCACAGAAAATGGCTGCCTGTGCATCTCGGGGAATATAAGCGGTGCTGCCAGGTGGGGCTCTCTGGGCGCGCGATGATTGCTATATATGCAGATGACGGCATCCCGTTCCTTACTACACGGCTGTCTTCATTAGACGTTCTCATTTTGCTCTCTTTTTGCAGTCTGGCTCTCTGAAATCATTTATTGTGTATTAATAATTCCCCTACCATAACAAAACCCCTCCGTCGAAAAGCCCGTTAATAAGGCTTCCTCAGTAATTACAACCTCAGCAGCCTGGGTGCCTTTTCAAACGGCACACTGCCTCGTCTTTCAGCGAAATGGAAACAAAAGCCTATGTACTCCAGTCTGGATACACAAATTACAGCATAGCAGTGGCGCGTAAAAAGGGAGAGAAGGCTGAGAGAAGGCACCAGAGGCAAAATGCATTGAGTTTCCTCTCACTTTCTCACTGTGCAACACAAGCTTGTCTCCCAGATGGGGAAGAAAGGTTTGTCAAGCGCATCACTGTGGAGAGAGTAAAACCTTTCCTGGCCCCTGGGAAGATAGAAGGTGACATTTGTATGTAAATAGAGACAGACACTCTCCACTGTATTCTAGCTGACAAGAAACAGAGTGGGTAACCTGGCATTTTCTTTTCTCTTTTGAGAAGTTGAAGATTCAGTTTTTGTCTGTGACATTTGTTTTGTGGCTCTTGGATAAATGTAAAAAATGCAGCTTGACAAAATGTGTGATAGGTAAACCATATCATGTTGCATGTATACAAACTATGTAATTGAGTCTAATCAACCTTGACCCCTCAGCTTCAAGCTATGACCCCAGTCTACACTCACAAGAAGGTTTTTGTTGTCTAAAAAGTATGGTTGAGAAGTATTGACCAAGCAATCCAAAGGCTTGTTTCCATGATTTTACTGAGTTTATTTTTGTTCTAGTCTCTAATTTGTTTGCGCTAGATTTTACAGACTTTGAGGTTAAGATATTTTGGAACAGTGGGTGAAAAAAATACATATAAATGAATATACCAAGCTATTCCAATACGGCTCAGACACCTGCAGTGGCTAGACCCCTAATTAACTCTTGAGTCTCAGTGTCGGAGAAGATAATCCTGATTAAAAAGTGATTGAGGTTGGGGAAAGAATGGTAACATAGCAATCAAAAACGCCAGCTATGGTTTGGGGGATTAGCGCCATCAGCGGGTGGGGGATTCCCCCCTTGCTGCTGTCACCCTTTTATTGTGGATCAAATCCATGGAGAATATTGGTTTCTGGGATTTTATTTTATCCATCTGTTTTTGTGTAGAGGGAAGATTGCCTTGGACGCATAAGATATATTTAAATATACACCGATCAGCCACAACATTAAAACCACGGACGAGAGAAGTGAATAACTTTGACCATCTTGTGACAATACACTCTTTAGCTGGGAAAATTTTGGGCGCCCCGACCCCATAGCAATGACACTCCTTGATGGCAGCAGCCATATGCAGCCACACAGACACGGACACAGCTAAAAATAAAAAAAAAATAAAAACATGAAGCACAAGGTGTTGACCTGTCCTCCAAATTCACTGGATCCCATACTGATCAAATAGTTCTAAGTCAGGCACAAGAGAGTCCTCACTCAATAGGTAGTCATAATGTTATGCCTGATCTGTGTGAGTGGGGGGGTATATATGTTTTCTGCTCTTTCAGAATAATTGCAAGGCTTATTGAATCATTGGATTTGGCTGAAGAGATGTTTGGCCAGGTGGTCATTAGACAATGGGAAAGCTGGTTTGGCATTTAAGGCTGGTTTTCTGAAATCTGGGTGATTGTGGAGATTAATCAACCCCCTGCTATGAAGTGGTCACGGTTTCCCACATGTTTCGTGTAACCAACTGCGATATCTCAGTTGGTGTAATTTTAATATTACAGTAAGATGGATCCCAACACAAGTCCAAGGAAACAGCACTTACTGTATAGGTTTGAGAGATTGTTTAGTCAGAATAAGATCTTAGTTATCCCTGAAATAGCAAGTATTTCTAGGATTCTGGACAACTTGCTGCCGTTTTTTAAGAGTGCTGTTTAAATCCTTCCAGTATGAAGAGTTAAATGCAAGCAGACACCTGTAGTTTATCTGATGAAAGAGAGAATTGGGCAAGCAGTGTAGGTGGAAGCTAGAGGGATCTATTTAAAGAGAAATAAATAAAGCTGTTATCAGACTTCGTCTGTGCCATTGATATCAGTAGATAGTGATGAGACGGAGGGAAGCGGAGAGCCAGAATTGCTCTGATTACAGCTTACATCCTGATGCCACCAAGTGGGAACAAGACGAGAAATGCATTGTAGAGCTAGCAAGACATACAGAAACCTCAATGAATACATCAAGAATGGTCTTTGGGAAGCTGAAATCTAATCTTCAAACAAACAGTAGCAAAGCGCACAAGTTAAATAAATTAGAATTCATCACTCTAATAAAAAAAAAATGTGATTAAAAGAATGTGATTCTGGTGTAAAACTTACAAGAACATATTTTAATGTTTGATCACAGCAATGCCCAGTGACCCAGTCCTTGAACATAAAGTGCCATCTGCAGCATTTGCATGCTCTTTGTAAATTGTAAGCACAAAAAGTCTTGAAGTCTGGCAAGGATGCTCTGTGTCCACTGTTATCTTTTAGCCAAAAGGATGGTTAGGAGCTATTTGGAGATCCATCCAAGCCCTGTCAACACCCCTTAAGGCAGACCCTACGACATTTGTCATTTTACCCCAATCTGTAGTCTCAACAGGGTGGAGGTAGGACTAAAAAAAAACATGAAAGGGAAGGCAAACGCAGGTTTGGCATGGAAAGGGGGGTCGCTGTTCACAGCCTTGCCATATTTGCCCCTGGGTTAGTGTAGTGGAAAATGAGGGAGAGACGGAAACAATGAAGGCAGAAATGACGGCAAGAGTCGGAGTGTGTGCGTGAGAGAGAGAGTGGTGGAGAGAGAACAACAGCAAATGCAGCAGGAGGGAAGTGGAGACAGCAGCTTAGAAACAGGAGGTAGATGGAGAGCAGAGGGTCTCCCATTTTCATGGAGATAAAGGAGCACTAATGAATTTGAACCAGTGCCCTCCAGGGATATACCATAAGGGCAAAAATAGGAAGGAGCAGATTGGGGTTTAGTGGCTTTTTAAACTACAGCCAAACTGTCTTTTAGACACACAGGGGTGCTCCCAATTCTGCAATCACTAAGATGGCCGTTGCCCCACTTGCCAACTGCTGCGGGCGAGGCCTATGCCAGAGCCTGGAGAGGATTTGATGCCAGAATAGATGTGCCTAACGGGCCAGGGTAGAAGCACTCTTTCGGCCAACAAGATCATTAATCTACCTATCTAACTGAATGTTATTTACCTCATTTTCAGAGCACTGTGAGTAGCTACATGTACTTATTGCAGTACAACAGTATATTCTACTAAAGAGTGGTCTAAACCTTTGTGACTGGATGGTGCAAAAGTAGATTACAGATTTAGATTCCAGATTTGTTTTCTTTTCGTTGAATATTGAGTGAATGTGGCACACGGACTGAAGACGTGCCTGACCGATATTGTTATGCTTGTGCATGCAGTTCTTGCAAATAACTACCTTTTAATGATCAGTTTTTCATTGGGCTTGGTCGTAGCATTTAGCAAGGCTTTTGATACACCAAGGACTCTGTAGTCTGCACTTGCATGTCTGCCACTGCCTGTGGCATCTACTCCCATATAGAGGTAGTGGTCTGGCCCCCAGGCTGTGAGCCTAGCCAGTTAATAATGAAGTGGGCCCCTCCATTGTAAATCACACAGGGATCTTGTTTGGCTGACGCCTTTGGGAGCATTGCATGGAAGTAGCATGTGTTGGGAAAGCTAATGCCTAGCTTACGTGTAGGCAGTCCATCCGAGGAGGAAAGAAGGCAGCTTTGAACATGATGGATGGTGGCCTTTGCCTCCATTTGTGTCACATGAGATCTGAATATTAAAAGGGAAGAGATGAGACATGAGATGGTGTGTCATATTTATATTCAGTCAAAGGCAGTATGTTATGATATTGGCTTTTTTAATCCAAAGAAGGTCCTTGCCAGAATACTTTACAAACCGACGCATGCTGGATGCACATCTATTCAGTGCTTGTTCAAGTCACCAGGGCCTGTAAAACAGCTGTCCTTGTACACCATAGTGCCATACTCTTCAGTAATACATCTCAGAATTACACTGAATCGTGTTGAATAATTTCCAGCAAGTTGTTATTTCTCCTTGTCCATCCACATGCACACTTCCTGTCTGTTGATGTGCGCACCATCCCACCTTTTCATCACTCCCCTGCTCAAGCCCACACATTTTCTTAATGAGTAAATGTCACCTTACTGTCAGCTTCTGTGAATTCATTCCCATTCCTGCTAGTAATCCTGGGAAACCAAAGCAGGCACCTGACCTTCAATCTGGCCTCCACTGAACCCTGGTTGAGATGAGGGTGGTGGTTTGCTGGGTTTAACCTGCATCACTGTGTCAGTCTGACACAGTGAGGCATTTCTGGCCTCTTGGAACAGTTTTTGAGTTTGGTAAAAGCTGTCATGTTGGCCGTCGTTCCATCTTTAGTTTTAGAGGCCATTTCTAGGAATGAGTTGATATGCATATCCAAATTGTAGGAAGTAGGAAGTAGAAGAATCAGAGTTTGATCAGTTTGACGATGTATTGAACCTTCACATATTAAGATGTATTATTATGGTGTTCAAAGATAAGAGATGCACACTGAGGTTAGATAGAAAAGTTTTTTTTCTGTATGCAGTGACTTTTACCTATTTGGATGAAATTTTAAGTGTAACAATTTTGTTAAAGTGTTCTTTGCACACTGACAGCCAACCATAAGCCTCTCGGGCATATTGGAGTTGAACGTAGTATGTGTATAGAAAGAAGCATGGAGGAACGTGGAGGATCCTGGGCCGGTCTTTGAAGTCAGCTATTTTCCTTCACTTGAGGTGCGTCACTCACTTCAAAGCGGGAATTTCACACAAAATGTTCTGATTCCCCACCACCACCCTCCTCTCCTTTTGTGTAGAATTTACACCACATAAAACGGGTCAGGGGAGACTTTGTGAGAAGGTGTCTGTAACCTAAGATGACTCTGTCTTGTGTGTATGAGTGTGTTTTTGTGCCACTGGCTGCTTGTGGGGCCTGCAGAATTGCGCGAGTGATCTTGTGCGTATCAGAAGGGTCCTGCAGATGCTCGGTGGTGATTCGCTTTCTGTTAACGAGATGGAACCTGGGGAACGTCAGACACTTGAGTAAAGTCTTGATTAGACGGGTTTGACCCCTGTGGTTTATGGTTTAAAAAGCGGGGTTTGAATGTGGTTGGTGAGTAAGACTCTTCACTAGCTGAAGTCAGCTGCATTGCTAAAACAAGTGAACTACACTGACATTCCAAGTCTGTGAAGCCAAATCTGCATCACTTGCCAAACAGTACCTCCTTTGTGCTAATGACTTCTATGTCAATGAGATAAAGGCATCCACAGAGTGGAATGGCTAGCATACCATGGGAAATAAGTGAGTGAAATCATGTTTTTTTGCAGAGAGGTTTTAGTGGTTATTAGCCTGTTCAAGCACCTTTTATTTATTTTTTTCCTGCAGTCCTCGTAATTGATACCTCTACTTGATGCTTTCCACTTTAATAGCTCAGGCCTGCACTGGCATACAAACCTGTAAACAGATGAGGATGTCCTCTCCACTCACCGCGGTAGCATTTGCGTGCGTGCATACTCAGACGCGTCGCCCATACTCAACTGTCTGCGTGTATCTGTATTAGTTTGTGATCATCACATCATTTGCAACCGCAGCCATCTGTGTTTGTGAAGTTGTGTGTGCATTTCGCAGCTGCAACCTTCTGCATGTGTCTTCCCCTGACAAACACGAGTGTAATACAGGAGAATGGTTTACCGTTCATGAGGAAATTTCCAAAAAGTGGAGAACCAGTTTAGGGGTAAGCTATCTGTCAGCTTCACGCACAGTCTAACATGTGATTTCCCCTATTTTCACCGTGCAACACCAAGCACACCCGACTGCACCCCCACACCCATCTTAATCTGAAGGTGACTTTGGCCTCTTGTACTCTTGGCTTCAATTTATCTGCTAGCCAAACAACAGTGTAATTGACTCTCGAATAACAAACAGGAGGACGCTTTGCCCTTCAACCACCTCACAAGACGCAACGCAATTTAAAACCTTCTTTTGTTCTTTTTTGACTCTGGAGATTGAATCTGATGCGCTTAAGATGTTTTCAAGAGTTGAAATCCATGCCCGCCAGCATCCAAAGTAACCCCCCCCACCACCACCACCACCACCACCCTCACCAATACCAAGCCAATTTGCACTTCGGCTTTGAATAACAGCCAAATGTTCAAGATATTTTTACCCAGAGCCTGTGATCTCGCTTGATGTGAGTCAGTGCAGGTCGTTAGCTGAGGCGAATGTGTGCACTTGACCTGTTGGCGCAGGAGGGGGGCGTGAGCATGCGATCCTGGGCACTGAGACAGGAGGGAGGGACAAAGGGAGAGAGAAGAACGCTGTGTGGTACGCGGAGTCTGTTTTTCTTTTACTACGAAGGCAGGAGAGAGGGAGTCGGCGAGTAGGAGGAAGAAGAAGAAGCTGAGGGGGAGGAGGAGGAGGAGGGGTAGATGCGACGATTCCTCTGAGACCAAGGCTGCCAGCTCTGTCAAGGAGACGACTGGGGAGAGTGCATGAAAACAAGGGGGGAGGGGGGATGAAGAGAAAACAAATCAGAAAGTGTGAGAGCGAAAATTAGCGAAATATTTTTTTGACAATCTCAATATTTTTACCTCATTGTTTGACATGTGCCATTATCACTTTGCTGTTGGGCAGTTGTGCAGGCTACTACTCTGAGATTAGCAAGTCAGTGTGTAGGGGAGAGAAGGCACTGGAGGGACCCACAAGAAGCTGCCCCAACACCCTTACCCTTGTTTTATAACATCCCTCGGACATAAATACCAACCTCCTATTTAATGACAAAAGTCTACCCCCTTAATTTCAGGTGTAACGTACAATATCCACCTGTTTTTACATCTCTACCCACCTCAGTACTTACTGTGCCATCTCTGGATGACCTCTGCGACGGGTGAAAATGTGCTAAAGGCCACAGATGAAAATAGTATCAGCTGATAAAAGCAGCAGGTGATTTAGAGTGCTATATGCAGTTCAGGCAAGGTTTGATTTCTTCTTGCCTGCAGAGGCTGCCTTTGGACTATTAGGGTCCTGTTTAATTCTGTTTGAACTCTTCCTGCAAGTAAACACGGAAACGTGGCGCAGTACTATGTGGCTTGTTGGGACATGCTTTTTTCAGTTTTTTCATCACTTTCTGGGATGATGTCATGCTGGGTTGTTGTGTTGTTGACACACGGGGAATTATGTTCCCCTCTGCTTTCATCTTCTAGCAGCACCCGACAGATCACCTGGCACTCCAAACGAAATCAAATGACACCTCTTGATGCTAAATTTGGTTTCTGCATTCCTCCAAGCAGATATCAGCCCGGCTTTCGATCAACCTGATGCGCCACCACCAACCTGTTTCTCACCTTCCTCTCTCTAATTTGCCTGTGGTGGTTTATCAGCGAGTTAAGGCTTAATGGGTAATGTAGTTTGCAGACCCTCACTGCTCATATCACTTCCAGTGCTGGCTGTCTGTAATGGCGCACTGGCAGGGACTGTCACCTGGCGCTGTCATCTTGTCCTTCACACGTCAGCTCAAATTTCACAGCAGGCCGCAGTTTTGACAAACGGGGACTTTACTCTGTCGAGCACGTCAGTCCCTCAGAGAAGACTGGCGATTGGATCAGCATCGAGACACTGCTTTGATATCTTCAGGAGTAACATGGAGCACTTTCAAGAAGAAAGCTGCTGCCAGCTGTTGACAATTTTGGGTTGCTTGTGACACGACTGTTGTGCTAGAGTGTGGCGGCATTTTCTGAGGCAAATCTTGCTATAATCACACCCTCGCCCCTTTCAACTCACCACATCTCAAAGGGCTTGTGGTGCTCCGCAGCGCTGTAGCGTGGCATCTGAGAAAAAAAGTCCCCTTTGCCACTACAACCTTTGATGTGGCCGTGTTGTTGTTTGGTTTTGAGTAACCCAGCTGTTACATTTAGGCTCAGACCACCGTCACATGAGCTTAAGATGGAGGTTGTGAAACACGCGAATTTTGTTTTTGGCATTCTTTTGAGCCAGTGTCCAGACTGGATAATGGTAATGGCCTGACCGAAGTGAGATGTTAGTCTGAAGGATTTTTGCTCTATTTAGAGCTGTGGGTGATGTGGGCACATTCATATTCCATAAAATGTAAAGCACTCGGTACATATATTTTTTTCACAGCCGCATTTAGTCCGGCAGCTATTGCTATACTTAGTCCCCAAGGACTATGGTGGTGTTCCAACAATGTAAAAGGCCTCTGTCTTAGTTTGTTTTATTTATCTTTCTCAGAACAGTTGCAAAAGGATTCAGATTCTTTTTAAGCACAGAGTCTTCACATTTATCTGGTTCTCCTGGGACAGGAAAATTTCACTGGAATATTTTGAACAAAACTAGAGGGTGCCTCTGGATACCAACAATTGCTGACCTCTGTACCGGCGCCATTTCGGATTCATTTTCTTGCTTGAAGGCATGCGGGCTGTAGCACTGGCATAAGAGTGTGGCCTCTTGCCAGGAATTTGACCAGAAAGTTGGAATCCACCAATAGCACTTGGTATCAAATTTTCGGATCAGCTCTTACACTGAATCCTCCTGTTGTGTTGCTGTATTGCCTCCAATGGTCTTTAGTAAATTAAGATATGCAGATAAAAGTGACATACTAAAGCCAGTAACAAAGTTCTGGTTTAGCTAAGCTCTCTTTCTCACACCAAAAACCCAAGGTTAACATCGTGTTGCCCCAAAACAGCATCCAGTGTGGTTGAATCAGAGCAGTTTTAAAAATATGAGTCCTGGCACATTAGCACAGTATCAGACTTATTCTGGTATCTATCAGCGTCATTGCATCTTTTCCAGAAAGGGCTTTATTTGAGATATACTCCCTCACAGTCCAGAGGTGTCTAGTTAGTTGCACTTCCTGTGCGCACTTACACAACATGGCATGCTAAAATATAGCATGGGAACACCAGCCATCACAGTCCTACCAATTTTCCAGAGTTGAAATTGAAACAGCAGCGAATGGGACATGTGAAATCAGGAAGCCAGGGAGAAATAAAGTTATATTTTTGGAGCAGTAACATCTTAAAGGGGAAAAGAAAAGAGCTTTAATGTAGAGGGGCCTTTGTTGCCCTTAATGCCATCTTGCGTCCCTATAAAACCACCAAAATATGTGAGATGGGATTGCAAATTCTGAATAAATTTGTTGGGAGTTATTATACCCCGGAGTCATAATGTTTTAATTTGGCTCTGGCCCTCTGGTTGTGAAATTTCTGTGGCCTGCTGCCGCGTAAACAAAACACATTTAGCATAATTGCACCTTTGGTGTAGGCCTCTCTTCAAGGCAAGGTATTGATTTTCTCTCTCGCCCTCTGTCTCTCTCCTGCTCTGCTCTTTGTTTTTCTTCGCCTCAGCTTTATTTTCCCTTTTGCATTCCTCAGCCAGAGTGTTCTCGCTCAGACTCTTCCCATCTCCCCTGCGCTGGACGGTGCTCAAGGGGAAAAATAGTAACAAGAATGCATTTTGATTACAGTAGCCTAAATAGTGCTCACCTTGTTGACACCGAAATCTTGGTTGCCAATCTCTCTCAGTCCTATGTTGAAATCGCAGTTAGTAATCTGGTACTGTCCCCAGTTCAGAAGGCAAGAGAAGACCATCCTTAACAAAACAAAACAAAAATAAACTGGCAATTGTGCTGTACTGTGTTGATTTGTTAAAGGGCACAAGAGCAGCTTTGCAGCATGTCGGAGGAATCCTGCAGATGGTTACCTATTTGAAATTGGAAATGACTGGAATGGAGCTGGTTTGAGTTTCACTGTACATGATGCGCATATACACAAGTTTTCACATCAGGCCTGTTTCAGTGCATCCAGATGCAGATACTTGATCAGTTTGGAATCTAGGGAATTTGGAGTTCAGGTCAACACCTTGTGCTGTTTTTCTTGTTTTGAGTTGATCCTAAAGTTTTTTGTGTGTGTGTGTCTGTGTCAGGCTGCATCCTGCTGGGGATGGCTGCTGCCATCAAGGAGTATCATTACTATGGGGTGGGGGTGCCTGGTCTGGTCTAGGTGGGTGCTACATGTCTATGTAACATCCACATGAATGCCAAGTCCAAATGTCATGTCATTTACTTCTGTCTGAGGTCATAATGTTATGCCTGACTGGTGTAAGGTATTATGTTTTCTATATGTCAGTGAAACACAGTGGAAATAATCCAGACTTTATCTTACAAGATACACAGTGTATTAATGTCAAAATACATACATTTGTTTAAGAATCAATGTTAGGAACATGCGTTGGCTTCAATGCTCATATCCTCTGCTTTGTTCCTTCTCCACCATTGAGATTCACTCCGCTCCTCCGTGTCCCCCGCGTCTCCTCCCTCCCATCTCACTGGCTGCTATCTCGCCGTCTTATCATTCCTAAATAATCTGATAACTTCCCCCGCTCTTTAATTAACAAGCAGCGCTGGAGCCCAGAACATCTCGGGCCAGTTTTGTACTGATCAAAGTGCAGAGACTCAGCGTCCATTACCGTCCCCGTCTCATCTCAAGCCTTTCTCCATCTTTGGTTTGAATCCTCTCATACCTCGGACTCTTTAACCTAATAATAATAATAATAATGCATTTCACGGCTTCTTACTTTTCACATTTCTATAGTCACAGTACGGAGAATACAGAAGTCTCCAGAATTTTATTTTGATGAGTTTTAAGACCAGTTAATATCAGTGAGGAATTAGAGTTTTTTTTTATTGCCTGTGGAATCCCCTTCTTGTTGCAATATATTTTGGCAACTGAATAATTCCCCAAATGTGAAATAGTGTGATTTTCTCTCATGCAGAGTGAACCAATGTGAACCTTTGTTGCGGCTGGTCTTGGCTGAGGACCACAGGGTAGTTTCTGCTTTTCTATTTAGATTATTTGGTGTTGAAAAGAGACTTCGTCCAATCCAATTTCCAGGGCTGGAGGCAAAGGTTACCTGTGCTGTGTATGTCCTTCCAGCTGATTTACATAATGCACCTTATTCGCTTAACCCTTTGGATGTGAAGTGATGCTTGTATATTGGCTGTCGTTTTTCTTTGCGTTTAATTTTTAGCTTCCCATGAATTTTAGTTTTAATTCA